>AP028265.1:9879098-10504098 GCA_030269945.2 Trilocha varians | reverse complement strand
GTAAAATTCAAGTTTCTTTTGCCTGACGGCAGACTAGTTAACGGGCTTTTGTTTAACACTAATTGATGATAGTATTGTTGGCGTTTATTTCCACTTGGTACCTCCGATAGGCAACAAAAAAACTAAGTCAGCGAATAGTAAATGTAAAAATAATGAAACCTTAAACGTTACTTTTGTTAAAAGAACACAATTTTGTGTACAAAAGGTAGACGGTATTTCGATAAAATTACGCGTATCAAAATCACGATGCTTCTAACAACATCAAAATAGCTGAGCCGATGAAAATCGTGAGAACACTCTACTTCAGGGTACTTTAATTTAATAAATTACTGTTTTTCCACTAAAATTTAACAACAAAGGCCTCTAAAATTACTCTGCAAACTATGAAAGGTTTTTTCTTCGTGATCAAACGCTCAGAAAAGGGTCAGTTCTAATAGGTAAGACGCCCGATGTAATCATGGAAGTATGCCGCAGGTCCTGAGATAGGTACTTATTTGTTGAGAAAATTTGATTAAGTTTGTACCAAATTTTTGTCCCATTTATATAAATTACTAATACTTATATTTTATGGATTGTTTTACGTCTTATTACTGTCCACTGCTGGACTCAGGTCTCCTCGGAGAGATCAGGCATAGTCAACATTTCATCGATTTACCGACGGCACAACCCACGCGATATGCAGTACACTTTTAGAACCTTTTCTAGAACTTTCCAGTTTCATGAACTACAGATTTTATGGTAAAAGAATACTGTGGTAAAAGAAAACTGCACAAAATTCTCCTACCCAACGTCCGAACTCTTTTTGAGGCTGAAAACACAGGCGTACAGTACAGTATTTCGCGAGGAGAAGTACGTCGCATTACAGGCTAAAACGTCCGCCACTTTCAAGTAAAATTAAATCATCATCATCGTCGTCATTCTCAGCCTGTAGACGTCCACTGCTGGACATAGGCCTCCTCCAAAGATTTCCAATGCGACCTGTTTTTAGCAGCCTGCATCCAGCGTGTTCCTGCGATCTTAACAAGATCATCCGTCCACCTTGCAGCTGGTCGTCCCACACTTGCCTTGACGAAAATTAAATTGCTTGAAAATTAAATGCCACAATTTAATTGAAATCTACAAAACATTTAAAAGCTTATCGTTCCGCAAAACAAAATATTAAAAATCGAAACCCAATTAACGGTCTCTTTGAACTAAATTGTTCGTCAAAATTTTAATATTTTGTTTGTTCGCGACGCCATTACGTTTTCGCACGTAGACAATCAAGAACATAAATATAAGACAAAGTACTTCTTAATAAAACTTTATAACAGCTTAGTGTGTGTTCGAAACAAGTAAATTTCAATTATTAGAAGTTTCTGTGGAAAGGTTGTTTATATAAAACAAATGAATTACTAAAAATTGGTTGCCTGTAAAGTCGGTATACGGGCGAAAGTTTTACGTGACAACGACTCGGGCATGGTTAGCCCGCCTAAGAGCGAGAGAGACAGACATAAAAAGTGAAAGGCACGCGTGCCTCTTACTCGCTCTCATTGTGAGCGCATAACGTGAGCGGAGCGTAACGCAGTTTCTTGAAGTGTCACCCGGCAAACCAATTTATAAGACGTTGTCACGTCAAAAAATAATCACTTTTGTAGAACCATGTTGATTTATTGAACTATCTCACGAACTATGTTTAGTTAGATATTTCAACCGATTATAATATGAGACGGTTTTCATGCATTTTCAACGGGTTCTTACCACGATATTTAATTAATTGAGTTGTCTCGATATTTCAACGTTGTTGCAAACGTCATGATCACGAGAAGACTGGATACTGCGGGTCGATTTAAGAACAAACAAATCTGTCTACCCTCTTTCTCGTTCGCTTTTGAGTAGTAATGCATGAAAGTATTATAGAAAACCGCGAGTGTCTGAATAAGTTTATGAGACGGTTTGATTAGCTATTACAGGTTATGCTAAGCTACTATAATGATACTACTTACTTTTTATTTTAATAGTTTTCACAGGCTTTCATCAGGCTTATTTCTTATTTAATTAATACAAAATGCACTAAGCACAGTTGACTTCTGCTCTCTCTTTTTAGTCTTAAATACGACTTGTGTGAAACTCAGAAAAATTATTAATTATTTGTGCACTATGAAGTCGTGGTGGCCGAGTGGTTGAAGCGCTTGCCTTCCGTACGGGAGGTCGCGGGTTCAAATCCGGCCGGCTTGTACCTCTAAATCTAAATGTGAAAAAGATTTATTTGCATTTTTCACAACACCACTGGCTAAAAACGGTGAAGGAAAACATCGTGAGGAAACCTGCATGTCGGAAAAGGGTTCTATAAATCCTTTGAAGATATGTGAAGTCCCCAATCCGCACTGGGCAAGCGTGGTGGACTATGCCTAATCCCTCTTCTGAGGAGACCTGAGCCCAACAGTGGGCAGTAATGGGTTGGTACGGCGGCGGCACTATGAAGTTATGAGCATTATAATATTCGTATATAACAAGGTAAGAAAAATAAACTGTTAAATACAAGATGGCCGACTAGAGATAAAACTGTCTGATCGGTTGTAGCACATGACACATGATTATGTTTCAAACTATCCTAATATAGCAGTAACTGCTGTCTCTGCCTAATGCAGTTTGGGGACTTCACATGTCTTCAAAGGATTTTTAGATCCCCTTTCCGACATGCAGGTTTCCTCACGATGTTTTCCTTCACCGTTTTTAGCCAGTGGTGTTGTGAAAAATTGCACATAAATCTTTTTCATATTAAGATTTAGAGGTACAAGCCGGCCGGTTTTGAACCCGCTACCTCCCGTACGGAAGGCAAGCGCTTCAACCACTCGGCCACCACGACTAGAAGCGTGGTGGACTATGCCTAACCCCTCTTCGGAGGAGACCTGAGCCCAACAGTGGGCAGTAATGGGTTGGTACAGTACAGACAGACAGCTGTCTCTGACTTCAATAATTTCTTAAATAATTCAAATACATTGATACACTACACAATTAAACACTTTTAGATCTCTTAAAATACAAAAATTATAAAATATTCATTTCGCGTTTCGTTCATGTTAGATTGCTTGTAATCTAGTTGGTCATGACTTCTTGATCTAGGTGGCCATGATTTCGCGGCTTAGTTAGCCATGACAAGACCATAGACTAACAAAATAAACATAAAAAACTAAAAAGAGGTTTGTCCGTGATTTTATTTATTTACTTACGGTATGTTAAGTTTATGAATGTTAACTAATATTGAGATGAAGTTATGCAAAGTTAGTAGACAATAATTGCGCATTTTTCAAATAACATATTTTTTGAATGATTGAAAAAAGGAATGATAGAAATAACAAGAACCAAATTAAAAAATAAACTCGCAAAATCATAATAAAACGAATACAATTTTCAAATTATAATTCTTTGTAAGCTGATTTTCAATATACTCAATAGGGACCCAAAAAATATCAGCTCAATAAATCGTTCGTCTCTTTTGAGAGCATTGTTTTCACTCCATACAACATTCATCTGGCTAACTGAACTAGAAGTTATTGCCAACCATTCCGTAAACAACAGTATTTTTAGCAATTCGATTTTATTTTAAAAATCGGTGACTGCCAAATCTGTGCTGTTCTTTGATGTTTTTTTTTTGTATTTATGGTAATGCGGGTTTGAAAAATATTTTGGTTGTATGGTAAATGGCTGGTTCTGTGTGTTTTAGCAATTTACTTATGTATACACTTAATTACATGTGTAGGTGATTTACATACCATCAGGTGGATAAAACCTATTGGAGAAGAATTCGAAAATATTATTATAAAAAGTTTGTAAGTATGATGTTCTAACTAGGTATGCTAGATCTATCTAGTGAGAAGACTTCCGGTGCTTCTTCATCATCCCAAAATTGTTCTTTTAATGTCAAATAGACGAGCTAACGGTGATACCACAAAAAAATAGTAAACAACCCTGTGTTTTGTATTCTTTTTTCCTTTTTTTTCTATTATTATTTTTATTCATTTTTTTTTGTTTTTATATTTTGTAGCTAATTAGCACAGTGCCTGCGTGCACGTCACTTGGTGCCGACGGAAGACCAGCGTCGTAGTACCGTTTTTTTGGTGCTGTCGACATTGCTGAGTCGGTAGCCGTTTCCTAGCAATGTCATTTAGTTATAGTTTAGTGTAAGTAATTTGTAATTGTTCTATTCTACTCTAAATTTTGTCGAATACATAACCTCCTCTTTTTCACCACAAGGCTACATCAAAATACATAAATTTGAGACAAGGCCCCGAAATTCAGAATTTCGCGAGAAATCTCCGCCAGTATTGATATAAAGGTCAGGACAAGATTAAGATAAACTCGGCCTCGAGGTAGATATAAATCTTCCGAAGGATAGATAAAGGAACCTTCACGTGGTTTATATTTCGTGCCTTATTTAAAATAGAATTGGGTTTTACGTAATCAGATAGATTAGGTGAAGTATTTTTGAAGTGAAATCCATTGATGTAGGCGACGGCAGATGATTATAGACTTAAATACTTCTTATTAGAAGTCTCAAATTGTAATGTATAAAAACAAAAATTTTTCAATAGAAATTTTAAGGACATGGAAAGTAAATTTTGCGGATATTAATAAAATTCAGTTTAAAAGATTTTAGTTTGGGATATTTCTAAGAGATGAGACCACAACTACATGATAGATTTTGTACAAATGTTAATAGTATTGTAGAGGTCCATAAGTAATGGTAACGAATTAACACAATGGCCGTAAGCTCAGTTTTCTCATGCAATAAATAATTTATTTTAAAGAAAACTTTAATTACAAGCTCTTAAGATCTCAATATCATGTTTTTTTTTGTTTAGTTGGAGGAAATCACCGGATCTTTTTGTATGTGGGAGTTGAACCGCACTAAAACCTCGAACCGCTCACCGTCCGAACCCCGGCTGAGGCCAGAACCCAGCACGGGGTTATGAGGGATGGCGCGACGCGTTACGCACACGGCACTCTTTCCCGTCGCGCCGCCCCCCTCAATATCATGTAACAGTAAAGAATTAGCTGAGACAAACAAACGAGCACAAACACTACAACTTTGGCTACCTTTCGGCTCCATCATCAGATCAGTTTGTCAAATTCAACTCGTAAGATTCCGCCTGAACTTAAAAAGGTACATTAGAACAAAGTTACATCCTGTACTGTACTGTAACAACCCATTACTGCCCACTGCTGGGCTCAGGTCTCCTCCGAAGAGGGATTAGGCATAGTCCACCACGCTTGCCTAATGCGGATTGGGGACTTCACATATCTTCAAAGGATTTTTAGAACCCTTTTCCGACATGCAGGTTTCCTCACGATGTTTTCCTTCACCGTTTTTAGCCAGTGGTGTTGTGAAAAATTGCACATAAATCTTTTTCGCATTAAGATTTAGAGGTACAAGCCGGCCGGTTTTGAACCCGCGACCTCCCGTACGGAAGGCAAGCGCTTCAACCACTCGGCCACCACGACTATTTTACATCCACTGCAAGGTAATATAAAGCTTGTAAAAAAACAAGTATGGGTGGGCAATCTAACGTTTGCATTTTGAACTACTATTTATTTAGAGAATGACAGCTCAAATTTCATTCAATTTGTGTTCATAATTTAGTTAAAGGTTTGAAATTTACGAAATGGGACGTTTTCGGTTCGCCCAACGGGCAGAAGATCGTATGGCCGAAGATGAGCATTTTTACCGAAAAATCGTCTTTTCAGATGAAGTCCATTTTCACCTCGGAGGCTATGTCAATCAGCAAAATTGTCGCATCTGGGGGTCGGAAAATCCACACGTCATCATTGAGAAGCCAATGCACCCACAAAGAGTTACGGTTTGGTGTGGGTTTTGGTCCGGCGGCATCATTCGAAAATGAGCAAGGAGCTGCCGTTACGGTCAATGGCGAGCGTTACCGTGCCATGCTCAACGAACTTTTGTTTCCAAAAGTTGAAGAGTATGACATGGACGACATTTGGTTTCAACAGGATGGCGCAACATGCCACACAGCCAACATGACAGTCGAACTTTTGAAAAATGCAAACTTTATATGGCCCACCCCTTAATTTAAAAAGGACTTACGTAAACATTTATACAAATGTTTGAACATACGAACATTTAAGAAACGTGTTTCTAGCTTTCGCAATCAAACATAAGATCTTCGAATACGTAAAATTTCTTATTAAAGGGATCAAAGAATGTTGCCATGTAATTTCCCGAGTAACCTTTGAGATTTATTTTTATTCGCTAACGATAGAATTTTGATTTAGGTATTGACGTGTTTTTCATGAAATTTATGAGTAGTTTCTTGTAGTATATTTATTTAATATTCATGAATAAGAAGTTTTATGTTTAAGAATAATTTTAGTGGTAAACGTTGTTTGGTAAAAAAAGGGTTCATATTATGTAAGAATTGCTATTCAAAATTAATCCTGTGTTTACATCGAAAAAAAGTTTTAATACATACAATTTTACAATAGATATGAGAGTGTAGGGACAGATTGTTAACGTTGCTAAAAGTTGTATTACGATATTATTGGTATTAAGAAGCCAGTCGTTTGCCGTTCCCCATTACAGTAGGTCATGTATTAAATTTAAGTAGTTATAACAATGTGGTGAATTAAGAGTGTAGTGAACAGAGGACTTATTATTTATATTCATCATGCTCACATACAGAGCCTACCCAGACCTACATAAATATACCTATAACCATCATAAAATATCCGTTAATAACTAAAGCTAATAACAAGAGTAATTTTTGATACAAATAAGTTTGATTCAAAATAGATATAAGTTTTTTTTTTTTTTTTTTTTTATTGCAAGGTAGATAAACGAGCATACGGCCCACCTGATGGTAAGCCACCGTCACCGTCGCTCATGAACCTCTGCAACTAACTAAGTAATTTAACTTTGATAACTCAATTTAAAACCGAAAGTAGGTAAGAAGATATTTAATGATTTAGTGTTAACACTTCCAATCGCCATTCTTCCCGCTACAAAGATTTACAAAAAATAAGACGTATTACAGAGCTCCCATTTAGCTTAGCATCGTGAAAGGAACTCGAGTGGTTATTTATCAGTATAAGTCCGGAGTGGGCCACACTTTCCCAGCCTTTTTCATTCCAACTCAGAATGGGTTATGTGCAAAATAGCTTTAGTGCGAGTAGAAAAACACCGGGCATATTGTCTAGTAGCATTATAGGGATATAAATCTAACCCCTGTCAGATAGAGCGGACCCTTGATACCGTTATATTGGGGCGAAACTTCTGTATTAGTTAGTTATTGATGTTATGAATTGACAATTAATTTTCGTGATTGATAATAACTAGCAGCTTCTTCAAAAGATGAGTAGCAATATTTTATGGTAAGTGTTTACTAGTGATAAATTTTGGTTTTTCATCATTTACTAATTGTAAAGTTTTTAAATGATAGTCCATTATGATCTAATAAACGAGGTCATTCCATAGCCAGATGATGCGTGGCAAAAAGTTAAAGTTATCGAGGAACAAACATAAAAAATTTAAAAAAAAAACATATAGATCAATTGAGTAGACTTTTTTTGGAAGTCGGTCAAAAAACATTATCCCATAATTATATACAAACTGAATATTTCATTATCACGAACCTTATTAATTCCAAGTATAAAACCGCGTTTTCCTAAATAACGTAGGCTGACACCTTGACTTCACAGAATACTTATTATAAGAAAATAAGAATTTCTTGAAAATTTCCAACAAAATCTGATCACGATGCTCCGGGCACTTTTTCAATAAAAATGCTAGTATCAAAGCAAAGTTTCAACGGTATCTTTAATTGAACCTGGAGCGGAATTTTAAAATATTCTTGTACTTGAAGAATCTATCTCGGGGGAAATCTTTCTACGTAAGTCGACGTAAAGTTATTCAAAAAAGAAAATCATAAAGTTTGGAAACAATAATCAGTAAGAAGTACTTTTTGAAAAGTATTTGTGAATCGAAAAAGTTATTTTCTACATCTATTTGTGGTTTGTAAGCAATGTTTTTACTAAGCCGAGTATGGTTTCTAAGCACATCTTCACACTTACACAATCACTAAATGGGTTCTTACCACGATCGATCCCGAAACTGTTGCAAGCGCCATGATCACGGAAAGACTGAGTACTGCGGGTATATTTAAGAGCAGAAAAATCTGTTTACCCTTTTTCTCGTTCGTAAGGACATATCGTGTGAAGCTTTTTACCATCAGATCTTACACTTATAGCAACTGTTATAGGCACAACCACGGCATGGTAATTAAATACAACTAGAAAAGTACGAATTTGTCACAAATGAAGGACTTAAATCCTATCAGGATTAAATGTATTAACTGTAGTGCACAGTCAAAATTAAAATCCCGACAAAATATGAATACTAACGAACTGAAGTTTTTTTCTACGAAAAACACAGACCACTTCCATATACTATCTGAATCACAAACTTGCTTTTCAACACTTAAAATTTTCAAAGCAATCCTTTGAAATTTGCATAAAATGCTCACATAGTGCCATATTTTTCTGTAGTACATAAATGTGTCGCGTTCACCCAGTTTCCATGTCAGAAGGTTAATTTGCTTGTGTGTCTACTCTTGCAGAAATACTGGCGCTGTCCTCTCGGTGCGTTTTAATATTATTTCACGCGTGCCTTTGAAGTATATGTTTTCTAGTTAATTTAATGTAGGTGACATATAAAGGTGTTTACATTCGTTTTAGGAAAAGTTTGAGAGAGTTGCTTTACTTTTTGTAAAATACGGCAAAATTTTTTCAACTGTTATTTATAATAATCTAAATCTTCCAAATATAAAATGAGACTGCATAAAAAATTCCATTGTATGCCCAAAAGGCCAATGATCGACGGTGACTGCCTGCCTGCCTGCTAAGTCGTGGTGGCCGAGTGGTTGAAGCGCTTGCCGTCCGTACGGGAGGTCGCGGGTTCAAAACCGGGCCGGCTTGTACCTCGAAATCTTAATATGAAAAAAGATTTATGTGCAATTTTTCACAACACCACTGGCTAAAAACGGTGAAGGAAAACATCGTGAGGAAACCTGCATATCGGAAAAAGGTTCTAAAAAAATCCTTTGAAGATATGTGAAGTCCCCAATCCGCATTGGGCAAGCGTGGTGGACTATGCCCAATCCCTCTTCGAAGGAGACCTGAGCTCAGCAGTAGGCAGTAATGGGTTGTTACAGTACCTACTGTAGACTGCCTGCCATCAGGTTTGTAGGTAGGTCGTTTATCGGTCTCGAAATAAAAATACTAGTTCCAGTCAATGTAAAATATTTACAACATCGACAAACTTTCAGGTCTATGCCAAATTACATAAATCAGACAGTTCATAATAAGCATCCATCCAGTAATCAAGCTACCATTGACTAATTAAATACGAACCGAACAAAATTTAATATACCTCGTCGATTAACAGAAAAACCCGAGGTATTACGTTCATAATTTTCCTCGACAGATCCCCAGAGGTCTAACGAATCATTTAGACTAATTCACTTCAGTAAACAGCTAATTGGATTCTCCTTATATTTTCCCTCAATAGGGAACAGCTGACATTCCGATCGCTACTAATTTCATTAGCATAAAAATATAATCCGAGCAATAAACTCTGGAAGATATTGGCACAGAATAACTATACAAAAGTAAAGTTTTAATTATGTGCCTTTTGACAGTTATTGTTGACATTTCACTTTCATATTCACATGCTTGTATAATGTCACGTTTCCATAACAGCTCACCAACGCAAAAAACAAATGACGATGACGGCCGAGCATCTAAACAAAACTATGAGAAACAACATTTGACAGTTGGTCTACCAGTTGTCATTTGCGCATATTGGAAGTTGGCAAGCCAATATGAAAGCCGTAAAAAAGTATTTTAGTTAAGATTTTATTAAACAAACTAGGTGGCTCGCGCAAGTTCGTCTGCGTCACAGAGGCATACAACATAGCCTATAGCCTTCCTCGATAAATGGACTTTCCAACAGTGAAATGACAAGCGGGACATTTACTTTTTTCATTTCATTGCCAGGTTGCTGTTGCCAATGAATATCTACAATGCCAGGGCACAGCGAAGTCCCTACCTGTACCTGTATAGAATGTCCTTAATTTTTTTCTCCTTCGTTTGAAGAAGGACAAGGCATAGTACTCGAGAAATATACAGGTGGGCAAAGCTGAATGATGCGTGGCTACAAATCCTCCTGAAACAGACCGTGTCTGTCTCAAAGTGTATTTTGAAACCACTTGGAAAAAGATCCTAAGATTTGTATGAATCTTTACTTCTTTAAAGTTATTCTGTAATATTGGGGTAGCTGAATGGAGGACTGTTTCGAAGATTTATTTCGTTTTAATGTTTGAAAGGCGTTTTATAACTCCACGAATGGTTTATAGAGAAACTTGGTTTCACGACTTTCTTAACAGGTTTTAAATGATAATAATTTATCAGTACTGTCTTTCAATTTCTCTCGTGTTATGATTCTAAGTGTGTGATTAAATTTAAATATATTCTGATTATTTTGATTGTTACAAATAAATATTTACTAAATATTTTTATTAGGCTGGTTCGTTGTCTCCGAGATTTTTATGTTAATTTTAATTGGTGGAAACTACGCTGGTTGAGTACTGTATTATGCGTGAAATTTATTTTTAATTGTGTACTGTTTGTTTCCTAAATAAATAAATAAGTGAATTTTGTAACTGAATAAATTTATTTAGAGAATTAACGAGCTCTTACGATTTAAAATATTTAAATTATTACAAAAATGAAAACGACCGTCTTTCATTTTTCAAGCATAGCACAGAAACTACCTATCAAATTTATATGAGATAATTTCCAAAGTATCCGCTTTCTAACAAAAACAATCATTGAAATCGGTTCATATGATAAATTATTATTCTTTTTTGTACTTTGTGTAACTTTAAATTCTGACGTTATTATCTATTAGCAAGCTGTTTGTATCTATTATTTAAGTGACATTTACTCATGTGTACTTTGATTGCTTCTATATTTGTATGTGTTTTGGTGTTATTTTGTTGGTACAACTCAATAAATAAAAAAATAAATATTGAAAAAAATATATGCAAAACAGCACAGCAAATCGTGAATTCCATTATCATTTTTCAACACAGATCAGTATAAAACATTTCACACTGTGTCTATTTAATAAATTTGTGCCACAAACAACCAGAAAACAATACACGCCGCAGTAATTCGTCTTTCAACCCTGCCACTGACACTCCACTCCGTCTCAAAACAGAAACTCAATTTGCATACAAAACAAAAAACCACGAGTTTAATCAAATATAACAGAAGGATTACGCAGTTAAAAGTAAATTGTTTCCGTCGTTAATTATCGGAGCATCTCCAAGTGTTTCTCATTTATAAGACGAGTTTTTTTTAGATAAAAAACCCATTGAAAGATAAGAATTTAGATCCCCATTTGTGTAAGAATAACGATGCAGATTAAGAAATGTTGGACGCCTTGGAATTTTTTACGCGGGATTTCTTTATCGTTTCAGTAAATGGCGAATATAACTGTTTACTGTTGTTTGTGGATGTATATAATGCAGTAGATTCGCTGTCACCTACTGTAATCGTTTCCATATTAGCTGACCAACGTCCAACACTCGTTTAAACAAATGACGGTGATAACCGACCAATATGTAAACGGGGTTTTATATGCATTGGCCGTCATTGAAACTATGTGAAACACCGTTTGACAGTTTTCATTTTAGCGCGTTGGAAGTTGTCGAGCCAATATGAAAGCCGTAAAAAAGTATTTTAGTTAAGATTTTATTAAACAAACTAGGTGGCCCGCGCAACTTCGTCTGCGTCACAAAGGCATACAACATAGCCTATAGCCTTCCTCGGTAAATGGACTTTCCAACAGTGAAATAATTTTTCAAATCAGACCAGTAGTTCCTGAGATTAGCGCGTTTAAACAAACAAACAAACAAAGTCTACAGCTTTACAATAATATAGTATAGACTAGATGACCCTCGCAACTTCGTCTGCGTCATAAAGGGGTTCGAACAGTACTAGCAATGCCGTCGAGTTATTATTTTCGCGGCTCGCGTTTTATACTCGTGATAACTTCTAAACGAAAAGTCCGATTGGAATAAAACAAAAAGTAATTTACTTTTACATTAATACTCTTGATAACAAAATACTTTATTTGGATAAGGATTAATATAACAATACACAATAACATTAAATTTATTCTTCGGACCAATTATTTTTTTTTTTTAACATAAAAGCAGCTGTTGCGACTAAACTATGATAGTTAGATATATGCTCTCGCGGACTTTTTTGTTTGTCTTCAAAAGACCTAAAAACCCGTAGTACATCATTTTGTTCTATTGTCAATAGTTTTTGCAGCGTACGCATAAATAGTTTTTAGATATTTCACTTGTGTTACAAATTCGATATTCATACAGATTTCTAATTTTTTTCAAAATAAAATATAGCCTATAACCTTCCTCGATAAATGGACATTCCAACAGTGAAAGAATTTTTGAAATCGGACCGGTAGTTTCTGAGATTAGCGCGTTCAAACAAACAAACAAACTCTGCAGCTTTATAATCTATACATATAATAAAAGGATAGAAAAGTCAACATTGCAAAATACACTCCCCCAAGTCAAACAACCGTTGAACATTTTGATGGCGCGATTCAGAATCCATACATTTAGTTCTGTAAAAAAGTCAGCTTTGTCCGGGATAAACTCGAAAACTGCTGCACAGATGTACTTCAAATTTGACTAGAATATTGCTTAGAAGTCGGGTCAACACATAGGCTATATATTATAGTGCTATCATGTCCGAGGAACGGGATATAAATATAATAAATTTCATTACAAAATTTTAGAGCAACGACATCTATCGGCGTTCAAGTCAAATTTCATGTTGAATCATTTTTTTATTAGTACGAGAGCTAGCAACGTCGGGAAAACAAACATTTCAGTAAAGCCAGTTTTTATTTTTATATATGCTATCTCTCATACTCTTTCACTTTTATATCAGTTGGCAAATTCATTTTGGTTTTTAGGTCCTTAAAAAGCTTCATTAAAAAATATCTGGCAATAATAAATTCATGTAGCAAAAAGTATAATAAAAATAAATTAAAGAAAAAAAAATATTTAAATAATTTGGAAAATCGGTATTTTTATCCGTACTCTACCACTACCGGCTACTACTTAGGTACTAGAGTAGACAGTCCGTATCGATAAATACTCTGTCAAAAACGTTGCTAGCTCTTATACCATAATTTAAATTTGATTGTGTCATTTTTGGCACTGTCAATGGTTTTTTATTAATTGTCATAGATACAAGGAGTTCTGTTCCTTTTTAAAAATTGTGTCTTTAATTCGTTTCAGAGATAAATAAAATCTATACATATAAATAAACTAGCTGGCCAGCGCAACTTCGTCTGCGTCACATAAGGAATTTTTTTCACCGTTTAAGCCTTCCCTGGACTTCTACGAATATTTCAAGATTAAAATAAGCCAAATCGGTTCAGTCGTTTTCGAGTTTTAGCGAGACTAACGATCAGTAATTAATTTTTATATATAAGAGATTTCATTAAACAATTTTAGAGCAACGACATCTATTGGCCTTCAAGTCGAATTACATATGGAAGCAATTATTTTGTTGATATAAATAATTTAAATTTGATTATGTCATTGTGGGACAATGTTTCCTGTTTGCTACCTAGATGGCGTTGGCGTAAAAATTTGAATTATCTGAATCGCGCTATTATTTCGTACACCAAATGTCAAAACTGAGGTTACCTGCTTTGCTATAAGTTATCGTGTGGTTGGTCAATTAGAAATACTTAGCAATCATTACATTATTATTTAGTTGCGACTTAAAATAATTAAAATGCCTGGAAAAGGATCCGAATGCTCAAACGATACTCGAAGGAAAAGGTTAGCTCGATGTGTAGAGACCGCCGTTGAGCGTGAAGCTAGGTTGGCTACTCTTCGAGAACACATTGCGGAAACTCAGTCGATCGAAGATCTTGAAGAGCAGGATACTCAGTTAAGGAGAGATCACTCTCAGCCTGCTCTTTCACGGTCGTTGGAGACTGGTGAGCAGCAATAGCGTAGTGCAGCTGCTCAGCAGCGTTACCAGGACGTACGTGACGATACTTCTGTTCATATATCGCAAGACCGGGCCGGAATGCAAGAGTTGCAAGAGCAACCGTGGCTAAATAAAGAGGGAAGTGGATTCATGTACAATGTTGCGATTAACTACGTCGTACACGGAGATATTGGCATCTTAGAAGAAGTGTGCGCCCTCTGTCGGAGATCTAATGGTTAATTGTATATTACACTGTAAATTTTTGGCTGAATAAATATTTTTAATCTTTTTAATCTTTAATCTTAATCTGTCAAGCCCGCAAATGGAGAGGGGAGCCCAATGGGATGTATTGTGCATCTGGTAAGGTACGCTTGGAGTCCATGCAAGACCCACCAGAACTGTTGAAACTCTTACTAAGCGGCGAACATCCAAAGTCCAGCCATTTTTTGAAAAACATCCGAGTCTATAATAGCGCCTTCCAGATGACTTCGTTTGGTGCAAATCAAATCGTTGAAACAGAGTTTATGCCGACATTCAAGATCCAGGGACATGTTTACCATCAAATTGGTTCGCTGCTACCCACAGATATTCCAAAATTTTTGCAAATTTATTTTGTGACTGATTTTGATGAACACGCAAACCTTCGAAGTAGATCCATTCCCAATTTGGACGTGCTCAAGAATTCTCCGATGTCCTTCTAAGTCTTGGTGAAGGTACTCTACCAGAGGAGAGAGGTGGACAAGTGGTGCTTACAATGTCTCTCGGTAGAATATCCAGCTTAGAAGAACTCATTCGCTGTGAGTACAACGACATCAGTCGTATAGCACACCAGCAGAATTCTTGGGTGTGTGAGCGAGCCATTTTGACACCATGATCAGGCTGCAACAAATTGACGAATGCATTCTCTCATAAATTGAGAGAAATGAAGTGGTCTACAACTTAATAAATACTGTCGTCGAGCAAGATGATGCCACACATTATCCTGTGCAATTTTTGAACTCTCTGTCAGCAAGTGGACTTCCAGCGCATACTATCAAGCTGAAGGTCGGTTTCCCGATTACGCTTCTTCGGAACCTAACTCTTCCGAAGCTGTGTAATGGGACCCGCGAAATTATCACTTTTTGCTCTTCAATTTAAAAAAAAAACAGTCTTATTCTGTTACTCTGCTTAGTGTAGATATGAAAGGTAAAAAAGAAAACCAGTAAATTAATGTTATTTTAAAAGATATTATTATGGTGATGTACATAGCATTCACGCAGACGACGTCGCGGGCAATAGCTAGTCTAATATATAAAATTCTCGTGTCACGGTGTTCGAACTTGAACTCCTCCGAAACGGCTTGACCGATTTTGTTGAAATTTTTTGTGCTTATCCGGTATCTATGAGAATCGGCCAACATCTATTTTTCATCCCCCTAAATGTTAGGGGTAGTCCACCCCTAATTTTTTTTTGATTTTTTCGACGCAGACGAAGTTGCGTGGGGCAGCTAGTATTAGTATAGATTTGAATCGGCAATTTAAATTTTTCTTTAATTTATCCTCATAATAAGTGTAATGCTCAATTAAAATCATAATGTATTGAAGCCCGCAGTGTCTGTTCAGTTGACCTTCCCGTATGAACTCTGATTAGTCGATGTATGAGTTAGAATGTCAAACAATTGAGTCATGTTTTGTGAGCATTGTTATAGAAGACAGTTAAAATGCATGTAAATCGTGCTTGATCAAACTAATCAATCGCTCTTGCCGAAACAATATGCTTAATGGAGATTATTTTTTGGAACGAAGTTCCTTATCGCGCGTTATCGAAAGGGGGCTAGACGGAAAAAATCTTACGAAAAGTTGTCACGGCACTTTTTTGTTTTAGATGATTATCGCTAGATGGCGCTGTGATCAAAATCTTTTAAAACACGTTCCTTATCGCGCGTAACGTTAGGAAAAAAAAATAACTTCGTTCTATTCGGGTATCCCATGTCACCTCAAGTTTTTTTTAAAATTTATAGTGATTTTTATTTAATGTTATTGAAATAGTGTTGTACTAAAATATGTCAGTGTGTTTAAGACCTAAAATATACCAGACCTATTATTTTATCCAATGAATTCATGACCTTACGCTGTGGTATGATTATCTGTGGAATTTAATCTGTACTGTACTGTACCAACCCATTACTGCCCACTGTTGGGCTCAGGTCTCCTCAGGAATTTAATCGTATATGTTTAAAGAGCGCTGTATTATCTGATGTTTATGGAGCAATTTATGGGTCACGACGGAAGGATAGACTCTCTGCTGGGTATAGTAAGAAGCCTATACCCAGCAGAGAGTATTTACGGACTTAATATGATGATGTAATAGTAATGGTGACGATAATCGTTTCAATGGTAATTTCATACTCAAGAGAAAGAATTACAACGAACTTATTCAGATACTCGCGGCTTTCTATAATACTTTCATGCGTCTTGTAGATACAGTGAGTGTGGTGTGTCGTGATGTGAGTTCGAGTTCCAGTGGTACTACCCAAAAGCGAACGAGAAAGAGGGTAGACAGATTTGTTTGCTCTTAAATCGACCCGCAGTATCCAGTCTTCTTGTGATCATGACGTTTGCAACAACGTTGAAATATCGAGACAACTCAATTAATTAAATATCGTGGTAAGAACCCGTTGAAAATGCATGAAAGAATTACAACGAATGTTATAAAATGATCGTTATTTATGAATCCAAGAGAAAATAACAATAATAGTAAACCTGTTTCCTTACTATCTTCAAATATTTTTCTTTCAATACAAATTTTCGACTAAATCATGAAAGAGTAATAACCTAGATGTTCTAAATCGTGGAATGAATGATTAATTAATAACAAAGTGTACATAAAATAAAAGTTTCTTTTTCATAACGTTTTATTAATTTTGATTTCTGAGCACAAGTTTACGTATAAATATTAAATTTTCTTGGTCGAACTTTTATGAATTAAACAACTTGATGTAAATATATTTAGGGTTCCTTGATCTCAGACTTTAGTACCTGTTCAATATGAAAATTTACATTTCGTTGAGTAAGTCTTAGTATTATAAACCTTGGGATTACTTGGGCAAAACAAAACTTGTATCACGTAATAAATATAGAAATTATTTAAACGCTGAACGAGATTAGGTTTCTATCTTATATAAAAAAAAAATTGCTGTTCGTTAGTCTCGCTAAAACTCGAGAACGACTGAACCAATTTGGCTTATTTTAATCTTGAAGTCTAGGGAAGGTTGCTTAAACGGTGAGAAAATTTCCTTATGTGACGCAGACGAAGTTGTGTGGGCCAGCTAGTGAATAAATATAATTTGCTTTTTTTTCATATTAAATTTTTCACACATTAACAAAAAATATGTTGGTAAATGCAGAGTTTAAAAGATAAACAAACCTATGTACCCATCTGATATTAAACGATTACCGTAGCTCATGACCCTCAGCAAGGTCAGGCCTTCTTATTATACAGGACTTTTGTTAAGGCTCGTTTAGAGAGGGACAAAATAGCGCTCTAAGAAAACCGAGAAAGAGACTTCATTCTAAATCGTACACACACACACACACACACAAAATGGAAATATTGTCAATAGTATTGCATCTGCAAATAGCCTTTAAGTTACATCACTTAAAATACAAAACCCAAATTTCGAACAAGCACTTCCCTTTCAATCTCTAAAACTCTTCGACCGAATCAAAATCTCTCTCTAAACAATTCACAAACTGTTATTAACCAACTTTGTAACCAATATCCGATACAAGACCTAAACCTAAATATTGAAGTAAAACCTAAGCCTATGAAAGGAAATTGTCCGGAATCGTCAATAATCAGGCACAAGTTGTACATAAACAACAATGAACACAAAACTCTGGAATATCTTATTGCTGACATAAACTACGTGTACTATACAGAGGTTATTCTCACTCAATTAGGAACTACACAAATTGGCCTTTGTCTAGTTCCATCTTTAGGTGACATTTGTGTTGTGAATGTCAAGTTTGACACTTGGAATACGGTCTCCAGATATTCATATCATTCATTATTGGAAATATCTATACTAAAGTGCCAAATTAGCAAAACTAAGTTAATTAGAAAGCTTTATAATTACAACAGCGAAAATATATAAAAATGAGGAATAAATTATACAAAACAAATTTATTTTCTTTACAGGTATGCGATAAATAGCTCTTTTTTAAACAAGATTGAAATACGACAACGAAGGCAACGAAGGCCATTAACTATCACTTATTTATGCAGGCCTTTTTTTAATCCTTAAAAAGGGACTTAAGTGTCTTTAGTCTTTTTACATTTTTACTGCTAATATGAATTTGAGTATCATTTTAAATAAAACCTTTTTGGAACACATAACGTTCTACATTTCTTTCAAACAAAGCTTTGACACTTAAGTTACAAAAGTAATAAGAGTGTATTCTTTAAGAAATAGACTTCTGTATCATAATTACTTTGTGCTACGGTCGAAACTACGATAATAGAAGTCAGGAGCGAGAAATCAGAACGGCGAACGAAGTTTGTCACGAACTTGAGGTTGTGGTTCCACTTAAGAGACATTGACGACTTAAGCAGTACACAGCAAGTTTGTAACAAAGTAATGTAATTGTGTTGAACTAGATCGATTTTGAATATTCTTGGAAATTTACTTCGGCCCGTGGGAAAGTAAGTTGATGTATTTATAGGTGTTATGTCTGTACCATATATGGTTACTAAGAGACGGAAAGAGTTGCTGAATGACATTAAATTTACACCAACACCAGAATACCTCAATGTACAAATATGAAATACATAAAAAGGTATTCGAGTATACTTATGGTCTATCTGTATGGTCACATATAGATGTAAAGTCTATGTAAACTTATTCAGACACTCGCGGTTTTCTATAATACTTTTATGCATTTTCAACGAGTTCTTACCACGATATTTTATTAATTGAGTTGTCTCGACATTTCAACGTTGTTGCAAACGTCATGATCATGAGAAGGCTGGGTACTGCGGGTCGATTTAAGAGCAAACAAATTTATCTACCCTCTTTCTCGTTCGCTTTTGGGTAGTACCAAGGTAGTAGTTTGAGACAACTCAATTAATTAAATATCGTGGTAAGAACCCGTTAAAAATGCATGAAAAGTCTATGTAAATATCACTTTCGAATTATACCGTTGACATTTGGACTATAAACAACAAATCTGACTTTTACTTTTATGTTTGCATACATGTTGTTCCTGGAATGTTAGACACTAGCCAACTGCATTAGTTTGTGTAGGAAGTGGATTTACAGATTTGTATTTAATTTACTTTCTGTATCCTTATTCTGTGTATAGTCTTCAAAATATAGCTGATTTTTATAAATATACCTATTACAAATACCAACCAATCCACAAAATATGAACCTAACTTGATAAAGTCGTCCCACCAGACCAATTCCTTGCCATACATTTATATACTTGAACTATATTATACAGGGTGATTTCTTAGTGAGGGTACATATTGAAGGTCATGGTAACTGATGGTTATAATATACGACCAGTAAAAATATTATTACCAAAGAATATGGCTTAATGCCTTAGTAATCGCAGTTTAAAAATTTCTAAAATTCTGAGGTGTGGGGTGCGTGAGATCACTAGAGGTCGTTAGTCAACACTCTTTTAGCCGAAATTGTTAATGTTTGAGGCAGTTCTGTCGAATTTAGATTGAAAAAAAAAATAATGTAATTTTACCTATTTTTTTTAATATTCCGTATTAGAACAGAGTACTCATCACCCTCCTGCAATATGTACCTTCTTTAAAAAATCACCCTGTATAACGATAATTTATGTAACTAGTTTAACAATAGAAGCTTGGACAATAAGTCCGATTCCCCTAAAGGCTATATACGTCTTAATTAAAGTAGTTTCAGACGAAGCCTAATAAACCTATGAAAAAATATTCCAACACAAAATTTCTGTTCATTATTCGCTCCTGTAACGTAATTAACGTCTAAATTATGTTTTGCGTAACTACAATATTTATAATCAAGGTTACTCGTAGTTTATTCTTATTATAATAAGTATTAAATAATTTGGGTTGAGTTAATAACAATTTTTATTACGTTAATTCTTTGGCTAACTATATTAAAATTGGGGTTCTTTTTCGTAATGTTGTTTCTTAAATACTTTACTTTGATTGGCTTTTGATTGTTATTTTACTTTGTATATTGCTTTTGTATTAGGTATGTAGTCTATTACAACGTTGGTGAATTATCGAAAATCAATCCATCTCAATAATTGAAACTCGACTCTTGAATACGGTAAATTAGAATCCATAGGTATACCATTTAAATGTCATATCAAATACTAGATACTACTAGTTCCACTCAGAAAAGATTCTCGATATAAATAACTATTGAACCTCTTGGATGTGAAAATACATAATCATTTTACAATCCATTACCGAGAATCCAATAGTGTCGTTATCTAGTAAAAATTCAACACTTTATTCGTCCGGTCCTTTTGTAAATATCTAAATTTCGATAGCTTTGGGCCATTCTTATCTATTTCATTGAGATTTATTATGGAGGGTGGAGCGAGGCCGGGAGGGTCATTCTTGTCAACGACTGTTTTTTGTCTACAGAATTAATTTAATGCCGTTAACGGATTTTATGTTACAACCTCTCTTAATCCGTATTGTTTTAGAATGAATTTATTGCAGACCGTTTTGCTTTACTGAAATTTTGGTGCGATTTTTCAGTGGATTGTGGTTTGTGTTTTTTGTCCAGTTTTTTAAGGTATATTCTTGGAACGAAGTTGCTTATCGCGCGCTATCGAAATGGGGCTAGACGGAAATTCTGATGAAAAAGTTGTCAAGACACTTTTTTTGTTTTAGATGATTATCGCTAGATGGCGCTGTGATCAAAATCTTTTATTTAAGTTATAATTATTAGTTAGTTTAAAACATCTGTCTTTGTATAAGAGAGAGAGAGAGACGTTTTAAACTATATTATAACTTAAAAAAAAAAAAAATATTACAATTCCCTCACTAATTAATCGAAAGGAACTTCGTTTCATACGGGTGTCCCTTGACACTTCTCAAGTTTTTTTTGGTTGTAGTTTTGACCTGTATTTTTATTAGAAGTCTAATTCTACCTAATTTTAAGATAATTGTTTAGTAGAACAATCATTATAACATCATGACGAAACGCATTACCCAGACAGATATTACTTTTATTCTAAAACTAGTGCGCAAAAGTTTCTATTTTTTTGATCTGTCTACAATGTTTTGAAAGTTTAGCAGAACATTTTAATTGCCAAGTTGACTTAATAGTGTTAATGATTATCATAACTTGAAAACCAATAGTATATTAATGAGTTCTTCACAAACGTTCTTCTTCAAACGAGGCTCGAGGAGGGTCCTTAAAGTTAGGTCGTAGGTAGCCCTCAATGTACCCTGACCAGGTGGCCCGTGGGCTCGTCTGCCTACATAGCAATAAAAAAAAAAAAATACAGACTAAGATGTCTTATTAAATTTAGACACGAAATCAAATATAAGAAGATTAAGCACAACCTTTTTATAATCTACGAGCAACGAGACTTTCGTTTTGTAGTTAAGGCAGAAAAAAATCAAAGATATAAATTCAGACTTTCCAAAATTCATTGTAATTCCTTTTTGTTATTTCGGCCACATTTTATTGAGCATTACGATCGTGCCGAGTCCACTGTTATCTGTCTCATGGAGATTTATTCCAGAACCGCCCTTCGAGTTTTACAACATCCAGTTTTTGTGAATTTTGTTCGATTGGAAGATTTTTCGTGTTAATCTACGAAAAGAATTCGACATCGATTTGAATCTCAATTACTGTATTTTGTCTTCGTCATTGCAGTGTCGTTGTTGATCGACTATATTGTTCTATTTTCAGGAACTGTTTTAAGACCGAAATTATTTTATGATTCCATTATCGGACGAGTTATTGCGGAGAATTATTTATTGTGGATATGTTTAAGGAAGTAAAGTCTGTCCGAAATAATATACTTTCTTTATACAGGGTGGATCTGTAACTTTGGACAATCTGACGTGGGGTGAATGACCTGTTAAAATAAAACTTAGAACCACTTTTATTTTAGGAATTGGATAAAAAAAATCATCATAGTATGGAAGTCCGCAATGATAGACGCACGTTGTCAATACAATGTCAGAAAAAAAGTTTAACCGACCCAAAAAATAAAAATAGTGCTAAGTTGTATTTCGACAGGTCATTCACCCCACGTCAGATTGTCCAAAGTTACAGATCCACCCTGTATACGTCATGTATAGATAAGCCCACCGATCATCTGATCTTTCATTGTTATCGTCAATTTGCCAACACCTACGACCTACACTCGGACTCTCATCAAGTCTCATTTTAAACAGTCATATCGCACGTGAAACACCTAATAAATTATAAAACATCGCTGCTTTCGATAAAGATACTGCGAAATTTGTAAACTTAATGACAGTTGATTGCCAATAAATCATTCCTCATTTTGCATTATAAACATTTGAAAAGCCCTACAGAAACGTTTATTCGTACTTGAATACAAACATGATTAGTCAGCCCAATGACTCCTATATCTGTTTACATTGCCATCGGGCTGAACACGGATCGATCCCCGATTCAATTATACTCAATTTCTTGGACTGAATTTTGAAATGTCGCAAATTCACTGTAACGTTCGGGGCAGCGTGAATTCCCGGGCTTATCCCGCTTTGATGTGGGATGACTTGCCGACATGAATTCGTAACATTTGCCAAATGCACGAACACCGCCAACTTTGGAAGTTTGGCAAGTTTGTCGAATGTCCATGATGGGGCGCGATGCGAAGTTTCAAGGGGGCTTCGAATGAAACATTGCTAATGTGGGTTGTATAAGAGGGTTGGGATACTGTTGCGACTATTAATTAAATTAAACACATTGTTTGAATATTTCTTGACTATTTCATTTCACTGAAGCTTCTAAGTGTAGTTCCTTACTGCTTTTGAAACCCCATTTTGAATGTAACAGAATCTTTGGTAATAGCTATTCTCTTCTTCTACTTCCCAAATTTCTGCTCAACCCTTGTATACTACGTTGATACAGAAAATGAGAATTATTTAACAAGTTTTTTGAAATCACAATTAGTGATGAGCAATGCAAGACCAAGACTGCAAGAACAAGACTAATTTGGATCATCACTACCGAGGACGGGAATCCATTCCAAATCGGAATTAGTGATGAGCAAAATTGGTCTTGGTCTTGCAGTCTTGACTTCGACTCGCAAGACCAAGACCAAGACTGTATGGACAAGAATAAGACCAACTATGCAAGACCAAGACTAAATACGCAAGACTCAACCAACATTTTTTTTTCACAGTATTTAAATGAATAAAAATATTTTTAACATTGTCAACATATGCTTTTCTTGGAACAATATTAGTTGGCATGTCGAATTGTGACTTAATTTTTACTAGTGATGGGCA
Source organism: Trilocha varians (assembly GCA_030269945.2). NCBI lineage: Eukaryota > Metazoa > Arthropoda > Insecta > Lepidoptera > Bombycidae > Trilocha > Trilocha varians. The sequence continues at coordinate 10,480,509 of AP028265.1, read as the reverse complement.
AAATTGGTCTTGGTCTTGCAGTCTTGGTCTTGCATTGCTCATCACTAATCACAATATGGTAAGAACTTTCAATTTTCGAAAAAAAAATATGAAACATTGTTTTCTCTATAATTCCTTTAGACGATTCACAGAAACATAAAAGTGACATTCTTATGTGAAAGTACAAACTCGAAGTACTCTTCAACTTCTTACCTTCCGACTTTAAAAATTAAACATTTTCCAGTCTTGCAGATAATTTCAGAACGAAGCTAAATATTTAACAAATATTCAACTCAAGACGTCACGCCGAACATTTTCTTTTCACCCTTCCACGTGATACACGCTCGTACCACAGAATAACTGACGAAACAGAAAGAAAACTTCATAAAGATCGGTTTGAGGATGTTAGACCTCTTACTGACACGATATACCAAATGATTTCATAGGAATGCATCGTGCAATCAAATTGAAAAAAATCAAATACATCACTTGTTATGAATTTTTTGATCAAAACTCAAATTTGTTGATCCTAGTGTAAGAATCAACGCAACCTACATATTGAAGAAAGATTTAAAAATCTTTCTAACTATGTGAAATCCTCAACTTCTACTAGGCAAGTGACTATGCCTGATTCCTCTACTGAAGAAACTTTTTGGGTTGCTGAATGTGGCGACCAATAATAACGCGCGAGATCCTGAATCGTGGTTACGACATCTGCAAGAATCTTCGCATATATACGACATCTGAAATCTACTACAGTGGGCTTCGGCCTGACCGGGCATACACTACCTCGCCCGGTCGGAGATCTCCCTTTGGTTATAAGTCCACTGTACCCACACTGGAGTAAGTATTTTTTTAATTGCAAGTTCGTAAATGAGCTTACGACCCACCAGATGGTAAGCGGTTACTATTGCTCATGAATTTCTGTACTGCCCGTACCTTTATCCATCACCATACCATAAAGGACTTTTCTTCAACCTCTTTAAAAGTACACACATCTTTCTTTCTGTAAAAGTATTCTGTACCCGTTATGTAATATCGAAAACGTACGCGTCAAGGCTGAAAGTCATAAATAATACACGCATGTGCGCGATAAACGTTGCAGAATCTGTCAAGTTTTCCAGTAAACGAGTTCTTTGCGGAAAAATTAAAAACATGCTTCGATGCTGATAACCCAATTTCCGGTCCAGACACTTGTTCGTGGCAAGTTAATACTTGAAGCTGATTAAAGTCGTTCGTTTTGTATAGTTTTCTTGTTTTATATTCAATTTCAATATTAGGAGTATAAATACAAAAGCGTCTTTCTTATATATAAAATGAATTGCTGTTCGTTAGTCTCGCTAAAACTCGAGAACGACTGAACCGATTTGGCTTATTTTAAACCTGAAATATTTGTAGAAGTCAAGGGAAGGTTTAAACGGTGAGCAAATTTCCTTATGTGACGCAGACGAAGTTGTGTGGGCCAGCTAGTCTAATATAGATATCTGGTATAGTTTTAAGTATATTTGCTTGATGCTAATTCCTTTACAGCGGTTGATCACCAGCAAGTTTCCTGCTTCGAATATAGGTTACTGTTATTAGGTTGTTGTTGTAAATTAATAACAAATATGTAGAAATAAAAAAAAAGTATTTTAAATTAAATGTACAGCATATGGCAAGTACACTTAGTTACAATCACCACAGACAAAACCATCTAACATTTGACATTTAGAGCAAAATTTTCATATACCCACTCGATAAAAGTTTACGGCACTGTAGTCCACTCCAACAGTCATTTATTAATCCCAAACAAATAACCGAACAAACTTTCATCGCTATCCGCGATCTCAATCAATACACAAAACACGAAACAAATCCAAACATCGGAACCCGAAACAAGTTTCACAGATTAGAACAAGTTCCGATGAATGACCGAAACTCAAATATTCTCTCATTAGAATTCAGCTCCTCTCCCAAGCCTCGTTGTTACGGCCACATTATGTTTTAATATATGAATACTGTCTAGTGATATTAATAACTTCACATGCAAACATATGTTGCGTGCGTGTTGGGGAATGCTAATTCTGTGTATCGTTTTGGCTGCGGCGGCTCTTTCGCTTTTTAATGTGCCCGTCAAAGTTGGGAGTTGAAAATTTTGCGTTGTTTGATCCGGTTTTTCTGGGCCCATATGAGAGTTTTAAAATTGAAATGTTTTTTTCGGCCTTCATAAAAGTGTACTGAATTTCGCTGCGTATTTTTTCATCTATGACCGTCTGTATAGCTAAAAATTAATCGCCAAATATGATAAATTCCAAGTTCCCCACATTAAAAAATCGGGACAATAGCGCCTTCTAGTTATTTATATAGGGTGGGAAATCTAACGTTTGCATTTTGAACTACTGTTTATTTAGAGAGTGACAGCTCAAATGTCATTCAATTTGTGTTCATAATTTATTTATAAAGGTTTGACATTTCCGAAATGGGAACAAAATTGGGAAATATTGAAAAGTTACTTCCAAAATGGTGAGTCTTCAGTCCAAACTGTAAGAAACGTGTGTGTGTGTCAGATGAAGCCCATTTTCACTTCGGAGGCTATGTCAATAAGCAAAATTGTCGCATCTGGGGGTCGGAAAATCCACACGTCACCATTGAGAAGCCAATGCACCCACAAAGAGTTACGGTTCGGTGTCGGTTTTTGTCCAGTGGCATCATTGGAAAATGAGCAAGAAGCCGCCGTTACGGTCAATGGCGAGCGTTACCGTGCCATGCTCAACGAACTTTTGTTTCCAAAAGTTGAAGAATATGACATGGACGACATTTGGTTTCAACAGGATGGCGCAACATGCCACACAGCCAACATGACAGTCGCACTTTTGAAAAATGCAAACTTTATATGGCCCACCCCTTACTAAATCAAAATTGAATTAGAACCATTACCATTAATATCACTAGATCAAAACTATTACTTATCACTACAAAAAAACTTACCAGTGATTAGCGTATTTTGTGACGCCGACGGTGAATTAGTGACGGCCAGCAGAACGAAAGCGAGCAGAGTCCTTTGCGCGCCCACTGCTATATGCATTTCGTTATTTTCTCTAGCTAACATTAACAACTAACACGTTTTCAAATATGGACTATCACACTTATTGCTAGCTACTGTATCTTCGCGACACCGGTGGGATCTGAAACAAGAGAAGAATTAAGTTATTTTAATTTATTTATGAATTACACTTTCTGAATAAGTTTTCAAATAAAAATGAATTGCCTAAATTACATATTTTAGGCACAGCTTAATCTAAACGGGGTATAAGAACTTAATTTTGGATCGAGGTAAAAAATATAAAGTACTTTAAAAACATCAAAAATAATTAATCTTCGAAAATAATAGGTACACCCTGTACCAACCCATTACTGCCCACTGTTGGGCTCAGGTCTCCTTAGATTAGGCATAGTCCACCACGCTTGCCTAGTGCGGATTGGGAACTTCACATATCTTCAAAGGATTTTTAGAACCCTTTTCCGGTTTCCTCACGATGTTTTCCTTCACCGTTTTACACTTTTAATAGGTACACAAAATATCGTAATTGACAATAACAAAACTGAACAGGTCGCAATAGTATGGCACAGCTGAAACCTAAGTGATTAGAAAAACATGTTTGTACTAAGTGCCAATTCGCATAAAACAAATCTAATTCATACCATCTAGTTTTATTTAATTAAACATTGGTTTTTAGTTAATAACACCGACACGCTTTGCAATAATCTCTAATCAAGATTCCACTCTCTAAATTAAAATAATTGTTACTCCAATTATACTTGACAATTAAATTAAGAAAGGTAAAATTGCTCGTCCTGAAAGCAATAATTACGATTGAAATAATTGATGTACTTAAAATGAGTAATTATGTCGTTATTCTCCTGTTTTTCGGTACGTACTCAATTCGTTGGTATTTTTAATGTTTAATGACTGGACTTCATGGAGAATGCTCCGAGGTACTCTTTGAGATGATTCCGTCATCTCCCTTTTACCATCGCTCTACACAGCCCAGGGGTAAAGTTCATCAACTTCACTTGGAACCGCTGCGTTCATCCACAGTCCGGTTCAAAAGACCCTTTTTGCCCCGCACCATTCCGATCTGGAATGGACTCCCGTCCGCGGTGTTCCCGGAGCGCTATGACATGTCCCTCTTTAAACGAGGTTTAAGAAAAGTCCTGTATGACAACGGCCCCTCTTTGCCCTCGCATTGCAGAGGTTCATGAGCGACGGTGACCGCTTACCATCAGGTGGGCCGTAGGCTCGTGTATCTATGTTGCAATTAAAAAAAATTATTTGGATGATTCTGGAGATGAGAAGTGATGGTCGTAGGGTCTCATTTATTTCTTTTCAAATCGAATCAATACCATTGGATCTGTGTTTTAAATTTATTTTTTTAGTGGAGAGGAGTTCCCGATTTGCCCATCCATGTAATACTTATTCTAGTGATGTTAAAAACCGAGTAGGTTTAAAGAAATAAATAGATTTAAGTTACTATTACTAATATCGAAATAAGATTTACCAATTTCGTCACTCTTTGATAACTTGAAAATTGAAACTAAACTTAGTTATAGTTTACCTTCAAATAACTAGCCTACATCGTCAGCGAAATTATCATCTCGCATGAAACTCAAGCTTCACAAGTCAATGCTTGGATCTTAAATTACATTGTAACTGGAATAACTTAGTAAATTACGTTTTGAATTTGCTTAGGAATAGATTTTGGGTTAGATTGAGTTTTAGTTTACTGCTTGTGAATGTGTTTGAATTTTTATAGGCAGACAACCCACAGATGATAAGACGATATTACCATTAGCCGTAGTTCTAAGCACAGCATAGCTTCTATTTGCTGCCTTAACCCTGCCTTATTTTATTTTAATACTTTATTGTACAACAAGTAAAGAAAATTACAGTGACTTATAGTAACTAAAATATAAGCACAAAAGGCGAGCTTAACTCAAAAATTAGTTTTCTTACAGCAAACCTATGAAAAAAACAGATATGATATCGTAGAGAGGTAGTGATGAGATTTAAAGTAAAAAGTCGTATAGTACGGGTAATACCGAGAAGCTTACTTGTTATGTGGTTAAAAGTGTAAACTTTTTTTGTTTTTTTAGTTAAAAATAAATCCAAACTATAATCAGTATTCCAACTAACTTTTGTAAGCACATTATTTAATTGAAAAAAAAAATTACAAAAATAGTACCTAATTTGTTTATGTAGGGCTTCACTAAACAAAGTATCTTCACAACACTTACTAAACTTCCTAAACACGCAAATAAACTTACAATCCGAAGTTATTGATTCACAGATAACTTAACCACGAACAGAAGGGTTAAATAAACATGCAACAACAACAGAATCTGTTAGGATTTCAATTTGAACCGTAAACTAAGTAACAATCACAACAGTTAAAGGTCGTCGAAAGGGAAACAATAATAATTGAACACGGAATAGTTAATCAGAAATTTACAGTGACACAGAACACTGAAGATACAGAAGACAAGTTCTGATGTGTCTTTTAATGGCAATCAAAAATGACGTTTTAGTTTTTATAGAGTTTAAAGCCCTTGGTTAAATGCGCATGATTCTATAAAAATTGTGTCAAATAAACCATTTTATAATAACAGTAGTGATTGAATTCAATGAGCACTGTAGATAGAATTTTCAATAAAATAAGACCAGAATGAGTTCGATCTTGAAAGACGCACAGAAATTCAGCAACGCATGGGTATGCACACAGTCTCCCAAGTCAGTAAGATTTAATTCATACATATGTTACTAAACTATTATAGGCGTTCTTAACAAAGTTACTTTTTAGAAGAATATTCTTATATTTAATTTCATTTTGCTCTCTTGCGCGAATTAGTTCAATTCAAAAAGTTAGTTTTACATTTTTATTGTTAAGTCAGTTATTAAGTTTTTTTGTCGAATACTTGATTAATAGTTTGATTTCTGTATTATATATTCTGTGGTAGCGTGTACAAAATTACCGTTATTTCGACAATTTGAAGCGTAAATCAGTTCAAAAATAACAATGTTCTCGATAATTTATATTTGAAATTGGAATATCAATATGGCGTCTCGTAGCCATTTTGAATTTTAGATATTATCTGCGGATTCGTGTTTCTATTTGAAATTTCAATTCGGAATGGAAACGACAGATTTCAGAAGAGGTGAAATCCTTTTTGTTGCTATTTTTAGTACGTAAGAAATTCTATTCAAAACGTATTGTATGGTAATATACCAAGTAATTTTTAATTAATGTTGTTTAACATTTTTTTTACTAGGTATTCCCTGAGCGCTATGACATGTCCTTCTTCAAAGGAGGCTTGAGGAGGGTCCTTAAAGTTAGGTCGTAGGTAGCGACCCCACAGTGTCCCCTGACATTGAGAGGTTCATGGGCGACGGTAACCACTTCCTATCAGGTGGGCCGTTGGCTCGTCTGCCTACGTGGGAATAAAAAAAAAAAAAAAAACAAACCTTCATATTAACTTGCGCTGGATGTAACTATGTTAATTTGGGTGGAATCTTGCAGGCTAAATTGGATAAATTTTCCGATTTCAGATTGAGCTAATATTTTGCACGCAGATGTATATCACGTGACAATGCAATGACAAAATGGCGCTGATGTGATGATGGAGTCGGAAGTTGGACATAGGAACTCTTGTGCTAAACAAGGTAGACCCGTCGTGTTTGGGGTCGTATTACTTGTATTACCTAGCCCTCTACTGCTATATGATAAACACGATATAAAAAGATTGTAATTTAAAAGTTTAAAATAAATTCTAATGACAAAGGAAATAAGTATTGGATAAGTACCATCAAATAAACTTGACATTTAAAAAACAATTTACAGCGTGAGACACGTCTTCGTAATTATCACAGTTAATGAAACGTTTTAATGAAAAAAAACATGCTTCAGGAAGAGACTTAAATGTTCGTAAAACTCGAATATAAAGTAATTAATGATTTCTTCTAAAAATGAAAACATTCACTGAGTTAATTACCTTTCACAAACAAATTATACATTTATTTTTTTTAGGAAATTAAGCTTACTCCCACACGGTTTAGGCAATGGGAACTGCTGTAGATAAGCGTACTCGACAAAGCCCAAGATTAAAACAACATAATAGTATACAGGTAGAATTGCCCACTACTGGGCTCAGATCTTCGTAGTAGAAAGATCAGATATGGTCCACCACGCTGGCCTAATACGGCTTGGGGACTTTACAAATTTTCGATTTTTAGTATCCTTTTTCAATATGCAGGTTTCGTCTCTACTGTTTTAACCAGTGCTATTATGATTTTTTTTAATTGCCTTGTAGGCAGACGAGCCAACGGGCCACCTGATCGTAAGTGGTTACCGTCGCTCATGAACCTCTGCAATGTCAGGGGACATTGAGGGATCGCTACCTACGACCTAACTTTAAGGACCCTCCTCAAGCCTCGTTTGAAGAAGGACAAGTCATAGCGCTCTGGGAATACCGAAGAGGGGAGCTCATTCCATAGCCGGATGGTGCGTGGCAAAAAAATTTCACATAATGTTTTTCAAATTAAGATTTTATAGGTACCTACAAGCCAGTTAGTTTTGAACCCGCAACCTCGCGCACGGAAGGCATTCACGCCTTCAGACACACACATCTATGGATTAAGCAAAACCCTGTTGTCCATACTTTAAAATTCGAGTACAACTTGACAAAGATTTCTAGTAATAAATTTGGAATATAAAACAGTTTATCAAATTTTATTCGTACAAAACTGTTGACATCTATGTACTAATACTCTAAAACAAATATTTTTTATCGAGGACTTTTAATACATGTTGATGATGTTATTGCAAATAATTTAACCCTTTATATTTAGAAAATAAACTGAAACATCAAAACTGAAAGGTTTCAAAGAGATTTCAAACTCCAATTGGAGGCTAAAAATAACATATCCAATTATTTCACAAAATGTATTTGAGGACAAAATAGAAACATTTATAAATGTATCAAAAGGGTCTTAATTCCTTTAGGATTAAATCAAACAAATATAATCAGCTCCACTTTGAAATTAATGAAAATGAACGGACATAAATCAAGTATTTAAAATGAACTCTAAAAGCACTATTAAGTTTTAGGTAAATTATACTCACGAGCTGAACTAACATTTCAATGAAAATAAAAAGCATTCAACTCATTATTTTAGGTTTTAATAACATAGTATAAAGCAACCTCTTTGAATAAGAACTACTTCAGGGAAGCAAGAAAAAAAGTCAAATATACAAGGTCAAATATGGGACACTAATCTGGAACCACTGGTAAAAAGTAGACCACATAGCAACAAGAAAACTAAATTAAACAACTATTAATAACTTCAGTCGAACAATACTTCATTAAATCACTTAACTTTTATTCCCCAAACTCAGAACTCTCTCAAGTCCAGTTAACAAAAGAAAATCTCCAAATCAAATTTACGATTTTTTAAAGAACAGTCCCGCCCTTTCGCTTTTTCTTCAGTTATTTATGCTAATCGAGATTGCGAAAAGTGGGAAAAAACCGCAGCATTATACCCATAATGCATAACAAGGCTTTATTCTCTCGCCTAATAAAAATATGGCCACGAAACAGCGTTTATTGATCGGAAATGTGGAGAGTAGCTTATCTCAGAAGTAAAGGTGGATATAGACTGTTCGCGTTTAGCGATTTAAAGTCGCAGGATTACACAACGCGACTTATGTTGCTTGTATGGTTAATTTTGTCGTAGGTGATTGTTGAGTGACTTTATGGTTTAATTGAACACACATAGCGGAGGCTCTCAAATGGGATTTTCTGCAATTACAACCTGCTTTATAAAATAAACTAGGTGACCCGCGCAATTTCGTCTGCATCACAGAGGAATATAATATAGGCTATAGTCTTCGATAAATGGACTATCCAAAATTGAAAGAGTTTTTCAAATCGGACAAGTGGTTCTTGAGATTAGCGCGTTTAAAAAATCAAACAAACAAACTCTTCAGCTTTATAATTTAAGTAATATTAGAAGTCGTTCAATCTGCAGGTGAGTCAAAGTTAACTCCTACACAGATGGATTTGGAAAAACTACGAATCTAATCTAGGAAATGAGTTACACATCAGCCGTATAGATTTCAACAATGAAGTACTATTTGAATTACAGTTCGGGTTCTGAAAGTTTTTTAATCTAACCACAGTGAATATGTTAAAAAATAAAAACAAGCACAAACAATCGCCAGCATACAGCCAACCTAAAACAAAGTTTCAGTAAAAAGCCGTTATGAGCACGGACATTAAAACGTTAGACGATAGCTCGTAAAAAATAAGTGATAATGCTTTAGCGAGGTGAAAGAATACACAAGGAGTATTTTCGTTCGGCTATACTTTTAAAAATATAGTCTTAATTAAATTTAATGTTTTCTTTATAGGTTGCTTTAAGTAAAAGAAAATGCTTGATACTGAATAATTTAGGTGTAATGCGGTTTTAGGGAGGTTTGGAATGGAAATTTCCTTTGCGACAATATTGTTATGTAGCGCGACAAAAGTTTCTGGAAATAGAAGTGACGATTACGCATTCTAAAGTTTTGAATTGAATGGGTTCTGTTATGACAAATTTTATTATTTAAATTGTATTTGGAATTATAGAATCTACACTATATTGTAAGGAAGTAGTATTTGTAACATTGTTAGAATAAGGTAATCTTCAGATCGATTTTTTTAATAAAAAAAAACAAGATAACTTTGTACCGGTCAGTTATTATTATAACTACTGAGTTATAAAAAGTGAGAGTTCACAAACACAATTTCTATTCAACAAAATTGAAAATTGAATTGAACCAGTAATAAATAAATCAGATGATAGTACTGGTATTTTTCTTTACTAAGGGATACTAAAATATATTATTGTACACACAAATATAAATCATAATTTACGAGTACAAAGAAATATGGACCTCCTGTGACTTCTCTAGTATTATCCCTAAGGGTCTCTGGACTGAAATGAAACAAAGTATTTCTTACTAAGTAAGGTCTGATTAAGAGACATATATCATATTTCGGGTCGTCTGGAGACCGTCTGTATCTGATTAGCCCAGTTAGTTCAGGTGCTAATGTTATATTATTATGTAGGGTTGTATAATGTGCCATATAATCTGAAAAATAACATTCTAACCTAAATTCTAAGACAATGAAAGTAACAATTTAAAATCGTCTATTTTCAGATTTGTACCATGTAGGGTAATAAAAAAATACTGTCATAATATATTGTTTTTGCACATGAAAATCGATGGTGTGCCTGCCAACTTGACAGACGCCTACTTAAAATGCTAGAAATATTCAAAACAATGTATCACTAAATATAGAAATCACTGTGGTGAGAGGTAGACAAATACAGACCTAGTTAACTATATAACTTGTTCAACTAGAACTATAAACACGTTTATACCAATATACAAAACAGCGACTGTATGGCAGCAAGGACTCATCAAACTCCGAACGCCAAATTCTATTTGACCATCGAAAAGGTATTTATCCTCATACAATTTTTCGCTTTGTAGTCGATTCGGTAAATCTGTCATGAAACCCATCATTCACCTTCCCGGCCGAACCCAGAAGGCTGCCTTTATCCATCTTGGCGGTGACACTTTTGATCTCAGATATAAATAGAAATACGACCGTCCCATTTTCCGGAGCGCACAGACCATTGATAGGATCTCTTGTAAACTGTGAAATAATATCGAGAGGGAATTTATATTTCAAAATTTTATCTTTTAACGCAATTTTGAAATATACAGTTTTGTCATGCGAAATAGATTGTGTTTAGAAATGTTTGATTCTAAAAATTTAAACATCTATCGATGTCAATATTGATTAAGCAGCTTCTTAAAACATACATGATATTCAATGCAACAATAAAATCTAGATTATCATCATTTGGATCATTTGGAGATTATCAACATATCGGAAAAGGGTTCCAAAAATCCTTTGAAGATATCCCAATCCGCATTAGGCAAGCGTGGTGGACTATGCCTAACCCCTCTTCGGAGGAGACCTAAGCTCAGTAGTGGGCAGTAATGGGTTGTTACGGTACAGTATCATCATTTGAAATTAGTATTCCTGATGAACTACCTAATACAGCTTAAGTATATAAAACTATATATCGAAAAGTAATTTCAACTATCCTGAACCATACTTTTCTCTATCTCATCATAAAACCAGAGCCTATTATTTTATAAACATAAAGTTTTTGCCAAACCCCTTTCGTTCAAATGGGCCGCATAGTTGAACGGCTGCCCGTGACGAGTTATTTTCTCAGACAGCTACCGTAAAGTTTCGAGTGGCCAATGAGCCGGATTTCCGAGGTCCCCATTTACTTTGTATGACTCTTCAACAATTTCAACATCCCCTTTCCAAATAGAAACAAGGGCGTAATGTGTTTGACGGGGAAGCGGGGCTTTTTCTCGATTCCATTCGTTCCCGACGTTTGGCGTTTGAGTTGTTTACAAAATCTACAACATTAAGAACGGGACAAATATTATTGCGTCTCTGTGTTTGCGGAGAATTGAATTCAGTTTAATGGGTGTTTTTCTTTTAATTTCGGGTTTCATTTAAATGATTATTTGTTCGTTCTTGTTCCTTTTCTTGCATTTCTGGCTTTTGTCAATTAATGTTTCTCTCGAATCTGTTCAATGTTGGGTTGTGGTTTCATAACTAGAAGTATGCTTTGTTTTGTGAATTTTGATGTGATACACGGGCTGAGTGCAAACGACTATTCTTCCATCAATTACAACACAACGTACATCTTTACGCCTTAATACTTTGACCTTCTTCCTCCATGAGTCCTATAACATCTAAATAAAATATATAGTCAGGATCGCATACCTTTCTAATGATACAAGCAGCAATTAAAACGAAAACATTGACTAGAAAACTCCAAGAACTAAACAAACACCGATATATTTACAGAAGCACTAACTAGGCTAATCTGTGACTTATCGGCGCAAAGTCGAAGCAAAAGAGTCATTTCTAGTTAGCCAGAGCTCCTATAATGACTATAATCGGATTAGCCGCTTCCAGTACAAAAACCTATACAATTATGGATAATCTAAAGTAATACAGCCGTGTCACGTATGAGGAGTCGTTTCTCGCAATTATAAAGGCCAATCTCGGCAATATTACGAGAATATTATGGAACCCTCGAGATAGCAGGTTATGAGTATTTGCTGAAACTGGAATTAAAATTCTTTATTTTTGGATTAATATCTTTATAAGTTTCTTTAAACACTCGCGGTTATCTACATCACTTACACTATTACTAAACGGGTTCTTACCACGATTATTTTTAATTGAGCGGTCCCGATATTTCAGCACTGTTTCAAGTGCCATGATCACGGGGAGACTGAGGAACTGCGGGTAGGTCATTTAAGAGCAGACAAATCTGTGTACCCTCTTTCTCGTTCGTTTGCCGGTACCACTGGAACTCGAACTCACATTTCGACATACCACACTGACAGTATCAGTATTAATATCTTTATGTTCGATAGTAATGTTCGACTGCTTGGGGAACGTTTGATTTTGGACTTTGAAGGAGACAAAAATTGTGAAGTAAAAACTGGTCTTATTTTATTCACATATCGAATTATTATAAAACTAAAACAATGGCATTTGGCAATGGGCATTTTAAGAAATATATCTCAGCAAATTTTTAACAAAAAAAGCTATTTTTAAACGTCCAAATATTTAGATTTTGGAAGCCACGTGCCAATCTCCAAATCAATCTAAAATTGTCCCTCTCATAGCAAAGTATATACGAAAATAGCATCAAAATTCTGCTTTGTCCCGATGTTGAGAAAAACAAACGCATTTTTTTCCATAGCCAAATCCATCCATTTGGTATTCGTCTCTTTCTCTCCAAAGGCATATGAAAAAGACAGAAAATCAAATTACTTATGCTCCGGAACTAACTTTGATGTTGCGAAAACAGAAAAAATCTTTTTTCGGTTTATTTAAATAACTATGTATTATGTATGTGTGTCACCGTGTGTTAGGAAATGCTTGATTTGTATCTTTTCATGGTAATTTTTGGATAAATTCTGTTTGTAAGTACAAAATAATAGTGTGTTGTTGCTTTTCAAGTAGACTAGCTGATATGTGCAACTTTGCCCACAAACTTTAACCTTTTTATTTTTTATTATTATCTATTGTATTTTAAATTTAAAAAATTATTATTCCATATTCATTTATTAGCTTATTTTTTACATTATATTTTTTAAAAAAACCTTTACAAGAAAATAAATTTAAAAATGCAATATAAAAAACAGAGGGCCACTGTTTATTATTATTAGGCTTTTAGTGCAGATACTTTCATTTTGGACCAGTAGTTCCTGAGATTAGCGCGTTCAAACAAACAAACAAACTCTGCAGCTTTATAATATTAGTATAGATAGGAGACGAAAATAAGAATAGTTTTCATTGATGAACTATGTAAGTTCAAACAAACAATTTCTTCATAATTGTTCTCTCTATTTTCATAATCATCACACTAAAAGAAAATAACTATCGAAAAAAGGTTCAGTAACCTTTTGTAAGTCTTAAATTGTTTATAACAAAATACATCAAGTTTAATAAAAAAAATAGTACAATGTAATGATTAGTTTGTTCTATTTACTGTCAGACATATCAATAACATTCAAATGAATAACCAAATACAAGTTATAATTCTTTGTAGAAATTCCTTTTACGTAGTTACAATCATTTATAATACTTTTGATAAACTTGTTCATTGAATGACTGGTGACTTGCAATTTATTCATAGATTGAGATAGCCGCTTTACGCTTTATCGTATTTTTGTAAGCGCTTTATGTCTGTATTTAACGATGTTTTACGTCTCTTTTTGTGGAATAAGCAGAGTTGCTTAATAGTTTTAAGCATTATTAACATTACATCATCTTTGATCATTGCATAGCACTTTGTGTGGGAACCGGAGAAGAACATGAATTAAGAATGTAACGTTGATTTTTGATGAAATAGTTTGTGCATCATCCCCTGATAGTAAATATACCTATGAAAACATGTTACTGTGTATGCCTTTTTCTATGTTATTTACTAGTCACCGGTTCATTGTCTGTTGACCTGACTTGTATTATATGAAGGACTCCTGCACCCGTGATACAGTTTTTACTAATATGGGCTCAGACGTTCCTTCCCACTATAAGCTTACCATGTAACGTCGGTTTAATTTGGTTCACCTTAGTTAGTCTATGTGGGAAATTTATATGTAACACTTATTACTGATCAATAAATACTTTTTGATTTTCATTTAAAATAGTAATTCGCTCTTGAATATTTGTAAAACCAAAGCATTGAAAACTATCAGCTGCTACAGGACTTTTCTTAAAACCATGTTGAATACAACATTTCTATGACGACAGTACACTCCAAACTAGAATGGTCCGGGGAAATAAAACATTGTTTCGAGCAAACTCAATTTTTTTTATTGCTTGATAGATAAACGAGCCTACGGCCCACCTGATGGTAAGCGGTCACCGTCGCTCATGAACCTCTGCAATACCAGGGCAATGAGGGGCACTATCACCTACCCATACAGGACTTTTCTTAAACCTCGTTTAAAGATAATAGGCATCTAATAAGTTTTTAAACATTACTCAAAATACTAAGTGTAAAGCTATTGATAAATAAAAACATTATGAATAAAGAGTAATAATTATTCTAAAAATGAAATACCAAGAACAGTTTTAAAAGCTATTAAAACACATCAAACGAAACCAATAATGTTAATTGAAACATGAAATATTATTTTATTGTTCTTGAATAATTTATTTCTAATTGAAATTAATTGGTTTACCGTGTATTCAAAACATCAAGCGTAGGAAGTATAAAGGATCTGAATTACATAACTAAATTACGGAATTCTAAGAAATATGGAGGATTTTAGAGGAGAGGTTCTGTTATTTTATTTTATTGAGTGTAATAAGTGTTTAAGGAAATACGTAGAAGACCTTCGGCTACTGTCTATGTTCATTTCAAATGATAACTTACAAAACATGAAAACGACTCCCATTTTCCATAATTGTGAAAATTACTTGAATTTTCATCTAATTAAAACAATGGAAAATTATTCTTTTAAACAAATACAATACATTGAAATTGGTTAATTTAGAAAACAGATAAAGCTCTGGCATGTAAATTTTTAAAACAAAAAATGAAAATTTTTGAAACAGCGTGTTTGGAACATCGTGAGGAAACCCGCATGTCGGAAAAGGGTTCTAAAAATCCTTTGAAGATATGTGAAGTCCCCAATCCGCACTGGGCAAGCGTGGTGGACTATGCCTAATCCCTCTTCTGAGGAGACCTGAGCCCAACAGTGGGCAGTAATGTGTTGGTACAGGACAGGAAGTGTTAGGAACATGTATGAATATACAATCATTTTTATTGCCTCGTAGGCAGACTAGCTGACGGCCCACCTGATCGTAAGCGGTTACTGTCGCTCATGTACCTCTGCATTGCCAGAAGACATTGAATCAAATTTAAAACTCTAAAACAAGACAGCGTTTAAACTGTCATCTAAGATTTTAAAACCGTATTTAAAATTAAGTCATATTTACTAAATAGTCGTATAATTTAATTTATCATTTTTTGTTCCAAATCGTCCATACCTTAACTGAGAGCGGAACTGAAGTTTTGCAACTCAGCGAAAACTTGCTCAAATTAATTATTGTCAGTCTCGCTGAAATGTACCATCCTTACTTCATTAATAATGGAAACTCTAGGAAAAAACGTTTTGCTGCACAGTTATACAAATAAAATTGGAGCATCTGTTTATCATTTTAAGCTGCTTTTATTGGAGACGGCGCGACGGGAAATGGTGCCGAGTACGTAACGCGTCGTGCCGTCCCTCATAACCCCGTGCTGGGTTCTGGCCTTAGTCGGGGTTCGGACGCTGAGTGTGAGCGGTTGGAGGTTTAGTACGGCTCAACTCCTACATAACTCAACCTGGATTTCCTCCAACTGAATAAAAAAAAGCTTATTTTATTATAACTATTAATAAATACAATAAATTTGTCGTATTTGATTACTTTCAATATTTTATAACTTACTAGCTGACCCAACTTTGTCTGCGTTACTTACAATTAAATGTCAATTATTCGATTTTTTTCTTGAACTTCAACGAACATTTTAATAAAAGAATGGGTCAAATTGGTCCAGGCGTTTTTGAGTTATGCGCTTAGCAACACATTCTGCGATTCATTTTAATTAAAATCACCAGGTTCGATTTTTCCGACTATTGAAAAAAATATGATACAGTTTTAGTTTTCAAAAAATACTTTAGTTGAAAACCATACCCTGTATATAAATACATCTTTATAACCAAGCTTTAGTAATACATTTAAATTTGTACCCACTATCTGTAGAAAACGTATAGGTTATCAACCCTACGATTAAAACTGCATCGAATATTTACTAAACATGAAAAAACGATATCGTGAAACATATTCTAGTCGTAATACCACAGAATAAATTATACACAGAAGTGTATTTTTTTTCTCAAGGTTCCAAAAGTTTTAAAGTGTTGTTTGAAAATTTCTTATAGTATTACGTAATCATCAAATTAGGTTAATATTACGTTCGATTTATTTATTTATTTATACGTGGAAAAATTACAGTCTATGAGATATTTGGCGGGCATCGGAAAGCCTGCCGACCGAGAGAGCCCATAATAATATATCCGACATAATTTGGCAATTTCCTCCAATCAAAAAAGGCCATGTACGAGGCTTTTAAATTTGGTGACTTCCTGTACCTGTACCAACCCATTACTGCCCACTGTAGGGCTCAGGTCTCCTCAGAAGAGGGATTAGACATAATCCACCACGCTTGCCCAGTGCGGATTGGGGACTTCACATATCTTCAAAGGATTTTTAGAATCCTTTTCCAACATGCAGGTTTCCTCACGATGTTTTCCTTCACCGTTTTTAGGCAGTGGTGTTGTGAAAAATTGCACATAAATCTTTTTCACATTTAGATTTAGAGGTACAAGCCGGCCGGATTTGAACCCGCGACCTCCCGTTCGGAAGGAAACGCTTCGACCACTCGGCCACCACGATTTCGTTGGTGACTTCGTCAAACCCGATTTGCACATAGATTACCTTCTGTCTTACTCTATGGTATCGTGAACGATCCGAGTAATTTCTATAAATGTTCAGTTGCGTGATCCTAGTATATTATCAACATGCCACTTACGCGCTTTTCACATTCATTTGACGGTAACCGTCCATGGTAATGGTATATCGAGTACGTTTATACGGCTATTGCATCACCTTTTATTTATTTAAGTCTTAACAGAAATTACCTGTGTGTGGTATTAAAATTTACCAAATTATGAATATACAGGGTGTACATAATCGTAAAAGATCTACATAGGGAATGGACTTGCCTCTCTATTTGTGTTTTCAACATAATTTGTATCTATGTATCATTTTTTTTTATTTTTTATTGCAAGTTAGATAAACGAGCATACGGCCCACCTGATGGTAAGCGGTCACCGTCGCTCATGAACCTCTGCAATGCCAGGGCAAAAAGAGATTTACATCAACTTTTATTATATTATCCATTGATTCTGGATCACTCTGTTTATACACAGACAAGTAAAATTAAAAATGCTTAAAATCCACAACCCACACTAGGCAAGCGTGGTGGATTATGCCTGATCCTTCTATTGAGGAGACCTAAACCGAGCCTTTGCAGCCTTTTTACAGTAAAGAAGAGTAGATATGGGCCATGTTTAAATAGTTATAATATAAATAGTCCACCACGCTTGCCCAGTGCGCATTGGGGACTTCACATCTTCCAAGGATTTTTAGAACTCTTTTCCGATATGCAGGTTTCCTCACGATGTTTTCTTTCACCGTTTATAGCCAGTGGTGTTGTGAAAAATTGCACATAATTCTTTTTCACATTTTGATTTAGAGGTACAAGCCGGCCGGATTTGAACCCGCGACCTCCCGTACGGAAGGAAGCGCTTCGACCACTCGGCCACCACGACTTCGGTTTGGCCAGTCGGTTACAGAATAGGTAAAAGTGTCTACGGCCCACCTGATAGTAAGTGTTTACCGTCGCTCATGACCCTGTGCAAATCCTGGACTATTAAAGTCAAAGTCAAAGTCAAATCATTTATTTTCGTAGATGTGGACACACATACATTTTGAAAGTCAAAAATAAAATCAAAAGTTCTACCACCAGTTCGCTAAAATTACGCCTCCGTCCTGAGAAGAACCGGCGCAAGAAACTCAGCGGGCATGTCTTTTTTTAAATTTAAATATATTGTTTTTTTTTTTCTTTTTTTTTTTAATATTTTTTTACAATATTTTTGTTTTTTACAAATGTATCAATTGAAATGGCCCGGGACGAGCGCCTCATTCCCATTTTGTGCAGTCATTTATATAATCATTAAGTTTATAATATGCTTTACTGCATAACCGTTCTTTGATAACTCTCTTAAACCTATTTATA
Organism: Trilocha varians; assembly: GCA_030269945.2. Lineage (NCBI taxonomy): Eukaryota > Metazoa > Arthropoda > Insecta > Lepidoptera > Bombycidae > Trilocha > Trilocha varians. Next base: position 10,461,986 of record AP028265.1, on the reverse strand, counting down.
GGCAATGTTTGAACGGCCACTGGGATTTTGTTATAAAGCTTTACAGACAAACCCTGGAAAGAATTACTTATTTTATGTAATCTAGATGCTGGCAACGCAAGCTTGTGTTTGTTCCTAGTGTTAAAATTATGAATATCCGAGACTTTAGGAAATTCATGAATATTTTTATGCACATACATTAAATTTTCATAAATGTATTGGGACGCTAAAGTTAGAATCTTAATTTCCTTGAATTTTTCCCGCAAAGACTCCCTTGGGTTCATATTATAGATTGCACGAATAGCTCTCTTCTGCAGAATAAATATTGTTTCTACGTCGGCAGCATTGCCCCATAATAGAATACCATAAGACATAACACTATGAAAATAACTAAAATACACGAGGCGAGTTGTGTCCACATCAGTGTATGTTCTTATCTTTTTAACCGCGTAAGCTGCAGAACTGAGCCTTCCCGCCAACCTAGTAATATGGGGGCCCCACTGGAGCTTGGAATCCACCGTTATACCAAGAAAGACAGTTGACTCAACAAGTTCCAATGTTTCACCACTAATAATAACATTACTCTTGACTTGTTTAACGTTAGGTAACGTAAATTTTATGCATTTAGTTTTCTTACTATTTAATAATAAATTGTTAACACTAAACCAATGAACTACACGCGAGATGGCATCATTCACATCGTCATAGTCAAGTTCTTGACGTTTAAGTCTAAATAATAAAGATGTATCATCTGCAAATAATACAATCTCGTGACGTGCTTCTACAAAGCTAGGTAAGTCATTTATATAAACTAAGAACAAGAAGGGACCCAAGATAGATCCTTGAGGGACACCCATTTTAAGCATAACACCGGCGGATCTCTTTCCTTTAATATCGACTTTTTGTATTCGTCCTGATAAATAAGAGGTTATAAGATCTAACGAAGCGTCCCTTATACCATAAAAGTGTAACTTCCTTACTAATGTATCATGATCAACACAGTCGAAGGACGAAAGGACTCCACAGCACCTAATACACAAGAATTTTCCTCGTTCATAATAAATAACTGTTTCAAATGTATATCGACAATATCTAATACAAAATGTATTTCAAATTGAGCGGTGAATAAATTATGATAAAACTTTCCTTGACATTTGACATAATGTCGTAACAATTCCCCATGGGTTGTCAAACGTCAGGATAACAAACAATTTGGGTAAAAGCTTCCTTGCCATATTCTATGTAGACAATTCCACTCGAGTGCAATTTCAATCAATGAATGTAAATACGGTTATGGATAATTACTGTTTGCACAAACGAATTAAATTTAAATTGAGTATATTAATATCCCCTCTGTCTTTATTTTCTTCCGTTGTAAGATATGTGGGAAGAGAATACTGCCACTTGGAATTTTCGCAGACTAGACAAATATAGTCCGCTTACCTTTTACCTTTACCTTTTACCGCTTACTTTATTATAATTATCAATATGTAGTGTAACGCAATATAACTAAGTAATGACATAAGGTAGGTGTGAACAGACCTGTTTATTAAAGATAATTTATTAGATAAGCGTTGCGGATTATAATTGGACACTATAGAGCAGATTTTAAAGTTGGACTTTATCACACAACACATCACTGGTTTCCTGTTGATCACTGAGACCTGTTACCAGTGGACAGTAATGAGTTGCTACAATACATCACTGGTTTTAAAACAGTGACAAAAAACATCGTGAAGAAATTTGCATATTGAAGAAAATTAACAATTCTTCAAATTCCCAACCCACACAAGGCAAACGTGTTGGACTATGCCTGTTACTACTGAGTAGACCAGAACCAAGCAGTAGTAATCTTTAAAGGGTTTTTACACTAAAAACAGGTAGACAGGTAAATACAGAAGGGCAGATACGAGTTTCTATAGAAAACCGTATTATACATTATAATACAATTAATTATAGGTTTATACAGAAAGATAGTTTAAAACATGCATTAATAGGTTATAAAATAATTCAAGTTAACGTATATTATTAATTAAATCAGGATATTCAAAATGCAACACCAATGTATCACAAAAATTTCACAGAATTTAGACAAGTGATTTTACAAACAAAACAAACAGCAAAGATAAGTAAGAAAAACCATTTTTCATTTAACAAATAAGTTTTTGTATCGTTGCTTAAAATTATCAAAAGAAATTATCCTTTACGATTATGGAAAAATACTCTGTGATGGTCGTCTTAAACAACTTTAGATCTACAAGAAATATTTGAAAGACACGGTAACTCAAAAATGCCTTCTTATTTCATAGAATTCGAAAAATTCATAAAACATTTTCCACTCACCGTAACCCCGCATGCAATCGCCTCATTATTTACACTAGCACTAAAAAAACACGAAACATATAACCTTAATCACAAAATATGTCAACCGCCGAAACCACTCAACCGCATTTTCAAACTTTTCAAACTACATAACACATCGGCGGATGATACGACGTGTAATCTCGCGTACAACCTCACAACGTGCGCTCAGTTCGAAGTCAGCTCTCCGACTACATAAGGGCGTAACTTGAACACTCGTATCTGCGCCTGCGTGAACCAGAGTGACTCTTTACCGTGACGGACTTACTCACCAGTTAATTAATATATCAACTTTTCGCGTCCCCCCATATTAACTGTCGCCCCTAATAAAATATTTGGCTTAGACTTCCCCTTCGCTGGGCTCTTTGACCCTGGACGAATTCGCAATGACGTCCCGACCAATTAAGATGTTAATAAATTAATTTAAAGTGGCCGCTGTCTTGACAAGACACTTCTGTTCGCTAATTACTAGGTTAGCTAACAGCTTCACTAATTACATTGCAAATTAATTTATATTTTGCTCGTCAAAGTTTAGTAGGAACTGGTTCTTCGATAGTATCAGATTTTACTTTAAAGTTTCATTGCACCTAGAGGTTGATTGTTTCATTGGATGCTCTTGATATTCTTGATAAATTAATAACTTTTCAATAACTAGTAATATTTAGTTTCAAACACTGAGTCTTAGATACAAAGTAGGTATAACTTGTCCTTCTTCAAACGAGGCTAGAGGAAGATCCTTAAAGTTAGGTCGTAAAATAAAGTAAAGAATATTACCTAATATTTTGTCTATATGCTTATTTTTTTTATTGCCATGTAGGCAGACGAGCCAACGGCCCACCTGATAGTAAGTGGTCAGCGTTGCTCATGAACCTCTGCAATGTCAGGGGATACTGAGGGGTCGCTACCTACGACCTAACATTAAGGACCGTCCTCAAACCTCGTTTGAAGAAGGACAAGTCACACCTACTTTGTATTTGAAAATGCATTACGCAAATTAGGAAAAGGAATTGAATCGAAGACAAAATTAAACTTCATAATTTAGGCTTGTTATATGTTATGAATATGCTGATTTATGCTTTATATTGTTTGAATAAATTAAACATTGATTGATTTGAAACATGCTTTGACATGTCTCTCTTTAAAAAGGGCTTTCAAAAGAGGAAGACAGAAGAAGTCTTGTGTAGTATGACTACACGAACCTGGCATTGCAAAGGTTCATGGACGATGGTAACCATTTACCATTAGCAGTAAAATCGTTTACCTTCATTACAATAAAAAAAAAAACAAATAGTATAACTATTATTTTACTACATCATGTTGTACTTGTAAAAATATAAATATACAATTTCATAATGCTTCAGGCTACTTTTAGTAATGATTAAATAGAAAACAATATACTAGACTAACGTAATTTTTGTAAGAATTCATGTTGTATTATTCTTTCTTTGTTTTGTTTTATAAGTACAAAGGATATTAACTTATTCAGACACTCGCGGTTTTCTATAATGTTATTTCTATTATCGAGTATGTGGAATCCAGTGCTAAACACAACAGTCACTAAGGGTTCATGCTCAGAGAGTCTTGTAAATCCCACACTCACTGTTGTGGTGTGTCGTGATGTGAGTTCCAGTGGTACTACCAAAAAGTGAACGAGAAAGAGGGTAGACAGATTTGTTTGCTCTTAAATCGACCCGCAGTATCCAGTCTTCTCGTGATCATGACGTTTGCAACAACGTTGAAATATCGAGACAACCCAATTACTTAAATATCGTGGTAAGAACCCGTTGAAAATGCATGAAAGTACAAATGATATTAATAAGTAATATACATGTAAAAAAAAAATGAAAAATAACTTTATTGACCACTTTTGTTGATATATCGGCGCGAGCCATAAAAACATAAGAATAATTTAATAATAATTCAATAAAACTCACTGGATGGTAGTTCTTAATAAGAAAATGTAACTAGAAACTATTCATACGAGATACTTAACAATGTAATAAAACATTGATTCGTTAAAAGTAAAATAAAACGTGTCCGTAAATGTTGTATTTGCGAGCCTTAACGTTAGTATAAATAGAGGCCGATCGATGGCTTGCAGCCAGTCGAGTTCGAGCCGCCTTACGAGAAACACTGTATACGACAAAGTGAACAATAAACGCAAAGTACCTCAAGAAGTCTTTCATTCGAAATGGACCACAACCTTATGGAAGATACTGACGTCAGCAGGGCTGACGTCATCTATTTTAAAAACCCGTCGGGGCTTCGGACTTCGTCATCAGAAGTGGGATCAGAGATCCCTATCCGTAACGCCCACTCAACATCAGCAAGCCGGCCACCTCCAGACCTGCAACCAATCAATTTACCCAGAAGCGTCACGCCACATCACCTATCTCCGCGACCGGGTGCTGAGCAAGAATATCATACTACAACAGAATCTAATATAAGTCAAAACGAAGTACCACCTCAATTCTTCATGCAAATGATGAGCATGATGCAGAAGATGTCGGAACGTTTGTGTACTCCACCAGAACAACCAAAAATGAAAATTCAGGATATCTACCTTCCGTACTTTGACCCGGATACTGATGTCGGGATAAGAGAATGGTGTCAACATATTGATCAAGCAATTGAAAGATATAACCTGAACGACTTCGAGATACGCATGAAGGTGTGTGGACTATTAAAAGGAAGAGCAAAAATGTGGATAGATAACTGGATGATCACCACAACGACTTGGGAAGAATTACGTTCCAACCTCATAATAACATTTGAACCTGAAAATCGGTATTCACGGGACGTAATACGATTTCGAGAGCACACGTATGACTCATCCAAGGACATCGCAGAATTTTTGTCACGTGCCTGGGTCTTATGGAAAAGAGTGACTAAAAATAAGTTGGATGACGCGCACGCAGTGGAAGCTGTTATAGGTTGTATCAGCGACGAACGCCTACGCATCGAACTACTGAATGTGAAGGCGACAACAGTTCCAGAGCTCATTTCAGTCGCATCATCAATCAGAAAGAAGCGCCCCCTGGTAAATACGTCTGCACCAATCAAGAAAACACGTTATTCCGATGGTACGCACGCGACAGCGGGCTGCCGTATCTGCAAGAAAATTGGTCACTCATCATACGACTGCAGGTTTAGATCAACATCAGACAGACAAAAATTAGAAGGTACGAAAATGTCAACCAATTCAAGTTCAAGTATTACATGCACATATTGCAAGAAATCAGGGCATACATATGAAGTGTGTTTTCAACGACAACGAGCGCTGACCTCTAACGTTAATTGTGTATCTGGAACGACACTAGCGCCTATAATCATCGAAATCGGACAAAAACGAATAAAAGCAGTGTTCGATAGTGGAGCAGAGTGTTCAGTCATCAGAGAATCGATCGCTTCAGCACTGCCAGGCCGCCGAAGTTCAGCAATGAATTATTTGAAAGGTATTGGACAATTCCCTACTTTATCGTTGTCCAAACTAGAAACCATTTGTACAATAGATTCTATTCAAGTCGAGCTACAGTTCTACATCTTGCCGGACAACGAAATGTCAAACGACGTGCTGGTGGGGATGGACCTGATCCATAATACAAAACTTAGTATGCTGATTACTCCTGAAGGCACTAAGCTCGTCCGTCAAGCACATATCAACCAAATTACCAAGAAGAACTACATCTTCGAAAATCTGGACACCGACCTGACCAGTGACTCCGAAGTGAAACAACTACGTCAACTATTGAACAAATACGAACATTTATTCATTCGAGGATATCCAAAAACTCGAGTCAACACAGGAAAACTTGAAATTAGACTGAAAAACCCTGACAAATATGTAGAACGAAGACCATATCGCCTCAGTCCGGTGGAACGAGAAAAGGTTCGTTGCATCATAAAGGAACTACTGGATAATAACATCATTCGAGAAAGCCAATCACCATACTCAAGCCCAATTATTCTTGTCAAAAAAAAGAATGGTGATGATCGTCTTTGTGTGGACTTTCGAGAACTCAACGCAAACACACTACGTGACCATTACCCATTGCCTCTGATAGCTGACCAAATCGATCAGTTAGCCAACGGAAAATATTACACAAGTTTAGATATGGCAGCGGGCTTTCATCAAATTCCGATTGCCGAAAACTCTATAGAGAAAACCGCTTTTGTTACACCGGATGGATTATATGAATACGTCACAATGCCATTCGGGTTATCTAACGCATGCTCAGTTTATCAGAGATGCATTAACAGAGCCCTATTACCACTATTGGGAACAGCAGCACAAGTGTATGTTGACGACGTACTAAGCAAATGTACCAACTTCTCTGAAGGGTTATCAAACTTAGAACGAATTCTGATAGCCTTACAAGAAGCAGGCTTTTCTATCAACGCCGATAAATGCAGATTCTTCAAAAGATCAATAGAATACCTGGGAAACGTTGTATCCGGAGGACAGGTAAAACCAAGTCCTCAAAAGGTAGAAGCACTCGTCAAAGCTCCAGTACCAAAAACAGTCAAGCAAGTCAGACAATTCAACGGACTGGCAAGTTATTTTCGAAAATACATACCAAACTTTTCAAGAATCATGATACCACTATATGAACTAACGAAACAAGGCGTCAAATGGCAATGGAATCACAAACACGATGAAGCGAGAATTACCATCATCGAATGTCTTACATCAGCTCCAGTACTGACTTTATTTCAAGAAGAAGCTCCCATCCAACTATTTACTGATGCAAGCAGCCTTGGATTCGGAGCAGTTCTCGTGCAAATAATTGATGGACGCCAACACGCCGTAGCCTTCATGAGTATGAGAACTACTGACGCAGAGAGCCGCTACCACTCGTACGAGCTTGAAACCCTAGCAGTAGTACGCGCCATAAAACATTTCCGTCAATACCTTTACGGAAGAAAATTTACTGTAATAACCGATTGTAACGCACTGAAAGCATCAAAACATAAGAAAGACCTACTACCAAGAATTCATCGCTGGTGGTCATTCTTACAAAACTATGATTTCGAAGTAGAATACCGCAAAGGTGAGCGCTTACAACATGCTGATTTCTTTAGTCGAAACCCTGTCCAATCCATGATTAACACTATGACCAAAGACAAGGATTGGTTAAAAATAGAACAACGTCGAGATGAAAATCTAAGGAAAATAATGGATTCTTTAAAGGACAACAATTCAGTTACTGGATATGCTTTAGAACATGATATCTTAAAGAAAAGGATACAAGACTCTACATTCGGTGAATACTTTTGCACAGTAGTCCCGAAATCCTTTCAATGGAGTATTATCAACTCATTTCACACCGCTCTTAAACACCCCGGATGGGAAAAGACGTTACAAAAGATCAAAGAGTCTTACTGGTTCGATCATATGACCTCAACTGTACGAAAATTCGTCGATAACTGTGTAATCTGCAGAACTTCAAAAGGTCCTTCAGGATCAATTCAAGTACAACTACATCCCATACAAAAACCAACCGCAGCATTTCAAGTCATTCATATGGACATAACGGGCAAGCTGGGAACTCCGAATGATCGACAATACGTCATAGTAACAGTCGACGCCTTCACAAAATATGTAATGTTCTACCACGCTACAAACAAGAACCCGCACAGTACATTAGCTTCCCTAAAACGCACAATACATCTGTTTGGTACTCCAGTACAAATTATCGTCGATGGAGGAAGAGAATTCCTTGGAGAATTCAAGGATTATTGCAATAATATAGGAATAAACATTCACGTCATTGCACCAGGAGTCAGCCGAGCGAATGGCCAAGTAGAAAGGGTTATGGCTACTCTTAAAAACGCACTAACAATGATCAAAAATTATGAAACCGAATATTGGCATACGACACTTGATGAACTACAACTAGCAATGAACTGCACAACTCACAGGATAACCGGGGTGGCACCACTTACACTAATCACTCAACGAAAGCATTGTGTTCCGCCAGAGTTATTAAACCTGGTAGACATCGAGAATCAAACGATCAACATCGAAGCACTTACTCAGCATGTGCACCAAAAAATGACCCAAGTTTCCGAAAGAGACAGACAAAGATTTAACCAACATAAAGCAAAGATTCACCACTTCCAGAAAGGAGATTATGTATTAATCAAAAACAACCCACGCAACCAAACTTCTTTAGACTTGAAGTTTAGTGAACCTTACGAAATTTACAGAGTATTAGAAAAAGATCGCTATCTTGTTAAAAAGGTAGTCGGCAGAGGCCGACCACGAAAGGTCGCACACGACCAACTCCGCTGAGCACCACAACCAGGCAGTCAGGAAACCGTATCGGCCCAAGAGGAAACAGCGGTATCACCTCAACCCGGGCCCTCTGGTACAATATCCTGAGCTACCATTTAACGTCGAGACACTCAACAAACATTTCACCATAAAAATTGTGAGTATCAAAATTGATTACACACTTATACAACACTTACAAAACGTAGTGAATCTCTGAAACCTTCTGAGATCCTACAATTAAACTACGAGACACTCCGAGATCCTACAATTATCTACGAGACACTCCGAGATCCTACAATTATCTACGAGACACTCCGAGATCCTACAATTATCTACGAGAACCGCCGAGAAATTACAATTATCTACGAGACTTATAAAACAAATGTAGTGAATCTCTGAGATCCTCTAAGATCCTACATTATCTACGAGACCCGCCGATAACCTACAATTATCTACGAGACGCGCCGAGAAATTACAATAACATACACTACACATTCATTCACAACTTTAAACAAAGTAAAGGTGGACTTTACTTTACAAATAACCTTAAAACAAAAAAATAACAATTCATTCACAACTATAAACAAAGTAAAGGTGGACTTTACTTTACAAGTAACCTTAAAACAAAAAAAAAATAACAACTTACAAATAAGCAACCGTGGTTGCTTACAGATACCAATCTCAAAGGAGTTCATATCTTCATTACAGATAAACTGGAGTCAGGCAAGTGTGGAGCACGCACCTGTTTGTCATCCTGAAACCACCGAGAACCTCCGAGAACCTCCGAGTCCCCGAGAAACTCCGAGTCTCCGAAGACACCAAGAACATTCGAAAAACCTAACCTTTAATATTGAACTATAACCCATTCATAATTATAATAGGATAAAACTAGTTAGGCAGGTGCAGAGCGCGCACCGCCTATCAGTATGGCCGTATCGGCGCGAGCCATAAAAACATAAGAATAATTTAATAATAATTCAATAAAACTCACTGGATGGTAGTTCTTAATAAGAAAATGTAACTAGAAACTATTCATACGAGATACTTAACAATGTAATAAAACATTGATTCGTTAAAAGTAAAATAAAACGTGTCCGTAAATGTTGTATTTGCGAGCCTTAACGTTAGTATAAATAGAGGCCGATCGATGGCTTGCAGCCAGTCGAGTTCGAGCCGCCTTACGAGAAACACTGTATACGACAAAGTGAACAATAAACGCAAAGTACCTCAAGAAGTCTTTCATTCGAAATGGACCACAACCTTATGGAAGATACTGACGTCAGCAGGGCTGACGTCATCTATTTTAAAAACCCGTCGGGGCTTCGGACTTCGTCAGATACAATATTAATTTGAATTCCCTGTTCCTTAAAGCAGGCTTATCGCCTATGTCTTAAGGGACAGTTCCTTCCCGTTTCAAGTCGACATAATTTGGTAATGTTGATCGACGTTTGTTCTTTTTATGAAATTGAAAAACGTTCACTAACATTACGACATGCCTCTTCATAATTTAAGTATGGATAATTTAAACTAGTCTAGTGTTTCGGTTTTGTGGAAAAAGATGTTAATTTCTCATTTATATTAGCTATTCTATGTTGCTATTTTAAGAAACCTGTGTCCGGTGACTAGTGGAAATATTCGAGCTGGCGATAAAGTAAGGAATCATCCAATACAAAGTCAAAAAAGTCAAGTTAAGACTCGTATAAGATCGTTCTTGCCTTAGTAGCAGTGACAAAGAGGCAACTTCTTAGAGAGGGAAACCGGTATAAGAGATTTGTACAAGAATAGGTTTATTATGTTTTTATTGAGTTGCTTTAAGCTCTGAAAGTTCCTTTTGCAAATTGTTTTAGTCTACGAATATCGATAGGGAAGCCGATAGGAATGGAGTTGTAGAGATACTGTGCCACTGCTCGTAGTCTATAATTTCTCAAAGCTATACTCAAAATAATTATAATTACGAAACTTCGAGGAAAACTATTATAGTTTTAGAAGCTATATTACAATTAATGATTAAGTCTAGACTAAATTATTGGTGTTCATCGTCCTTGTTTGACGGTATCGTAATATTTAATATAGAGTAATTATACGGTAGACAAGACAATATTAAAAATAGAACTATAAAGTATACTTATCTTGTTTATTTTACAAAAAATAAGTTTTAGTGTTTTAATGAGACACAAACAGTTGATGCGTGTGGCAGAAGCGTGAGGTGCGCGAGATCACTTGAAATTATTTTTGTTTTGGGTAGTTATGTCGAATTATTTTTTTTTATTTTTATGTATTTTTACCTATTTTTTTAATATTCCGTATTAAAACAATGTACACATCACCCTCCATAAATATGTACCCTATAACACTAAGAAATAACGTAGCTTCAAAGCAGATTCAAATATTACCCCTACAATCACAAAAATGACAATTTTACTTCTTTATAGTATCACTAGTTTTATACAGGGTGATTTTTAAAAGAAGGTACATATTGCAGGAGGGTGATGAGTAACTCTATTCTAATACGGAATATTACAAAAAAAAGGGTATTTTTTTTTTTAAATCTAAATTCGACAAACTACCTCAAACATAAACAATTTCGGCTAAAATAGTGTTGACCAACGACCTCTAGTAGTTTCACGCACCTCACACCTCCGCCACACCCATCAGCTGTCGAAAAACCATCATTTTGCAAGAATTTTAGATATTTTTAAGTTACGATTACTAAGGCATTAAGCCATATTCTTTGGTAATAATATTTTTACTGGTCGTATATAACCATCAGCTACCATGACCTTCAATATGTACCCTCATTAAGAAATCACCCTGTATACAACTAGATAAATAAACAGATATATTTTTCTTTGATTAAAAATAATTAAAAGTGGTACTAGATTGATAGCCCCATTACTATCTTGTCTTGCACTACTCAACTTATGCAAATGAACCTTCTACAATAAAATAATCTATGATACAACCAATTTAACTGGTTATACCCGAGACATTATTTAATCAATATTAAATGTTAATTTTATTACAGGTACAAATACGAATCGGGAGCGGGGTTTTAATTCAATTAATGTTGTTTCAGTTAGAATGTATTATGAAGGTGAAACTAAATAGATCTTTGACAAAGTTCGAATAGATAAAACCGTTTCTTTGGTATGCATAACTGTTTCGTACTAAAATAAAGAATTGATAAGCTTTTTGTAATCTTTCATTATTGTTATTCTGAAAGATTTTACAACAGTTTTTTTGTTCAATGGCATTTACTTATATCGCCAAGATTAACCCTTTCACGCTCAACGGAAATATTTTTCCCTTCCACAAAAATCGTTATTATTATTGAATCGATATTTTTTTAATGAATGTCAAACGTTATGTTTAGGTACGTTGTGTTAAAATGTTTCATATGAAATTTATAGGAAATTTGTACACCCTACTATGTTTTTCTAGTGATATCTCTTACTTTACAAAATAACTTAAATATTGTGTAGTATTTCCATATTTAGTCTCAGCCATCTTATTGTCCTGAAAGGGTTAAAATGCCGTAGATATAAATAATGACCAGAAAATGAAAAACGACCTAAATACAGGGTGATTTCTTAGTGAGGGTACATATTGAAGGTCATGGTAGCTGATGGTTGTATACGACCAGTAAAAATATTATTACCAAAGAATATGGCTTAATGCCTTAGTAATCGCAACTTAAAAATATCTAAAATTCTTGCAAAATGATGGTTTTTCGACAGCTGATGGGTGTGGCAGAGGTGTGGGGTGAGCGAGATCACTAGAGGTCGTTAGTCAACACTCTTTTAGCCGAAATTGTTTATGTTTGAGGTAGTTTTGTCGAAATTTGATAATAAAAAAAAATAGTAATTTTACCTATTTTTTGTAATATTCCGTATTAGAACAGAGTACTCATCACCCTCCTGCAATATGTACCTTCTTTAACAAATCACCCTGTATAATTGCACGATACATAAGGTAATCTACATAAATACACACACATACACACAAACACACACGCGCCCAAAAGCCGTATCGAAATTTAAGAATCATTTCCAGCTTCATCTAAAGAATAATCCCCAGCATAGGAACATTTAACACGAAACACAAGTTTCTCAAACGCCCTATAAATAACCATACTACGTAGATACTACCAAAACCTCAATTTCCTTTATAACATACAAACTTAAATCTCGTAAATTTTTAATCACAACTCATGATCTCATACACCGCCATATTATAAGCAAAGTTAACATTATTAACGTTATATAACAAAGCTAACATTGGGTCGGAACATCCCTCGAGATTCCCATGGGCTGACAGACCCGCATGGATAATAAATTTTGAATATATTAATTTATACTAAATGGCTTATGACTCCGTAAAATGAAACGCGGGCTATTGTGTCAGACAATATTAATTTTTCAAATAAATAAATCTGCTGACTTTGATGTTGCCAAGTTTATAAGTTGTCTTTGCAATTCCATCAGACTGTTTGTCTGCCTTTCTGGATAAAAAACATTTTTTATCGCGCGTTATCGAACGGGGGCTAGACGGAAAAAAATCTTACGAAAAGTTGTTACGACACTTTTTTTGTTTTAGATGATTATCGCTAGATGGCGCTGTGATCAAAATCTTTTAAAACACGTTCCTTATCGCGCGTTACGTTAGGAAAAAAATATAAGATATCTTTTAATCGAAAGGAACTTCGTTCTATTCGGGTGTCCCATGACACCTCTCAAGTTTTTTATTTTTTTTTTCATATCGTACCATTGGTTCCTGAGATGACTGCGTTCAAACAAACAAACTCTTCAGCTTTATAATATTTATTGAGAATAGATGATGAATTACCGTGAAGTAATCCGATCTTAGGCTAATGATTAGCAATAAATAGGCAACAAAGAATATTACGGACAAGGAGTATTATTGGCTTAAAACATTATGTTGTAGACTCCACGCATAGATATACTGTACTGAAACCCATCGTTGTCCACTGCTAAGTTCTGGTCTCCTCAAAAGAGCGATTAAGCATAGTCGTACGCTTGCATAGTATGAAAGATATAGCAAATAAATTTCTTTAAACACTCGCGGTTCTACATCACTTACACTATTACTAAACGGGTTCTTATCACGATTATTTTCAGTTGAGCGATCCCGATATTTCGGCAATGTTTCAAGCGCCATGATCACAGGAAGACTGAAGAACTGCGGGTAGGTCATTTAAGAGCTGACAAATCTGTCTACCCTCTTTCTCGTTCGTTTGCCGGTACCACTGGAACTCGAACTCACATTTCGACATACCACACTGACAGTATCGGGATCGCTCAATTGAAATTAATCGTGGAATGAACCCGTTTAGTAATAGTGTAAGTGATATAGCAAATAGTCGATATCATAGTTCAAAAAAATAGGGTCTCTAAAAGATAATTCGGACAATTCAAATCACTAAATTCTTAGAATCCTAAAGATATTCTAAAGCATATTTTAAGAAACACGCACAATAAGACGGAAGTAGAGCAACGCATCCTTTCACCCTGTTAGGTATGCGCATACACTTACTATAACATCAAATAAAACTCACAAACACAATTACTCATCAATCACCAAATCGATTATATAAATCGATTTTAATTACGTTTACGTATCAAAGCATCGTATCCAATATCAAAGCTTTATCTGAAATCAAACAATCCACTTAATACTCTATTAAAACAGAATTTAAATCGGAACCATCAAAAATGATGAAGTATGAAGCGTTAATATTTGAAATTGAGTAACAAAATTTAGTTGAATATAAAATTGATATATTATTGGAACGAAGTTCCTTATCGCGCGTTATCGAAAGGGCCGAGCTAGACGGAAATTCTTATGAAAAAGTTGTCACGACACTTTTTTTGTTTTAGATGATTATCGCTAGATGGCGCTGTGATCAAAATATTTTATAAAACAATTCCTTATTTTATTTTATATGATTAATGCTAGATGGCGCTGTGATCAAAATATTTTATTTAAGTTATAATAATTACTTTGTTTAAAATGTCTGTCTGTCTCTTTCTTTGTTTTAAACTAACTAATTATTATAACTTAAAAAAATAAAATTTTATTACAATTCCCTCACTAATTAATCGAAAGGAACTTCGTTCCATCCAGGTGTCCCTTGACACCTCTCAAGTTATTATATTTTATAACATGCTAAAATGTACAGACTAATCCCTACTAATATACTCGTAATATTAGATATAAATGTGAAAGTTATTGTCTGTCTGTCTGTTACGCTTTCCCGCCTCAACCTCCCAAACGAGTCTGATGAAATTTCTCGAAGACAATCTTTAAATCCTAAGAAAGACCATAGGCTACGTTTTAATTCAAAGTGACGCAGACGAAGTTGCACGGGCCCGCTAGTATAATATAAACTATATAAATACAATATTAATTTGAATTCCCTGTTCCTTAAAGCAGGCTTATCGCCTATGTCTTAAGGGACAGTTCCTTCCCGTTTCAAGTCGACATAATTTGGTAATGTTGATCGACGTTTGTTCTTTTTATGAAATTGAAAAACGTTCACTAACATTACGACATGCCTCTTCATAATTTAAGTATGGATAATTTAAACTAGTCTAGTGTTTCGGTTTTGTGGAAAAAGATGTTAATTTCTCATTTATATTAGCTATTCTATGTTGCTATTTTAAGAAACCTGTGTCCGGTGACTAGTGGAAATATTCGAGCTGGCGATAAAGTAAGGAATCATCCAATACAAAGTCAAAAAAGTCAAGTTAAGACTCGTATAAGATCGTTCTTGCCTTAGTAGCAGTGACAAAGAGGCAACTTCTTAGAGAGGGAAACCGGTATAAGAGATTTGTACAAGAATAGGTTTATTATGTTTTTATTGAGTTGCTTTAAGCTCTGAAAGTTCCTTTTGCAAATTGTTTTAGTCTACGAATATCGATAGGGAAGCCGATAGGAATGGAGTTGTAGAGATACTGTGCCACTGCTCGTAGTCTATAATTTCTCAAAGCTATACTCAAAATAATTATAATTACGAAACTTCGAGGAAAACTATTATAGTTTTAGAAGCTATATTACAATTAATGATTAAGTCTAGACTAAATTATTGGTGTTCATCGTCCTTGTTTGACGGTATCGTAATATTTAATATAGAGTAATTATACGGTAGACAAGACAATATTAAAAATAGAACTATAAAGTATACTTATCTTGTTTATTTTACAAAAAATAAGTTTTAGTGTTTTAATGAGACACAAACAGTTGATGCGTGTGGCAGAAGCGTGAGGTGCGCGAGATCACTTGAAATTATTTTTGTTTTGGGTAGTTATGTCGAATTATTTTTTTTATTTTTATGTATTTTTACCTATTTTTTTAATATTCCGTATTAAAACAATGTACACATCACCCTCCATAAATATGTACCCTATAACACTAAGAAATAACGTAGCTTCAAAGCAGATTCAAATATTACCCCTACAATCACAAAAATGACAATTTTACTTCTTTATAGTATCACTAGTTTTATACAGGGTGATTTTTAAAAGAAGGTACATATTGCAGGAGGGTGATGAGTAACTCTATTCTAATACGGAATATTACAAAAAAAAGGGTATTTTTTTTTTTAATCTAAATTCGACAAACTACCTCAAACATAAACAATTTCGGCTAAAATAGTGTTGACCAACGACCTCTAGTAGTTTCACGCACCTCACACCTCCGCCACACCCATCAGCTGTCGAAAAACCATCATTTTGCAAGAATTTTAGATATTTTTAAGTTACGATTACTAAGGCATTAAGCCATATTCTTTGGTAATAATATTTTTACTGGTCGTATATAACCATCAGCTACCATGACCTTCAATATTTACCCTCATTAAGAAATCACCCTGTATACAACTAGATAAATAAACAGATATATTTTTCTTTGATTAAAAAGAATTAAAAGTGGTACTAGATTGATAGCCCCATTACTATCTTGTCTTGCACTACTCAACTTATGCAAATGAACCTTCTACAATAAAATAATCTATGATACAACCAATTTAACTGGTTATACCCGAGACATTATTTAATCAATATTAAATGTTAATTTTATTACAGGTACAAATACGAATCGGGAGCGGGGTTTTAATTCAATTAATGTTGTTTCAGTTAGAATGTATTATGAAGGTGAAACTAAATAGATCTTTGACAAAGTTCGAATAGATAAAACCGTTTCTTTGGTATGCATAACTGTTTCGTACTAAAATAAAGAATTGATAAGCTTTTTGTAATCTTTCATTATTGTTATTCTGAAAGATTTTACAACAGTTTTTTTGTTCAATGGCATTTACTTATATCGCCAAGATTAACCCTTTCACGCTCAACGGAAATATTTTTCCCTTCCACAAAAATCGTTATTATTATTGAATCGATATTTTTTTAATGAATGTCAAACGTTATGTTTAGGTACGTTGTGTTAAAATGTTTCATATGAAATTTATAGGAAATTTGTACACCCTACTATGTTTTTCTAGTGATATCTCTTACTTTACAAAATAACTTAAATATTGTGTAGTATTTCCATATTTAGTCTCAGCCATCTTATTGTCCTGAAAGGGTTAAAATGCCGTAGATATAAATAATGACCAGAAAATGAAAAACGACCTAAATACAGGGTGATTTCTTAGTGAGGGTACATATTGAAGGTCATGGTAGCTGATGGTTGTATACGACCAGTAAAAATATTATTACCAAAGAATATGGCTTAATGCCTTAGTAATCGCAACTTAAAAATATCTAAAATTCTTGCAAAATGATGGTTTTTCGACAGCTGATGGGTGTGGCAGAGGTGTGGGGTGAGCGAGATCACTAGAGGTCGTTAGTCAACACTCTTTTAGCCGAAATTGTTTATGTTTGAGGTAGTTTTGTCGAAATTTGATAATAAAAAAAAAATAGTAATTTTACCTATTTTTTGTAATATTCCGTATTAGAACAGAGTACTCATCACCCTCCTGCAATATGTACCTTCTTTAACAAATCACCCTGTATAATTGCACGATACATAAGGTAATCTACATAAATACACACACATACACACAAACACACACGCGCACAAAAGCCGTATCGAAATTTAAGAATCATTTCCAGCTTCATCTAAAGAATAATCCCCAGCATAGGAACATTTAACACGAAACACAAGTTTCTCAAACGCCCTATAAATAACCATACTACGTAGATACTACCAAAACCTCAATTTCCTTTATAACATACAAACTTAAATCTCGTAAATTTTTAATCACAACTCATGATCTCATACACCGCCATATTATAAGCAAAGTTAACATTATTAACGTTATATAACAAAGCTAACATTGGGTCGGAACATCCCTCGAGATTCCCATGGGCTGACAGACCCGCATGGATAATAAATTTTGAATACATTAATTTATACTAAATGGCTTATGACTCCGTAAAATGAAACGCGGGCTATTGTGTCAGACAATATTAATTTTTCAAATAAATAAATCTGCTGACTTTGATGTTGCCAAGTTTATAAGTTGTCTTTGCAATTCCATCAGACTGTTTGTCTGCCTTTCTGGATAAAAAACATTTTTTATCGCGCGTTATCGAACGGGGGCTAGACGGAAAAAAATCTTACGAAAAGTTGTTACGACACTTTTTTTGTTTTAGATGATTATCGCTAGATGGCGCTGTGATCAAAATCTTTTAAAACACGTTCCTTATCGCGCGTTACGTTAGGAAAAAAATATAAGATATCTTTTAATCGAAAGGAACTTCGTTCTATTCGGGTGTCCCATGACACCTCTCAAGTTTTTTATTTTTTTTTCATATCGTACCATTGGTTCCTGAGATGACTGCGTTCAAACAAACAAACTCTTCAGCTTTATAATATTTATTGAGAATAGATGATGAATTACCGTGAAGTAATCCGATCTTAGGCTAATGATTAGCAATAAATAGGCAACAAAGAATATTACGGACAAGGAGTATTATTGGCTTAAAACATTATGTTGTAGACTCCACGCATAGATATACTGTACTGAAACCCATCGTTGTCCACTGCTAAGTTCTGGTCTCCTCAAAAGAGCGATTAAGCATAGTCGTACGCTTGCATAGTATGAAAGATATAGCAAATAAATTTCTTTAAACACTCGCGGTTCTACATCACTTACACTATTACTAAACGGGTTCTTATCACGATTATTTTCAGTTGAGCGATCCCGATATTTCGGCAATGTTTCAAGCGCCATGATCACAGGAAGACTGAAGAACTGCGGGTAGGTCATTTAAGAGCTGACAAATCTGTCTACCCTCTTTCTCGTTCGTTTGCCGGTACCACTGGAACTCGAACTCACATTTCGACATACCACACTGACAGTATCGGGATCGCTCAATTGAAATTAATCGTGGAATGAACCCGTTTAGTAATAGTGTAAGTGATATAGCAAATAGTCGATATCATAGTTCAAAAAAATAGGGTCTCTAAAAGATAATTCGGACAATTCAAATCACTAAATTCTTAGAATCCTAAAGATATTCTAAAGCATATTTTAAGAAACACGCACAATAAGACGGAAGTAGAGCAACGCATCCTTTCACCCTGTTAGGTATGCGCATACACTTACTATAACATCAAATAAAACTCACAAACACAATTACTCATCAATCACCAAATCGATTATATAAATCGATTTTAATTACGTTTACGTATCAAAGCATCGTATCCAATATCAAAGCTTTATCTGAAATCAAACAATCCACTTAATACTCTATTAAAACAGAATTTAAATCGGAACCATCAAAAATGATGAAGTATGAAGCGTTAATATTTGAAATTGAGTAACAAAATTTAGTTGAATATAAAATTGATATATTATTGGAACGAAGTTCCTTATCGCGCGTTATCGAAAGGGCCGAGCTAGACGGAAATTCTTATGAAAAAGTTGTCACGACACTTTTTTTGTTTTAGATGATTATCGCTAGATGGCGCTGTGATCAAAATATTTTATAAAACAATTCCTTATTTTATTTTATATGATTAATGCTAGATGGCGCTGTGATCAAAATATTTTATTTAAGTTATAATAATTACTTTGTTTAAAATGTCTGTCTGTCTCTTTCTTTGTTTTAAACTAACTAATTATTATAACTTAAAAAAATAAAATTTTATTACAATTCCCTCACTAATTAATCGAAAGGAACTTCGTTCCATCCAGGTGTCCCTTGACACCTCTCAAGTTATTATATTTTATAACATGCTAAAATGTACAGACTAATCCCTACTAATATACTCGTAATATTAGATATAAATGTGAAAGTTATTGTCTGTCTGTCTGTTACGCTTTCCCGCCTCAACCTCCCAAACGAGTCTGATGAAATTTCTCGAAGACAATCTTTAAATCCTAAGAAAGACCATAGGCTACGTTTTAATTCAAAGTGACGCAGACGAAGTTGCACGGGCCCGCTAGTATAATATAAACTTATATAATTCACTATATTGCAAGATGCTTTCATTCATCTCATCTCAAAAAATTCTTATATTTTGTTGACCTCATTGACTCTGATCGAGTGCAAAACTTGAGATCTAAAGGTTTCACAGTCAAAGTCAAGATCAAGAGATACTTGATTTTGTGCTACATTGTAGAATAATTTTGCGGCAGAGGATAGCTTCATCACAAATCGACATCTCTCAATGAAACGTAATTTCAGAAAAGTTATCTGTGCAATAATATATTTTAAAGAAAACTTCTAATACAAGTATCAGTAGAGTGCTAGCCAAGACAAGTAAAATGAGCCCAAACACGACAGGTCTATCTTATTTAGTACAGAAGTTCCTATGACCACTTTCCTAATCCATAGTCCGGTCAGCGCCATTTTGTCGTATTATTGCATTGTTGATTTGCGATATACATTTCCATGCAAAATGTCAGCTGAATCGGAAACCGGGAAGTTTGTCAAATTTAGCTTGCAAGATTCCACCCAAACTTACATTTAGTGCAAGTTAATATATATAATAGGGGTGTGCAAATAATTCGAACTCACGAATTATTCGTTCCGAATCGAATACGAATATTCGATTCGAAACTCGAATAGTATCGAATTCGACTACGACGACTACGACTATTTTGTAGACATCTAGCCCATTAAAGATATTATCTACTAAATACAAATTTTTGTCCTATTTCCGATGCATCGTCGTAGTCATATTCGATACTATTCGAAATTCAACGAATATTCGAAACTTTTCGAATTATTCGAAATTTTTCGAATATTCGTCGAACGTCGATTCGAACGATATTCGCACACCCCTAATATATAACGTAAAAATGAAATCAAAATTCAGATTAGTTGACCTTGACTCAAGGTGATGGTGCTAATCAAAAGGCACACAAACGTAACATAAGACAACTGCATAGTAACAAAAAAAACTTGAGAGGTGTCAAGGGACACCCGGATGGAACGAAGTTCCTTTCGATTAATTAGTGAGGGAATTGTAATAAAATTGTATTTTTTTAAGTTATAATAATTAGTTAGTTTAAAACGCCCGTCTCTCTCTCTCTTCACAGAGCAGTCTAGCGATAATCATCTAAAACAAAAAAAGTGTCGTGACAACTTTTTCATTAAAATTCCACTTTGTTCCAAAATTAATATGGTATTAATCGGTGACAAATATTTTGCGAATTACTTGACGGGTTTACATTTTTACTGTCACGCAGATCAATTTCTCATTATGTGAATTCTTATGGACATCGTCTACTCTAACAAAAATTAACAGTGAAATAACTGCAAAACAAAACATTAACTAGTACAAACACAAAAACTGGAAACTTAATACTTTGGGAAAAGAGTTAAGATTGATGAAACGGTCCGTGACTGTAATCCGATATATCCTTTCACCAAATTGAAAACGGTTGATCAAATTACAACAAACATTATCTGAAGATAATTCCATTATTATCATTGTTGTCTATTATAACTTTTATTTCCCGTAAAATGAAACGAAAAGACGAAAATTGAGAAAATAATTCCATTTATTCTATTATTTACGCCATTATTCTAATAACGGCGCGAATGGCAAATTAATGAAGTCGAATAAAAATTCCAAAAGAACAAGTCAAAATCTAGAATATTATAAACTTATTTTTTGGGATTCTCCGAAGATACTATTTTTGCTCAGATTTATCGTACTGTTAGTAGGTAAGTATGCATTCATGCATTTTCAACGGGTTCTTACCACGATATTTAATTATTGAGTTGTCTCGATATTTCAACGTCAAACGTCATGATGTGAGTTCGAGTTTCAGTGGTACCACCCAAAAGCGAACGAGAAGGAAGTTAGACAGATTTATTTGCTCTTAAATCGACCCGCAGTATCCAGTCTTCTCGTGATCATGACGTTTGCAACAACGTTGAAATATCGAGACAAATCAATTAATTAAATATCGTGGTTATAACCCGTTTAAAATGCATGAAAGTATTATAGAAAAGCGCGAGTGTCTGAATAAGTATGCATTCTTCAATGAACAGATTCATTCACGATATTTCCTACACCGTTTTTAGCTAAATGTTTGAACACAAATAAAACCAGACAATACGGGTTACTAGATCAGCACACTCGATATAACCATTATATCACCAGATCACCAACCTTGCTCGACATATTACAATAGCAGACCATTCAATAGAAATTACTCATCGTGATCACAAAATAATTTGATCACAGAAGTAAAACATCATGCAATTCGCGCTTTGTGAACTTATAATATGCATCTATCAACGACACGAAATCACTATTCCTTCATCTTATAAAACAAAGTCGATATCCGCTGTCTGTCCCTATGTATGCTTAGTATCTTTAAAATTACGCAACGGATTTTTTTCTTCTTGATAGAGTGATTCTTAAGGATGTTTTATGGGCGTCATTTATTTTGAAAAAAAAATAAGGATCAGTGTGAAAATATCGAATTTATAACACGTCAAGGTGTAAAATTGAAAACTTATATGCGTACGCTGCAAAAACTATTGATAATAGAACAAAATGATGTACTACGGGTTTGTAGGTCTTAGTAAGACCTGAAAAAAAGTCCACAAGAGCACATTTCTAACTATCATAGTTTAAACACAATAACCGCTTTTATGTTCATAAAAATATTAAAATACTAGCTGGCCCACACAACTTCGTCTGCGTCACATAAGGAAATTTTGTCATCGTTTAAACCTTCCCTGGACTTCTACAAATTTTTCAAGATTAATATAAGCCAAATCGGTTCAATCATTCTCGAGTTTTGGCGAGACTAACGAACAGCAATTCATTTTTATATATAAGAAGAAGATAAGAAGATTAATAGAATGAAACGATGTGAATTGAGAATCTTTATATTAATCCTTATCCAAATTAAGCATTATAATTATCAAGGGTATTTATCTAAAAGTAAAGTACTTTTCGTTTTATTCCAATCGGACATTTCGTTGAGAATTATAACGTGTTTAAACGCTGTCCGCTACAAAAAATATCGCGAGTGCTGTTTAAACCCCTTTGTGATGCAGACGAAGTTGCGCAGGTCATCTAGTACCCAATAATATTAAAACACAGTACATAGTGACTGAGTGGTTGATGTTTTTGCATTTCACATAGGAGATTGTGGGTTCGAACCGGAGCGGGCCTCTAAATCGAAACTTTAAAAAGATTAATTTGTAATTTATCATAGCACCACTGACTAGAAACATTTAAGAAGCGAAATTAAATAAAAAAAGCGTAAGACAAGACAGACAGAATACACAACGACTGTCAGAAATTCTGGCGTAATGCTTTTTCAATGTTATTTTATTGTCTCCCGCTTTGCGAGAAGGAAAGTCGAATCTCATGTTTTCCTACTCCTTCTATCATCTTCTGATTCAATTCGTTGCGGGGCCCAAGACAAGTTAGCTTTCCTTCGGGTTCCTGGCCTTCACTGCTCAGTGTCATTACGATGGTCGCCGCTGTGGATCCTGGCTACACAGGAGTTACAGTAGTGGGAGTGAGAGGTGGGAAAATACCCGACTGTCAAGAATATATAATGTGAAAGATTGCATTCTTTTTAATCTTCAACTACACATCGAAAATCAGGTACATAAGTTTTTCTTTTTCATTTTATTCTGTGTCGATAAATAGCCTTCAGCAGGCATTGAGCGGTTGAATTAAAATGTGCAATAAAAATAAACAGATTTTTAATTACCGAGTCTGCCGGAGACAGGCTCCCGATTAGATGTTGGTTGAAAGGAAATTAGTTGAAATAGCTTTATTAGCGGAAAATTAAAACAGGGATTTTGAAGTCTATGTTTTGTGTTGGAAAATAAAAATTGATGATGTAGAAATTCTTGGATGTTGGACATGGACAAAGGGTTGTGTGCGGCTTTATCTTTTACAGATAAATAATTTATTTTAAATGGTATTTCAATTATACTACGTTCTCTGTAGTATAAGAATAGGTTAGTATACACAAATTATTATTGAGTTTTGCAGATTATATTATTATGGAAGACGAAGAAAAATATTAAAAGCATACCATCCACGGTTTTTCCAGAGCGGTTTGAATTCTCCTTCCTCGTTTAAACGAGTTTTAAGAAAAGCAATAAGAGGTTCATGAGCAACAGTAACCGCTTACCATCAAATGGGACGTAAACTCGTCTATCAAAAAAATATTCTTATAATTATATATCCATAAGTTTTAATGAACAAAACAGTCCTGTGAAGGAAACGGAAACATGATATTATTTTCCATCAACGTCTTGGCTCCGTTCTAAAAAAAATTCAAATTTCATAATGTTTATTAAATTAGGGGTTGCTGCGTTACTTCGGTGTTCGCTAACCCAATGAAAAGTTTAGTTCGCTTAGGGTTGTCAAATTGTATATTTATGGAATTTATTGAATTCTATTATATGATCCTCTTAGACACAGCAATATCAAGGGGACACTGTGAGTCGTACGACCGTTGCTGTGAACCTCGTATAAAGAAGGACAAGTCATAGCTATTTGATAACGTCGAAGAGATTTACAAATATAAAAAACGTTCCATACAACATATAACGCTGAAATGCCACTCAGAATTGAGAAAAATTATACACGGTTTATTTAAATTATATTACAGGCAGTGTGTGACTACTTTTTTTAAGTGGTAGTTTGGATCGATACAACTTTCCTTAGGTGGTATGGTATGGTACTATTTTTTTTGAGTTGAAGGAAATCACCGGATCCTATGTATCATATGTGGGAGTTGAACGGCACTTAAACCTCCAACCGCTCACAGTCAGCGTCCGAACCCCGGCTGAGGCCAGAACCCAGTATGGGATTATGAAGGACGGCGCGACGCGTTACGCCCTCGGCACTCTTTTCCGTCGCGCCGCCCCCGGTAATGGTACTATAAAGATATTGTATTATTTTATTATTATTACTTTAAGATGACAGCCCTATCTACTTCTTACTTATCAAACGGTCAAAGTCGTCGTAATAGCTGGAAGGGAATAAAGTTACACTCATTTGCATACATTACCTTCTCTTAAGAAAGTTACAACCAAAGATACGTTCTTTTTGAAACTTTTGTGTTAAGAACTTTTTATTGATATGGAAAATTTATTCATTTCTTTTAAAGTTTGTTGTTACCCGTGTCGTTTTGGGGTTATTATCCCATTGTAGTTACAGTGGACTTATGGCCAAAGGGAGATCTCCGACCGGGCGAGGTAGTGTATGCCCGGTCAGGCCGAAGCACACTGTAGTAGAATTCAGATGTCGTATATATGCGAAGATTCTTGCAAATGTCGTAACCGCGAGTCAGGACCTCGCGCGTTATTATTGGTCGCCACACCCATCAATTAATTGTGTTTGTACATTTTGTCATTTACTTAGAAAGACCGATGGTTATGGCGAGGTTTGAGAAAGGTATATACGGGCTGATGATGATGATGTTTACTTTTAATAAAATTAATTTAAAACGATAACAAGTTCAAATGATTTTTTTTTTCATTACACTCATTACTATGTTTATCTATGTACATTTTAGTTTTATTAACGATTTTGTACGTAATATTATTTTTTTTGTATAGAAATTAGTAATGCGGTTACTATGGCTTATAAGATTCGATGATTTGAGATTATTTATATGTTACACATTTGAACACTATAATAACAATTTAATAGTTTTTCAAAATAGTTTTAAGCTATGTTATAACACCCAAGTTACAATTGTAACACAGCTAAATGAACAGTTACATTCAAGCGAAGTAACGCGAAATAAATTCACGAAAGTTTTCGATGTTCTCCACAGTGATTACATTGTAGAAACTTCGAGATAACCATTCACTAAATATGGTTAAGTTTTCATTAAAAACTAGTACTGTAATTTTACGATATTTTGGAATAGGTAATTTTAATTGTTATTTAATTTTAGACACTCACACTGTTTTACTGCAATGAAATTGGCAGTAGAAGGTGATAATGAAAAAAACTTGAGACGTGTCATGGGACACCCGAATAGAACGAAGTCCCTTTCGATTAAAAGATATCTTATATTTTTTTTTCCTAACGTAACGCGCGATAAGGAACGTGTTTTCAAAGATTTCGATCACAGCGCCATCTAGCGATAATCATCTAAAGCAAATAAGGAACGTGTTTTAAAAGATTTTGATCACAGCGCCATCTAGCATTAATCATATAAAACAAAATAAGGAATTGTTTTAAAAGATTTTTTGATCACAGCGCCATCTAGCGATAATCATCTAAAACAAAAAAGTGTCGTGACAACTTTTCGTAAGAATTTTTTCCGTCTAGCCCCCTTTCACAACGCGCGATAAGGAACTTCGTTCCAATTATAATTTAAAATTCTTACAACACATCACCCCCCTCAGTGTCCCCTGACATTGCAGAGGTTCATGAGCAACGGTGACCACTTACGATCAGATGGCCCGTTGACTCGTCTGCCTACTTGGTAATAAAAAAAAACACATCACAAAGGTACATAATATGCAGGGTGTCCTAAAACTCCTGTACCAACTCATTACTGCCCACTGTTGGGCTCAGGTCTCCTCAGAAGAGGGATTAGGCATAGTCCACCACGCTTGCCCAGTGCGGATTGGGGACTTCACATATTTTCTGACGCCAATCAAGAACAATTAATTACAAATAATCTTTGCTACCGGTTCGTGGCCGCCACTCCAGAACTTTTCGGCCCCATCAGCCATCCGTTCTTCGCACAATGTTGGTAGACCCCAACAAGATGGACCGACGATCTGGTCAAGATCGAGGGAGGTCACTGGATGCAGATGGCGCAGGACCGTTCGATGTGGCGAGGTTTGGGGGAGGCCTACGTCTAGCAGTAGACGTCTATAGGCTGATAATGATGATAATGAATCTTTGCTAACACACATAGTGTCTTAAATGAAAGGAACAATGTGAATGTGAAACGCGTGATTCAAGATTTTAAGTTAATCTGGAATATTTCATACTTCTCGTTCAAGTCGCATAGTTTTGGGACACTCTGTATATTTAAAACACGTGTATCGTTTCATAATTAAATTGAATACATTTAAGAGAATTATTAACGTTTTATCATTTCACATTCGATATATTTTGTATTGTAAAAATTAACATATCGTTTAAACAATTATGCAATTAATTGCGATACAAAATGATATACAGGATGTTGGTGCCCGGTGAAACAATACTTTGAGGGCTTAATCTATATCACATTTCAAATCATATACACATACTTTTGAAACGGAGATGATCACTTTATTTTCCCATACAAAGTTGAAAAATTATTATTTTGTATTATTTTTGACAACCATATCCTGACCTACATTCAGCGTGCTATATCTATTTTCACGAACACAGCCGCATGTATCCTGTTTAGAATGTGATTTTTGTCCCGTGTATTATTACAATGTTCTATGATACAGGAGGTGACTAGCCGGCTTAAGTCTATAGCTGTTGGTGTACGTCAGTACGGTAGGGTTGATCACGCACTAATTAATACGTAGTTTTGATTAGTTATAACTTATGATATATTATGCCTAGAAAACTCAGACTTGGTGGATGGCTTCTACATCAAGTATACTATTTGCTGTGAAAGTATTGTTTCATCGGATTTTAATACCCTGTATAAATTATAATTAACCATTCTAGTATGATACTTTCATCTGAATATAATATCATTATAATATCATTTAATATTATAATGATATTATATTCAGATGAAAGTATATCATTTACTGCTATCAAGTAGATGAATTTTTATGTATGATCAATGAAGGAAAATACAGTGATTTGTAAATAATGGTATTTATTGTAGGTCATGATAGTTGATGGTCATATACAACCATTTTAAACGCAACTTAAAAATACCTAAAATTCTTGCAAAATGATTGTCGTTTGGCAACTGATTGGTGTGGCGGAAGTGTGGTTTGCGCGAAATCACTTGAGATTGTTAGTCAACACTCTTTTGTCTAAAATTATTTTTGTTTAGGATAGCTTTTACCTATTTTTAGTAATTTTACCTGTTTTTTTTAAATTACGTATTAGAACATCACCCTCCTTCAATATAATATGTAATATTAAGAAATCACCTACTATAATTGTCGTACTCCCCTGCCTACGTACCGTCCCCATTTTATCTAACTAGGTCATTTCCAGTATCTCACAAAACGAAAACATAAAAGTATAATCTCAAGTGAAATATCACCTTTTTCGGCATCATCGTAAAATAACAAAGTTTTAAGATATAAAAATGAAATGTCGCTTTTACGAACTATGACATATTTTGTTTACGTAACAAATATTGTAAATAAGATTTTTTGGAGCGAAGTTCCTTGTCGCGCGTTATCGAAAAGGGGGTAGACGGAAAAAAATCTTACGAAAAGTTGTCACGACATTATTTTTGTTTAAGATGATTATCGCTAGATGGCGCTGTGATCAAAATCTTTTGAAACATGTTCCTTATCGCGCGTTACGAAAGGAAATATTTTTTTATAAGATATCTTTTAATCGAAAAGAACTTCGTTCTATTCGGGTGTCCCATGACACCTCTCAAGTTTTTTTCTGTTATATTTTTACGTAGAAGTTGTTAGGGACTTTTAGAAGATACAAGTAAACATGTTCATGCAAATTTTTCTGTATTCTCAGAACTGATATAACTTAAACTTTTTTTCCATTAGCGAGGTAACCCTTAAATAATAAAAGTAATATTACTGTAACTGTAACATTATTGCCCGCTGTTGGGCTCAGGTTTCGTCAGAGAGATGTAAGTATTAACTGTATGTACCTACATAATAAAATCATACATTTAAGGGATGACGTTGATTTATGGATAAGTCCTTAAAGGGAGCCGTAGGTAGCGACCTCGCAGTGTCCCCTGACAATGCAGAGGTCCGTGAGCAACGGTAACCGCTTACGATTCAATGGGCCTTTAGCTAGTCTGCCTAAAAGACAAAAAAATATCCTGTGTATCATAAGTTTGTACTGACTGGGTTCAGGTCTCCACTGAAGAGGGATGCCTACATTGTCCAACACGCTTGCCCAATGCGGATTGGGGACTTCACATATCTTCAAAGAATATTTAGAATCCTTTTCCAATATGCAGCAAACTTGCAGGTTTCTTCACGACGTTTTTCGTTAGCGTGGTGTTGTGAAAAATTGCACATAAATCTTTTTTCATATTATCATTTAGAGTAACAAGGCGACCAGTTTTGAACCCGCGACCTCCCATTAAAAAAGCAAGCGTTGCAATCACTCGGCCACCACGACTTAATACGATCATAACTATAAATATATAACGGGGTGATAACAAGGGAAACCACCTATTCACCGTGCGGGTAGTTGGAAGTGGAGACTTGCTATAAATACAGGCGCTGGCCGCTGTTATTATTCATTCGTGTCTGAATTGTCGAGGCGAACGGACCTCTTGATGTAAAAGTATTTAATAAACTGTTAAAACTCGT
Organism: Trilocha varians; assembly: GCA_030269945.2. Classification (NCBI taxonomy): domain Eukaryota; kingdom Metazoa; phylum Arthropoda; class Insecta; order Lepidoptera; family Bombycidae; genus Trilocha; species Trilocha varians. The sequence continues at coordinate 10,432,397 of AP028265.1, read as the reverse complement.
TATTTTGAAGTTTTTATTCAAAAGTGTTGATCAGCGACTGTTCAAGTCGAGATTGTGACGTCAATCAAAACCAAATGAAAATCGACTAATTACAACGTCATTACACCTCAACACACTATTTACGCCGTCATATATAATTTACTTAACTAAATTATAGTATCTTACAAACATGATCTGGTCTTGTCTTGTTAGTTTGTCGAGGAATTTTAGCCAGTTTATGTAGCTAAATACATTTAGAATTACCTTAGTATAATGTTCTACAAGGTTATGTTTCCTTATTAAGTATTGTTAAGTTCTAGAACATTCCGAAATTGCCCTACCAATTATAAAATATATTTTAGTCGTAATTTTATTTTCATAACATCAAAATAGTATCTAAATGATTATTATAATTTCTTTTTAGGACAAACAAGTATGGTTACAAAATTTTATAATTATTGTTATAGTTATTGTATACAGGGTGATTTTTTAAAGAAGGTACATATTGCAGGAGGGTCATGAGTACTCTGTTCTTATACGGAATATTACAAAAAATAAGTAAAATTACAAAAAAATATATATATTTTTAAATCTAAATTCGACAAAACTACCTCAAACATGAACAACTTCGACTAAAAGAGTTTTGACTAACGACCTCTAGTGATCTCACGCACCCCACACCTCCGCCACACCCATCAGCTGTCGAAAAACCATCATTTTGCAAGAATTTTAGATATTTTAAAGTTGCGATTACAAAGCCATGACCTTCAATATGTACCCTCACTAAGAAATCACCCTGTATAATTAACAATTTCTAACAAAAGTCTTACATCCTACCTAACCTAAAAACAGAAAATGTAAAAAATATTTTTCTTAAAAACCACGATTTCGATCACGACAAATTCAAAAAAACTTTTTCAACAAAAAGTTCGATACAAGGAAATAATACTTGTGTGTTGTTAATACTATTAGTCACATCGACAAAATATCTTTGAAACAACCACGAATATAAATCAACAAAAAATATACTTACATTTCATATTTATTTCAAGCAGTCCTCAAAACCAGATATTATCCAAAAGCAGGTCACAAAGCATGTTCGCGCTTAAATTTCATAAAATATTCAAAAGAGGAAAAAAATAAAATTAAACTTGAAGAACACTCAGTAAAATCAGAACGAACACAGCAAAAAAACGGGCACAATTTTGCAAAACTTTATTTTTAGTGTAAAGTATTTAAATAGCACTCAAAACATTTTACATAGAAAATAACAAAATATTTCTTATCGATTTTAAAGTTCAACTTTCTCAGAGCATATTTCTGAGCGCGTTTCAACTTATTACTGACTAATTTTACAAGTGGAATTAACCCTCCGAGTCAATTAAGCATAATTGTATTGACCTAAGCTAACCCGGTCTAATTCCGACAATTCGGTGCAACTTCACTTTGGTAATGCATTTGGATGTAATGTGTTTCTGATTTGCCGAATTAGAAAATAGAATAGACATTTGCGGTGTTTGGAATATTTTGATTATTAAATACCTTTTGGGAATCTTAAAACGATACGAGTATAAGTCGAGCTATTTTATAAGAAAGAATGAGAGATACAGTAGAGAAGACAAAAAGCAATTATTTTAGAGGATTAATTTTACATTTTTCAATAAAGTTTTTGCATACTTGCTGTTCGCGACGTTAACGTGTGTCGTATATTGAACAAGTTTTTGTGGACGGACAGGTCTCGGTTTTTTGTTGAGTTTTTTTTAATGTTTGGAGTTTTTTAGACTACAATTGTTTTAGGTTAAATTTAATTTAATCTGTAACAGTCTCGATTATCGAGAAACTATTTTAAACAAGGTATTTAAAATGGATATACCTAAATTCTAAATGTTATACTTAATGTAACTTTTGTCTGAAAGTTACTTTTGTCTGAACGTTACTTTTGTCTGAAAGTTACTTTTGTCTGAAAGTTACTTTTGTCTGAAAGTTACTTTTGTCTGAAAGATACTTTTGTCTGAAAGTTACGTTTCTATCCTCAACATCAATAAGTATGAGCTTGATACTGTAATTGTAACAACCCATTACTGTCCACTGATGGGCTCAGATTCCTCAGAATAAGGATCAGGCTTGGTCTTCCACGTTCATCCAATACGGATTGGGAACTTCACATAATAATATCTTCGAAGGGATTTTTTTCTTCACCGTTTTCAGCTGGTATTGTTGTGTTTCATACTATTTTTCCTCCTCAAGACACAAACTCAAATATATCCAGAAAAGCTTCAATTCGATCGATATTCCCTCAGTTTCAGAATTATTTGCCAAACACATTTCTTCAAGCGATAGTTCTCTTTGTAAACAGTGTTCTAAAAGTGTAAACTCTTTCGAACCCCGAAGTGGCAGTCGAAACGTTTCAGCGAAAAGGTTCACTGCAAGTATTCGTTTTGTGAATTTATGGACCTTTTAAATGTTTAGTTTAGTATCTTCACAAGTTTTTTTATGTGGTATAATGAGGTGAGAAAAATATATGAGTTGTATTGTAGAAACATTCAAGTGGATGAAGATGAAGTATCCCTTATTATCTCGTCTGCCGTCGTCAAACCATGATCTCCTTATCATAGGACCTTTGAAATACTTTCTTATCAACAAAATAAGAATCATTAAAATCTGTTAACAAAGTACGTTATTATCCTTTAACTAACACAAAAAAACATATACAGTGGAATAGAGGACCTTCTTTTTTTGAGCCGGTTATACAAGGAGCAGACATCTTCTATCTTCAATCTTATGATGTGTTTTTGTCCAACGCACGTAAAAACAAATGACGGTGACAGTCGACCAGCATGTAAACGGGGGTTATTGAAACAGTTGTCATTTTAGCGCATTGGAAGTTGGCGAGCCAATACGCGGTATTACGGCATAGTCATGGGACTTGGGATAAACATCTCTTCTGGCCTAACTGTCGTCAAGAAACTAACCTAATAAAACCATTATCCGTAGTCATAACTATAGAATTTATACGTCTTATAGCTCCTCATAAATGGAAAACTTAATTAGAGTGCTCTTAATGCTTTATTGTTGTAAGTTTTAAGGCTTTAAAACTATATTGCGAAGCCGAGCCATAAACGAACTTGCTTTAATGAATTTTCAGGATTTATCTTCACAGTGATGATGTAAGGAAGAATGTATGTATCTTGTTGGTTTTTCGTGATATCGAAATTCAAAATGGCTTTATTAAATGGTTTATTTTATTTTATATGGTATAGCTATAAATTATGTTGATACAAATTTGTGTTAATAAAAAGATTATCAAATATTTTCATGCATTTTCAACGGGTTCTTACTACGATATTTAATTAATTGAGTTGTCTCGATATTTCAACGTTGTTGCAAAGGTCATGATCACGAGAAGACTGGATACTGCGGGGTACCACTGGAACTCGAACTCACATCATGACACACCACATTCACTATATCTACAAGACTCTCTGAGCATGAACCCTTAGTGACTGTTGTGTTTAGCACTGGATTCCACATACGTCTTGAAATCTCGATAGGTTCTTTAACCATCTTTGGTACGTAACGACGTTCAGAAGATATAATAAATATATTTGTTTCAAAATACTTTGTACCATACACATCTATATATATAAAAATGAATTGCTGTTCGTTAGTCTCGCTAAAACTCGAGAACGGCTGAACCGATTCGGCTAATTTTAGTCTTAAAATATTCGTGGTAGTTCAGGGAAGGTATAAAGGGCGAGAAAAAATCGAATAATTTCTGGGAAAACCCTAAAAACAGCCCTTTTCTATTTCCCATACAAACGTTTTATGAATAATATGTAGAGTCAATTTGAACTTTATTGCTAACTTTACTCAATAAAGTTCATATTAAATTATAATCACTCACTGTTGTCTAAGCAATTTAGGTGTGTTCCTAACGTCAACCAACTAATATGTCAATCATTCTGTCGCACTTCAGAATACGGAGATTTATGGCTTAAAGGTAAACTCCAAAAAAAATGATATTTTCAATTTTAAAGACGATTTTAAAGCAACGCCATCTATGAGAATTATATCGAATTACGTCTAGAAGCACTTTTTCGATATAAATATAATTTGATTATGTCATTGCATTGTGGGCGACGTGGTGTTTTTCGATAGTAATAGATGGCGTTAGGCATTTTGTTCTTAAAAATTGTATAGTTAATTCGTTTCAGAGATTAGCAAGACAAATAAATAAATGTATTTATTAAACTTAAGTGGGATGTAGGAACTGGCTTATTTTTATACTCACACATAGCCCTTTTATATAAAAAAAATCGAAAAAGTTCAAATGTGGATATAATATAAGAGCTCGGACCAGCGGTAATACAAGTACACAAGAATAGTCCGTTCTCTTTCTAAATCTTGGCGAGGAGAGAGGTGGACAGGTGGTTCTTCTGAGTCTGTCGGTAGAGTTGTATCCAGCTTAAACAAACTTACTGTGTGTACTTTTTTTTAAAATGCTGGAAATCGTGGCGCTGCGCTTGGGATATGTGGTACTTAAACCGCACTAAAAGCTCCAATCGCTCACACTCAGCGTTTGAATCCTGGCTGAACCAGAACCTAGCACGGGGTAAAGCGGGACGGCACGACGCATTATGCACTACGGCATAAATTTTCCTTCGCGCCGCCCCCGAACACAAAACCGGCAGCCACCCGCGATACAGCCACCGGCTCTAAGGTCAGCGGGCTTTCCGAAGCCCGCCAAGAAATATGGGACCGCGTCTCACACTCCCACGGGATACCCTGCTGGGTCATACCAGTGTAGATCGGAGAGTGCGATCTTCCAACCCACGGTTGCCTTAACGCAAGGTGCGTGCTAAGCGAGACACGACACCTTCTTCGAACCCCGCACGCTGGACAGCGTTGAGAACCCGAATCTCTTAGGGAGGCAAATACCGAGCGAAATTGCAGTTCCAGCGCCCTGATCGATGACGGCGGATTCCTGCGTGGAGAAAAGAACTCAGTTTCACACGCCCTGCCGCTCTCTTCCGAGATGTGGACTCAGAAGTCGAGCCGGTCGAGGTACTTAAGCACCCCGACACCGATCCGAATAACTCCAACTATAATGTAGGCATCGACCGGTGGCGACGCCCCAGACCCGTGGAACCATAGGGCCTGGGGTTTATTTAGCGCCACATCGAGGCCCAACCACCAAATTATACCACACCCGCTGTGGCAAGACGTGCACTCTCTGTAGTCATCCCCCTGGGCTACAACTAACGTGTCGTCTGCGTAACAAATAACGCTAAGTTCCGAGAGGAGAGTGCCTCTCAGTACTTAGTCGTACCCGATATTCCAGAGGAGAGGTCGCGGACCGTCCCATATGGAACACCGCGGACGACTTGAAACCGGTGCAAGGTCCCACCGTACCTGGCACTGTGTGTAATACAACATCAGCAGAATTCTTGGGTGTGCGAGCGGGCATTTTGACGCCCAAAAGTGATAAGGATGTAACAATTAACGAATGCATTCTCTCCAAAATTGAGAGGAATGAAGTGCACTTCACCTCTATAAACACTGCCGGTATGCAAGATGACACATTATTCTGTGAAATTTCTGAACCCTCTATCAGCAAGTGTACTTCCAGTGCATACCATCAAGCTGAACGTCGGTGTCCCAATTATGCTTCTTCTGCACCTATCTCCGAAGTTGTGTAACTGCTGCCTTAAAGTCATCTGAACAGGCACACCATTGAGGCGGAAATTCTTTCGGGTTGAGGCTTTCACGACGGGAAACGCGTCGCCTCTCTTCGCATAATCCTGTGCTGGGTTCTGTCTTCAGCCGGGGCTCAGGCCCTGAGTGTAAGCGGTTGGAGGTTTTAGTGCGGTTCAACTTCCACATATTCTTCAAAAAAAATGGGATGAGGCATCGGCGAGGCTGTATTTATATCATGCATTCTTCTCATCTATACCTACTAATATTATAAAGCTGAAGAGTTTGTTTGTTTGTTTAAACGCGCTAATCTCAGGATCTACGTGTCCGATTTCAAAAATTATTTTACTGTTGGAAAGTCCATTTATGGAGGAAGGTTATAGGCTATAATTTATTTTCAAAAAAATTTGGGATCTGTATGAAAATATCGAATATGTAACACAAGGTGAATAATCGAAAACCTATTTATGCGTACGCTGCAAAAACTACTGATAATAGAACAAAATGATGTACTACGGGTTTTTAGGTCTTTGTAAGACCAACAAAAAAGTCCGCGAGAGCATATATCTAACTATCATAGTTTAGTCACAATAACCGCTTTTATGTTTAGCAAAATAATATTTCGTCCCAAGTTTGAATTTAACATTAAATGAGTATCGTTATATTAACCCTTATCCAAATTAAGTATTATGTTATCAAGAGTATTAATGTAGAAGTAAATAACTTTTTGTTTTATTCCAATCGGACTTTTCGTGTAAAGTTATTACGAGTATAAAAACGCAATGAATATGTGGGTGCAACAGCGAGCCACGAAAATAATAACTCGACGGTATTGCGAGTACTGTTCGAACCCCTTTGTAACGCAGACGAAGTTGCGCGGGTCAGCTAGTAAGGAATAATAATACGTATTGACCTATTTAATGGAAAGTTTCATACTCAACTATGACTCAAGATCATTGATTTCAATGATAATATACCAAAAGTAATATTCTACCAGTTCCAGCCTACGCTACTGATCTGAAGTCTCATTTACCCACGCAGTATTACCTCGTGGCCTTTACATTAAAGTGTGTTTAGGAATAGATGAGCTATTTGGGACATAAGTCTATATCTTGTAGCACCGAAGTGCCTCCACGTCGTCGAAAAGTGGTGCCAAGTCGAATAATAAAAAACAGCACGGCCATAACATCGTTTCTCAAACAATTACAGGTCATTTTTGACACCTTATAAAACTAGTAGTTTAAATTCTTAGGAATAAATCTAACATTATTTATTAGTACCTACCTATGACATAGTATCCTTATGAACTACGTGCACTTAAATCACATATAGGATACTATAGTGCGAGACTGGATTTTTTATAAACGTTTTTAATAAGACGGTGACCGCTCAGGTGGGCCGTAGGCTCGTTTATCGATCTTGCAATAAAAAAAAAAATATTAATGAAAACAGCCAACTGACCAGTTTAATACCAATCCATTAAACCTCAGTCAACCATTACATCCAAAATCGACCTAAACGAAACATATGACTCAGCCCTAGAGACTGACCAAAGTTGGGCTAATCTGCATATATCCCGGGATTTTGAGATGATTTAGTCCCCTGTCTGTGGTTTGTTTTGCTTTATTTTTATTTTCCTGACTGAAACGTGTATAAAATATGTACGTAACTGTTTTTCAGACCTTTTTGTGGAGGCCACGCATAATATCAAGAGAGAGCTATATATCTGAGCATGTTGGTCTCGAACTGGTTTGTAGGCGATGTTCATAACATAAATTTTGTAAAGTCAACTTTTTAATTTTAGGTTTTTCTTATTCCTTATTATATTATTTTTATATTTATAGATATTTATTTTAAAGTTAGTTTTACATCATATTAATAAAAAACATTTACAAAGAAATACTACCTACGTGTACGACCCAAGCCATCAGTGGTCAAGGCTTAAGAGTGAGGAACCTCCTCATAACATGCGCCATGTCAACGACCGCCTTCTGAATGGCGCTTTTAACCCAACCGGGGAACGACTGTCTCTCAAACTCTCTTCAAGCGTTCTTCTCTCTTAGTATGAAGAAGGACAAGTCATAGCGCTCTAGCTTCACCGAGGAAGGAAGCATTTATCACACACAATGATAGTTTAATATTGATAATTATCAGTAGCTTATTGTTTCATTAATTCACTAACTAGATGACCCGTGCTAACTGACCTAATTACTAAAGCATACATTAAAATTAATTGAGATAATAACATTTATGAAAAGTAAACCTACTAAGTCATGATGGCCGAGAGTTTATTGCGCTTGCGTTATAATTGGGAGATTTTGGATAGGATTACTTTCCAAAAGTATAATTGTAACATTAGACATAGACATACACATCGTTTATTTGTGATGAAAACAGGATTACAATTGGAACGAAGTTCCTTATCGCGCGTTATCGAAAGGGGGCTAGACGGAAATTCTTATGAAAAAGTTGTCACGACACTTTTTTTGTTTTAGATGACTATCGCTAGATGGCGCTGTGATTAAAATCTTTTAAAACAATTCCTTATTTTGTTTTATTTGATTAATGCTAGATGGCGCTGTGATCAAAATATTTAATCAAATCAAATTATTATTCCTTAAAAAAATAAAATTTTATTACAATGCCCTCACTAATTAATCGAAAGGAACTTCGTTCCATCCGGGTGTTCCTTGACACCTCTCAAGTTTTTTTATTACAGAAATGAAAATATAAGTTATAAGTAACCGGTCTATTCATTTAAATTTTATTCTCCACTTTTCTTTCTTGCAAAGCAAAATATAGTGACAAAACCTTAGGAGGTTAGAGAACCTCTTCCATTTTTTTCGAAGGAAGAGGTAAGAGGACGAGGTCCCACGTCTTGGTGACGTCGTGCCACCCTGTGCTGAATTCTAGCCTCAGCGATATCCCTACGATGTTTTCCTTTGCCATTTTTAGCCAGAGATAGTGTGATAAATTGCGTACGACACGAAAACTTTTAAATTTCGATTAAATTTAAAGGTATAAGCCGCAGTTTGAAACTGCAATCCTCTATACGGAAGGCAGAGTGGCAACATTTATTATCTACTAAGTTTTCTAGAAACACAAACGACAAAGTCTCAATCGATGTTCATCCACAAACATTCAACCGTTAATAATAAATTAGACTTTCAGAGTAAATGATGTGGCGTCCAGTCTTGGCCACAGTGCAATCGAATCACTGTGAGTTTATTTGGTAAACTTTAAACAAATCAATCTTAATTTATCTGCCGGGTATTCACTATACATAGGTGTTGCAGAGAAAACATTCTACATTATAATATTTAACATTTTTCTTATTCAAATTTTGTTTATTCTTAGTCCAGTTTTCAATGATGAGAGGTAATTTAGATTAATGTAGTATAATTTTGTGTATATAAATAAGTGTCGAAGAATGTGAATCAAATATCGTTTAAAAGATATCGAAAAAAAACCAAGAGAAAATAAAACGAAATTCACTTCAGTGGTTGAATAGAGTCCTAAGTTTATACACAATTACAAACACTACACATCAAACACACAAATCTTTACTCAATTCTACTATAACTTAGTTTTAAAAATATTATTTTATAAAGTAGACATCTACTCTTCAGAAACCTTTCCAACATCTTTCATAAGATCTTAAAACTTTAAAATCAATCTCATACTTTCTAAATGTACCTTAATCCGTATAATATTAAAGTTCACAGTAAACTTGTGCTACAAAATAATTACTGAACAGAAATAAATCTACAATCAAATCACGATTATTTATCTAGACATGAGACTAAAATGTATTAAAACAGTACAGAGGCGTGTGTCAGAGATAGTTTTGAAAATTTTAATTTAAAATAAGTTGGTGTATAAGATGTGTTTATTTTTGGGTAAAATTGATTTTAAAAATTAGTTGTCGAAACTATTTTAAGTGTCAATGATACGTGTAAAAAATAAGATACACACATAATGCGACAACTTCACGTGTGTATCACAAATATTTCTTCTAGTTAACTCGCTTTTATGAATAGTAACAGCAGCTTTTTTGTACACGCACACTGACACTAGCTGTCAAATGTTCACTGCACAACACAATTTTATGCTTGATATAAAATGGTCATGCGCAAAATGTAGATACAGATTATGTAGATGCAATTTTTGATGATAATACGTTATTGTATTGTCTTCTACTTTATTATTCTGTGGTAACACTGTACTAAGCCAGCAGACAGGCAACTTAATAATTACTTAACCTGCAGGAGGCTAGCGTCTTACTTGCCCACATGAGATTAAACACATGAACCATATGTAGTTATACTGAGATGTACTAAATTTAGGAATTTAGTTATAGTAGGTACCTCCGTCTACATATGTGCGACCTAGTAGGGATTATCTGTACTAATATTTTTGTTAGCAGAATATGCTCTGCTTGCAGCAGAAGTGGATTGTTACAGAAAAGCACTATATATTGTCTAGGAACGTTTATTTAAATTTTTATATTAGAGAGTACAATTTTTAGAATATGAGTTCTTACTTTTCTACACAGCTATCTTAATGTCATAGATTAGAGAGAGAGTGAGTGAATGCAAAGTTACCAGCTCAGATTAATAAATTGAGTGTTGCCTTATTTTAACAATTTTAAAAAGGAAAAGCAGCCCCTCATTGCCCTGGCATTGCAGAGGTTCATGAGCGACGGTGACCGCTTACCATCAGGTGGGCCGTAGGCGCGTTTATCGATCTTTCAAAAAAAAAAAAAAAATATTATATATATGGAAATGTCAATTTATTATTGTGATTAGTGTATATTTTGTTGGTATAAATAAAATAATAATAAATTTTATTTTTCATCGCTTACGTTGTATACACTCAAGTCAGCCAGTTTTTGGATAAAACTCCATTTCTGTACAATTATACTTTGACAGAACCATAAAACATAACCTAAAAACATCGTCGCTATTATCCTCGTACTAAATGCTTATACATTTGTTCAGGACGATGTATGCGTGAATGAACAAAGAGAAATATCCCGGCTCATATTAATACATGTCATACATCAAAACAATATGTAAAAGCTAGCCGACGCCGAAACTGGGCGTGTGGTCACATTTATAACGCTGTTTCGCTGTAAAAGCAACCTCGTTTGCTGAAAAAAATGGATGTCAGCTGACGATACGTTTTCAAGTCAGCGTTTTGATATTGTACCCTCTAAACTTTTGTTTTTGCGCTGGATATTGTGTAGTTTAATTACTGGTTGTTAAATTATGATGTAGCTTAAATTATAGAGAGTGATTTCCTAGCGAGGGTACATATTGAAGGTCATGGTAGCTGATGGTTATATACGACCAGTAAAAATATTATTACCAAAGAATATGGCTTAATGCCTTAGATTACTAAGGCATTAAGCCATATTCAACTATTCGCAACTTAAAAATATCTAAAATTCTTGCAAAATGATGGTTTTTCGACAGCTGATGGGTGTTGCGGAGGTGTGGGGTGCGCGAGATCACTAGAGGTCATTAGTCAACACTCTTTAAGCCGAAATTGTTTATGTTTGAGGTAGTTTTGTCGAATTTAGATTTAAAAAAAAAAGATTGTAATTTTACCTATTTTTTTTAATATTCCGTATTAGAACAGAGTACTCATCACCCTCCTGCAATATGTACCCTCTCTAAAAAATATATAATGTATAGTATTTTTAAACAGGTTTTAAGCAGAGGTTTTTTTAAGTCAGATGTGTACGTAGTGAAGTAAAATAACCATGTTAACTTTTTGAAGGCCACATTGCAATTTTTTTTATTTTTTTTGAAGAAAATATTTTTAAGGACCCGGAAGCAATATGAATCTTGCATGGTGAAATATAAAAAAACTTTTTAAAAAATAAATGTGACACTAACCCCTTCTCTCCTCTCAGTTTCAGGATGGCTTGACTACTTTGTTTTATTCAATCACTTTATTTTAAGAAATAGCCTGTTGACTAATTTCAATTTTCAATTAATGTTTACAAACTCACAGTTCCAGTACACTAACAAGGTTACCTATTGTAACACTATACATAAAATCTAGACCAACTTCAAACCTAATTAGACTATTCACGAATTCCTAAGCCAATTCTCTACTTTGACTCGATGGAGGTCGTGCGATAAAATCACGATATTAGCCTGAAACTGTATAAAGTCTATTACCTACCCTCATATACAATGTGTGGCTCATTTAGGTATAATTAATTTGCTGTTGAACTTCGACCTTAAAGCTTGGTTAATAAAAACGAAAATTGAACGTTAATGAGATTGATAAAAGTTTTTATAGGTTATGGACCACATAATGGTAACAGTCTCGTTCATGGACCTCTACAATTTTACGGAGTCTCTTTCAGTAGTACGACTGAATTAGACACAGTGTTTAAAATCGAGAAATTGTCTTGCTTTATTTACGAAACTTGTATTTTTATTGTCCAAATATATTTACGTTTTTTTTTTCAGTTGGAGGGAATCACCGGATCCGGGTATGTGGGAGTTGAACCGCACTAAAACCTTCAACTGCTCACACTCAGCGTCCGAACCCAGCTGAGACTAGAACCCAGCACGGGGTTTTGAGGGACGGCACGACGCGTTACGCTCTCGGCACTCTTTCCCGTCGCGCTGCCCCCAAATATATTTAGGTAATATAAATGTTTTAATAGTCTTCAATTGATTAACTGCCTACCGTAAAAATCAAGGCTAAATCGCTCATTTATTAACACGTTCGCTGCGATACGAGGTGTTATCGGCCCGCACCATGACTAGACGTTAGGGTGATACGCGGTCTATTAGACCCCACCTCCTATATCATATTTATCTTCTTCGCACCGGAAGCTGCCGTTTTTCCTTGCCGCAGGAAAGTTGCAGGAAGGGTCATTTAGGCCTCGTGTAGCTGTGATCGTGTTAAGGTCTCGTTCGACGACTCAAAATCCGAAAATACTATAATTTCGACCTAAATCGTTAATAATTCAAATTTTCAGCATTCTCTCATAAAATTAAGTCCATACGATGCATTTTAAACAACTCTAACATTGTACAATGTGATTAATATACATTTTCTAAGCGTAATAAAGTCTAAAACTACCGCGTACAGATACCTGGGACGGTATTATGCAGCAAGGAATTTGTACGCAATTAACGGGAAATCGTTGCGCTCACAACGCAAGTATGTGCGAACAACGTAACTCGAACTATGCTAATTATCATTCATGGTTATGTTTTGCATTAAATCGTCCACGGGTGATATTTTACTGGAATTTATATTGTGAAAGTTCATTGAATTATGAGATTTATATTGAATTAGTTGAGCTATTTATCAGTGACAGACGCTCAAGGAAGCACGCGACTATTTTGATTGATTTTTCGCTCGTGTGTCAATAACTTCACCTTAGTCTATGTCGTTATGCTCAGGGAAGCCGATAGGAATGGAGTTATATGGAACGTACGCCACTGCAAGCAAGCGTGGTTGCTTGCAATAGTAAATAATGGACCTATATACATTTTAGTTTGTACATAGTTGTCTCTACACCACCTTTGGTTGACTGGTAGAGAATGTCTTCGGCATTAAGTCCGCCATTGTACCTTTTGTGCATGAAGTTGAATGATGTTGAAATGAGAATAAATAAATAAATAATTTGGTATAAAAAAAAAAATTAACAGTATCTACATCTTCTACTTTCTACTCCTTTATTCAGAAAGCAACATTCTTAAGACAGTTAAAAATCTGTTTCAGTAAATAAGTCACCGGAAAACAGTGGGAGTATAAATAATTTCCTTAAAGGAGCTTTAAACGATTGCAAAGAGCACGGTTTATTTAAAGATTAAAACTTGCAGAAGGGACACTATATTTAACTAATCTAGTCACTCGTTCAAATTCATTTGCGTGATGATATTTTTTCCTGTCAAACTATATTATAGAGTAATCCACCAGTTAAATTCCTTGATTATTGTTACAGTCGTTTTAAGGAATTATCGGATTAAACAATCTGACAGAGACAAAAGAATGTGTGTTTGAGCTGTTGTTTTTGCTTTGAATTTGTGTTTCTTCCAAATTGTGAATATTTTTGACGAGAGAAATAAAAATGCGTGCGTATTTCAAACTTATCGTTTATTCTCTGGTTTTTAAAAAGATTTTATTACGTTGACTAATAGGAGCGCAGCTGCCTCGCACGCGCGATGTCTCATTGGCTGTTGAGCGTGACGTGATGTGCTGTGCGTATGATTGGTGGAATTCAAATGGATGAAGATGTGGATAGCGCGAACAATGTGGTTTTAGTTTATGTATCGGTTACATTTTAATAATAATTTTGATTTCATTCTTTTTGATACATGAAATGAGTGTTATAGGCACAGGCAGTAAAATAAAATTCCGACATTGTATTAATGCATAAACATATTTCGAAAAAAAAAAAACATGCAGATTGCAAACCATCATCAGCAAAAAAATAATTTAATTTATTGCAAGCATAAAATGGCGACATAAATATCATATATAATTCACCTATGTTGACAATAAAATATATTAGATTTGAAAATGTTCTAGTTCTATATTGCAAACACCACTTCAGATATCAAACAACCTGTTATTAACATTTCAATATTTGTCTCGTCTACAAAACTCTTTAATTTAAATGTCTTTGGCCTTTTATCATGCCTTTTAGCTACAAACTGATTGCCAATTACTGTAAATTGAATTTTACTGATAAACAAAAAGATCGGTAATGGATGATGTCGCAAGGAGTCGGAATTGTTTTTAGATTTTTTATACTTTAAGGAGGTAAGAAATAAGATATTTGTCATACAATTTTTTTTGATGTAAAAGATAAAGCGAAAGATATACATCACAATTAAAAGTATTTTTGTTTAATTCTTGTTTGTGTTTGTATTTTGTGATGGAATGAGCTTCATTATCAGTATCATCTTAGGTAGTTTTTTGATTGTCATCAACTTGTAGATGTCCACAGTTAGACATAGGCCTCCAAACCTCGCTACCTCGTTACAATGACTAGTGTTGGGGGTGTCGCGACGGGAAAGTCTGCCGCAGTGCGTAACGCCACCCCGCATAACCCCGTGCTGGGTTCTGGCTTCAGCCGAGGTTCGGACGCTAAGTGTGAGCGGTAGGAGGTTTTAGTGAGGTTCAACTCCCACATACCCCACCCGCAGGGCGGGGATTTCCTCCAACAAAAACAAAAAAAAAAAAAAAAAAAATAAGCAATGACTAGTGCTGCGCTGTTTGTATTCAATGACTTCCAGCAACCCTGACTGGGTCGTCGATTCTTCTTATATCCACAATGCGCTTACCGGTGCCATGGCTGCTAATAAAAACTTTACGGTGGGTTTTCGTGCAATTCAAATACCTCATCTGCTAGTCCGTTGGAAGACCGGAAAATTTCTCTTATCTCAAAAAAATCGGGGGCGGCGCGACGGTAAAGAGTGCCGAGAGCGTAACGCGTCGCGTCGTACCTCATAACCCCGTGCTGAGTTCTAGTCTCAGCCGGGGTTCGGACGCTGAGTGTGAACGGTTGGAGGTTTTAGTGAGGTTCAACTCCCAAATACTATACTATACACTAATCCGGTGATTTCCTACAACTAAAAAAAAAATCTTAAAAATTAAAAAGCAATTAACACAAGGTCCAATTCGCGTACCATAAATGCGTTTTTAATTATCACTACAAAACAAACAATAGAATCTCGTTTTTAAGCTATAAAATACACCGCACATTCAACGAAAGATTCGTCCGGAAATTCCTTAGTCAAGACCTCCTTTGTAAAACATTTGTCATCTTAATCACCTTACAGCGTCTGTGGCAATAAAATTATTTTACAGTAAACATTTTGAAAATTAAATTTTAAAGACTTTCGAAGTAATGGCCTGTTTTAGGAACGTGATGAAATAAGACGAAGACCTGATAATAAATTTGGGGCAATTTCCTTTTGTCCCCATTTTTTAAAGCGAAAACGTTGTAAACGACAGATTAGGTTCTGCGGACGCACTTGTACGTTTCATTTGGAGTGTTTCCTTCAGTTAATTTAATGATGCCACCGTTTAATCTTGGGATTTTATTTGAAATTATTATCATTCTAGTAAAATCTAGTACTATTTATTGAATGCTATTTATTTTATTAGTGGTAGGTTAGGTTATAACTGTTCATTTGATGACCATTTTTTTTTTAAATACCGTCGGTATATTAAGGGGTGGGCCATATAAATTTTTCCAAAAGTTCGACTGTCATGTTGGCTGTATGACATGTTGCGCCATAGCCTCCGAGGTGAAAATGGGCTTCATCTGAAACGGCCAAACGATCTTCTGCCCATTGGGCGAACCGAAAACGTCCCATTTCGTAAATATCAAACCTTGAACTAAATTATGAACACAAATTGAATGACATTTGAGCTGTCATTCTCTAAATAAACAGTAGTTCAAAATGCAAACGTTAGATTATATACAGGGTGTTGGTGCCCGGTGAAACAATATTTTCAGGGCTTAATCTATATCACATTTCAAATCATATACACATACTTTAGAAACGGAGATAGTTACTTTATTTTCCCATACAAAGTTGAAAAATTATTATTTTGTATTATTTTTGACAACCCTACCCTGACCTACATCTAGCGTGCTAAATCTATTTTCAAGCATACAGGCGTATGTATCCTGTTTAGAATGTGATTTTTGTTCCGTGTATTATTACAATGTTCTATGATACAGGAGGTAACTAGCCGGCTTAAGTCTTTAGCTGTTGGTGTAGGTCAGTACGGTAGGGTTGATCCTGCACAAATTAAGACGTAGTTTTGATTAGTTATAACTTATAATATATTATGCCTAGAAAACCCAGATTTGGTGGATGGCTTCTACATAAAGTATACTATTTGCTGTGAAAGTATTGTTTCATCGGATTTTAACACCCTGTATATCGTCACGCCACCCTATATTATATCGTCGATTTTTCTTTGAAGAATACGCTATACAGTTCATAGTTATGCTACAGTAACATCAAAACATGAGAAAAATTCAATGTATTTTATTGTGATTCTGTTATGCCGTAATTTATATCATTAGTGTCGCTCTACTTGAACTAAACAGTTTTAATTTAATTATCATTGCAAAACATAACTCGCTATACAGGGTGGGCCATATAAAGTTTGCATTATGAAAAAGTTCGACTGTCATGTTGGCTGTGTGGCATGTTGCGCCATCCTGTTGAAACCAAATGTCGTCCATGTCATACTCTTCAACTTTTGTAAAAAAAAAATGTTGATAGCACGGTAACGCTCGCCATTGACCGTAACGGCGGCTCCTTGCTCATTTTCGAAGAAAAATAGCCCAATGATGCCGCCGGACCAAAACCCACACCAAACCGTAAATCTTTAGACTAAAATATAAAAAATATGTCAAAAATATTCATGAATCAATGTCGATGCTCCATACAAAATTCACGTAAATTTTATACTGCAAAATCTAATTTACATTCAATAACGTATGAAGAGTAAAATCTCTATATTCTGACGTCGCTCTACGCTCCAATGTTCAAAGAAAACATTGCTGTAAACACACTGATACCTGTACCAACCCATTACTGCCCACTGTTGGGCTCAGGTCTCCTCAGAAGAGGGATTAGGCATAGTCCACCACGCTTGCCCAGTGCGGATTGGGGACTTCACATATCTTCAAAGGATTTTAGAACCCTTTTCCGACATGCAGGTTTCCTCACGATGTTTTCCTTCACCGTTTTTAGCCAGTGGTGTTGTGAAAAATTGCACATAAATCTTTTTTTCACATTTAGATTTAGAGGTACAAGCCGGCCGGATTTGAACCCGCGGATTTGTTAGTATTAAAATATGAAATAAATTTAGTTTCAGCTAGTGTAGGTAGAACGTAAACCTTAGGTTTCAGTTACGGTTATTTAAGATGTGGTGAATGATGATGCTTTTAATAATCTATTTAGAATAACCTGTCAATGTTAATTGCACCTCTAAATCTGAATGTGAAAAATTTTTGTGCAATTTTTTAAAACATCACTGGTTAAAACGGTGAAGGAAACATTGTGAAACAACTACAAATTGGAAAAGGATTCCAAAAAATTCCTTTGAAATATGAAGTCCCCAATCCGGATTGGGCTACACTTAACACGTTCGCTGCGAAACCATTTTTTGTATAGTAGTCATTGGCTGCGACACGAGGTGCTATCGGCCCGCAATAAGATCAGACGTTAGGGTGACACGCGGTCTATTAGACCCCAATTTTTTATAACAAAGTTATACTCACCGTACAGCAGGGAAGTTTACGTTTTTCCTTGCCGCACCACGGGAAAGTTGCAGGATCATTTAGGCCTCGTTTAGTAGTGAAAGTGTTAATCCCTTTTCTGAGGATACCTGAGCCCAGCATTGGGCAGTAATAGGTTTGTTACAGTACAGTTGGTAGTACAGATTCGTTATATTCCCTTATGTTAACATACTGATAATATTAAGTAGATTTATTCGAATCCCTGACAAAACTCATAGGTGTGTATTTACATTGATAGCATTACTAAGCTTTCTGAAGACTTGGTACGTATTGATATTGATATGTATGCAGGTTTGTGTCTGTACAAGTCATTATCATTACCTGTCAGTGTATTTCCGCTGTTAACTTAATTTTTCGACCTACCTATAATACTATACTATATACGTTAACGCTTTGACAACCAATCAAAATTTTTAGTCTCATCTCTTTATCTAGCAACGTAGCGCACAATGACAGTTGAAAATATATTCATGCAAATTGAAGTCAATCTTTCTAAGCCCAATAAAATATCTCTAAAACCTTTTATAAGCTAAGATGTAACGCTGTAACAGGGGCTTGGCGTCACGTCTTGAGTCTACACGTACTTTATTAAGGGGACTCCTGGAAAATAAGGTGCCAACGCAAACTTCCCCAGTATAAACAACTTGAAGCAAAAGTTAACAATGTATTACGCACTCCAAATGAAGATAAATTAATTTAACGTCAGTGCCTATTTACATAACGCCATCGTAAGGCAGCTAGGAGTGGGACACAGTTGAATTTTGGACAGTATTATGAGTGTTTTTCTTATGAGTAAATTTGGGTGAGGGGAGCTGTAGAGAGGATTTGGTTTTAAATTGGAACAAGTTAATAATGATCAGCAACTTTGAAAGTGTTGAATCCATCACATATCATAGAAAGGAGCTGAGATTGTTGATGTTTTTTTTCATCATCATCATCAGTTGTTCGGGCAATATTCAATTTCGATAAATGAGGTTTAATTTCAAAGACCTAGCACTGACAGATGTCACATCTTTACCATTGTCTTTCGGCTTCCAACGCGACGCGGATTAATTGTCGGCGGAAAAAAATATAATAATTATATATCAGACTAAAATTGTGAATAACGGCGGCTGCCTAGAAGAAGGAATCTCATCCATCGAACATCGGTCTTGCTAGCAGAGGTAAGTCGGATTACATTATTATTGATGTGTATCGGTCGGTGTACATGGTTTTGAAATTAATCCAGGTCGAAATTGAGAAACCCGGATCAACGCCTACAAATATACAGTCCACTTAAAAACTGTAATCTTGTCTGCCTACACAGGCAGGATCGCTACACCATCAGTAGCCTATAGATGTCTACTGCTGGACGTAGGCCTCCCCCAAACCTATAACGGCCGGTCTCGCGCTGTCTGCACCCAGTGACCTCCTACGGTCCTGACCAGGTCGTCGGTCCATCTTGTGGGAGGTCTACCCACGCGGCGCCTATCGATTCGTATTATAATGTTTTAATTGCTAAAAATAATTGATATTTTGCTTGAAAATTCATTAGGTAAAAGTACTTTTTCCTTTGCCTAAGACCTGTTTTCAGCAGCCCTTATGTAATATCTTCCTTGTACGATGATTCAGTACAAACCACTTATGTTACCTAGTCTTGTCTTGAATAACTGACTTTCGAGAAAAGAAAATAAAATACTATAACGATCAGAGCTAGATTACCGAAGAGCCTAGAAAACACTGCGTAAAACCTGGGTAAAAGTCAAGATTTAGTTTTCCCCAAAACACGATGCGGGTACTACTCAAACGTAAACTGTTTCAGTGCTTGTAAATAAGCTTATTTTCTCAGCTTATCCTTGACCTTAACTGTATATAAAGACTTATCTAAGATGACCCGAACGATAATCAGAAACGTTGAAATATACAAACATTATTTAAGACAACCACTTCATCTTTTTTTCTAGATTAATTTATAAGCCCTATCTAAGTGACTGCTCTTAATTGTTCTGAGTATAATTTTCTTGGTAGTAATTAATTAAGGGAGCTGAATAATTAAAGGCGTTTTGTTTACGAATTATTTTTACGAAAATAAAATGTTTTCTCGAGTCTTGCTTTGTTCAAAAGAAGATTTTGAGTAGGGTTGTTACAACTTCATTTTTTTTGTTATTTTTTATTGCCACGCTACCAGACTAGCTAACGAAATATGTGCTAAAGGTAAATCGTTGGCGTCGCTTAATTTCAATATCTGTAATTAAATACGACTATTTTCAATATCTGTAATTAAATACAACAAGGATACTTTTCATGTGTCGTTTGAAGAAAGACATATCCTAGCGTTTTTGAGCCTTGAGGAGGAAATTCGGTTTTTATAGCTTGTCATCTTGACCTTGTTTCAAACATTAATTATATTGATAAATGAATATATATTAATGAATATATTGTATTTTTGGGTCTTATTTAAAAATAAAATAAAGTTTTGTATGGGTAGGCGATAGATAACGGCCCCTCTTTGCCATGACATTGCAGAGGTTCATGAGCGACAGTGACCGCTTACCATCAGGTGGGCCGTATGCTCGTTTATCTACCTTGCAATAAAAAATAAAATAAAAAATAAAAAAAAAGGCAAATATCCCAATAAAGGGAATTTATTTAAACAGAACTTCAATAATGATTCTTATTAACACAATCAGTAAATTCTGAACTCGACTTTAATAATCACAAAAGTAATTGTACGGTAAAAAGGAAGACTTAAAAATCACACAGATTCAAACCGACGGAGCTTTGCCCTTCACAAAGTCTCAGAACTAAATGATTGTCGAACCTATCTTATTACGGTTTTTATACGCTACTAACCTACAGGTATTTCTACCCACATAAAATCTAAATAGCCAACAGTATTGCATATCATCATCATCATCAGCCTGTAGACGTCCACTGCTGGACATAGGCCTCCCCCAAACCTCGCCACATCGATCGGTCCTGCGCTGTCCGCATCCAGCCACCTCCCGCGGTCCTGACCAGGTCATCGGTCCACCTTGTGGGAGGTCTGCCTACGCTGCGCCTACCAGTTCGTGGTCGCCACTCTAAAACTTTTCGGCCCCATCGGCCATCAGTTCTGCGCACGATGTGTCCTGCCCAATGCCACTTCAAAGATGCAATTCTTTGAGCTATGTCGGTAACTTTGGTCCTTCTGCGGATCTCCTCATTTCTGATTTGATCACGCAGAGATTATCAATATTATTCAAAATTCAATCCATTAATTAGTCCACACTAATAACTAATATTATTCAGTTAAATTTAGATGTTGTAGAGTATCATAGACCAATTATCGTAGTAGGCAAACCGCAACCTCAGATCAATAGCCTTGTTAAGCATTTGAACTGCGATTAATTATCTCTGAATCTTTGCACATGTGTAGATATAGCAAATTAGATATAAAAGGAATCTACTAAAATATCGACCAAATCGAGTTGAGTACACCACTGTTTGACCTTCTTCAAACAAGGCTTGAAGAAAGTCCATAAAGGCAGGTCTTAGGTAGCGGTAATGTCTCCTGACATGACAATCCATGAGCAACGGTAACCGCTTACGATCAGGTGGAGGCTGGTGGCCCGTTAATTCATCCGCCTACAAGGCGTTCAAAAAAAAATATATATCGCAAATCTAGATCTAAAAGGAATCAACTCCAAAATCGATTTTACTTGAAATCGCTTTACTATCGACGGTCCATTTTAAAAAATATTTTTTGCCTTCTATACCGATTTGGAATTTACTCACGTCCAAGGTGTTGTGTTCCCGTAGGCGTACCCGCTATGATGTGTCCCTCTTTAAACGAGGTTTAAGAAAAATCCTGTCTAAGTAAGTGATAGATAACAGCTCTTCATTCCCCTGAAATTGCAGAGGTTTATGAACGACGGTAACCGCTTACAATCGGGTAGGCCGGAAGGTCGTTTAACTGTCATACAATAAAAAAATGGGCTAAATTGAAATAGGCTCACCATCGCATTCCGATTGTGGAACAGTCCTGTATAATATTAGTTTTTGTAGGTACCCTTTTTGTTTTTTTTTTTTCAGTTGGAAGAAATCACCGGATCCCCACCCGGGGTATGTGGGAGTTGAACCGCACTAAAACCTCCAACCACTCACACTCAGCGTCCGAACCCCGGCAGCGCCAGAACCCAGCGCGGGGTTTTGAGGGGCGGCGCGACGCGTTACGCGCTCGGCACTCTTTCCCGTCGCGTTTTGTGATTTGTAGGTACCCCCTAAGGTATTTTTAGTTTAGAGAAAGTACAATGTTGAATTTATGAATTCATGATAGCAATGTGAGTAAAAGTTCTTTAAAATTTTCGTTATCAAATTTTAGCCGTTTTGAGCACTTCAAAACTAGACTCTACTAAAACTTTGGTTCCCTGCTTAAAAATACTCTCTTAGCTATTCATTTTGAACTTCATCTTCTAAGTTACAACTCATCGTCTATTTTCCAAGTAAACTCTATAAAATAAAAGAAAGGTACAAAACAGAAGGTACAAAAACATTAGTCTCGAACTATTCATCAAAACGTTTTCACGTTCCAAAGATGTTTCCACGTTTACTCAGAGAGTTAATTTTAATTAGAAAAGTTGCGCAATTAACCGTCTCACCTCGGGAACCGGTCGGCTAAATTGGAATTGTTAAATTCACCCCTCTGTATCGCACGAATGTCGTTAATCTATGTCGTTTGCTTTTAATATAATTAAAAACTATTTTGATGCTCGTATGGTAAAGATGTGTTCAGTGATTCTAATGGAATTGCATTGTGAATGTTTTTTTTTTATTGCCATGTAGGCAGACGAGCCAACGGGCCACCTGATCGTAGGTGGTTACCGTCGCTCATGAACCTCTGCAACTTCAGGGGACATTGAGGGGTCGCTATCTACTACCTAATTTTAAGGACCCTCCTCAAGCCTCGTTTGAAGAGGGGAACTCATTCCATAGCCGGATGGTGCGTGGCAAAAAAGTGTTCGTGAAACGGACCGTGGATGATCGCGATGGTTCCATATAGTAAGGATGAACTCCACCTCGACGCCGGGTGGTACGGTAATGTGTCTTTTAATTATTAAAAATCGATTTGTGTTTCCTCAAAATCGTGTTGATTTTGAGTGAATCTTTAATTTAGTTCAAGTAGTTTGTAACTTTTATGGTGGCTTAGGCGTTAGACTGCTTGCCTTCCGTGCCGGAGGTAACGGTTTCAAATACGGCTTTTACCTCTACATGTAAATTCGTAATCAGATCTACAAAAACGATGAAAGAGAAATCGTTTGGAACATCTTTTGGGTACAGTGAACTTATGGGCAAAGGGAGATCTCCGACCGGGCGAGGTAGTATATGCCCGTTCAGGCCAAAGCCTACTGAAGTAGATTTCAGATGTCGTATATATGCGAAGATTCTTGCAAATTTCGTAACCGCGAGTCAGGATCTCGCGCGCTATTATTGGTCGCCACAATCTCATAATGAAGCCATCTTAAAAACCCATTCATAAATAGTTGAAGTCCACACTAAGCAAGCTTGAAGGAATTTCTCTAGAAAAGGGAGAGACTTTTATATAGTTCACTACACTTGCCAAATGCGGATTAGGGACTTAACATATCAATAATAATATAATATGTTACTTCACTCTTATTCCTACACAAATATACCTCTCTTATCATTTATCGTTATCACGAAAAATAAAGATACAACAATAAAACAAACACTTCAAGCCTTCACCTCAAACAAATTGTTTATTTCACCTCATTTCAAAATACAAGCTTTCACAACGATAATCCTTCGCAAAAACAATTGTATCTATTATTTTAGATCCAATACTTTAATTTAAATATCGTTTGCCTGATAAATTGCTTTTGGAGATAACCGCTATCGTCTTAGAATGAAGTTACTGAGCTTCAAGAGACAGCCTGTAGTTGATTTATTAAGTTTAAGACATTTAAGATTCTAGTATTTTCTTAAGTCTAAATATTTAGTCAAGTTATTTTAACAGGGTTTATAAAAATATTTCAAGAATTTTTCGTAGTGTGACTATTGAATTTTTTGACCGCATAACTTTTATAAATGAACCGATTTACAACTGGAAAGTTTTATAAGAACTGATCAATATGTAAATAGTAGTTTGAAAATGGACGTCGGTAGTTTTCATGTTTGGAAGATTATTTGTGAAACCAAACTTTCATAGGTTTATTGGTACATAGTTACATCCAGTGCAAGTTAATATCATAATCATCATCAGCCCACACTCGTTCACTGCTGGACATAGGCCTCTTCCAAAATACACCACTAAGTCCGATCTTCTGCTCGTCTCATCCAGTTTCATTCCAGCTTTCGGGTATTTGCGCACCTCTAGCTCCCACCACTGTAACTCCTGTGTAGCCAGTGTTAACATAAAGCTTGTAAAAATATATTCCACCGCCTGAACAACCCTTCAGAGCACATCCAGGATCCTGCATTTCAAATTATTCACATCAATAACGTTCTACAAACTTCACACCAACAATTTGACGTTGCGTGATCGTTTCAAATACGAGTATCTATTAAACTTGGTTCTGTAGTCATTAGGCGATGTAATTGCTTCCATGGTAGCATCACAGAATTGGCAAACAGAAATAAAGCTTGCAATGATCTCTGGGTAAAGATAACCACTCTCTGTGGGGCTTGTAATAAAAACACCATTCACAAAAAAATACGAAAGAACTGGTTTTAAAAGTGTGCGGGAGTGAGTGTCCAATATTTCAGAAAGATCATACAAAAATTAATTTAAAAGTCAGACTTATAGATCGTAGCGTCAACGGTACCTTTAAAAAATATTTTTTGTTATATACGTTTGGGAGTTTTCGGGAGGCTATAGTTCCTTAATTTGCAAAAAGAGGTACATAATATATTTCACATCTAGATCTAAAGCCTCTAAAGGTATTCAACCTTCGAATTCCCGAACTGAAAACCTATCGACCAATGACACTTCCCAAAAGGAAAAAATAATCAGTTTTTGTCGTATTTTTTTTTATTTCTGTATTTGTAAATTGTTCTGTGACATCATTTCCTTTGACGCGGATTAATTAACATACTGCCGTCGATGTGGAAGAAAGTAATGAGGTGTTTGAACTTGGAACATCTGACCAGAAGACGAACATAATTAAAACATTTTATGATTATTCCATTATAATGCACAATCAAATATACAGGGTAAAAGAAATACGTAAAAGTGACCTCCAACCGCTCACACTCAGCGTCCGAACCCCGGCTGAGGCCCGAACCCAGCACGGGGTTATGCGGGGTGGCGCGACGCGTTACGCACTGCGGCACACTTTCCCGTCGCGACACCCCCACAGATCCACCTAGTAGGTACTAAATACATGATTAGACCATTAACACGCACGTGGCACGAGGTGTTATCGACCCGTAGTATGACCAGACGTACGACGACTTTAACAAAGTTATCCACAGTTAAGTAAGTCCACGTTTTATCACTGGGAAGTTGCAGGGATCATTTAGGCCTCGTACCGCAGCGAATGTGTTAAAAAGGCATCAACTAAACACTACCAAAATCAAATATTGGTAGTCTTTTATGAAAAAAATCAATCAATCAAAATCAATCGTATCTATAATGCGAATTGTGGATTTTAAGATTATAATTGTTTTAAAGTATTTCAAACTGAAGACTCTTAAAAAAGTTGCAAAAGATATGTTTGGAGATAGAGTAACAGGCATTTGAGTCATATTTGCGAGGAAAATCACTATTTTAATTTAAATTGATAAACTACAAGACCAACTTTGTCACGCACTACACCCGCTCATTAACATACGTTATTATGAATGACCCAAACATAACCTCAAAAAGAACTCTACACATCTCTCAAGCCATCAAAAGGTGTTCTTAATTAGGAATGATTAACATTCGTCTCCGACGTAATTGCTGCGACCCGTGGCCTCGGGGATTAACACCAATTTGTCGTGTCAAATACTTGGGAGACACGTAAGCGACGGAGCGAAACGGAGGACGAATTCATTTGATGCAGTGTATGCATTTACACTTGGCGAGTTTGTTATAACTTACAATAATAGTTATTAACTCAATGAGTGATGATGATGATGATTTAAAAATCTGTCTAACATCTTTCACGTTTGCTTTTGAGTACCATTGGAACTCAAACTAACATGAACATGAAAATGATGTGTCATGACACACCACAGTCACTGTATCGACTAAAATCCGAAAGTTATGTGGTATTAGTAAAACATTATATAGTCGTGGTGGCCGAGTGGTTGAAGCGCAACACCACTGGCTAAAAACGGTGAAGGAAAACATCGTGAGGAAACCTGCATATCGGAAAGGGTTCTAAAAAAACTTTGAAGATATGTGAAGTCCCCAATCCGCATTAGGCAGGCGTGGTGGACTATGCCTAACCCCTCTTCGGAGGAGACCTGAGCTCAGCAGTGGGCAGTAATGGGTTGTTACAGTACAGTTACAGTTACAGTTGCGAAGTTGCGTCATGTCAAATTATGTGGGTCTTTTATTGCAACTGTCTGATATCCTAATTGATGACTAATGTTGCATATTTGTGTACAGACATTTAAACTTTAATGTTTCATTTTCTTTTCGCGGAATAAATGCAGCTGACAGTTATTTCGCTGAAATTTATCGTCAGTCAGACATTTAGCATTATTTTGAGAAGCTTAAATTAAATATAATTTAATGACCATTCAAATAGCTAGATCGCGAGATATTTTTGAAAAAAAAAAAACAGGTGACAATACAGGAACAGGGTTATTGGCAATCGTCAAATCGACTTAGGTTCAGTTCAGTTCGATACAAGCTATCCATACATCGGAACGCAAGTATTTTTGGTCCTTGGTCAGAATGCTTTCGAATCCATTCCACTATTGTGAATAACCTCAGAGGTGTGTATTTAATGTGACGCAGACGATTGTTCCTAAGTCGTGGTGGCATA
Source organism: Trilocha varians (assembly GCA_030269945.2). Classification (NCBI taxonomy): domain Eukaryota; kingdom Metazoa; phylum Arthropoda; class Insecta; order Lepidoptera; family Bombycidae; genus Trilocha; species Trilocha varians. The sequence goes on along the minus strand of AP028265.1, from coordinate 10,405,457 downwards.
GTGGTCAAAGCACTTCCTTCCGAACGGGAGGTCGCGGGTTCAAAACCGGCCGGCTTGTACCTCTAAATCTAAATGTGAAAAAGGTTTATGTGCAATTTTTCACAACACACTAAAAACGGTGAAGGAAAAAATCGTGAGGAAACCTGCATGTCGGAAAAGGATTCTAAAAATCCTTTGAAGATATGTGAAGGCCCCAATCCGCACTGGGCAAGCGTGGTGGACTATGCCTAATCCCTCTTCTGAGGAGACCTGAGCCCAACAGTGGGCAGTAATGGGTTGGTACAGAACAGAACAGACGATTGTTCCCACTAGTAAAATATATTTTCCATTAAAAGGTTGTGGTTTACATCAAATTAGAGAGTCAATATCACTTCAAGCTCATGAAATTTTGATGAAGGTAGTCGAAATCCTAAAGCACTATCTCACAGTGCTTGTAACGTGGAAAATGTCAGGATAACAATTTAGTAAATCATCCCTAACAACGTCTGTCTAATGGCTGTTAACCACAACAAAGCTAAGACAACGCTTTATTTGATTAATTATAAACTAGAATGTAATATGGTTAGTGTTTCGAGAATATTCTGGAACAATGGTTTTTGTCATATTGAAACATCATCTCATAGACGTACGTACTTTTTCAAACGTCTTTCTGCTTGCATTCTAAAAATCGTAGGTCTGTCTATAGTGCCTTTGTTATGATAAGTTACTGTCGGTATTATTATCATGACTAGCACAACATATTTTTCCTTATCGCGCATTGTGAAAGGGGGCTAGACGGAAAAAATCTTACGAAAAGTTGTCACGACACTTTTTTGTTTTAGATGATTATCGCTAGATGGCGCTGTGATCAAAATCTTTTAAAACACGTTCTTTATCGCGCGTTACTTTAGGAAAAAATTATAATATGTTTTGATCGAAAGGAACTTCGTTCTATTCGGGTGTCCCATGACACCTCTCAAGTTTTTTTTTTAGCTTTTTTATTCCGAATTGACCAGCTTGTATTTTGCACATGATTTTACAAAGTTATGAATTTCATTGTGAGAACATTGGCACCTTAGACTTTAAAAATCTTCAAGGAACCGTACCAGGTTATATGAATAATATTATAAGAAAACTCTAATAACTAAAAAAGACTATGCCAAAAAACTTGGATAAAAAAAATATGTTAAGGATTGTTTTGTTTTTGTACATAATGTACTTCATTTCATTTCAAATTCATTATCATTGTTGTCAATAGATGACAGTACTTTTATTTGTGAATCGCGCCACTGAAATGCGTTCCGGTTGATTGACTTGAAGTAATACAAATTCGAATAAATTGTATTCACCTTTAAGGTGTGTTTTGATTTCAAACCCCCTCGTGAATCAGACGATTATTCGGGAACTCAACAAGATATAATAAAATTTCAATACTCTAACACAAAATGTTATGAAAAAACTAGTACAAGCTAAGTTCAGTTTAGTTACTATCTCGTAAATTCCATTAAATATACAGCCTTGAATGGAGTCCCATCCCAAAGGCAGTCGTTGTTAACGTTGTAGTACAGAACAATGGTCCTGTTTTCCTCGTAACTGCACTCACTACAGTAGTCTAATGTCGTTGAAATTAAATTATTATAATTGATGTCGGCTCGTTGTTTAGTAAGCATTATGCAGTTAAATGAAAATTTATGGAAATTTTCAGATACAGGTGAGATGTTAAGTAAGTTTAGTCAGTGTGTGCGGTTGTGAAATAAAACCTAATGTTTTATAAATTTACGACTTTTTTATACATACACTCAATACACGTAAAATATTAGGACTGATAAGTGTATTACAGAATTACATAGCATTTAATAGATTATTAACATGTTTTTTGGAACGAAGTTCCTAATCGCGCGTTATCGAAAGGGGGCTAGACGGAAATTCTTATGAAAAAGTTGTCACGACACTTTTTTTGTTTTAGATGATTATCGCTAGATGGCGCTGTGATTAAAATATTTTATTTAAGAAAGAGAGAGAGATACACACGTTATAAACTAACTAATTATTATAACTTAAAAAAAAAACAAAAAATGATTACAATTTCCTCACTAATTAATGGAAAGGAACTTCGTTCCATCCGGGTGTCCCTTGACACCTCTCAAATTTTTTTAAAACTAATTTAGACAGTAGAAGACACTATAGATGAACTAGACATTATGAGGAGAAACTACTTATTAATAATTAAAATTATTTTAGTTGACGATTACTATTAAGAGTTTTTACATTATAAGTGAAAGATACTGTGTTTTAAAACATAACCTTCAGTATATTTAAATCCATATCGATTAACCAAAACCACCTCGACAACCAAATGTCTCAATCAAAAAAAATCTTGTAACATCGAACAACAATTATTCCAAAGATAAATACAGCTCCAGTTGTATAATTACTAAGAAAATACAGACAACACTACAATTACAACAAATTATATGGCACACAATAGACTAGTTGAACAAAAGGCAATTACACGTAAACAATATCACCCTTAAGCAATCAAAACAACAATTACTTCGAAGAAACCAACATTTAAAATCAAAGTATTATTAAACATGTAAGACTTAGTACTGTAACTACCAAAGTCGCCAACAGCTTAATAATTTATTTTAAAGAAAACTTTTAAAAGCGTTTATGTTCCTAGATATCATTTAGAAGGAGAGTGAGCCAAAACAAGCTCTAACACGATGAGTTGACACACTTGGCCATTCATTGAGGATAGCTACCTAGAGACTATATTAAGTTCTTTGTAACGCAGACGAAGTTGCAAGGGTCAGCTTGTTCTTTAAAAATGCAATGAAAATAAGTAAAATCTTAGGATCCGGTATGTGGGAGTTGAACCGCACTAAAACCTACAACTGCTCACACTCAGCGTCCGAACCCCGGCTGAGGCCAGAACCTAGCACGGGGTTTGGAGGGACGGCGCGACGCGTTACGCGCTCGGCACTCTTTCCCGTCGCTCCGCCCCCAAATCAAAGTACTTGATAATAATTTGATCACTGAATTCTTGTTTTCACTTTTAGTGAGTTTGTAGTACCTCGTAGCCTTTCCAATTACGATCGAAAACCTTAAGAGAAATTATTTGAATCGAAAATTAATTTATCATCGAGACAAATGTTTGATTTCGGAATAATAAAATAATATTATCTTATTACGGACGGAGGTATATTCAATTTGGGATTGATTAATAATATAAAATGAATAAATAAATTAAGAAGGGGAGATGGGGAAAGATGGACACTTTGTAAATAATTAATTATCCAAATTAAACTGTACTTTGCTGTATTGTACCAACCCTATACTGCCCACTGCTGCGCTCAGGTCTCCTCGGAAAAGGGATTAGGCATAGTCCACAATATATTCACTGAAAATGAAACTTAATGCAAAGATATTAAATCTAAACAGTTGTGTGTGGTAGTTTAATAAAGTAGTTTTGATTACAAACTATGCAGAACTTTGTCATACACAATTAAAATATTTAATAAAATTTTCACTTTGACAACCATATAAAGTCTTTGTAAGACTGTGTCAAAATTTTACAGCTCTTACATTGGTGAATAGGGTTGACACATCATATCTCGAGAGAGAACAATGTGTCAAACATAATTTTATAGATATTGCAATATCGCTTTTAGGGATAAAGGGTATTAATATTGAGCACAAAATTACAGTTAAATATTAAATGATCGAATTATATTTGAGAGATCAAATCGCTTTGAGTTTTTTGATCTAAAACTAGTTAAAAATTTATAAGATAAGCGTTTTTTGCCCTGAGTCTTCATTTTGAGGTTGATTTGAAATGACATTGTCGTGATAACTTAAGTATCATTTGAGTTGCTTGAAAATTAAATAAAAATCTGGATTAACGACATTTTGGTATTAAGATAGGACTGTTTTTTTGTAGCTTTAACGTTGAATGAGTTAGTTTAAGAGATTATACCAAAAATAACAAAATAGGAGAAAAAATGAAAGAAAATCTATCTATTCTATTAAGCTTATTTAGTTCTAAATTCAAAATCAACAGACAATGGAACCTGAAACTAAATTCTAAGATCAAATTTTCAAAATAGAATTAGAATTTATCGAACATGAGTATGAACGGAACGACCAATAGGAACAAACATACGTATTGACTCAGTGACTATAACATTATTAGGGATCGGACAAGCGTATGGGATATTAGACTTTATAATTATAAGGATTAAACTAACCTAATTCGAGATAGGTTCGAGCACTCTGACGAAAAACGATGGGATTTGTGACTGTGTGTGTGTGTATGTGTGGAGAATCGAATGAACGAATTTTGATTATAGGATCGAAAGGGGGCTAGACGGAAATTCTAAAATGAAAAAGTTGTCACGACACTTTTTTTGTTTTAGATGATTATCGCTAGATGACGCTGTCATTAAAATCTTTTAAACAATTCCTTATTTGGTTTTATATGATTAATGCTAGATGGCGCTGTGATCAAAATATTTTATCTTCTAGAAAGAGAGAGACAGACGTTTTAAACTAACTAATTATTATAACTTAAAAAAATAAAAGTTTATTACAATTCCCTCACTAATTAATCGAAAGGAACTTCGTTCCATCCGGGTGACCCTTGACACCTCTCAAGTTTTTTTTTAAACAGTTCTTCCCAGTTCTCCATCATCGTAAAAAAGTCTAATAGGACAACCCTACCATCAGATAGGCCATAAAAGTTCTTTACACAATAAATTCAAGTTTCAATGACATGTGTTTAATTAATATTAAATTACAAGTGAAACTCATAATAAGTTATATTTAACCAACTCCACAATTAGTTTTGACTTGAAATTTGAATAATGCTTAGAACCTTTGATGCAAACTATTATTAGATAGTTTTGTAACATAGTTTTCGTTTGTAAGCGATATATGAGGCATGTGAATTATTTAGTTGAAATATAGGATAAGATTAGGTAATTAATTTTATGAAGAGTACTGAAGTAGTATGTAGGTAGATAATTTACTTAAATATATATGAAATTTTAGTTAAGTATACTCAAAACATTTTTATTTTCGATCTCGTTAGAATTGATTTTTTAAGAGAATATTATGAGAGAGAATATTAGAATATTATTTATATATAATATATATTTATTTATTTGGGAAACAAACAGTCATAAAGTTACAGATAATTTTATGAATAATAATAATACAGAGACCAACAAAGTTTCCACAAATTAAAGTGACTCATTAGTTTATACAGCGCAACTAATATGGTTTCAATCAATTATTAAGGTTACATACATATAAGTAGACTAATCTAAAAAAGTAAATACTAAATATACTAAAATACTAAATATAATATACTAAATATAGTTTTTGTAATTTTTGTAACCTTATTTTAATAAGATACTTCACTATATTTGTCATTTGATTTTGTATGGTTTAGCCTTCAAGCGCACCTACTTTAATACTACTCTTATCCACCCTTAGGTCGACTGGCATAGAATGCCCATGATATGAAACCCGCTTTTGTACATTATTTTATTTATAACACTTATACTATTATTAAACGGGTTCTTACCACAATTATTTTTAATGGAGCGGTCCCGATATTTCAGCACTGTTTCAAGCGCCATGTTCACGGGAAGACTGAGGAACTGCGGGTAGGTCATTTAAGAGCAGACAAATCTGTCTACCCTTTTTCTCGTTCGTTTGCCGGTACCACTGGAACTCGAACACACATTTCGACATAGCACACTGACAGTATCGGCTGCCGTCTCAAAACTAGATTTTTTGGCTTTATTTTCGTCTAACACTGGATTCCACATACAGGATAGTTTGAAGCCGTCACCCCTATTAAAAGTGCTATTCCTCGAAATTTCAATAGCTTCCTTAACCAGTCTTGGTATGTAACGGCGTTCAGATGATAAAACCCTAGATAACCGCGAATGTTTAAAGAAATTTATTATTTTATTTATGTCTGTCCGTAAAGAATAAATAAATGGACAATTTTTTTGGTAACTTAATTAATTTCAATTACAGTCGAAAACAAAGCTATAAGTATTAAAATGCCATGTGACACTTTAAGTTTATATTTACACTCAAAATGCAACACAAATATTTTATCGCAAATCCCCAATCATAAAATTCCAAAATATTTTCAAGTTAACGAAATATGCTTTGCTTCATCAGCCCTAAGAAGTCTCGAATCGAATTTCCGGCTCCCGCTTTTCAGAAAAGGTACAAACAAAACGTTCCCGTAGAATGCAACTGTTGTCCGGATAATGCAGATTCCGAGACCGAGCTATCAAATAAAATAAGCTTTTGTATTTTGTTAAGAAATATTATATGACTTTAAGGAATGCTTGAAGTTGGACAGCTGTAATCAAATATGATAGATAAAGAAGCATATGGTCTCCATGATGATAAATGCCAAGAGCCTCTGCCAGGACATTGGAGACCATCACCCATTACCAGGACTTTTTAAACCTTGTTTAACCCTTTCACGCTCAAGGGAAATATTTTTTCCTTCTACAAAAATCGTTATTATTATTGAATCGATATTTTTTTTATGAATATCAAACGTTACGTTTTTTTTTTTTTTTTTTTTTTTTATTGCTTGATAGATAAACGAGCCTACGGCCCGCCTGATGGTAAGCGGTCACCGTCGCTCATGAACCTCTGCAATGCCAGGGCAATGAGGGGCTGTTATCTATCGCCTACCGATACAGGACCTTTCTTAAACCTCGTTTAAAGAGGGACATGTCATAGCGCTCCGGGAACACCGCGGATGGGAGTCCATTCCAAATCGGGATGGTACGGGGCAAAAATGATCTTCTAAAGCGAACCGTGGAAGATCGCAGCGGTTCCAAGTGAAGGTGGTGAACCTTGCCCCTGCGGCGTGTAGTACGATGGTAAAAGGGAGATGAAGGGATCATCTCAAAGAGTTCCTCGGAGCATTCCCCATGGACCAAACGGTACAGAATGCACAGAGAGCTGAAATCTCTCCGCACACTCAGAGGTTCCAGTCGATCCGTGAGCTTGGGTTCCTCAACGATCCGAACAGCCCTCCTCTGGAGGGAGTCAAATGGAAGTAGCTGGTAATTGGGAGCGCCCGCCCAGAGGTGAGAGCAATACTCCACATGAGGCCGGACTTGAGCCTTATACAGCAATAGCCTTTGCGCCGGTGTGAAGTACCGCTTCGCTCTGTTAAGGACTCCCAGCATTCTAGAAGCTAATTTAGCTTTACCCTCCAGATGACTCCGAAACTGGACGGTGCTCGAAACGTCAACCCCAAGAATCCCAATACTCCCGGAGGTCGACAGAGATACCCCTTGGAATTGGGGCGCCATGCCAAATTCGTCCCTCTTTGCAGTGAACGCGCAGGCTTGCGTCTTCGATGGGTTGAACTGAACCAGATTCAGCTCGCCCCACTTGGAGACTTGCCCTAGAGAGTTCTCCAATTCGGACACAAGCTCGGATCGTCTTTCCTGAACCAAACTCCGAGGGAGACTCTGATGGCCGGTATACCGCGCATCCCCCGTACTATCATCCGCATAGCAATGCATGCCATCGATGGACAGCATGTCATTGATATGCAAGATGAAAAGCGTAGGGGAGAGCACCGAGCCTTGTGGAACGCCTGCATTAATGGTCATGGTATCAGAGCAACAGCCGTCGACGACGACTTTGATGCTCCGACCATCCAAAAAGCTGGCAATCCACTTGCAGAGCCCCTCAGGGATCCCGTAAGATGGTAACTTCGAAAGAAGTGCCCTATGCCAGACCCTGTCGAAGGCCTTCGCAATATCAAGGCTCACGGCAAGAGCCTCGCCTCCGCTCTCCAAAGTTTCAGCCCAACGGTGGGTAAGATAGGCTAGGAGGTCGCCAGCCGACCGGCCGTGACGAAAGCCATACTGTCGATCGCTGATCAACTGGCGATCCTCTAGGTAGCCCAGGAGCTGGAAGTTGATAACTCGCTCCATGACCTTGGAAAGCAAGGATGTTATCGCTATAGGCCTGTAATTCGACGGATCTGACCGGTCACCCTTCTTGGGGATAGGGTGAACATGGGCTATCTTCCATGAAGACGGGACCCTATTGGCGTCGTACGAAAGACGATACAAACGCGTAAGTGCAGGTGTCAGTTCAGGGGCACATGTTTTCAGTACCACTGCGGGGATGCAGTCCGGCCCGCTCGACTTATGGACATCGAGTGATTTCAGTTCACGCCTGACCGCACGCTGTGTAATGCGGATCTCAGGCATGATACTGTCACACCGTGGGATGGTAGGTGGTGTGGCTCCACCGTCGTCCAAAGTCGAGTTTGAGGCGAAGAGTTTGACCAGGAGATCGGCCTTTTCCTTCGCACTATGAGCCAGACTTTCATCGGATTTGCGCAGTGGCGGAAGACTGGATCGACAGAAATTACCTTCCGCCGACTTAGCTAGCGACCAGAAAGCGCGACTTCCTGACGGATAGCCACACAGACGGTCACCAACCCTAGCAACGTGCTCCGATTTCGCCTTCGCCAAGGCCCTCTTGTAGGACCTAGAAGCAGCGTTGAACTTCCGCTTCTCCTCACAGGTGTTAAGATCCTGACAAAACGTTACGTTTGGATACGTTGTGTTAAAATGTTTCATATGAAATTTATAGGAAATTTGTACACCCTACTATGTTTTTCTAATGATATCTCTTAATATAATATAACATAACTTAAATATTGTGTAGTATTCGCATATTTAGTCTCAGCCATCTTATTGTCCTGAAAGGGTTAAAGTACATTTGATCGCTCACAGTATGTGTATATACTCCGACCATTTAGCATTACATAATTTATACCTATATACTTTTACATTTTAAAATATTTTTTTGATCATTCATATCTGTGTCCCTCTTTAAACATGATTTAAGAAAAGTCCTGCATAAGTAGGTGATAGATAACGATTCCTTATTGCTCTCGCATTGCAGTGGTTCATGAGCGACGGCAACCTCTTACCATAAGGTGGTCTGTTTTTTATCTATCTTGTCTAACAAAAAAAAAATGTTTTACTGTAATCATAACACTAAAAAATCTCTCTGCCAGTAAACAGTTTTGTTCTATCAAAATCTACCATTTTTTTAATTCCGCTAAATGAAACAAAAGCTTCGAAGTTAGGCAGACGGGTTTAACACGTACGGCGTGGCTACGTGACAGAGGGCCCCCATGTGGATAGCTCGCATGAACCACTTTTACTGGGGAATCTCACACCAACTAATTTTGTTTTTATCATTAATATTTTATGAACGTTTTATTGCTGATGGGTTAGTTAGTCTTCTTAAAAAAACTTATTAGGGAATTCAGATATATTTGTGGTGGAAATGGTAGTTTTATTCATGACTGGCTAAGTGTCTACATCATTCATTAATTTTTAATAGACTGCTGCTGCTTATTAGATTGAAGAATCCGTTTGATATTTGCTTTAGTGATTTATTCATTTATTTCCGATTCATTCAGGCAGACAAGCTAACAGGCTACCTAATCTTAAGTGATTGTCATTGTCAATGGACGTCTGCGATATCAGGGAACATCCCAGAGCTTTATTATTTATTTTTATTGATGAGATACAGTTGTTTAAACACGAAATTTTCAAAATTATTTATCAAAACGTTGTCGTGTTTCCACATTAGTCCACATTATTATTATTATTACACTAAATATTTCGAAATATTAGCATTTTGCGACATTAACTATGTGGTTTTACCACCTAAACGACCCAAGATTTCAGATAAGGTTCGTATCTGTTTCTTAATCCCAAGCCTGTGGATTCGTCGGCACGTAGCTAGCAGTAAATCATAGCCGACGCGACACAGTCTTATTTATCAAAAATATACGGCCATAACGCCGGTAAAACGCCATTTATGAAAACATTTCTCTATATACCAACCTGAGAGCAGGGATCAACAAATTGTGGACCGAAATACTTTTTTTACATTTCTGTCAGGTCTATGAGGGCCTATAGCATAAACTGTGATCGCGCATTGAGATTAGTGTGTACTGTAGTAGAAAGTGCAGACACCGACTGTTAAATTTTTGGTAAACCAGCCCGGAAATAAAATTAGTTGGTGACCCCTGCTTTTAGATACAATAGGAGATGATATTACAAACAAAGTTAGGTTTATGTAAGTGGACACAAAACAACATTATAATGATATTTTCTCTGTTTCCTATAAAAAGATAAACTTACATAAAGCCTTCTAAATAGTAAAGAAAATACTGCAATATGATAAATATCATCATCATCATCATCATCAGCCTATAGAAGTCCACTGATGGACATAGGCCTCCCCCAAACCTTGCCACATCGACCGGTCATACGCTGTCCGTATCCGGCGACCTCCCGCGATCCTGACCATGTCGTCAGTCCACCTTGAGGAAGGTATGCCTACGCCGCGCCTACCAGTTCATGGTAGCCACTACATGGTAGGCTAATATTAAACTTTGTAAAGGATGTGAAGTTGCCACACGTGGTAGTCTACCGTACTACTGAGGAGACTTGAGTACATCAAAAAACTTGAGAGGTGTCAAGGGACACCCGGATGGAACGAAGTTCCTTTCGATTAAAAGATATTTTATTAGGAAAAAAACCTAACGTAACGCGCGATAAGGAACGTGTTTTAAAAGATTTTGATCACAGCGCCATCTAGCGATAATCATCTAAAACAAAAAATGTGTCGTGACAACTTTTCGTAAGATTTTTTTCCGTCTAGCCCCCTTTCACAACGCGCGATAAGGAACTTCGTTCCAATAAGCTAGTTTATCCATAATTCTCTAAAACTAATTTCTCACACAATAATAAATCGAAAACACGTTTATTTTACTAATATTCCATCTCCACCCGAAACACGTATAAAGCATTTCTAAAATCCCTCATAGAACATAGCTTATGAGAATACGTTCAGAATATCCCGGTGTAAGACAAATCCTATATCATAGCGAAGTCTGAGCACAATTTAAATGGTCTCATTTTAAAACACGTGAATTTACGGTATTTTGTATAGAGAGAATACAGCAGGAGAATGTATCATGAACTGTGTACTGTACAACCCGACAGCTTACCCATACAGCAAATCAATAAACTATATAGTACGGGGCAACGCATAAAGAGGCAATGTTGTAATAATGAGTTACCAGTAACATTTAATATTTATAAAACAGTGAAATAAAATCGATCAATAATCTAAGGCCTCACTCGGCCTCAACACTTAATTAATAACAACTGAGTTACAGTACAAAAGATGGTTTCTTTTTCTACTTTTTGTATTCAACAAAACAATCAAATGTTATCCGAGAACATCAATTTGTTTACAAAACAAAAGATCAAACAATTATTTAAAAAGAATCGAGAAAACCAAACATGTCATCGTCAAAAATAAAAGATCCAATTATTTATAAATCGTCGACAACTTGTCTCCAGCTTATTGATACAAATTCTCTGAAACTATACCCCGAGACTATAGGAAATTATCATGCAAAATCAACCCTTATTTCTTTAAAAATAACGCTGGTTTTCAAATATATATTGAGTGCGTGTCTTTAGAAGCACTCGCTGTGGTTCCCGCTGTCACTTGCAACTCATTTCGCATTTACCAGCTACCAACGCAATATGCATTGTACAAGGAACTAAAATAACTACATTTGCATTTTTAAAGTTCTTAATTAGTATAAAACCAGCTAAAATTAACTGTCAAATATTTTTGGAACGAAGTTCCTTATCGCGCGTCGTGAAAGGGGGCTAGACGGAAAAAATTCCTACGAAAAGTTGTCACGACACTTTTTTAGTTGTCACGGCACTTTTTTTTGTTTAGACGATTATCGCTAGATGGCGCTGTGATCAAAATTTTTTAAAACACGTTCCTTATCACGCGAAGAGTTAGGAAAAAAATATAAGATATCTTTTAATCGAAAGGAACTTCGTTCTATTCGGGTGTCCCATGATACGTCTCAAGTTTTTTTTGTTGTTTTAGCGTGGTAAATTTGTTTTAATAAACTTTGTTTCACAATACAACAAGGAAACAAAAAAAAATACTGTATTGTTACAACCATTACTGACCACTCTTAAGGTCACTAGAGAAAAAGGGTAAATCAATTACAATCGACAATAACTATACAAATTCTTAAATTAGAAACTGTAAAAGAAAACTGTACAGTCAATAAAATTGAAACAATTCTAAATTCTTGATTGTTTTTATATTTACCACTGAAAAACATTTTATTTGGACACCACCCAAATTTCCAACAACAAAAATACAAAATAACAAAGCTACTAAATAACCTCACAAAATTTCACAAAACAACTACAAACGCACTCAGTCGTAAAACAAGACGTGAAAAGAAAATCTTCACGTACCATAATGTCACATCCATTGTCACATATATCACAGTCTTATAGAAAAGCAGTATATTCCCGTTTCAACTCTTTCGGAATGCGACTCGCTCCAGAAATGCACGTTGAATATGACATTTGAACAGTCCGCTTGAGTGACGATTAAAAGCGAGCTTTAACGCACAATGGCGCTTCCAGATAGAGTATGTCGTTGCAAATTGAATTGACTCAAGTGGTTTACTGAGAAATAAGTTTAAATGTTTAATGTCTTGGAATGATGCATGTTACTTTTTTAGTAAACAATAAAAATATTTCAAATTTGGTGATTTTTTTCAAGGAATTTACTGGAAAACTTGGAAAAGTAACTCGTTTTTAAAAAGTAAAATCATTTAAAAACAAGGTAAAAAAATAACTTGAGAGGTGTCAAGGGACACCCGGATGGAACGAAGTTCCTTTCGATTAAAACGTATCTCAATTTTTTTTTCCTTTCATAACGCGCGATAAGGAACGTGTTTTAAAATATTTTGATCGCAGCACCATCTAGCATTAATCATATAAAACAAAATAAGGAATTGTTTTAAAAGATTTTGATCACAGCGCCATCTAGCGATAATCATCTAAAACAAAAAAGTGTCGTGACAACTTTTTCGTAAGATTTTTTTCCGCCTAGCCCCCTTTCAGAACACGCGATAAGGAACTTCGTTCCAAATGGTAAAGACTATACTGATAAAATCTTAACTAAGTAGGAACAGAACTTTAGACTCATTCCAGAAATGCACGTTGAATATGACATTTGAACAGTCCGCTTGAGTGACGATTAAAAGCGAGCTTTAACGCACAATGGCGCTTCCAGACAGACTATGTCGTTGCAAATTGAATTGACTCAAGTGGTTTTCTGAGAAAATAGGTTTGAATGTGTGAGGACTGCATCGCTTTAAACATTGTTTTTGAAGAACGTAATGTTGGGTGTGGACTATGTTGTTTGTAGAATGAATTGTTCTAATGTGTTTCTTAGAAAATTATACGGAATTAAAATAAAAAAGGCAACTTTACAGTTACACTTTTTATGACGAATTGTAATTTGTGAAAGAATAAACTATTCAATTTCAAACATTCATTATCATCAGCCTATAGACATCCTCTGTAGGACTGGCCTCTCGCCAAACTTCGCGACAACATTTACTATTATTATATTTCAAAACTTAACTATTGTAAAATCTTAATTAAGTGGATCAAAATCACAATTACAACCTGTTTAGTTATAAGAAAATCGTACAAATTGACAAACATAATTAGATCATCATAATAATATTATAAAGCAAAAACATTAAATATTACTCTAAAAATGTTTACCTCCTTAAATGTATGAAAAATCTCATTATCAAAGCTTCAGAAAAAAGTAAACACATTAAATAAGGCCTTAATTTTGATAAACGAAAACAATATAAAAACAAGAAACTTTAATAATAGCTTTTTAATAACATTAAAAAAACAATTTCGTGTAAACAGTGCCTAAATAATTTGTTTTCATAATAGACAAAATTAAAATCTTCCGAGACAGAAAACCTTCCGTTTTCTTTGTATAATGAAAAACAAAATGGAAAAGATTAATTGACGTGAAATGAAAACAGTGAACATTTAATTTAAAAGCTTTTTTTAAAACAATTCGTGTGAACAAATTAACTGGATTGCTTAAAGATTCAATATTTTTAAAAGACAATGTCACTTTATTCCTCTTCCCATAGTAAACCCTTCCCATAAAATCTCTGAACGATTCATAGCCAACACTTAATATATTTTTAATAATATGGCAGAGGACTGAGGAGTCAACGGGTCACCTCATTTTAAGTGGTTATCTGATTGCTGATAATGCAAACTGGCAAAGATAATCACTGTTAATTACCCTCTTCGGTGTTTCCTGGGCGCTATAACTTGTCCTTCTTCAAACGAGGCTTAAAGAAAGTCCTTAAAAGATAGGCGGTAGGTAGCGGCCCCGCAGTGTCCGCTGACATTGCAGAGGTCCACGAGCAACGGTAACCACTTATGATCAGGTGGCCCGTTAGCTCGTCTGCCTACAAGGCAATAAAAAAAGAAAAAAAAAGAAAAAGATATTTGGTAAAGTTAATTCTCTCTGTATTAATGTTTCCTAATTTAGTAGATACAGAAATATGTTAAGTTATATTAAGCAACATGACTAAAAACTAAGTAAACCGAAGAATTTTGTTAACAAACTCTATCTACTCAAAGGATATTAAAATAAGCATTAAATACAAAATTATTTTAATAAAAATTCGAATCAATGAACGACTCGAAATAAACCGAGTATCCTGCACGACGAAAAACGTTCAGTAATACTGTCAAAGGTATCCAACTGAATGATACCTCTGGGAAATACCGAATAAAAACATCCGGACTCAAAGGGTACCTGATCAGTATGCCTTCAACATATATTTGCGTTGGCGAGATGGCACAAAACGATACGTCCGGAAGGTACAACACTCCGATAGATTTCCATAAGCGGTGTTTACAACGTACGAATCTCTGCTGGGACCATATCTTGAGGCCCTGTTCTTACGGACGTCCTTTTTGATGCGCGTTTATATTTTGCTCGCTATACTTAACCTAGATGCAATTTAACGCTCATTTATTACTAAAATACCATCGTTTAAAGACCTTTATTTATGTTTAAAAATGCCCTCTATTAAGTTTCATTCATCAGAAAATTCAAAAAGGCATTTTTGGGCGCGTCAAAATTGCAGTCACTACCAATAGTCTATTCAATTTTATGGCAAATTTCCACCATCTAAGGGTCAAAATACAGCGCTACTTTGTAAAACACATACCTTTAAAATCAAATGATGAGCAGTCGTATTTTGATTGTCAAATGCTAAAATTAGGGCGTTAAATTTGGACATCATCATAAACGCTTTTAAAATGCAGTTTAAAAAAACGCTCGTAAGAACAGAGCATAAAGGTCGTGACGTGATCGCATTACCATAATACAGATACCGAGTCTCCTATGTAAATACTTGGTATTTTTCTCAAAACGTATTAAATGTAAAGGCTGCATGATTGATACGGAACGGATTCGTTTAAGATGATTTATGAGTTTCGTCGCGTTCAGAGTGAACTATTTTCTTGATCTATGTATAGAGGGATGTTGATATACTTATTGATTGATTATGTGTATTTGGCGAAGTTCTGTTTATCGTTTTCAAGGTAAACTAATCGATTAAGTATTATGCGACTGCAAATGTAAAAATACGTTATTGGTGAAAATATACAGAAGTCAGCACGTTTGCATCGCCATGCCGGGTCAAAATTATATCGACAGAGTTTGTGTTTTTTGAAACGAAGTTCCTTATCGCGCGTTGTGAAAGAGGGCCAGACGGAAAAAATCTTACGAAAAGTTGTCACGACACTTTTTTTGTCAGGACACTTTTTTTGTTTTAGATGATTATCGCTAGATGGCGCTGTGATCAATTTTTTTTAAAACACGTTCCTTATCGCGCGTTACGTTAGGAAAAAAAATTATAAGATATCTTTTAATCGAAAGGAACTTCGTTCTGTTCGGGTGTCCCATGACACCACTCAAGTTTTTATACATTAGTTTTTCTTATATTTTGTGTACATGGCATGACGATTAACGTGTTAAACTATTTACAAAACTTACAGTAAAAATGCCATCGTGCTTAATTGAGTGCTAGGTTCGAACGATTGAGTGTGGACGGTGGGAGGTTTTAGTGCGGTTCGATTTCCACATAGGTATTCTACCTACGAGGAAGTTAAAAGTTCGGCGTAAGTTTAGACAATCTGACGTGGAGCGATCCACCCTGTATAGTAGGCATAATTATAATTTCGTATTCAAAGTGAGGCTTGATCTTATTTTGATGTTTTCATGTAATTAATTCCTTGAAATTATAGTCTAACAATTCCTTGAAAATTTCTCGATTACCTGAAACCTCAGCTTAACCCGAATTTTAGATTGTTATTTTCCTTAATTACAACTAAATAATGTTATTATAATATTATTATCTTAGAAATTGGAACGAATTTACTTGAACACCTAAACAAGTATCAGGTAATAATTTAGGTATTTTCGAAATTAGGAATAAACTTATTCTTTTTTTCAAAGTTTTTGCGCATTAAAACATTTTTCATGGAAAAAATTTTTTAGTTAAGATCTGACGGCTCATTTGTTTCGGCTTCACGAGTACCTACGTTTCCATTTCCAAAACCAAAAAATCAATTAAGTCAACACAATATACCCATATTATACAATATACAATAAATATTTTCAACCTAGTACCAAATGCTTCTGTGACTGCATTTAAAACTGATCTGACCAGCAATTTTAATTGCATTTTTTTTTCGTCAGCATAATAATCACTTATATTATCTTGTTTCAATTCCATATTTTTCATAAACTTTCAAACTTCTGAAGTTCTAATGCTTTTAAGCGTTTTATTGAAATTGGTAATGATAATATATGACCATTGAGTATGTAGTCTATTGTTTGCTAATACAATGATTGGCATGGCAGCCCTCGGCACTACAGATCCAATTATTAGATAACTTGAACAATCATGTCATTGCATTGTTAAATTGGTTCAAACCCAAACAATTTTCATGCTTAATCATTGCTTCCGACCTTTAGCAGCGCGAACCAGAGCACGAGTGCTTTTGTTGAACTACTGGCGCAAGTTCTTCAGCCAAGATGTTCTCCTTCTACCTACAGCTCTCTTCCCCTGGATCTTGCCTGGACGATCAAGTGCAACATTTAAATAAGAACTTTTTATTGATAATTATGGAAGAAAACTGCTAGTCAAATCAACTGTCACTTATAAAAGAAAAACCATCGAACTCATTTATTTAAAAAATAATACTATCTTTTGAAACCCGAAATAATAGACTTATAATTGCGTGACCAAAATTATTGTAATCAAGGCTGAATATAATCAATTCTGAGGATTCAAAATAGAACAATTAAACTTCAAAATGGTAAAATTCAACATTTAATACATTTTAGGTACGCAAGGTTATTGATGGACTAATTTGCTAATGAATAAAATATCGTGTCTTTAAGATCGCACTGAGTTTTGAGATGACTTCAAATCTTAGACAGGATCACTTGAATTATTTGTTTCTTAGTAAGCCATATAAAGTTTGCATTTTCCAATAGTTCGACTGTCATGTTGGCTGTGTGGCATGTTGCGCCATCCTGTTGAAACCAAATGTCATCCATGTCATACTCTTCAACTTTTGGAGACAAAAATTCGTTGAGCATGGCACGGTAACGCTCGCCATAGACCGTAACTGCGGCTCCTTGCTCATTTTCGGATGATGCCGCCGGACCAAAACCCACACCAAACCGTAAATCTGTGTGGGTGCATTGGCTTCTCAATGATGACGTGTGGATTTTCCGACCCCCAAATGCGACAATTTTGCTTATTGACATAGCCTCCGAGGTGAAAATGGACTTCATCTGAAAAGACGATTTTTCGGTAAAAATGCTCATCTTCGGCCAAACGATCTTCTGCCCATTGGGCGAACCGAAAACGTCTCATTTCGTAAATGTCAAACCTTTAACTAAATTATGAACACAAATTGAATGACATTTGAGCTGTCATTCTCTAAATAAACAGTAGTTCAAAATGCAAACGTTAGATTGGCCCACCCTATATTTGTCCTTCAATCGTTCAACGCAAAAAGAGGTTATCACTTGCGCCTCACAAATACGAAATCCTTGAAACAACACACATTAACCTGAAGCATTCACGTCCTCAGGGTATTGTATCTACTATCTACGGTAAATTGCTCGGAAGTTATCGATGTCAAATAGTTTATGGGGCGCAGAAACAACGCGGTAATGTGTGATTATAATTCCCCTTGAACATCACAATGATGGCGTAATTAATCAAACCTTGATGTTTATTATGCTAGTTAAAGTTATTGTTATATTGATGTTTTGTGAAATCGTCGCCTCAGTGCTTGTTTGGTCAATCTGCACTCGAGTAAATTTTACAGGAGACAGCAAACAAGCACGGAATTTTCGTTAAGTGCCGTGTTGAGAAAAAAATTGAAATGAGATTTTTATTGTTTTAGAATTGAATATTTTAAAAAAATATTTTACCAGTCGGATGGAAATTTTATTCTTTATAATACTGCATTAAAAAGTAATTTTCGTAAAAAATGTCAGATTGGCCAAACAAGCACTGATGCGACGAAATTTTAAACTATCTTTTTACGTGGAACTATGGATTCTCAGAGATTAAAAGGACAAAGCTAAATGAGACTTTCCTTGCGCACACGAGATACAACGAGAAAGCATTAGAACCCAATGCAGTCCAACTTTAGAGAGATTCTCCATTCTCGTTGACATGTGCCTCTTGAATCGAGTTTTAAGTTCCCGAAAAAGAAAGGACCAGAAACAAGGATGTATGATGATACGAGTAGGTGGTGATTACGTAAAATTCCTATGGTCACTTACACTATTACTAAACGGGTTCTCTCCACGATTATTTTCAATTGAGCGATCCCGATATTTCGGCACTGTTTCAAGCGCCATGATCACGGGAAGACTGAAGAACTGCGGGTAGGTCATTTAAGAGCAGACAAATCTGTCTACCCTCTTTCTCGTTCGTTTGCCGGTACCACTGGAACTCGAACTCACATTTCGACATACCACACTCACCGTATCGACTGTCGCCTCAAAACTATATATTTTGGCTTTATTTTCGTCTAACACTGGATTCCTAACGATAACGAGAAAGAGGGTAGACAGATTTGTCTGCTCTTAAATGACCTACCCGCAGTTCTTCAGTCTTCCCGTGATCATGGCGCTTGAAACAGTGCCGATATATCGGGATCGCTCAATTGAAAATAATCGTGGTAAAAACCCGTTTAGTAATAGTGTAAGTGATGTAGATAACCGCGAGTGTTTAAAGAAATTTATTCCTATGGTCACTTACATTGAGATGTCCGCTCATACATCTAATTTTGTCTATTTACTTTAACTCGTCTATTTTTATTGCTGACCACTTTTTACTGCGTACTAACAAAATGATAAATTAGCTTGTTTAAAATTTTTGGTTAACTGTCTAATTGTTTCAGTAATTTTTTTAAATGATTGAACCGTTTTGACGAGACTTTTATTGGCAGGTATCTGATGTAATAAGAGTTATTTTTGAAAAAAAGTAAGACAAGAACATAAATATAATTTACTAGCTTTTGCCCGCGATTTCGTTAGCGTGGACTTCAGGTTCGTCCCGTCTAGATAAAATTATTATCAAAAATTGTAGCCTTTGTGTTATTCTGATGTATAAGCTATATCGTGGTAAAGTTTCATTCAAATCCATTCAGTAGTTTTTACGTGAAAGAGTAACAAACATCCATACATCCATACTTACAAACTTTCGCCTTTATAATAGTATATTACGATATCGTCTTATGTGACGCAGACGAATCTATGCTGGTCAGCAGGTTTAAAAATAAAAGAGCCTTAATAATACAGTCTTATTTAAAATAATAATATAAAACCATCGTATTATACCTCTCCGTACATTTTCCAAGTGTCTGCACCGCTTTCAATTAAAATGAGACGCGTCGTCGCTAATGCGTTCCGAATCATTTTAATTAATGAGATAATTTTAAATTAATATTTCGTTTTCATTTTTCGTAATAGAGTAGCCGATGAGTTAGAATGCTCTCGTTACGGAAGTTCCTGGATTCAAACCTGGGTGTATATTTAAATTTAATTTTACAACAAATTATGTGTGCCACACCATTCACTAACCCTTATATCCTCATTTTAAGTAGTATTATATGGTTCATTATTTATGAATGAATCTTGATTTTTTTTGTGACCACTACAAAATGGCGTATAACGTATGTTTTATCAATCCCATCAATATGGGTATGAGATGAAAGGGCTCTACAAGCAGAATACAATATACTATAAAAAAATGAAATCCAAGATTGCCGCCGCTACCAAATGGCTGATAACAATTTTTTTATCAAACTAGAAAATAAAAATAAATATTTTTTTTTTAAGTTAAACGGTTTTATGTTAAACATACATTGCAATGTTTAAGATAAATGTACTAAAAATTGGCCCGTTGGCTCGTCTGCCTCCATGGGAATAAAAAAAAATGGATACAGTCGTGGGAATTATAAAACCGTTGGGCACATTAATTATCAACAATCGTTGTTGTCTTAATTATAGTGTAATATTACAAAACAAACATTTTAATTACGTACATTTATCTTAAAAATTGCAATGTATGTTTAACATAAAACCGTTTAACTTAAAAAGTTTTTTTACTTATTTTTATTTTGAATACCTAAATAAATGTCCCAAACATTTTTCAAGCAGTTAAAGTCCCATACACGTGTTAAGAGTTACTGAAATTCTCTAAATATTATATTTACGAATGTTCTCACTTCAAGCGACGGCAGGTGACACTCTCGCTTGATTTATAATTCGTGAGGTTTTAATACTTAGACTTTGTTGAATGTCTGTTTAAATTAAAGAGCAGAGAAAATTAAGTTTTGAAATTTATTTTAATGTTTATTAATATTTTTTTACTTATCATTTTTAATGCGAGTATTTTATTGTTAGTAGGTAATCAGTAATCGTAAATGGTTACTGTCTGTACGTTAGTGGACCCAGGCCACTGCCTTCGATCTACACTTGACACTTTTCTCAATCGATCAAGTTGCATCAATCTCGTTTTCTTTTCGATACCCGGCCGATTGTTGTTACACCAGTTTTTTAGTTTTCGCAGGAACAATAAAATAAAATACATACAGTGTATGTTTTACATCACGATTCAAGCTACTCCCTGTCTGTCTCCAGGTTCCGTCAAGCGAGTGGTGAATAAAAATATATATATATATATATATATAATGATAATAGTTACAATATGAAACAAATATAATATTAGTAACTGAATTAATGCATGCAGATGTTTAGGTTGACAGAATGTAGGTATGATAATGTCAAAGTCAAAGTCAAAGTCAAATCATTTATTTCAAATTAGATGTGGACACACATACATTTTGAATGTCAAAAATAAAATCAAAAAAAAAGTTCTACCACCAGTTCGCTAAAATTACGCCTCCGTCCTGAGAAGAACCGGCGCAAGAAACTCAGCGGGCATGTCTTTTTTTAATTTAATATGTTTTTTTTTTCTTTTTTTTTAAATATTGTTTTACAATATTTTGTTTGTAACAAATGTATTAATTGAAATGGCTCTGGACGAGCACTTCATTCCCATTTTGTGCAGTCATTTATATGATCATTAAGTTTATAATATGCTTTATCATTTATAATGACACGGTATATCGTGAATCAAATTTAAGTCACCTTCCTTAGATAAAAAAACTTGAGAGGTGTCAAGAGACACCCGGATGGAACGAAGTTCCTTTCGATTATGTAGTGAGGGAATTGTAATAAAATTTTATTTTTTTAAGTTAGTTTTTAAATTATCTAAGAGAGAGAGAGACAGACGTTTTAAACTAACTAATTATTATAACTTAAATAAAATATTTTGATCACAGCGCCATCTAGCATTAATCATATAAAACAAAATAAGGAATTGTTTTAAAAGATTTTAATCACAGCGCCATCTAGCGATAATCATCTAAAACAAAAAAGTGTCGTGACAACTTTTTCATAAGAATTTCGGTCTAGCTCCCTTTCGATAACGCGCGATAAGGAACTTCGTTCCAAAATCCAGTATTCATTCATTCCTTTTTCAAACACTTGAATGAATTCTTATAGGAAATTCGTTAACCTATTTTATTTATTCGATACCTACTTGCGAAGGACTAGGTCGAAGGCTAAACTAATCCTTTAGTGGATTTGTATTTACCTACATTCGATGTTAGGGCCAACATTCCTAAGCTACTGCTGTAATTTATACGTATGTTCTATTCCTAATTTATTAGGATACGAATTACTAACAAAGTTAGAAACATACGTTTACGAAGAGGTGAAGTTTTGCGTAATTTACTTTTATTTTTAAGTTATTTGGAACTTGTGACCATTGTTATTGAAATTAGGTATCGTCTACTAACGCAGTCAAAAAAGTTATGATAACAACCTAGGTGGCCTATTGCCACATTTGAAGCACAATGTATTACAAAAACAGGTTAACACATTCCATTATACTATTAGTGAAGTAATTTTACAATTATGTTTCATCATCGTCATCAGTCTATAGACGTCCACTGCTGGACATAGGCCTCCCCCAAACCTCGTCACATCGATCGGTCCTGCATCCAGTGACCTCCCGCGGTCTTGACCAGGTCTTCTGTCCATCTTGTGGGGGGTCTACCAACGTTGCGCTTACCGGTTCGTAGCCGTTACTCCAGAACTTTTCGGTCCCATCGGTCATCCTCATTCACTCTACTATAAAATTTTCATGCACCTACCACGTATTCTTTCTGCATCATCATATTGAGAATGCAGTGGCATTAAGTCTGCCTTAGTACGTACATGTGTTTTGTCTGAAGAAATAAATAAAATTTACTAAGACAACGTGAAGTTGAAGGAAAATTCTCGATATATGATTTCTACGTAGCTAAACAAAATATAACGAGCTCAGGTTTGGTGCTCAGCTAAATTTATGCCATGTCACAGCATTACCCACTGAATATTCATTATATTCACACCGTTCTGTATGTACCGAGAATACGTTTCCCTCGAAACTGAGTGATTGTCAGTTAATTTATGACTGCGAGGGATCTATTTGGCAGTTTAAATTTCGAAAGCATTGTGCTTTGAAGACTTTAAAAGTAGTATCGCTATTTAATATTGATTTTAGTTTGTTATAAAATTAACTACACAATCTTCTTTAGGTGCTTTTTAAGTTTTTACAAGATATATATATATATATATTTTTTATTGCGTGATAGATAAACGAGCCTACGGCCCACCTGATGGTAAGCGGTCACCGTCTTTTTGTTCTTTCTAAATGTTTTCTTCTCGTTTTAAAGGTTTTAATGGATGATGATGATTAGCAGTACTGTTGGATGTAGCATTGTAGTCCATGAGCGATTGTCAGAGATCCTGTGTATCCATTACGTGAGTCTTCGCATGTTCGAAAACTAATGGGATGATATTTTTTAATTGTCAAATACTTTTATTATATTGATCAATAAATTTCAAGATAATTTATTCTTACGAAACAAACTTCGTCATATATACATGTCCCAAAATAGGTGTTTCCTAAAAATGGCTGAAAACATCGATGCTTTTTCGAAATTAGTAAAACGTCAAAGTAGAAGAGGAAATACGAGTTTTTTAATCAAAATTTAAACAATGCAAAGAGCTCGGACGGCTTCAGAGCCGACACTTTTGCGAAATAACACGTACAGTTGCGATCAAAATAAAATGTGTATTTCATACAGTTTTATTAATGTTTAAATCTATATTTTTATTCAAATGCATATTTCGAAAATAGTGTCAAGAATAAATAAAATTGTAGAAAAAGTGCTATATGGTGTCACACATTCCAATTGACATGACAGTAGGAAACTTTTTTATTTATCTATACGAATAAATAAAAAAATATGTTTTAATTTTAGTGACGTTGTAGGGCGTAATAACTGAGCCAATTTCTAAAATTATTTTACTAAATGAAGCTAAGTTATTTTGGAGTGTCATAGATCTTATTTGGTTTAAGAATTTTCAGTTCAATAAATTTTCATATTATGTATTTCTAAATTTAAAAAAACCTTAAAACTGCATTTATTCTTGGCGTAGGCAAAGTTGCGTGCTTCATCAAGTATTTTACAATGTAATGCTCATGACATACTCAAACTAAAAACATTTACTTTCATAATTTAATAAACAAAACTCATCAAATTAACACAGCATGCAAATTCCTAGAATATTTAATTGAGATGCACTCTAGAGATATCTGAGATATAGCTAAGCATTCCGATGTACGAGTAACTGTGAATTCCAGTTCTAGATTACATTAGAAATGCTAAGCAGTTCTGTTATATAATGAACTTGCTGGTTCTCCAAATTTACACTTGTGTTTAAAGTCATGTAGATCGAATGTGTAATATATATTATTATATATGTGTGTATATGAATGTCATAATGAAACACCGTCTGAAAGAAAGAAATAAAAAAGTATTATTTAACAAAAAAACGCAAATTTTAATAGTTCTTAAATCATTCTTTATTGTACACATTGTCTCTATTAAATAAACAGCAGTCACACTTGAAATAAAATAATGTTTTGAAATAAGAATGGAAATAATGAAATCAATCGTCTAATAAAATATATTTCAAACAAAAAGTAATTGTATTCTGCAACAACTGTACTTTCCATTATAGTCAGTGTTGCTAAATAATTTTGCGAAAAAAAAAAACTAAAAATCCTTTTTTTGTTCAGCAGTGTAAACCAGACCACGCTGGCCGTCGGCGGACGCATTATGAAAGGCGTACAATACGAGATGTAACGTTCCCGCAAATGGGAAACAAAGAAGCTCGAACAGCCGGCACTTCGCTTTTTGTCCGTATTGTTGTATCACTTCGTAACGAGTGATGGGAACGTGTACGTTTTTAGTGATTTTAATGTGTTACTGCGATTTGCTTTTGTTTTTCGAAATTCGAGATGATGTGTGTTTCTTCGTTTTTGTTGTTTTATGTTGTGTTGCGAATTCGGGATGATCTGTGTTACTTCGATTTTGATTCTAAATTTAAATAGATTTTTAATGAATGTTAAATATTCTAAGCTTTATAAACTATAATGACTTGCCCCAAACTAATTTGACAGTTAGTTGAGAACTTTAAGAAAACAACATGAAATAGCAGCGATATTTATCCAGATTAAGTGAAAAAGCTATACACAATATTACTACCACGCCAACACTCCATATAATATACTAAAAATACATGTCCTCGGCCTCGCGATATTCCCAAATAGAGAGACTGTTTATTAAAATCATGGACCAAAACAGCAATATATACGGAAATAACTGGTATGTAGTAAGGACATCTGGCGAGATGGCTGTTACTGCTTCGGATATGAGAGGATTCGATACGGTTGATTTGGCGCGGAATAATGTATGTGACAATGATATTTCAGACACAGAATTACATTATGTAGGTGTAGAGACCGCTGGTTCCATCGTTGATAATTAACAAGGGGAAGGAAGTCCCATAGTAGTTATTGCTAATTCTTTGGGAATTGACTTTTGAAGATGACATCTTAAGTGAATTGAATCATATTAAGAAGGAAATATTGTAATAGTGAAAGATTGTTTAACAATTACTAGATGTCATTTACGATCTGAGGAGACCTGAGCCCAACAGTGGGCAGTAATGGGTTGGTACAGTACAGTACAGTACAGTAAAATTTTTCGTCAGAAAATCCCCTCAGTCCGATACACGGTTTCAATTCTACCGAGTGCTGTTTATTCACAAACTTTTGATTACGGCAACCGGCAGTTATGAAAACGAACAAACATACCGATATTTTGTCATCTAATATACGGAGGACTCGTAATATATCGGGAACGGTTTTATTGGAAATCAAAAGTTTCCGCGCGAAAGGATCCTGATGGAAAAAATTTTTAGCATTCGAAAAATTGAAAATTTGATTTATTTTACCGTTGTTATTGTTATTCGATTGTGTTCAGTCACAAATATGATTTCGATATTTTAAATACATCATATTTACTCTTTCTGTAAAAATTTCAAAACGATATCTCCTTCCAGAAGTTTCTATAGTAATTTGTCATTCTTCAAAAGAGGCATCAAGTCTTTTAGCATGGTGTTGAGTTAGGTGCCTCATTGAAATTACAGTTCATGCTATGTGGAGTCCATTCAATTTGGTTTGGTCTGATGACTAATGTCGAACTATTTATATATATTCTCGTCATTAAAGTCAATTAACGCTGGCACGTGTCATCATTGGTACATTGCACAAGACAGACAAAACAGGACAAGACAAGACTATTTGTGACTAATTGGACCGTGAGAGCATAATACCAAATTTCTACGTAGCTATTGTTGGAATACAACTTTATGTATATAACTTTATATATATAACTTTATATATATAACAAGCAAAGAAGCACACGGCGGTGCTCACGATACAGGCCTGCCCTAGTGTGAGCATCATAGTTAATCTGCTTTTGTCCTTCTATGGTTAGCATGATAATTTAGTGACGTAAGCACCTTATTACATTAGATTTGTTATAAGTAATTTTAAGTATGTTTTAAGGTTCATTTTTTAGTTTGTTATTTGCATGCTGACTTAAACTAATAAATTTTCATTTCATTTCATTTCATTTCATTTCACATATTTCCCACTGTCTTGCTATTACTTGCGACTCTCCTAAAAACAAACAATTTTATCTGCACAAAATGGTTTCGTACGATTTGATTTGTAAATGAAACTACTAAAATTCCTCTCCCTCCGTCTCAATATTTACGATTTATAGATGCATATAAAAACGTATTTTATTATACGTTTTTCATAGCGCGATCGAATGTATTTCCCTTTTATGATTATCCTTAAGAAAACATTGTAGTATTTCGTGTGTTATTGGGACTTTCATCCGACCCATGTGGTTTTATATGGGATTCGTAAGCCTATAATCCGGTGTTGCGTATTTTTAGGAAATAGGGTATATACTAGTTTTTACGTAAATCCTGTACTAGGTTTGTAACGTGTAGGATGAGGATTAAGAGAGAAATATACTCTATAACTGTAGATCGGATAGTCTGGCTAGATGGATTGGATTGCAAATTGTGTAGGTATATGCAATCCGATCCATCCATATACGGTTGTAAGTGCACAAACATACACGTTGGCCTGTGTGTGTGCCTCAATACCTGTAATTTTGTGAATACCATTTTGTTATTTATGTGTCATTGTGCATTGATCTGCTTTTGTATGTAAAGATGGTAAAATGCTAGTGGGCAATATGGCGATTTGGTTTCATGATCTGTAGCTTATATTTATTTTCATATACAAAGATACAAGTCTAGTCTCACTCGAGTATCGGTTTAATCTCACTTAAGAAATATACTCAAATATTTCACTCCACTTTAATGAAAACTCTTCTATTTCAATTCAAAACAATATACATTTCAGACACACACATTTTATGATAATTTATATTTTAGCAATTTTAAGGCACCCTTTAAAATAACAAACAAAAATGGAAAATCATTCAAATACAGCTATTTCAGTTATTTATCGCCGAGCTATAGCAATTTAGAAAACTTAAAAATGTATTGTGATTCCAAAAATGTTGTCCTTTTCACCTCCAAGCGAATAATTGCGTCACCTCGCTGAAAAACGTCTTTGAAAGGAGAAACCTCTTTATCCAAATGAACACTTTATTGTGATCTCACTTAGTATCTCACTTATTAAAAATATAAATGCTTCAATGCGAAAAAGCATTAAAATAAAAATCAGGTATATTTTTGTTTGAATTCGTTCGTAGATCTAATGCCAGTCGACAACGGGCTATTAGATTGTAAATGTTTATCGTCGGTGGTAACGGGACCAGCCTTGGCATGCAGAGGTTTTAGTGCGGTTCGATTCTACACTCCACCTACAGAGCTGGTGGGAGTCCGGCGATTTCCTCCTGTCCAAAAAAACGAGGTTATCTTTGCCCAAATATCACTAAATTGTCTGATACTGGGGTTACTACATACTAAATAGTCAGTTACTCCCTTAATAAGCAGAGCTAGTGTCACGAACCCCATTTTACAAATGCCAAGTTCAAGAACGACGTGGTAACGGATATATAATTTCAAGGATAGATAGTCAATAAGGAAAACCTTAACACATTTTTTTCTTACAATAGTTAATCATT
Source organism: Trilocha varians (assembly GCA_030269945.2). Classification (NCBI taxonomy): domain Eukaryota; kingdom Metazoa; phylum Arthropoda; class Insecta; order Lepidoptera; family Bombycidae; genus Trilocha; species Trilocha varians. The sequence goes on along the minus strand of AP028265.1, from coordinate 10,377,249 downwards.
GATACTATGATAGAGTATATTTTAAGCCGCAATGCTTCTAGAAACTCAAAATGCAAATTAAAAAAAACTTAAGAGGTGTCAATTGACATCCGGATGGAACAAAGTTCCTTTCGATTAATTAGTGAGAGAATTTATTTTTTTTTAGTTATAACAATTAGTTAGTTTGAAACGTCTGTCTCTCTCTCTTATAGCATATAAAACAAAATAAGGAATTGTTTAAAAAGATTTTAATCACAGGGCCATCTAGCGATCAAATCATCTAAAACAAAACAGTGTCGTGACAACTTTTTCATAAGAATTTCCGTCTAGCCCCCTTCGATAACGCTCGATAAGGAACATCGTTCCAACAGTTGTAATATCACTTACGTCATTTCATTAACATTAGATAACACCAGTAACGATATATTTACAAAAGAACATTATCAGACCAATACTGTCTTTCTAATAATCGTTTTATCGCTACAATCAAAAGGATATAATACGTCAATATCAATAAACAACTTCCAATGGTACAATGTGTGAGGACTGTTCGTGATATCAATAATGTCAAGTAGGAAAATGACGAAAATATATTTTACTGCGCAGTATAGAAAAGTAATTAAATTCGAACACATACTCGTTTGACGAGTTTGTATGTGTATATTTTATGAGAGAGTATTTCTGTAGTATTATAGTTTCTAAATGGATGAAACAATGAAGCCTTTTTTCTTCCTTTTAAAGGTTGTTTTTTTCGAGAGGATATTTTGCTGTCGTACTAACAACGGTACAACTCTTGTGAAACCAGATCCACAGCAGTGATGCCATTTTGATCAGAACAAGAACGAATAAGAAGAAGTTCAGTTACAAGTCTTAGACTCGATTTAAATTCTTGTATGTAATGGTTATTTGTATCATAACTGTAAAACAATTTCCAAACATATAGGACAGCTCTGGGAAATTATAAAACGAGCATCACCACACACACGCATTAGTCCGACAATATGTGAAAATGAAATCCCGCATATTATATCGTAGGGATCCAATAACGGCCCTGGGGAAACATCTGCGGGAAGAAATTTATTACGTGAACGTACTTTGAGTTGCGGTTTGGCTTTTGATATTTTAAATTCATCTTTAATCATATTCATTTAAGAATCTTTATTAAATAAATCTATATTGGCTTCCAGATCAATATTTTTTGTGGCATCATTAATGGGGTCTTTGTGAGATATTGTACCATTATTCGCTTTCCTTATACTTTCTATATCAATAACGTTAGCAGTGTAGTTTTCTTGATCAGCTGTTTCTTTATTATTAGTAGGCTCGTTCATCTATCATGCAATAAAAAAAAAAATAAAAAAAAATAAATAAATAAAAAAATTAAGTATATTTCAGTATTATGATTAATAAAAAAAATATTAATTCAATATACTTCTAAAACATCGTGGTGGCCGAGTGGTTGAAGCGCTTGCCTTCCGTACGGGTAGCGGGTTCAAAACCGGCCGGCTTGTACCTCTAAATCTTAATATGAAAAAGCACAACACCACTGGCTAAAAAAAGGTGAAGGAAAACATCGTGAGGAAACCTGCATATCGGAAAAGGGTTCTAAAAATCCTTTTAAGATATGTGAAGTCCCCAATCCGCATTAGGCAAGCGTGGTGGACTATGCCTAACCCCTCTTCGGAGGAGACCTGAGCTCAGCAGTGGGCAGTAATGGGTTGTTACAGTACTTTTAGAACATTCTTTTTTCAAACACGAGATATATTGTATCAGACAGCCGAACGAACAATTTTATTACTACAGAACCGCAAGATTTCTCTCTGAGCAGCCGTCTAGAGCGATTTAACATAAAAAGTCACTTACGCTAAGTCGACTTATCGAAGAATCTTCAAGTCTCGTATCTCGATGCATGCAGCGTAAATTGTTTACAGGATTTTCATTTTGTTTGTGAACAATTTTCTAATCTTATTTGCGTGTTGTGGCTGTTTATATTAGAATACGTTATTCGAATTTTACGTTCATTTTCGTTTACGGTTTAATTTTAGATATGTATATAGTAACACAGAGTAATAAAATTATAACTATTATTGTTTTGTTTGTGAAAATAAGCATTTCTATACTAGTTTATCCCATCAATATTTAACCCAAATAAATTTATATTAATATTTATGCTCGAACTTACTATAAATATGTATGCTACTGCATTAATAAAACTATTCATCTCTATAATCTATCTCAGCAACTATTGTATTTTTTACCAGCTGTTGGTTTTCCTTTTAACAAATAAATAAATAATTCGGACGTTATTGCTGAAAAAGTCCATATAGAGTTCTTGGAACGAAGTTCCTTATCGCGCGTTATCAAAAGGGGGCTAGACGGAAAAAAAAACTTACGAAAAGTTGTCACGACACTTTTTTGTTTTAGATGATTATCGCTAGATGGCGCTGTGATCAAAATCTTTTAAAACACGTTACTTATTTTTGTTTTCGATGATTATCGCTAGATGGCGCTGTGATCAAAATCTTTTAAAACACGTTCCTTATCGCGCGTTACGTTAGGAAAAAAAAATAAGATATCTTTTAATCGAAAGGAACTTGGTTCTATTCGGGTGTCCCATGAAACCTCTCAAGTTTTTTTATTGTTTTTGAAAATACAACAAACTGCTAACCGAAATCCTTATATTCTTTCCGAAGTACAAATTAACCAAAGATCATAACATAAACTTAATTAATAATTAATTCTTGTATAAATATTTATTGCTTAATAACATCGAATCTAGGTATTCTAGAATTGGGCTCAGACTAATTCCACTGAAGGACAAACTAGTAAAAACGTTTACAGTAAATAAAACGTGCTCAGCTGTTCAACAATTTCCATTTGACCTCGAAACACTATCCTTTAACATTTATATAACCTCTCCGAAAACTTTACGGTCGAATGCTTAGATACTTGGCACTTGATCAAAGGTGTATTTTAAACTACGTGTTATGTATATTTTAGACCTTTCTTTTTGAAATCAGTTAAACTTTTTTCAATATGTACGACAATCATCCGAGTTTTATAACGACAACTCATTTACCCAACTTTTGTTTGGACAATTTCATAAATTACCCTGTAAATAAAACTGTATTACATAGCATACATTTACTTACTGTACCAACCCATTACTGCCCACCGCTGAGCTCAGGTCTCCTCCGAAGAGGGGTTAACCATAGTCCACCACGCTTGCCTAATGCGAATTGGGGACTTCACACATCTTCAAAGGATTTTTAGAACCCTTTTCCAATATGCAGGTTACCTCACGATATTTTCCTTCACCATTTTTAGCCAGTGGTGTTGTGAAAAATTGCACTTAAATCTTTTTCATATTAAGATTTACTTGTAATTATTCAAATGCGAACATATAAAACACAATGTGAATTCAACTATTCGCAAATAATTTAGGTTTTTTTCTTGTTTCATCTGCTAATGTTCATTACTTGTTTTTCTCAGTGATTTCAAAAACTATATATAAGATCACCTGTACTTCAATATATGGTTGCAAAAGTAATCCTTAATTAACTACAAATCTTAGCCACTCAAATTAACATAACTGAAATAAACCTTACACATAAAAAATATGTGATACATCACATATTAAAATAACTAGAGGTCACCAAAAGATCTTTCTTAATAATTTGAATTTACGTCGAGACATCTTAATTACAAAGGTCAGATTAATTAAAGACAAATTTAAACGGTTAAATCCCTTAAATAGACTAAACAGATGTTAAACTAATTAGAGTTAAATTAATGAACTAATCACATTTAATCATTTTTACGACACGTAATAAACATTCATAAGTACTGAATAATTGAGTATAATTAGAGAACGAAAATGGTTTTGAGATTTATGAAGACGTATTAGTAATATATTAATCCTACTAATAGTGCAATTATAAGAATTGTTTTTCTTAAACATTCATCATAAGTCTATACTTATGTATACTCTACAATAGAACAGTAACGAACACTAGAAACTATTTGAACAACAACCAATTGATAGGAGGTTACTATGAATATCTTCTCGTAGATACTTTTATCAAAATTACAAAACAGAAGATTTGTAACAAATTACTTCAACAGCTTTGGCGGTAGATTCTAAACGAAATAGAACGAACCTTGATAAATTTGTAAACTAAATCCACAAATCCGTACCCGAAAACCCATCAGCCCGACTCCAATCAGCGACCGCGTCAATAAACCCAATCAAAGTGTCCAACTTAACCATTTTAATTGGCGTCGCCTTTCGAGCCCTAATCTCTAGAAGGGTTGTTAAAAAGATTAATAGAAAGGACAAACGGGTCTCAGTATTTAGTGCCCTCAAGTGTTTTTCGTTGCAATCCTTTTGTCCTTCCGGAGAAGTTAACAGCTACACATAATTAATTGTATGCCCTTGTTTAACGGTTATTGGCTTGAGCCTTTTTTGGATAGATATAGTGTTATTGGTCCCCGTTTAGGCTTTGTTCGTTTGTAATTATTTTAGGTGTTCAAGCTCTCTCGATCTGGGACAATTAACGATCCGTTTTCCTGTTTAAATTAGGTATGTGGAATTTATTCTGATTTGAACCATTACGAAATTTTGTATTGTACTTACGTCCTTGACTTTGACCAATTGCTCCATTAGTGTCAGTCTCTCTATTTCATTCAATAGTCTCAGACTATGTTTCACTTGTGTCTCTTGCTGATGTTATTGTGATACACATATTGCATTTACTTACACAACAAAGTAAGAACTTCAACACGCACTACAAAATTATTTATCACTGTATTCTAAATATATTTTAGCACAACGTACTAAGACTACCGAAGATTTTCGTTTACTAAATTGTAAGCTGTGAGCACTCCGTCTTGCGTATTGAATCCAATTAAACCAATAGAGCATTCAATATAGGTACCGCTTAATAGTTATAGCACAATCATGATTGGAGACAATCTTGAAGAGTGACATCAGTCTTGTGGTATTTTTGTTATAATTGAAATGAGTGCAGTAACATTATGACTGAATTTTCGAATTTGGAAGTCCAATTGAAATCTTATATTCTTCTTCTTATTATACTGACCAGAACTAATCGAACAATAACTTTATATTAATCTTGTGTAGTATTTCTAGAGGTAAACCATCTGATATATTTATTTACCTATTCCAATTTGATTATAGTTTTATAACTTATATATCTATAAATATAATTATACAACGAGACGAATAAGATTCCATGTTTTGATTGAATTATTCTCAAATTATATTGCAATAAAATTGTAATTCAAAAGCAAAGAAATAATCAAAATTACTTTTGAAAAGATCGTATCAGCCCGGATTTCACAAATTGAATCCGTAACATTGTCAGATATTTAATTAGGTAATAATTTTGGCTTTTTCCTTGAAGGAAGGAAAAAGTATAATATATTTCAATAACTCGTAGATATTGCTCTTAATCAAAAAGTCTTGGAAATGAAGCCACAATCTTCTTCTTATATATAAAAATGAATTGCTGTTCGTTAGTCTCGCTAAAACTCGAGAACGACTGAACCGATTTGGCTTATTTTAATCTTAAAATATTCGTAAAAGTCCAGAGAAGGTTTAAACGGTGAGAAAATTTACTTATGTGACGCAGACGAAGTTGTGTGGGCCAGCTAGTCTTATATATAAAAATGAATTGCTGTTTGTTAGTTTCACTAAAACTCGAGAACGACTGAACTGAATAGGCTTATTTTAATCTTGAAATATTCGTAGAAGTCCAGGGAAGGTTTAAACGGTGAGAAAATTTCCTTATGTGACGCAGACGAAGTTGCGCGAGCCAGCTAGTTGTAAATAAAAAGGAAACAGAATTTGAGAAACATTGCGTGCCTTATTGCGACGGTCACTAGGTTGAAACTAATATTCTCTCTAAAATATATTGTGTCTCGGAGGTATACAGTCTTGGGCACACATTCTTGTAGTTGGAGACAAAAAAATTGGATTTGACTGGTAATCCCAATACAAAGTTTATAGGTGGTTCTACGAAACCCACTGAATTTCAAAAACACAAGTCGTTTTGATTTTGTTTTAGACAAAATAAATTAAATTACTAGTGTTTTAAATATGGATTACGATAGTCAATTGTTGATAGACTTATTATGAAGTTACTAATAGAGAATATATAATTAACCAGCCACCTATCTGGCTATTACTTATACCAAAATATATTTTCACAGTTAAGTAATCAATTTTACATATATCCAATAACTATTAAAAATAATTTTATTTAATTCAAATACTATGCTGCATTAACAAGTATAGGGTGGGCAATCTAACGTTTGCATTTTGAACTACTGTTTATTTAGAGAATGACAGCTCAAATGTCATTCAATTTGTAATCATAATTTAGTTAAAGGTTTGACATTTACGAAATGGGACGCTATACGCTTGAACAAAATTGGGAAATATTGAAAAGTTACTTCCAAAGTGGTGAGTCTTCAGTCCAAACTGTAAGAAATGTGTGTGTGTGTGTCAGATGAAGCCCATTTTCACCTCGGAGGCTATATCAATAAGCAAAATTGTCGCATCTGGGGATCGGAAAATACACACGTCACCATTGAGAAGCCAATGCACCCACAAAGAGTTACGGTTTGGTTTGGGTTTTGGTCCGGCGGCATCATTGGAAAATGAGCAAGGAGCCGCCGTTACGGTCGATGGCGAGCGTTACCGTGCCATGCTCAACGAATTTTTGTTTCCAAAAGTTGAAGAATATGACATGGACGACATTTGGTTTCAAAAGGATGGCGCAACATGCCACACAGCCAACATGACAGTCGAACTTTTGAAAAATTCAAACTTTATTTGGCCCACCCCTTACTATGCTGCATTAACAAGTAGTAATAAGCCTCAAAAACATTAAATATAGACCCATAGTAATATTTTCTAAAACTCCCTATTCTAAAAGCAAAATTGAAATCTGAATACCTCCAAAATTCAGTCCTACCACGACTATCATTAATGAAATATTCAAGTGTTCCGTAATAACCAGTTGGCAGCCAACGTTCTGACATAGTTGTGTACTTAACCGAAATGATTTCGTCTTTTGTTATAATTTTGTACAGTATAATATATTATAATTATCCGAATATTAATTACACAGTTATGTTGGCCGCAAGTGTAACGAGACAAAATGAATGTCCCCCGTGGGACTATAAATCCTTAAATATTAAAACTGGTCATAGAATCAGATTGTGTGTAATATTTTGGAACTTAAAATTAGTATTTGATAGAATTGTGGGCTATTCTTAGTTGTATATTGTTGTAGTTTGATTTCATGATGATCACCCCCACTAGATGAACCGACGATCTGGTCAAGATCGCGGGAGGTCACTGGATGCATATGGTGCAGGACCGGTCGATGTGGCAAGGTTTGGGGGAGGTCTAAGTCCAGCAGTGGACGTCTATAGGCTGATGATGATGATGATTTCATGATAATATAATCAAACGTTTCACGATATTTCATGAAGTGGCATAGGTTATATAAAGTAACGATTTCATAAAAACTCTTTGATTGTAATTTGAGAAACTTCTAATAATAATATTTTATACAAAATTATATAAAAAACATCAATCCTATTACCTCAAATTTTCCGTGTAAACTTTACCAAGAACTTTATCAAAAGAAATCGTTAAGTAAAAAACTTCCCAGTTTCGGATATCTAACCATGAGAATAATGTACAAAGCTCCAAAATAATGATCCAGTTCAACGAATTTAACACAAGTATTATAATAAGATTCTTTTGAGGTAACAAATGGTGGAAATGTTAACAGTCAATTAGAAAAGTTTTGTATAGGTTTCGACGTAATAAGAATGTCCAAACCAGAATTTAGTAGTTTGACAGATAAAATATATTATGACAACTTAACTTCAATTACTTTAATAGATTTATAAATACTTGATTTTTTTAAAGATCTAATACAAGGTTCTGCTAAATGTATTACAATAAATTGAAGAATTGCCAACCTATAACTCTTTTAAAAATGTATAGCAATTATATTAATATTCTATCCAAACATGAATACAAACGCCTAACACAATCCCTCTAAAAGGAGAATATGTTCTCCTGTTGAATGCAGCCAAATCAATTTCATCTCTGATTTTCCTCAAGAAAAAATCATATAGCCACCAAGTCCAACGAGAAAATTACCAATAATAGATCATAAGTCTCTTTCTCGTCTGCCAGATGATTGACCGCAAATTATGTAATGGAGGCTACAACTTTTCTATTGACAGGAAAAGGAAAATACGGTAAGAAACCTCGAATCTCGGAAATATAATTTCACGGTATAAAACGTAAAGTATCAAAGGGACTCGACGAATCATGTTTTTTTGTACAAAATCTTATTCGGATTTGTTGCTCGTTAGCACAATAAAAGCCGGATTCGACCCAGAAATAATTCTTCTGTTTTATCATGATGATATTCGAAAGTTTTGAAGCGCATTGAAGTTTTTAGGAATGAACTGAGAAATTATTTTTGAGGATGTGGCCAAAAAGTTCTGGAGTGGTGGCCACAAACTAGTAGGTGCGTAGGCAGAGCTCTCACAAGATGAACTGGATACAGACAACGCTGGACCTGTCGTTGAGGCGATATTTGGGAGAGGTCTATGTCTACACAGTGGACGTCTATAGGCTGATGATGATGATATTTTTTGCTTTCAAATTTATCTAGAATTTATGAATAATACGTGTTATTTCATAGGTGAATTATTTTCCGTGAATCGACGTAATTAATTGCGCCTAATTTTAGATTATTTCATCTCTTTCTTTGAATTATACATGGAACAGTAGACAACGCCGTTTATTATTTTCTTATTTCCTATTAGTATAATATGCCTAATAAATCGTCACTGCTGTTTGTAAATAAAAAATATTATTACAGATGACTATGATATCTATGCCAAAAGTTCAATACCAAAAAAAAAAGAAAACCCGAGAGTCAGTACAAAATCCCCTTGAAGATTTTTTTTGCCTCACATTCAGCTGATTTCTTTAAGAAGGACATTAAATATAAACTAAATATAACAAGAATAATAATATGAATCGTATGTACCGATTTATTTAAAATTTTGTTAGTCTTCGAAACCTTGATAGATTGGTTCATTAATATTCTTTAGAATAATTTACCTTTAATTTTAAGTACCTTCAAATTCAATAAAAGACATAAAAAGTCTAGAAAACACCATTATCCAGAACACATAAATTGAACGACTGTTTAAAACGTTTCCATTTTGATGTGGCAATATAAAAAACGATGAGTGAATATAAAAGTAGGCAGACATCAATAAACGATAAAATATTCCGAAGCACGCTTATTTGTGTGGCACCAGACATAATCCATTAAATTTATATGACATATGACTTTCACGCCATGACCTTGCTGACTGAATTGTTATTTAATAAGTTGTGTTTCAGTATTTATCTGTAGCAATACCAATATGCTACAAGACTGTGCACTCCCTATTCCAATCTAATTACTGCATACCATGCATCATCCAGCTATGGGATGAGCTCCTTTGGTGTTTCCCAAGAGCTATGACTTGTCCCTCTTTAAACGAGGCTTGAAGAAAGTTCTTAAAGGTAGGCCGTAAGGAGCAGCCCTGCTGAATCCCCTGACTATGCAGAGGTCCATGAGCAACGGTAACGGTAACCGCTTACGATCAGGTGGCCTGTTAGCTCCTCTGTCTACATAACACTAACAAAAGATAAAGGACATCTCCAATTTACTATGATATTGCATTTAGTCTTCGCGGTCGTTGTGGTAGGTCAGCCCACATTGTATCTGCCCTGGTAGATCTATGCGCAAAATTTCTCCTGCACATTGCCACTTCAAAGAATTTATCACCAGTTGAAAGATGCTAGAATGATGAGAACAAAATGGAAACTCCTATTACACTTTTAAAAGTACACTAAGCAAACAGAACATTGTCAATAAATGTACATTGCAAGTTTTATTTGGTGTACATTTTTACTGAAAACTAAAGAGAATTTCGAAATGCCCGCATCGTTTGTGTTTTAACATTCGCTTCGCCTCATTACACCTCATTCAGCCACGTAACCGCTGCATACTCGTCGAGTAAACCTTATTCCATGTTCATAGTTTTATTGGAATTAAATACTGTAAAAGCAATGAGGTAAATTTCATTATTTAACTGGATGGTCCTTTCAAGTTTGCCATCATCACGTATTAAAGATTCTCTATTATTGTAAGGAAACTTCTCCCGTGTTTTTTACCTATAAATAAAGTTATATACTATACTTATTATATATAATGAATATTAGCATTTCCTACTGCTGAAGTTGGAAACCGAACAATACTTTGGCTTAGTGTCTTAAAGACCATGTATCTGTCTCACTTGACATTGGCGAATCGTCCGAAAGAAGAAATAAAGTTATATTAGTAACGCTTTCCTTGTTTTGTCAATTTATTTTATCATCTGTTTCATTAAGATTTTCTATATATAAAGCACTCAAATAATGCCTAGTGGTTCAAAAGTAAAGCGCTTACTTCCATAACTAAAAACATTTCTGCATTAGTAATCATGTCACGCTTTGATGTATAAATAAACAAAATAAATAAACTCCAGCTATGGTCAAAATATAAGGATCGTTACACAAATAATTAATCAAAGTTTCAACACTGAAACTTTCTCAAAACACATTATGAGCTGCATAAATGTAGCAGCAGAGTTACACTTCATGACGCTCTTTTACCGAAGCGCTTACAACTAGGGAAGACCCTGGTACTTGTAGCTTCTCGAATCCCGGGATTTTTAGTAGTATCTCGAAAAAAAAAATAGTGTCTATGTTCAGTGTCAAAAATTAAAATTCTTAACATGTACTGTAACTAGTCTAATAATACAGACATTTTGAGAAAATTGTGTCATTTTTTTGTATCATTAGTCCAGTTTGGTTCAGTGTTGGACACAAACCTTTAATACTACCGAATCCAATCTTCAACTCTTCTTTACCATGTTCACCAATCGCCTTTTTAATAATATATTTTTATTTAGTTTTAAACATAGTAGCTACAAGGGCCCACAATACAATACATAGGTAAAAGTATTAGTAAGTCTTAATCTAAGTGTTAGTGACATCATAACAGAACGTGGCCTAAGCAATATATCATAGGCCACACTTCCATTCGACTCGTCCCACATGAGCATCCACGCAATGGGCTTTGTATGGTGAGTGATGACATAGACATCGTTTATTTGTGATGAAAACTGGTTTACAATTATGAGTGGTTAATGTGTGTGTGTGTGTGTTTTACCTAGTCAGGCGTGCTTTAACCACAACAAACCAATTATTCTTTTCATGATTGTGAATAAACCGGGATCCCTGGGATTTAAATCCCGTGATAAAACTACAACTATCCAGCCAAGCGCAACGTTAGAGTTTGTCGACATTCATGCAAATGTAAACAACGCACTCCGCCTCACAAAGTTCCTAAACGTTTTAATTTGAGTTTAGAGCAATTTACCAGCTTAATTATTCCAGTGACAATGAATAATTCAGCGGTAGGACCGAAGCGAATCTTTATTTTGTCGTTTTTCAACGCTATTTCCGGATAAAAGTCGTATTTCTTTAATTTAATGTCCCTTGTCCGTTTACGGTCTGCGTATTCCGAGGTATATTCAAATACTGTTTATTTTGCATCTTAAAAGATCAGAAAATGTACGGTTGCGGACTTTTTGATTTACTGCTCTTATGTTTCATGCGAAGTTTTCTTGTAAAAATCTGGTGAAGGTCACAGAGAATTCTATTAGCTTAAAGGTAATGTACATACATCATACATGTTTATATAAAAGAACGAACATAACTTAATTATGTTTCTTCGTTTTCTTCCTTCGTTTCTTGGATAATAATTGTACAAAATGATGTAAAAATTATCAACAGTCTAACATAAGAAGTCTTGAAGAAAACTTTCGTAACATGTTGTAATTTTATTCTACCCAAACACAGGCATATTTAATATACTCGTAGGCCAATTTCAAACATGTCAAGAACTTTCGTAAATTTATAAAATAACTTCTAATTTATTTTTAATCTCAGAGCAGTATTTCAAGAAACGTTTCGACTCAGCAGATAGAGTTAATACAAGAAGCCGTTTTAGTTATTTTCCAAGTTAAATTTACTTATTTCGCAACTTAAACTTGAAATGGCGAAACAAACAATGTAGGCGGTTTGCGGATGCTGCTCTCAAACTTCCTTTGAGCCGATGCTAGCGTAAAATACTTGCAGTCTTCAAACAGAATCTTATTAACTAGGAAGAATTTAGTCTGTGAAACTAAAAACTTGGACTGTAGAAGCTGGTTGTCAGGCCTTTCTTAACTTTGATTCCGTTGTTTATTTTGGCAGTACTACGGTTTGGTTTTTCTTTAAGTTTGGAACTTTAGTTTTGTAATTAGATGTTTCGTTAGTTTCGTCCGTTTAATTAATTAACAATCAGTGTTTGTTGTTGAATTAAAATCGTTTTTGGAATTTCAACTGATGTTCATTTGTTTTTTTATATGCTTGTGAATTTCTAACTTAAACAATTGCGTTGTTTTAGATAAAAGGCAGAGAGACAAATCTATAAGATTGAAGAAGGATGTAATTTATTATTATCCTACCTTTTATTTATATTGAAATAAGTGAAGTATTTTTTAAATAATAAAATATTATCTGGATAAAACATAACTTGTATTACAGAAATAGAAAGCGAAATTGGAATTATGGGTACATAAAAGCTATTGAAACTAATTTGATAGTCAAAAATACCTTTTACCTAATTCTAATCAGAAGTTTATGTTTAAAATGTTTTCGTAGAATGTAAAAGTAGTTAAAATTAAATTATGCCAAGATATCAAGCCTCAAATTAAGATTAAGTACAAAAATATTTTGATCTTCCATTTTACTCTCAACAATTTTCACTACTAATTAAAGTTGTAAACTAAAATTGTAGACAAATGAAAATGAATACTGAAACTTAGATGAAAATTATAGTTGAGATTACAAAATAATATTCTTATTACAATTTCAAATTTATTTCAGAAAATTGAAATGAATAAATATGTCTGATATACTAATTCATGGCCTCGCAGTGTCCATTGGCATTGCAGAGATTCATAAGCGACAGTAACCACTTACAATCTGGTGGCCCTTTGACCCTTCAGTATACGTAGCAAAAAAATATTAATAATAACATTTAGCCTTTTTCTCAAAATATTTTCGGCTATAAGATGTAAGTAGATTTATAATATAGAACATCACTGAGCATGTGGAACCGCTGTGTATTGATACGATGTGAAGTGTGATCCATCACATATTATATCTAGTAGTTTTAGAAAAATATTCGTATAAATACAAAGCTTAAACTATAAGTAATAAGATTAAGTTAAATTGTTTTCAAAATGTTCGAAGATTGTCAAGATATTTGCGGATATAAGACGGTACGGTGTTTTGAACAACAGTCAATTTTTAGCCACATTGAGTGATGTTGGGGTTTTGCAACGTGATTCATCACTCATTATATCTAGATAATTTATAAAAATATTGGTTTAAGCATAAATTTGAAACTGCAAGTAATAAAATAAAGTTATATTTCTTCAAAATATTCGATGATTATGAAGATATTTGCGGATATAAAACGGTATGGTGTTTTGAACATCAGTAAATTTTTAGCCACATTGAGTGATGTTTGGGTTATGAAACGTGATTCATCACTCATTACATCTAGTAATTTTAGAAAAATATTTGTTTAAATACAAAACTAAAAGTATAAGTAATAAGATTAAATTATATTTTTCTCAAAATGTTAGAAGATTGTCAAGATATTTGCGAATATAAGACGGTGCAGTGTATTGAACATCAGTCAATGTTTAACCGCATTGTATTGATGCGGTGTGATCCATCACGCTGGCGGGTTCCACAGCTCTAATGGCGATTCATTTACCATCGTCTCGTGTTCAAGCCAAATTTATAGCTACACTATACCTCGTTCCACGGTGTTTTTGAAATTTCAAATCTATTGTAAATTTTCAGAATTGAAAACAAAAGTGAGACGCAAGGTCATTTTGAAGTGTAATTTATGTTTGAAGAACTGTATCACAAATTTCAACCTAGAATATTATTTGACAGGTTGATGGTTATCCTGATACTAGATCTAGCATCTCTAGCATCTAGATTACATAAAATAAGTAATTCTTTCCAGGGTTTGTCTGTAAAGCTTTATAACAAAATCCCAGTGGCCGTTCAAACATTGCCTATAAATAGGTTTAAGAGAGTTATCAAAGAACGGCTATGCAGTAAAGCATATTATTAACTTAATGATTATATAAATGACTGCACAAAATGGGAATGAGGTGCTCATCCCGGGCCATTTCAATTGATACATTTGTTAAAAACATGTATGACATTCAAAATGTATGTGTGTCCACATCTAATTTGAAATAAATGATTTGACTTTGACTTTGAGATGGATATACACGACAAAACATACATAATTAAACTTACACTGATACTTGATCATACATCCATTTGTATTGCAATAATCTTAGTTAAGTTTAAGTTTCAACAATATAGAGCCATATTTCTCCGTAAATAATGTTGTTGATTATGAGTTTATATTATACAGGAATATTATTTCTTAGCCACCGTTAATAGCTCTTCATTTATCAAAGGATAAGGGTAATCGACGCTACCCCAAGCAACAATTACTATACCTTCCGCACGAATAAACTCGTACCTATTTCCTCCAAAACTATTCATGCGTAAAGTTTTGAAGGGCGAGAACTTGTCCGATAGAACTTCTTGTAGTAATTTTTGTTATTATTATGAAATTGACCGAGAAGTGGATTTCATTGCTTGTGATTTTAATAATGTTAGTAAAGGAGTAGTCGTGGTGGCCGAGTGGTCGAAGCGCGTCCTTCCGAACGGGAGGTTGCGGGTTCAAATCCGGCCGGCTTGTACCTCTAAATCTAAATGTGAAAAAGATTTATGTGCAATTTTTCACAACACCACTGGCTAAAAACGGTGAAGAAAAACATCGTGAGGAAACCTGCATGTCGGAAAAGGGTTATAAAAATCCTTTGAAGATATGTGAAGTCCCCAATCCGCACTGGGCAAGCGTGGTGGACTATGCCTAATCCCTCTTCTGAGGAGACCTGAGCCCAACAGTGGGCAGTATTGGGTTGGTACAGGTAGTAAAGGACTGTTTTTGAATCTCATGAACGAAAAATGATTTTTATATTTATGTATCACTCATGAACCTCTTTATGCCAGGGCTTACAATTTTATTGTCTACCACCTCACTAGCATAGAAAAAGCATAGCTGTCCACAGTAATCTAAAAAAGAAGCCTAACACTTTCTTTATATGAGTTTTAAAAAATCCTATACTATTGGTATCTTGCTTACAAATTTAAATCGAAAAAGCAGCAGCAAAGCTTCTCTTTCCTACTACCGTTTAAACTCAACAGCCAATATTTCAGTTGAAAAATATGAAACCACCAAAGATTACGACTAATTACCCAAGTTTAAATATCAGATAAACGAATGCCGCAAACTATCTGGAAAGCAATTAATTTAACCTCTTTACTGGCTACCTAAACCCATAATTACTGTTTTCGCACGAAAATAACGGAATAAAAGGTACTAATTGCTTCAAGGTGGTCTCATAAACTCGGTATTATGTTTCCGAACTGTATATCTACGCTTATCGTTGTTAAATTTGAAATTCTTGCTACATTTTAAATTGTTATACTAGAGAATTTCCTTTATATGGCATCCGTGGATAGTTTATCTTACTTTTTTATTATATTTCGTTTAAAGAACTTTATGCCAAGAATCAGTCAACTAGGATCTTTGTTCCACTAATTTTGAGTAAAGTATTGGTTGAGCATCGGTTGAGGACCCAAAAATAAGTATTGTTTTGACAACTTTGAAAAATGACATATCACATGAGACTTTGCCCTTCACACTATGTTTTTTTTTATTGCCATGTAGGCAGACGAGCCAACGGCCCACCTGATAGTAAGTGGTTACCGTCGCTCATATATATTTTAAAATTTGGTTTGTGTATACACACTATTTTGCTGACTTATATCGATCTGCGAGTGTCTATGTCTCGTTCTTTCCGTTTTTATTCAGTCCTTATAAATTTAATCAGCAACAATTCCATTCATAATAAAACCCCAATAATATGAGAATGAACGGATCAGTCCAAGACAATGTGAGGCCTCAAGTGATCCCGAAAAACCGCAACGTTCCCACTCTAACCAACTTCTTGTACAAACACCGATATGCGGTAGAATCAGTCCCAAGTTTCCTCGCGAAGATGATTAATGCGCACGCAAATTCAGATAAGAAAGTTCACAACAGACCTTAATGTTTGCGCCATTAATATTTCGGGTACACGTTGATGTTTTTGTTAAGACCTGGTTTAGACTTTTCATAAATTAAATTTGGATGGGTGGGTTGAGATTGTTTAATTAAATTTGGTCTTGCATTTGTGGCGTTCTTGGATGGTTGTTTGGAAATCTGGAAAGGCATAATTTGGACTAAACTTATGATATAACAATTGACAAAGCAGCCAGTTTTGTCATATACGTCAATTGTGTCCCGGAAAACTGGCCTATATATACTGACTTCGACGGCGCAGCGCCCCAAAGTAAATCTTGGTCTTTATTAATAGATTTTATACTTTCTGAGTTTTATAACGCAAGGTATGAACACGTGTTTAACATAGAATTTCTTCAAACATTCAGCCCAATAAACCATATCATTGATCAGACCAGATACTAAATGGGTCATTCATAGAAGATTTTCCTTGTATTTCACAACCCGAATACCAGCTTCTATCCTTTTCATGCTTGATATTTTATTTGCCGCTGACGAATAATGTCAAATAAACCTTCTCCTGAAGAAATATAACCCATTTTTCCCAAGTTCATATCTGGCTTTAAGTAAAATTTCCCATTTTACCCGTCATATTACGAAACACGTAGGCGACCCGGGCTAACTACAATATTAATTCATTAGTCGAGGTGCGAAGTGCAGAGTGCAGTCCTCATTTCGTTCTACATTTCAAAATTATACGTTTAATAAATCATGTGTTATCCACGTAACTTGGAATTTACGTACTTACGGTTTCAAGTTTTGTCAGTTTAAATTGAGTTTTATTGCTTGGTAATAAGGCGATCGTGGATATTCAAGATAATTGTACAGGATGATTGGTTAAAGAGTTACATTGAATAATGAATGATAGTTTTAGATTAAGTTCAAATTTAATATATTTGAATTAGATTAGTCCTAAGATGCTATAATATTATGATACGCCTTTAAGCTGTTTTTTTCGAGGCCAGCTGTCATGCCTCGAGTATACAGGGTGATTTTTTAAAGAAGGTACATATTGCTGGAGGGTGATGAGTACTCTGTTCTAATACGGAATGTTACAAAAAATAGGTAAAATTAGATTGTTTTTTTTTTTTTTTAATTTTTTTTATTGCCATGTAGGCAGACGAGCTAACGGCCCACCTGATTTTTAAAATCTAAATTTGACAAATCTACCTCAAACATAAACAATTTCGGCTAAAAGAGTGTTGACTAACGACCTATAGTGATCTCGCGCACCACACTTCCGCCACACCCATAAGCAGTCGAAAAACATCATTTTGCAAGAATTTTAGATATTTTTAAGTTGCGATTACTAAGGCATTAAGCAATATTCTTTGGTAATAATATTTTTACTGGTCGTATAAAACCATCAGCTAGCATGACCTTCAATATGTACCCTCACTAAGAAATCACCCTATATATTCCTAAAGTGATGGTAACGAGCATTGCGAAGATCAATGGGCAAATGTAACCACCATCCGGTGTAGCTGCCTGAAATAAAAAAAAACTATCAACTCTACTAAAAATAATATTTAAAATTATTATAAGAATCTATCCCAAGCTTTCAGCTAAAACAGTAATAAAGAAAATTTCATAAAGGTTTTCGTTATTAATAAGTTTATGTACCTCAAACGTGTGGTTGGAGGAGTTCTCTGAACGCAATTTATCATGATTATAAACCAAGTTCATATTTAATATTCGGGCTCACTTGAAAAATTGTTGAGTTTCATAAAATATGTTTAATTTATGAAAGTACAATAGAAAATAGTAACGTGTTTTGTTTGTGAAAATGGGATTTGATGCTGAAGAAGTAGACTGAATTAGAGTGATACCTAGTTTGTTTTTCTATTACTAAAAATCTATCAAGGACGTTGGGACGGTAAAAAGGGCATCGTGACGGTAAAGAATACCGTAATGCGTACCGCCCCACATAATCCCGAGATAGATTATAGCCACTGCCGGGATTCGGATGCTGAGTTTGACCAGTTGATGATTTTAGTGCGGTGCATCTCCCACATATCTCACCCGAGGGACGGGTGGTAGATAATCCATTGAACTGGTTGATATATTATTACCATCACTTATTCAAACTTTGAACCTTTTTTTTTTCAATTACTACATAGAATTATTACATCTGGAATCAACATCATGAACAACAGAATGAAGCCAATTTAAAGTGCACCGATCGCGCGTAACTACACCATATTCTGGCGTTAGTGTACTGATGACACTCAATTCGTTTAACACACTAATCAAATATTACATACACATAAGTTCTTTAAAATTTCACTTTGTTATTTCTGATGTTGAATCAAAATATCGTGTTGTTATTCGCGATCGGTGCGCTGTAAATTGGCTTCATTCTGTTGATTCCAGATGTACCTAACAATTCTATACTTAACTATTAGTTCGACTATATTTTATATTTGCATATATTTTATATGTATGTATGACGTATGTATAATATATGTCGTGTGATGAATATGACAAATTGGAGAAATAAAAACATTTATTCTATTCTTTAAAAATCGAAGACAAGTATTATTGAACTGAGAAATTATCAAAAAATGTTTCCACTGTTTGGTCTACGGTTGGTTTGTCAAGATAGGCCACCAAAAGCGTAAATTTCAAGTTCTATACCCACAATTTTGAGCGAGTCGGCTAAATACCGACATTCAGAAGGTCTTGTCCTGCGCTCGGAAGACAGTAACTCAATTTGCACTGATTTTCGAAGTCCGTGACTCCAGGGCAAAGGACTTGCGGTTTCTTTTGAAGTGGCCTCGTCGACGTTAATGAAGTAAGTGATTTCCTTGCTAGTTCATTACTTCAAAATGTGCTAGTAATAGTACCTAATGAGAATTTTATTTAATAGCTGTCCGACTATTCTAGAATAAAAAATAATTAATACACACCTTCACTTGAAACCGCTGCGCTCTTCCACAGTTCGGTTCATTTTTGCCCCGTACCATTCCGATTTGGAATGGACCGCGGTGTTCCCAGAACGCTATGACATGTCCCTCTTTAAACGAGGTTTAAGAAAAGTCCTGTATGGGCCCTGACATTGCAGAGAGTCATGAGCGACTGTAACCGCTTACCATTAAGTGGGCCGTAGGCTCGTTAATCTATTTCGCAATTAAAAAAAATATATATTAAAGTTTACTGGCTTATTCTAAACTTAAAAAAATAAAACATTCTTGCTTCTCACAACGCAAACTGATCTGAGTCTTAAAACCGTTGAGAGCAACTGCAAACAGTAAAGAAGCTCTAGTGGCGAAATTTGGTGAAACCTATGCCCAGTAACTGACGTCTACGAACAGTAAAATATAATGATGATGACCTGAGTGTTAGAGATAATGGTGTCTTAGTGGTACCCAGACAGTACATGCCATATTTAACCTCATATTTTTATCACAAAAACTCTTAGTTTAAATTAATTGTGCCACTGCAACACCTAAACTGTGCAAAAGGCAAGGGTGTTAATATAAACGTGCCTATTTACTCGACGCAAACAAAACATCTTGCTTAAGCTTGAATAAATTTGTTTAAGATATTTCGAAGAGGGTTGCGTTCGTGCTAAGCGCCTGAAAAATGGCTCCCCAGCGCTGTAATAAAGTCCCAGCCAATCGATTGAACGGAAATACGACTTCGCCACTGAAAGATAGGATTCCGAACGTATGCTCGTATCGGAGTTACGTCGTATTTTTTCTGTATAATTGAAGGAAAGACAGGGATGTAGGTATCTTTAGATTACGCTGTTGAGACGTACGTTTTATTACTGGTGTAACGAGATGGGAACCTAATGTTTCGGAATCATTGTGTGGTATATAAATTTATAAGAAAAATCTGCTGTCTAGACGTAGACAGATGTATGTAATGTAGAAGAGGTCAATTTAGAATAGAGTGTAGTTTATTACCTACTAAATATTTTGTGTATTGTTAAAGCAAAACAAATTTAAATAACATAGAGGTATTTGTATACATGACTACGAATTCAAGGTGTGTCAAAAATGTCTACCAATTGATACTGTTTAATCCTCTTTAAAACATTATAGAACTATCTTTAGTTTACCAGTGTAGTAGTGAGTGTCTTAACACAAATATAACATACACAAATAAACAATAACACTAAAATAGAATGCCTACAGCCCACATAATCCAAAGGGGGACCCAAGAAACCCGCGAATTCAAGATCCGTAATCTCATTTAAATAACCTATTATTATATAATTTTGAATTCGCGTGTAAAACGATGATAAGCTAAAATCAACGTTCCCCACGTTCGCGATGCAAAACTTGGTACAATTACAAAAGTTACCGGGAATATTACTGTAAGCCACTTTTAAGAGTGGATATTTTACAAGTTTAATGAAAATATTTAACCTCCAAAGTTTGATAATGTGGAGTGTGCCCCCGGGATCGTCTACCTAAACCATGGTTTGTAATTGGAATATGTTTTAGTATTAGTTCATTTGTTTAAGGATCATGTCAGTAGCATGAAAATTTCTGGCTGGGGCTGTGACCACTTAAACAATTAGCAAGATGACGGTCTTAAAAACTGTTGTTAAATTTGCTTTTTTTTATTATTGCCACGCAGTCAGACGAGCTAACGGCCCACTTGATCGTAAGCGGTTACCGTCGCTCATAGACTCATGGACATGTCTGCATTGCCAGAAGACATTGCGGGGCCGCTACCTACGGCCTACCCTTAAGGACTCTCTTCAAGCCTCGTTTGAAGAAGGACAAGTCATAGCGCTCGGGAAACACTTAAGAGGGGAGCTCATTCCATAGCCGGATGGTGCGCGGCAAAAAAGTATGCTTGAAACGGACCGTGGATGACCGCGGTGGTTCCAATTAATAGGCATGAACTCCACCTCGACGACGGGTGGTGCGATGATAGAAGGGGGATGTTGGTATCATCTCGAACAATTCCTCCGAACACTCCCCGTGGAACGGCCGGTACAATATGCTAAGAGACCCGAAGTCTCTTGTTGAGGTTATTTTGAAACATGTGAATAAAATTTTAAACTCTGTCTCTTTGTCCGTGCCTCTTCCCATTTCATTTGAACTCATACTCAAACTTTAAACTCATTCAACTTTATTTTAGATCGAACTGAGTCGCGTTGAGGTTCAGTTTCTAATACCAAAACAAACCAAACGTTTTAATTTAACCAAACCCACTGTGGATTTCGTTAGCGACAGGTTTTTTTGACTTTGCTATATCTCGCTTATTTTGCATCTATGGAAATATGAACATCAGTACTGTACTGTACTGTAACAACCCATTACTGCCCACTGCTGAGCTCAGGTCTCCTCCGAAGAGGGGTTAGGCATAGTCCACCACGCTTGCCTAGTGCGGATTGGGGACTTCACATATCTTCAAAGGATTTTTAGAACCCTTTTCCGATATGCAGGTTTTCTCACGATGTTTTCCTTCACCGTTTTTAGCCTAAGTTTTAGAGGTAAAAGCCGGCCGGTTTTGAACCCGCGATCTCCCGTACGGAAGGCAAGCGCTTCAACCACTCGGCCACCATGACATCAGTAATCCAGTTTAAATGAAATAACATGATTTATCATAATGACATTCACATCAAACGGGAAATGAATGCCCTACAGATTAAACTAACTACCCTAACATTGTGGAGGTTTGTCAACAACAGTAACTGCATATTAAAACGAAAAACCTCGATAACAAGTTTCATAATATCCAAAACAACCCGAACCATTATATAAAATGAAAAGCATTTACACCAGTGTTCCACAATAAAACGTACCAGCAATTAGTCGGTACCCAATTATATTTATTTCAATGAATATTTAATAGCCAACTCCAAGAAACAGGGACCATTAATCTACTTATACAACAAGCATTCGTACTACTATTCGTAAATTTGAATAATTATAAGTGCCCATGAAAACAAACAGAAATGTACATTTCGCGTGACATTTTTAATCATTACATCATTTAATTACACCCATCAAATACAGCTGTGAAAAGCAATCAATCATTTTTGTACTTAAGTGTTACTGTGAAAACGTATACGCCTATAGTTTTGAGAAATGAATTAAGCGTCATGAAAGTATGTATAGGTATTTAAAAATACAATATGACGGCGTAAACAGTGTGTTGAGGTATAATGACGTTGTAATTAGTCGATCTTCGTTTTGTTTTTGTCAGGAATGACGTTATAGTGTCCACTTGGTCACTTGATGATCAATACTTTTGAATAAAAACTTCCAAATAACGAGTTTTAACAGTTTATTATTTTTATATCAAGAAGTCCGTTCGCCTCGACAATTCAAACACGAATGAATAATAACAGCGGCCAACGCCTGTATTTATAGCAAGTCTCCACTTTCCAACTACCCACACGGTGAATAGGTTGGTTTCCCTTGTTATCACCCCGTCAAATATAATATGTATTTTTGGGTGATCAAACATAGTATTCAATTTACCCAACGAAATAATGAGATGACAACAGATGAAATGATGAAATCACTTGTTGAGTAGTATTTTCGCTTATCAAAAAAAATCATAAATACGTAACTATAGAAGTAAAGAACATGCACCACTACATATACGTGCAAACTGAAACTTTTCATGAATTTCGCTGACAACTGAGTTTTAGTTGTGGGAGAACCCTGAATATAGAAATAGTCGTACCGAAAATTATATTTAATTTGGAGTTAATATATTTTTCTTTCAAAATAAACAAAAGAGCTTAAGGCCCATGTGATGGTTAATAGTTACCGTCCCTCATGGACATGGCATTAAGAAATGCTACTTATCGCTTACCAAACAGAACTTTTCTTAAAGCTGGTTTTAAGTGTATATATGAACGGGAGTTGATTGCAAATTGAGATGGAATGTGTATTTTATAAATTTTATATCAAACACTACATGAAAAATATGTGAAAATTATTCATAATTAACACAACACATCATTAAGTATATCATGAAAACTACCAATGATGATTCAGCTTCCGACTGTCTATGGTCACCTTTGTAACCAAAGGGCCACCTTATCATAAGGATTACCTTAACCTAGTACATTTATATCTCACTAAAAATACAGCTACAACTAAATATACATTCTCTCGTCGAAACATCATAGAGCTTCAATAAAATACATATAACTTTTTCCACCTTTTTTAGTTTCCATTAAAGTTGCCAGCAAACGGATTTCCATATTACGTACCAAAGAGGTCGAGAAAAACTGAACAGGACTTCATGCTAATTTATTAATAATGGCTGCAGCTCGGATTTTGAGCTCCAACTTTGAGCTTAGCAGTTTCAAATGGTTTTTATCGCGTCTTTCCTCTGTGTAACGTTTTTATTATTTAAGCTCTGCACTTTGGCTGTATTTTATTATGTTTTCTGTAAGCTTTATGAGTGTACGGAGAATTTATTACGATTTAGTATTCGTATATGGAGATTCTGTTTGGTCGAATTAGAAGAAAATGTAAGATTTTAAATTGATATTGCTTTTGCAAATTCTGTTTGTATATTGGAATACCTTAAGTGCGATAAGTTACTTATCATATTAACTAATATAATAGTTTTTCTAATAATTCTGATATTATTGTTCTTATTGTATCTACTTTTTGAATGATTGTAACGAAATACTTATAATAATCTCTATCGAAATTTTGTAGCGACAACCTGTTTTGGATTAAATGGAAAATACAATGAAACTAAACATAGTCTGGTCAATAAAACTAAACTTGCTCGTTTACCTGCCCATGGAATAGAAAAGGTTAATATCAATGTCAAGGAAGAAGTCAAAAAAAACAATTGACTGGTTTGCCCAAAAAATTAAACAGAATGACGTCTATTATGATCTAATATTATCCGAAACCAAAACATAACCTAAAACAAAAACCAAAACAAAATTTGACTTTCATTACACGATTCTCTTTTTATCTTACAAATTCAGGAGCGGACCAACTCACATAGGATTACGGTGACCTAACAAAACTCAAAGCAGAAACCTAAATTAAAGTTGATAATGAACTTGAG
Organism: Trilocha varians; assembly: GCA_030269945.2. Taxonomy (NCBI): domain Eukaryota; kingdom Metazoa; phylum Arthropoda; class Insecta; order Lepidoptera; family Bombycidae; genus Trilocha; species Trilocha varians. The sequence goes on along the minus strand of AP028265.1, from coordinate 10,352,821 downwards.
ATAATCTTCGTACCCTTTTGTAATAAAATAATACCCTTTTCTTTTATTAAAACCGGCCCTTTGTTCGTTTGGCTTAAATAAAGAGTAAATTACTTATTTGCGCTTGCACGTTTTTTAATTTACTTTTTTTGGTATATCGTTTTGTATTATGTGTATATTTGACATTATACTTTGTAATGTGGACTTTTGTGTTGCTTTGCGATTGTTGACTTTTCATGTTCATGTGCGATTTTTTGTGTGTTGGGTTTTTTCCATCGATAAAGAACCTCTATCTAATATATAAAATTCTCGTGTCACAGTTTTCGTTGCTATACTCCTCCGAAATGGCTTAACCGATTTTGATGAAATTGTTTTATGCTTATTCGGTATCTTCGGTTCGAGAATCGGCCAACATCTATTTTTCATCGCCCTAAATGTTAGGGGTAATCCACCCCTACATTTTTTTATTTTTTCGATGCAGATGAAGTTGTGCGGGGCAGCTAGTAATGTCTATAATTCTCTTAATACTCTTTTTAGCAAACCCTTTTATGTAAAAAATTTCTGACGAAACAAGATAAAGATTCTACACCATTCAGTCAACACTTAGAAACCAACTACTATAAGGCTTATAAATAAGTGCACTTCAATTAAAATCAATGAACCAAATAGCCCAAACACCACAAAAACAATATCAAATATACAAAAACGCAGATTATTCTGATAGTATTATTATACACAAAAGCCATTAAAGTTTCCTCCCTGTAAGTAATGACGGCTTAACTCGTTATATCAGCGGCATTACTTGCAGTATAAGTTCTAGAGCACGCCCGTTCCGTGTCGACTGCGCTGTGATGCCCAATCTCGGTGTTGTGACCATAATTCGGGGCTATCTACAACTTTGATAATCCATAAAATATGTTTTGAAAACCCTGGATAAGAAAGTCTTCTTCTTCCTGTGCCATCTATACTTTTGACACCGAAACAGAGCACGACTGCTTTTGTTGAACCACTGGGGCAAGTTCTTCAGCCAAGATGTTCTCCTTCTACCTACAGCTCTCTTCCCTTGAATCTTGGCCTGTACGAACAAGTGCAACAAATCGTATTTCGGGCTTCTCATAATACTCCAATATCCTTCTTTTGATGGTTTTTAACAGTTGCTTTTCTGTCTTGGCACGTCGCAAATATAACTTACTTACTTTACTTTGTATGTTATATTAATAATAGTAAGTAACCCTTGGTTAGTGAAGTACTCTTCGCAGACGGGTTCGGCGTATGTAACTTTTGTAACTATTTTATTACATCAAAAGAAACATTGTCACCCTACCCCGTAACGTGACCCACTAGAACTACGAATAGTTGCTATTCAGTTTTTACCGATATATTGAGCATTAGTGATTATCAACTCTAGGACGTAGGTAATAAGATATATATTTCCAAAGCAAGATATTTTATTGCATAAAGAATTAAAACTTATTATAACTTACTGAAAATTTAATTGCGTCGTCAAATTACTATGTTTTGCTACCGTGCTCAAAGGTAATGCTATTTTTATTGCAGCTAGTCTTTGTTGATGGTTCCGAAATGATGCTACTGTGGACTCGCCGTGCGGAGTCTTGAGTACTTTAGTCACATATCTAGGAAAGTGGCTCCTAATTTGTGACAATGCATGGTCTTCAAGGTAAGGTCAAGGTAACTCAACTTGTTCCAATCAGGTGGATGATATCTAATTTTTTGGTTTCACTCCTGTTAGTCACGTCCTCCTTGGGGACTTTTTTCAAGCCTCGTTTGAAGAAGAACAAGTCATAGCGCTCAGAAAACACTAACTTACTACTTAGGATATTAGGATAGAACCTTTTATATAATAAGAAATCAGACTCTAGAAAGCGGAGGTATAAACGTTTCTATAGTAACAAAACATATATAACGTCAAAACAAACTGTAATATTTTCGACTTTATATTTTCCATAGCTCCATTGTTTAATATTATCGATTTTTATTACCTCCTTTACGACGTGGAATCGGGCTTCAGCTGAGAATGAGCTCTGCAATAATCTGCGGCATATGCTGAGCTGTGGCCTTATGGGTACACTGCACTGTTTGTTAGCATTCTCTTACTTAAAATGTATTGTAAAGTGTATTGTGTGTTCATTAAATGTTTTTCTTTCTTTCTTTTCTTTCTTTAATCTGTCCAACCGATGCTGGTAATGGTTGTTTTAAAATATACACAACTTTAAATGCACTTAAAGCCTACAGCTAGTAGTCTTTCTAAAAGATCACTTAATTTACTCTAAGGAGTTAAGAAAACAATTCACAGTACTTACCAATACTTGACAAGTACTCCCAAGAAATTTTTGTCCAACAAAACGACTCCTAATAAAATATGACAAAACTTAAACTTTCCTCGTTAAAACTTGGCGACTGAATAATAAAACGGTTGACGGCTAGTGACAAGGCCTGATAGGTATTATCTCGATGGAGGATTTTCCATTTCATTTATTTCTTGCCGGGCTCCCAGGGAATCAATCTCCATAATTATCTGTTTTTTCGTTTCAAATAGGGGATTATTAACAAGATTTTATGGGTTTTTAGACTTTGCTGGTAAATTAAAAAGTCGCTTTTTGGATCCTTTCTAAATTAAATGTTGTTATGGCTTCAGATACCATTAATGTTATATGATTAGATACAGTAATTTATTTTAAATCATTATGTAGAAAATCATGGTGACGTCAGCGATAGAAGCACTTTGATTATTAACACTTTGATGATTATTAAACAGCAAACATACCAATGCGTCGCACGTCGCAAACAAGCACGGAATCTTCGTTAAGTAAGTACCATGTTGAATAAAAAAATTAAATGAGATTTTTATTGTTTTAGAATTGAATATTTTAAAACGAATATTTTACCAGTCGGATGGAAATTTTATTCTTTATAATACTGCATTAAAAAGTAATTTTCGTAAATAATGTCAGATTGGCCAAACAAGCACTGAGGCGACGCACTAATATTATTTCTGCAAAACGATTACTCAAGTCACGTTGCAAAATACTTTTAAAAAATTATAATCAAATGAATACTCTGCCCTACAAAATTTAGTTCTAAAGTACTAGATCGAGTCATCAGAGGTAATATGAAGTCGGAGCACTCAGGCAGATTGGAGGCGTCCTCAAGTTCTCGTGTGGAGCAATCGGAAGCTTTCAAGATTTCCGACATTATTCGCTAGAGCACTATCGGTTCGCGTGCTCGGTGCTGCGCCAAGATTTCGTTCACTCTAATGTGCATAAGAATGGCTTTCATTTGCTGGATATATGTTTTTGTAGTTTGAAAATCGAATCGCGAACTTTTTGAATTTTTTGATAATGCCCAGCGTAGTTCGATCTACTTCAATCTTATTCAGACGGTATGGTTTGAAAAGAACTCTAACAGTAATTGGAAATTTAGATGCTCCATTATTATAGACCATGAAAAATGGCTTGGTGGTCGAGCAGAAGGACTACAATATATAATTCATGAGACAAGTAGAAAGTTAATTCTTGCATGTAACAAGAACAATAAGGCTTAAAGATTCGTTCCAAGATATAACTCAAGTTGGGTCAAGATTATGCAGAAATTTTGGTTTTATTCTGTATTCCACAGTAACCCAAAGAGACAACTCTATCGGGTACAACTCACATGCAACAAAATTTAACGCCAAAGGTATATATGGTTGCCATAACCGTAACAATACAACGACCAAATAAACACAGGAGGTACTTAAAACAAACGTTTGCAAAACCGTTTCAATCATTCGAATGCAAACAAAAACCCTTCACATACATCACATAAGTAGCTATTGACATCGGCTCAATTTTTGCTCGTTCATAAACATCCACCCTTATGATAAATCGTAAATAGGAAATCCTTTTTCCGTTGACGTTGTACCGCTTTTTTTGTATTTATTTACGTGTGATATTTTTTTGACAATGCGCTGTCACATTTCAAGGATATTAGCTGGAAGTTTTGTGTCCTTGATTTATTTATAGATTACTGCTCAGAAGTAATCTATACTAATATTATTAAGCTGATGAGTTTGTTTGTTTGAACGCGCTAATCTCAGGAACTACTCCCGATTTCAAAAATTCTTTCAGTGTTGGAAAGTCCATTTATCGAGGAAGGCTATAGGCTATGTTGTATCCCTCTGTGACGCGGACGAAGTTGCGCGGGTCACCTAGTCATTTATAAGCTTGATTCTAACATTTATACGTCTCTAAAAATCAAACTAAAAGATATTGTTTGCTAAATTGAACTGAAAACTCATATTTGGTCACTACTGCAGTAGGCAAAAGTTAATATTAATTTCAAAAGTTATATTTATGTATAAGTATTATTTCTTGTAGTATGATTATTTGATGCTCCTATTTAAGATAGTCACAATTACTTCAATGCAACTTTCATATACACGAGATATCGAATAGAAAATAGCCGAGACTCAATAATACTTACTGTATCACAAATCTGTTTATATTTAACTACAGTACCTACTAAGACTACACAAGCTCCATTTCTGAATAGTATTATTCAATATATCGAACGGATGTGTGGCGTCATATCCCACTAGGACAGAAATACTTTTCCTCGAAATCAGATTTCCAAAGCCGATCTTGAGACGATGTAACATTATACAGTCAAAGAGTCAACAGTCCACTTGAGACGGGTAAGTTTGCAGCCATAATAATATATTGAATGAACTGAACCAATCTTAAAAGCGTATATATATAGAAAAATCCTTATTAAATTAAATAATAACAAGAATTCGTAAATATTTCTGTCCTACATGCAGTCGTGGTTCAAACATTTGTCATAAGCATTTAGAAACCCTTGCATTGTCAACGACACTGCAAGATCTATACATTGAGCGTAACATTAAAGAATTTTTAAAACGTCAATTAGGGATTGCAATATACTAATGAAGGAAGATCAAGTAATAGTTGGCATTTGCTAAATTCCTGAAAAATCTCGAGCCCAGTGAAAAACAGAAATATAATAATAACTGATTTTTATTTTATTTATATACCTATTTGTTTTCAAGACGTTTACTCCAAAACCACTAAATCTCCAATGACAAAACCAGTCCACAGCATCGAAAACGGCCATGAAAAATACGACGTCTCGACTTCGTGAAAGCGTTGGACCGTAAAAAACCAGTTGCTTTAGAAATTGTTGTTTGTCGCATAATACCTCGAATTTCTTGAGTTTCGTCACGAAGCTATTACCGATTCAGCAGAGGTCTCAACTTAAGTACCTCACAGAAAGTCTGCGCCACTTGATCCCGAGTTAAAGTTTCATTTGGTCTATGACTTGCTGCCTTACGTGACTGATCCGCTAGTGATACTTTGTATTATGGATGAGAATTAGTGCTTTTTGCAGGTTGTTGACTTGAGATGTTTGTAAGTTGCATAATATTGCTGGTAACGCTAATATTTGCTGGAGTTGGATTCCTTTAGTGAAGGGATTAGGTGTAGTTTATCATGCTTGTCTTTGATGAAAGTTGGTGCTGTTTTCAGAAAATAAATTCACGTTTCCAATCTGGTTTGTTTTAATTAATTTGTAATAAACTCCACTTACAATGTACAATTATCATAGAGAAATATTCCAAATTCAAATTCCAAACTGAATTGAACTGAATATTCAGATTTTTAAAGATGTTTCTAGAGCTGTGTAAGATGATGTAAAAATAACATTATAAAATGCGCAGTCAGGTAATAATATTGTATAGTTCCTCCTGAAAAAAAGTACGTAACAATACTAATAAAAATACTGACCCTTGTATCTTTAACCAAAATTATTTATCATCAAAGTAACCAAATAAAACTAAATTAAAATTACCAAACTAAACTTCACCAAAGTTATAGTACATTTCGTTGTAGAACATTCCCAGGACGATGCAAGCCTAAATTATTCACTACGAACCTAGTTTCAGACCTCAAACTTTACAGACATAATCCGCTGTAGTCCATTAAATAGTTTTCTGCTCATTAAATTTTACTTAAATAACTTTAACCTTTAATATAATTATAAAGGACAGCTCATATTGGCTTACACTAATGGTCATCAGTCCGTGAACATCCACTACTGGAAATAGATGTGTCTTATTTATTCATAAAGACTGGTCCTTCACTGATTATACAGGGTGATTTCCTAGTGAGGGTACATATTGAAGGTCATGGTAGCTGATGGTTATATACGACCAGTAAAAATATTATTACCAAAGAATATGGCTTAATGTCTTAGTAATCGCAACTTAAAAATATCTAAAATTCTTGCAAAATGATGGTTTTTCGACAGCGGAGGTGTGGGGTGCGCGAGATCACTAGAGGTCATTAGTCAACACTCTTTAAGCCGAAATTTATTTTTGAGGTAGTTTTGTTGAATTTAGATATAAAAAAAAAAAATTTGGAATTTTACCTATTTTTGTAATATTCTACCCTCTCTAAAAAATCACCCTGTATATAGTGACTTCTCGCTTCTGTAGCTAATATCTAATATGATATTGTGATTTGCTTCCCACATGCCTATAGTCCAGGTAGAAGTTCAAAATTTCTAGCTATTAATAGAAGTACGGCAATTTCTACCTACTAAAAAAACCATCACTACGAGCACCACGCTAAAAAGCCAGATGCCTTCCAAAGTTTTACTACGATCAGTTCATTGACTGGCAATTCTGAGTATCTCTGAATAAAGAAACATAAGTTTGGAGAAACATTTTTATTTATTTATTTTTATTTATTTATTCTTCATGTACAAAAAAAAATAAGTACAATGGCGGACTTAATGCCTGAATTAATGGAAACATCTGTCACTAGTAAAAACACACATCTTACTTACAACTTGGAATCATTTATCTTGCATTATTTTGTTATTTCAATTCAAAGTCTACAGTTAATGTGTTTCGAAAGTCTCTTCTATAATAAATCTTGAGCACTTATTTAGATGGGTTGATGAATGTTGGGAACTGCATTTGAAAGAGTAACACTGGTAATAGTCATGTGGCTACAATATGTATTTTTGAGAGTTTCATAATATCCTTGCGAAATTACATTGAAAAATTTTATATGTAAAATTAGATGAGACTTTATTTATAAATAAAATAAATAAAAATAAAAAATAAAAATAAAAAAGCCTTTTATTTCTTGAAGAGATTAACAAAACATATTTATCATCTAGTTGGTGTTAGTATTGTTAGTTACAAACTTGCAAATAAAAGAGTAGAAAAAATATAGTTGTTAGTTTTGTTAGTACTTATCTATTACTATTTTCTTCAAGAACCCTATTTTGATAGGTGAAGGCCTCCTCCAGTGTCGCCCATTTCTCCCGGTCCTCAGCAACTTGTATCCAGTTGGGTCCTGCCACATTTTTGATGTCGTCCTCCCATCTTGATAGAGGTCTCCCCACACTTCTTTTACCGAGTGGGCCGTTCCATGTTGTTACTCTTTTTGTCCATCTTCGGTCTTGAGTTCGTGCTATATGGCCTGCCCATCTCCACTTTAATTGTTTTGCATATTGCAGAGCATCTCTTGCTTTTGTGACATTATTTATTTGTGAGTGCCTGATTTTTTAGACTTTATTTAATATTATATAATTTATTGAGATAGCAGCATAGAATTATTACATCTGGAATCAACATCATGAACATCAGAATGAAACCAATTTAAAGTGCACCGATTGCGCGTAACAACACGATATTCTGGCGTTAGTGTACCGATGACACTCAATTCGTTTAACACTCTAATAAAATATTACACACACATAAGTTCTTTAAAATTTCAGATTTGATTCAAAACATCCTGTAGTTACGCACGATCGGTGCACTTTTTTTTTTTTTTTTTTTTTTTTTTTTATTTAATTTAGGAACATCTACAGTATAACATATTAAATAATCATTCATTAACAATTCACAACTTAATTTCCAATATGTATACCTATTAAAGATATTCACAGCATTCAATATAATTAAGTAATGTGCTCCAAAAGGCAAAAAAAAAAAAATCTCACAAATAAAATGGCATTAATTAAACTAAACATTACAAAAAAAGAAAAACATTAAAATAAAATTAGAAAAATACTTTAAATTGGCTTCATTCTGTTGTTCATGATGTTGATTCCAGATGTAATAATTCTATGGATAGCAGCTACAGTTCGGACACAGAGGTGGAATGAAATATCATTTTCTTAATAAATAACAAATTACTACCTACTTATTACAAAACTACTTATTTTTGTACAAAACTCTAAATAAATCCATCATAAACTGCTGGACGGCTAATTGTAAATCTCATAAACTCCAAAAAATATCTAAGAAGTTATCAAGAAATTTAAGCAACGAAACTTGACAAAAGTTTAAGATTTATATTCGCTATTAATTATTTTGTAGTCTCGGAGACATAATGTAATTATTCCGTGGCAGCGAAGTGAAATCCAACGCTACAAGGAGGCTGTAAATTTATTAAAGTAACAAGAAACAAAATAATAGAGGATCGAATTTTCGACGAAATTGCTGTTATGAAATTAAGGTTTAAATATTGGAGTATAACAAATATAACTATAGCGTACTATGTACGATATAATGGTATAGATGGAGTGATAATTGGGTAGTTTCCACTAAGAATGAATGGGGTGGATTAGGGTTTCTAACTATTGATTAAGATATACAGATTTCAAAAAGTATAACAGTTTATCATAATAAGTAATGATTATTAATATTTTTAGAAAATAAAATCTAAAAAAATGGGCACTGAGTCACGTGACAGTAAACGCGTATCAGAAAACGAAACGTCAGACTTTGGCAAGCATCATTTGTCAACAAAACATTTTCATACAAAACAGAGCACTCCCATATACTTTCTCCGTATTTACTATTTTTAGTACATTTATACCTAAAAAGTAGTTGTTGTTCTACGTAATTACAGTTCTTATAACCATGGAATCAAACTTTGTAAATAACGTACCTCGAATTGACGCCGTAATGTTTGTAAAACGGCAATAAGTTTTGTTCCTTATAATTTCGCAATGTGAAGACTTCTATGTAAGTATACACGATTATAAATTGCTTAATATATGCATAACTAGCAATATTTTAAGTTTATAAGTAAATGCTTTATTATGTAAATATAAATTTTGCATAGGTATTTAGAGGTTAGAATGTTACGAGGTGTACAGACAAAAGAGATATTTAAATTAATACAATCAATATACTTTATTTCAGGACATGATGATCTCTATATGGATACGACGCCATAAGTTGTGTGCAGCTTATGATGAAAGATAAGTGAAGAGAAAGGTTGAAGACAGAACTTCTAAGATTCCAATCCACTTATTGTGAAAAATGCAAGTTCAAACATGAATGTGTTGCAGAGTGTTTGATAAAAATTATAATATCAGTATCTTTATTTAAAAAAGTACAAGAACAAACAAGGAAGCTGGTAAAGAAGAGTAAATGTGGCCATCCATTTAGTATGCTTGCCGGATCCACGGATAAAACTTTTGAAGATGGGATTATTAAAAGAAAAGACAAATATGATGAAAAAATTAACAGGCTACAGAAAATACAAGGCCTAACTGCAGCTTTTGATGTATTTAACAAGAAAGATAAATTGTGTAGGTGACCCAGAATACAATGAAATAAAATGGTAGATGTTAAACATGTATGATTTGATCCTCAATATGTTGACAATTTAATAAATAGCTTATTAAACTACTGAAAGTCTAATCCTATGTAACATGAGTGTAAAGTTATTGTTTTGTTCGAATATAAGCTTAAAATAAATAAAAGACATTTAATGATAAAAATAGTTTTTATTTTATTACAGAATCTTGCAAGTTAATTAAACCACAAGCTGTTAGTACAATATCATTTATGATTATGATTGATGGCAAGTTATTGTTATCAAATGGTGTATACAAAGAAATATCACTATCGGTGTGCTTTTCCTGAATCAATACATTTCTTATAATTTTGGTCAATTGGAGACTGAAGAATAAGATTTTTAATGGTCACAACTTTAAATGGAGATGTGTAACTAGACACCAGGGATGGCTTCAACCGATGTGATCATTAGTTTTCATAATATTGGTCGGAAGTGCTTCACTTCTGAATTTGTTTGTAATTAATGGTTGAACCGATTTATCTCTTCTCTATTCAAAGATTCAGGCTCATTTGTTTAAATATTTGTAAATCTGTAAAATAAATGCGAGTTATTAGTTTTGTAATGATGGTTAACTAGAAATTTAATTATCAAAATAATTTGTGTTATTTATTACTTATAAATGCCTGAACTTGTATGAAGAGTATCTTCAGGAGGAGGAGGAGACGAACTTGGCCTGGAGCTTTCTTAGTGTTCAATCAGGCACTCTGTTATTAACGCCATTTTCTGTTTTTTCAGTATATATGTATGATCGTTCTGTGTTCTTGCATGTTTGTTTTTTTCGCATCTTCTTGCAAATTTACTTGGGAGTACATCCAGGTTTTAAACGCTCTTTTGATATTTATCCCATTATATGATACTCAGTATAATTAAGGCATCATTAGGCAACTAGAACAATTAAACAAGTGGGTTAGCACTATAAATTTAAGAAAATATGATAAATAAATATATAAATATGATAGATAAATATGATAAATATGTACAAATCGTAGAAAAAAACCTAACCTCAACTAGTTTGTTATTGTTTTGAATAGTGGTATTTTTGAGGAAAATATGTTCATTTTTTACATTTACATAAATAAGATTATACTGTGTCAAATACTCACATCAAAATGATCTTCACAAAAACAAATTCTTGATTTGGTTGATAAACATTGCCTCTCGCGAGCGTTAGACACTTTTATCGTGTTTTTGAATCGTTTGGAACATAACTAAATAATTTGTGTGGCGTATTTATACTTGTGCTTGTACACAGGGGCACTATGCAGTTCAATAAACTTCAATAAGAGGGATTTATTTTAATTTAAAAACACATTAAAAACACTGACAACTAGGGGTGTGCGATTAATTCGAACTTACGAATTATTTGTTCCGAATCGAATATTAATATTCGATCCGAAACTCGTATATAAATTCGACGGATATTCGAAAAGTTTCGAATAATCCGAATTTTCGAATAGTATAGAAGACAAGAATTTGTATTTTGTAGATAATATCTTGAATGGGCTAGATGTCAGATTTTGTGAAGTTGATCGTAATATTATTTTTAAGAAAAGCACTTTTCTGGATCTCCGGTACAAAAATTATTTTTACAAAGAACAGGAAGTAAAAGAAATTGCTCGCCTTTTGTGAACATTTTTTTTATATAACTTTTTTTCTGTCGTGTACAATAAAGTAGTAAATAAATAAAAATAAATAAATAAATTGAAGAAGATATTAAGCTCGAAATTGGGAGATTCTTGATGCCATATGATGATTCTCAAGTACTTAATGTTTTGACCAGAGAACGTAAGTTTTAACAATCACACAAAAAAAAACACAAAATCTGACATCTAGCCCATTCAAGATATTATCTACAAAATACAAATTCTTATCCTATTTCCGATGCATCGTCGTAGTCAAATTCGATACTATTCGAAATGTTGGATTTTTTTTTTGAATATTCGTCGAATTTCAAAAATTCGAATTGAATCGAATCGAATATTAATATTCGATTCGATTCGAACGATATTCGCACACCCCTACTGACAACGCCTTTCACAAACACATTTGTTTGCCACAGTATGACGTCACACAAGACGCCATGATGGTTTGGAGCGTTTCAGTGTAGGTATTATTTTTATTTTTTAAAATGCAAAATACATATGGTAAATGTAAGTTTTTTCCAAAAATATAGGTGTTTCGGGATAATATAAACACTAAGCTGTATTATTAATCAATTTTTGAAATTTAGTAAACTACCCAATTATGGCGTGGTAAATGAGAAAATTATACACAATTTTATAGAAGAAAATTTTCAAACCTACGCTACCCTGAAGTTGTATATAGAACCTGAACCATAATAAGCTGGCTGAAACAAAACTTAGGATGACTTTACCCCATCATACTCTAAAGTTATGTATTGCAGATATTATTGAAACCACAAAATAATAATAAATTCATTTATTGTATTTATGGAATACAATAAATTGATATACATAAAAAGTAAAAGAAAGATAAAATGCGACTAATCTCTACATGGATAGAAATAAAAGTGAATTTGACATAGAATTGAATTTGAATTTAGTTTTCCATAGCGCGAGACAGAGTCATCGCGAAAACTAATAAGTTTGAATACAAATAAAATATAAAAAGTTTTGTACGTTCAATATGGATTGAACATTATGCAATAAATGAAGAAATATATTATGATTTTCATGTTGTCAAACATTAGAGCGGTCCAATTGGAACAGTAGAATGATTTATTCTAACACAAATATTTGAAGATGCAGTCACATACATTTTACTGATATTCTAGATGGAATCCATCGGAGGTGTTCGTAAGGCAAAAAAACATTATATTTTAAAATGTTGACACCGGATTTCGCGCTATGCATCACCGAAAATAAACTTTTCATTCCGATACGCTTTATAAATTTATGCGCAAAACATGCAAAACAATTTGTCCCAAATTACACAGGTGCTTGAACGTGAAACGGAAAAATTGAAAATAGTGTCTCCTGTGATTTAATAAATTGAAACGACGATACGTTTTCTGATTGGCTTTTCGAATATTGAACAAATTATGTTCACTATTTCGTACGTTTGTTTTTCGCAAACAATTTTTGAGTATTATACAGGTTGATTTCCTAGTGAGGGTACATATTGAAGGTCGTGGTAGCTGATGGTTATATACGATCAGTAAAAATATTATCACCAAAGAATATGGCTTAATGCCTTAGTAATCGCAACTTAAAAATATCTAAAATTCTTGCAAAATGATGGTTTTTCGATGGCGGAGGTGCGGGGTGCGCGAGATCACTAGAGGTCATTAGTCAACACTCTTTAAGCCGAAATTGTTTATGTTTGAGGAAGTTTTGTCGAAATTAGATTGAAAAAAAAAATATTTTGTAATTTTACCTATTTTTTGTAATATTCCGTATTAGAACAGAGTACTCATCACCCTCCTGCAATATGTACCCTCTCTAACAAATCACCCTGTATAAAGTCGTAGTTTTACTACTCATCATACGTCAAACTATAATGTATGATGCCGTATTATTTGAAGACTAAGATTACACGATACAGGCTTGCCTAGTGTGAGTACCATTGTTAAACGACAGGAATGTCAATACCAACATGATTTTATGTATTAGTGTAAGTTTGTAATTTATTTCATCTTTGTTTAATATGTATGCATGTTGGGAATAATAATAAATATTTGAATTTGAATTTTGAATAAAAAAATACTTTGTGTTATTAGTATTTAGTACTAGCTTTTGCCCGCGACTTCGTTCGCGTGGACTTCAGGTTCGTCCCGTCTAGTCTAGTCGTATAGCCTATGTGTTATTCTGATGTATAAGCTATATTGTGGTAAAGTTTCATTCAAACCCATTCAGTAGTTTTTACGTGAAAGAGTAACAAACATCCATACATCCATACTTACAAACTTTCGCCTTTATAATATATATTACATTTAGCCAATTGGTTTAATCTTAGTTGCAGGTGAAGGTTTGGTTTGTCCAAACTATGACTTAATCCAAACAAGGCTCAAGTAGAAAGTAAAGTAAGTAAACTGTAGGTTGGCAATTCGAAGTATCCCCTAGCATTTCAAATGTCTTCGATTATAATCAATTAAAGCTTGTAGGTATACCTTTGTGACAAAAAAAGTATTATTTAGAAACTCCTTAATTTTTACTAGTTTTAAACTGCGATAAAAGCAAATATACAACAAAAACGAAGCCAACATTACATCACAGAATGCAACAGTGTATCCATTTCGAATCCGAGTCATAATGACTTTCGTATATAACACGGCATTATTTAATTATGCCAGCCCACGTGGGCCGAGTAGTTTCACGATTTCAACGAAGTTTTCACGTGGAGTGCTTTTGCGTGTTGCATGAGAGTATGTCTGAACAAAATGGATGCCGTGGCGGTCGTAAATCTTGAAACGGCGAATGTCCCGGTCGGTGCTGTGGGATGTCGATTGGGATTTTTTAGAGATTTAGATACAGAATATATGAGAGGATATAGTTTAGGATATAGTTTGATATGCTGTTTGGGTGGGATTCATATTGAGTTTAAACGGAGATGGACTTTAAAAAAATGTTAAAAAATAATAATGACAATTTAAAACGAGACGATACTGAGACGCCGCTGAATTGGTAAAATGGTATTTATGCTGTAGTTGTAATACTGTTAACGGAATTTTGATTGGTGAAAGTACCGTTTTACATTAACTATCATGTCTACTTACCTCACCCTTATAAACACAATACTTTTTCCAGTTTAAAATCCAAATGAAATACCGTGTCAAATGTATTTAAAATATACTCTATGAACACTAGCCAAACCAAAACCTCTTTAGTACCGTGAAATTGAGTTTTAAAATTTGTCGCTGCCGATCACCACGGTCCGTTGGAGTCGAATGCGTTTGAATCCAAACAATATATCACATATGACGGACTTTGTTGTGCACTGTTTTGTGTCTGCGTCCGGTCTGTTTGCGCGTGCATGTGACAATACGGAATGGAAAAATGTAGCCCGAATAGATAAAGTATGAAAATATTGACAAATGCTTTGAGGTTCAATTTATGGACCTTGGAATTTTGGTATAAAAGTATTGTACTTTTTCATGGCTGTAACTTTACTAGGAATTTTGTAAAGAATTATAAAGTCAAGTTTATGGCGTCATATAATCCTAGACCAATATAAGGATTTAGTTTAAAATAAGACTTTAGTAAACATTTTAAGACAACATGTGAGTGCTCCGAGGAATTATTTGAGATGATTCCAACATTTCCCTTTATCATCGTACCACTCGGCGTCGAGGTGGAGTTCATCCCTAATATATGGAACCACCACGGTCATCCACGGTTCGTTTCAGGAACACTTTTTTGCCACGCACCATCCGGCTATGGAATGAACTCCCCTCCTCGGTATTCCCTGAGCCTGACTTGTCCTTCTTCAAACGAGGCTTGAGGAGGGTCCTTAAAGTTAGGTCGTAGGTAGCGACCCCTCAGTGTCCCCTGACATTGCAGAGGTTCATGAGCGACGGTAACCACTTACTATCAGGTGGGCCGTAGGCTCGTCTGCCTACATGGCAATAAAAAAAAAAAAATAATAAAAAAAAAAACATGTTTTCGAATCTTAAGCTGCCTCATTTTCACAGATTGTTCTAACAACGTCTAATGTTCACCCTAAAAAAATGCATTACTCTTATAAAAAAAATATTCACTTCATGCAGTATTCAAAATCACAAAACTCTGCAGTTAACTGCCATGCACAAAAAATCGCGACTCTTTCGAAAAAGTCAAAGCTTTGGCGCCAAAACAAGGGAACAAAGTTGGTCGCGACGCGCTGTAGCTAAAAGCAGATTACGATCAGTAATTAAAACGTAGGTGCAATCATGAATGTACGTTGCCTTTAGGAGTGTCATCACTCACGGTTGGGAAGAACGAACATGTTTTCAATCGCAGTAGTACTGTACTGCAACAACCCATTACTGCCCTCTGCTAGAGTCAGGTCTCCTCAGAAGAGGGATTGGCCTTGCCCAATGCTGATTGAGGACTCCTCTTAGCTTTGAAGGATTTTTAGAAACGTTTTACAATAACATGCAGGTTTCCTGTTGGTTTCCACGATGTTTTCCTTCACCATTTTTATCCAGTAATGTTGTGAAAAATTGCACATAAATCTTATTCCAAATTAAAGATTTAGCAGTGCAAATCGCAGCCATTGGACCACCTACTTATAGATGATTACCGTTGATGTTGGACATCTGTACCTTCAGAGTACACTGCGAACTCATTGAAAAGTACCTCTTCGAACCTCATTTGAAGAACGACAAGTCATAGCGCTCGGTTGAATTTCACGATGTCTTTGCCTTTTTCCAGTCGTGATAATTTAAGCAGGTTTATTATAGCCAGAATAGATGCTCTAGTTGCGTCAACAAGTTGTCATCTTGACGAGACTATTCTTTGTGGCGACCAATAATAGCGCGCGAGATCCTGAATCGCGGTTACGACATTTGCAAGAATCTTCGCATATATACGACATCTGAAATCTACTACAGTGGGCTTCGGCCTGACCGGGCATACACTACCTCGCCCGGTCGGAGATCTCCCTTAGGCCATGAGTCCACTGTATCCACATTCTTCATACAATTTGACAAAGTTTGATATATCTGAAGAAACGTATGAGATACACCCTGTATTTTTCATTTGGCTGCCATAAAGTTGCAGGGAAGAGCTTTATGGTTAGTTTTTATTTTACGACTCCGCTTTTTTTATTATACACTAAAACTCAGCTCGGGTATCAAGTTAAACACAACATTTGATATAACGTTTTATACATCATTGTTATTACAACTTGCTAACATAACATTTAATATAATTTACTGGTGTCATTTGTTTTTTTATGAGCAAGAGAAATGAGTTTTAGGTTTCAAGTTCAAACCTTGTATTAGACTGCATTGTGTTAGAATTATCTGTGGTACTGAAGACAGCTTGTAATATAGTACAATTTTGAGGTATAAAAATATTCTAAGCTACCTTAATATTATACTTTATACGATACTACATTTGCGCCACTTTAAATTAATGGTAGCCTATGTTCTTTCTCAGAGTCTAAAGATTGTCTGTACCAAATTTCATCAAACCCGGTTGAGAGGTTTAAGCGGGAAAACGTAACAGACAGACAGAGTTACTTTCGCATTTATAATGTTAGTAGGAATTGTAAGGATTAAGCACTAAGTTAGGGTATTACTAACACTTCGTAACAACACTCTAAAATAAAGTCCATTTCGTTCTATAACTTTTATTTTATTAATTAGGATCTATTCTTGGAGCTCGTTCGCCAACTACGACTTAATTTTTAATAACATCTGAACTATTCGAGAAATATCTAATTGAAGCACTTAAATTTAACCACTAATGAAGATTATCTGTAAAAACGGGAATCAAGTATAAAATTAATAAATGTTGATAACTTCTGAAGTTATTTTAATAAAAAGAGATTGATTCTACGCTTAAATCAATAATTTAAGAATAAACTACATTGTTCTAAAAAATAAAAATACTTATTAAAAAGGTGAAGTAGCAGTAGGTAAGCCTATTATTAAACGTAATCCCCTTAAAATAAGTGAGAATAATAAACAGTTGATAATTTATCCGATAAAATGATTCGATGATCTAGTTATTTAATAATATTTCTTCAAGTATTTAAAACCTAAGGTACTGTCGACGATATCGAATTATCGAAAATCGCGCCATCTTTTCATACACTTTAATTGCTGTAAGCCTCTTTAGTTAAATACTTTTTAAATGTAATAGAGAATAAGTTTTCGCACGCTTTAATTTAAATTTCGAATATTCCATTAATGAACACAGAGTTCATCAATTTTTTTTTAATATTTGTTTTTGATGTTCTTTCTTAACTTCTCTTTCACTGGCAGCATTCGATTTTTTACAGACAATATGGAGTCTCACATTCCCGAGATATTCCAATTTCCTTTTCAATATTAACCTGTACCTGTAGTGTCCTGAAGGTACAGGTTAACATTTCCTATTTTTTTTTCATGTTACCAGCAAAATGGCCGCCGCTTTGACATCACTAAAAGCGTAAAAGGTAAAAAAATTAACGATCTTTCTAGTCCGTGTGTCCCAAAGCTAAGCAGATGCCGACACGTTGGCAGCAAAAGCCTCCGGCGACACTTTCGGTGCCATGAAAGCCGATATCCCGACAAAGGGGTTCTCTCCACGTTTTTCGGTCAACATCAAAGGACTTTAGGAGTAGGAAAAAAGTGGGGTTTTATTTTCTCTTTCACGTTAAATGTTCGAATTAGGTTCGGACATTCAGTAAGGGTTTAATTGTAAATTAATTTCAGTTGTGTGGATGTTACGGTTTTTGATATTAACCTCATAAGTGGTTCCACGTATTCGGGTTACTTTTTGAAAAAATAATAAATGGTTTTAATTATTATGTTATTCAAATAACTCCCGGTTAGATTTTATTAATTATACAACATTCAGCAACAAGAATCAAAATCAAATCAAAAAATCCTAAATTCAAGTAGGCTGATTATAGCACTTTTGAACGTCAATACAATTTAATTACATTTATTAAATTGAACAATATGAGAAAAAGAAATCGAAAAAGATATATAAAAAAATAATAATAACAAAATCATAACAATAGCTAAATGTTACTACAACCGCTTAATAAATAGTATTAAGCATTATAGTAACACTAGCTGCTGCCCGCGACGTCGTCTGCGTGAACCCTATGATCCGTTTTTTTCTTTTTTCCCGGCAACTATTCGATTTTTCCTCGCCGTAAAAACCATCCTTGAACTTCAACGAACATTTTAAAAAAAGATTTAGCCAAATTGGTCTAGGCTTTGTTGAGTTATGCGCTTACCAACACATTTTGCGATTCATTTTTATATAGTACTAGCTGACCCGCGCAACTTCGTCTGCGTCACATAGGTATTGGTCCCGGTAATTTTCTAAAAGTACTCATCAGAACGTTTCATTAGAGCCTAAATACGATGAAGTTATCTTGCTTATTGACGGAGTTCCTGTGGCCACCTTCCAGCTCCATCTTCAGACCTTGATCTAAGCTATCCTATCTCTCAAGTTGGATCAGACTGCTCACGGTGTGCAAATTTAATTTAAAATTGATTCAGTAGTTTAGGAGTCCATCGCGGACAAACATCGTGACACGAGATTTATATATATTAGACTAAATGACCCGCGCAACTTCGTCTGCGTTACAAAGGGGTTCAAAAATTGTAGCCTATATAGGCACGCGCCGCCCGGCGCAAACAACTACGACCCTGCATTTTAAATTTGTAATATCTTCGGTAATATTCACTTAAATTACATGCTGTAAAAAGCATATTGATCTATAATAAATTCACAATTTATTTAAGGATACTTAATTGGATAAGGATTAATTCTGTATTGTTTCAAATCACTCCGTAAATAACCATTTTTTAGTAAAGAATAAAAATGGTTATGCTGGGTTATCCCTAAGAGATAGACATATACCATCGCGGACTTTTTTGTTGAACTTTTTAAGGTGAACAATACTGTAGTACATTATTTTGGTCTATCTCGTAGGGTTCAGCCAGCGTTTGCAATATAAGCGCAGAAAAACGTGCTTATTTACGACATCACATTAGAAACCTTTAAATTTATCAGTGTTTCTCTACTATATTATGCATTTATTATACATACAAACCTTCCTTAAGAATCACTCTATCTATTTAAAAAAACCGCATCAAAATCCGTTTCGTAGTTTTAAAGATCTAAGCATACATACAGACATACAGCGAAAGCGACTTTGTTTTATACTATGTATTGATAGTCATTTTAAAATAATTAATCGTATAAAAGATGAAATCTATTTTACCCAGATTATTAATTCTCAGAAGATCTATAAGAGCGTATCAAGATAAATTGCTCTGATTTTATGAAACCAATCAAATATAATTAAGGCTAACAATGAAATTAAATCTATTTGTAAACGAGATGTGAGCGTTGATCGTGAACGCGTCCCGTCACCTCGCCCAATCTCGTGCCGGGTTCTGTCCTCGGCCGGGGTTCGGGCGCTGAGCGTGAGCGGCAAGAGATTTTGGTGCGGCTCGGCTCCCACATACCCCATCTGCGGGGCGGATGGAAGTCATGAAACATAGAGTTTTCAACTTTATGTAACATCAAAAACATTTCACAACTTAATCCCGTACAGATTAAAACACCTCGAAATAAAAGGATTAAATAACAAAAACCATTTCAATCGAAAGGTTTACTTTAAAAAAAAACATGGCGTCTAAACCCGCGGTGGTACTCGGTAGATTCAATCAGTTCCTGCACACCGAACTACCTTTGCATGACAGGATCGAGAATAGGAACGCTTTGTCCAATCTATCTACGTGATTGTTATTGCCATTGTTCTCTTTGGATTCCATTTTAGTTTTGTTTGGAAATCTGATACAGATTCGATGTGCAAAGCCCAATTCCATATCAACTACTTTTTAGACAAGCCTCTTCATGTTAAATTTATTTTCCTAAATAAGCAATACTGTGAATATGTGAATATTTCCATACAATAAGGAGTCTCGCCTTAGTTATATTTACTGAGCTATCATCGGTAAGCGCAATGTTGGTAGACCCCCCACAAGATGGACCGACGATCTGGTCAAGATTGCGGAAGGTCACTGGATGCAGATGGCGCAGGACCGGTCGATGTGGCGAAGTTTGGAGGAGGCCTATGTCCAGCAGTGGACGTCTATGGGCTGATGATGATGATGATGAGCTATCATCCTCCTTTTGGCCTTTAGGCTTTTACAGCTTCACCCGGATAGGGTGCGAGCTCAGAAGTGCTCGTGAATTTACTTAACGTTGTACAATATTTCCACAAAAATTATCTAAACTGCTTCCTTTATTTTTTTTCCAAGTTCCAACACTGAAATTTTCTATTTCGTTCCCCGAACACGCACTGAAAAATTTACAGAATACATTAAACAAAAACAGTTAACTGTAGTAAATCCGTCGAGTAAAAATGCACTAACACAATGTCGCCGTAATCTCGTTAGCGACGCGCGAACCGAGACACAGATTGCGAGCGAGCCACTGAATTATTGATGTTCCACGTGAACCCGTACCGTAATGACTTCAGAATTTCATACGTCGCTCGTATTTCACACGTAGATAAACAATATTTGTTGTAGTTGTGTAGCTTTTATTAACAGCACCTGGGCCAACGTTGCGCACATAATCCTTTGTAGTATGACTGTCTGTTTTAATTGTAAAGTTTGCAACTGTTATACAATGCTAGAGATGGGCCCCAATTTCGCACGGATACAATGCTAATAGTTATGTACATTCTTCATGAATTTCTTTATATTAAAAAATGTATGAAAATCCGTTAAGCATTTTTTAAAGTATCATTTAGCCAAGAAATTAAGATTTCCATGTACTGGTTATCTATAAATTTTATTAAAATTTATTTTTACCATAATAACCCTTTTTTTCTTCAAAGGAACGTTTCTATTTTGTTAAACCATCTTCTAGGGTCGGATGCTGATATAAGTGCACTTGTAGATCAGTAGTAACAGGATCTGGGCCATTAGTGTGCATATAAATTTTCTTCTTTCTTTATTTACGTAAAAAGTATTTTGGCCCTGGCTTGGACCAATGGATGTATATACTGCAAAAATTTCAATAAAATAAATACTGAAGTATATGTGAACTTAATGTTATGAACAATACGTGGGCCAATAGTGCGTATAACATATTTCGTTTAAGTACTTCATAAATTATTAGCAGGAGATTCTCAAAAAACTTTACTAGGTATATACAACCTAAAATTTTACCAGAAATTCAAATGCGGTTTCATAAATTCGTCAACCATTAAAGGCATTAATATTAATAAAGACAAAACCTCCATTTGACCAGATTCATATTTTCAGCAACGAACGCCCACGAGATATAAAAGATTCATAACTAGTTTTACCGTGTACTAATTCAGTATTCCATCAGTAATACGTTTTAGATCCACGTATCGGTATAAATCAGTTGAATCGAACGAGATCGCGGCCGGTTTAGTGAATTATTGATGCCGGCTTGTTGGATCAGGCCTATTGTGAAGTGCCATGTTGTTCTATGTGATTGGATTATTGCGAAATCTATACTTCTATACTGATAATATACAGCGCAAAATGTCGTTTGTGATGTTGTAGGGGTAATCCAAGGATCTACTGACTCCCAAAATTTTTCTACGTTCTGTGATGCTGATGGTCAAAGCAACAGTTGAATCGAACGAGATCTTGCTTGTTGGACCAGGCCTATTGGGAAGTGCCATGTTTTTCTATGTGATTGGATTATTGCAAAATTGTTAATAGTTTTGGATACAGAATCATGATTGGTATTTTAAGCCTCTGGCACATCGCTACGACGTACACGAAGTAGGGCAGACTTCTGTCTTATTACCGGCGTTTTTAGGGTACACTTCATAGTAATAGGTTGTCAAATATCTCCTTTTTTTGCTTTTTATTCAATGCTTTATAAAAAGTGTCCAAATCATGCATAGCGTCGTTTTGTAGGTTATGTCAAGACCTTTCAAATTACGTATAGTATTGTCAGATACGAGCTCTGTAGCGCGTTGTACATAGCCGCGAAATTCAAAAGACAAAAAGGCGGAAGGGACATATTTGACAACCTATTATTTTTAACAAATATATTAAATCGTTTTATAAGTGAAAGAGACTGAATTGATTGTGTTATTTTATGTGAACCAATTTCCATAGTTCTTTTAGTACTTGAAGAAAAACAACGTCTGTTTTAATTGCAATTCTTAGTAGGTATTATCAAAATTTTACCTCTAGTCGTCAGTTTTTACTGCCATCTTGAATTTTAATACATCAACTCACATTATTGCATCTAATATTATCTTCAATAACGATCTTAAACAAACATAATAATATCTATTTTAACGTAAAAGCTGAATTAAATTTTATTACCTAGAAAAGTGGCTCGGATCGAGTATACAAAATTACTATCCCATTTATAACGAGTACTGTCGCGAGCGATGCCCGCTCTATCGAGCAGGGTGGGAGGGGCCGGCGCAAGCGGAAGACCGCGACGCGCCGGACCTCGGAAAGCACTGGGCCTTCGTCCGCCTCCTCTGAGGAGGAGACGCCGCGAGGACCCACGAGGCGAGCCACTACCACCACTGCAGAGACGACCAAAGATCCGAGGAAGACCTCCGCCTCACCCGCGCCTTCGGTAGGATCGTTCGCCTCGGCTCAGGCGACTGACGGGGAGCTCTCAGAGAGCCCCGTCGTCGTCCTGGAAACCATACGGCGCCAGGCCGCTTCTGCGGCCACAAGTAAAACGATTAGGATGCGCCCGGCCTACGCGCGGTGGTGGCGGCAGGTGGCCGATGAGACCGAGAGGATCATGCCTGCGGTCTCAGCGGCCATCAGCCGGGACGCGGCGCAGCGCACGGAGCTGGAGAGGTCGAGGGCAGAAGTGGCTCTTCTCAAGGAGAAGCTGCTGGCCCTCGAGACCCAGGGACCGGGGACTGCTGTGGCAGCGAGCGGCTCGCGAAGGGCACGGCCTACGCCGCCGGTTGCGCAGCCAAGCGGCACCCGAGCGCTGCGGGCCAATAAGGAGGCCAACGAAGAGTGGCTGCCTCCGCGGCGACTTGCGTCACCACGGGCCAGAGCGCAGCAAACAGAAACCAGAGAGGAGCTGGTTGCCTGCATCAGGCGGGAGTTGGCGGAGGAGTTCGGCAAACAAATTGCCGAACTCAAGGGGATCGTGGCGGCACTGAGTAGTGCTGCCCCGCCCGCACCGCCCTCTCCTCCTCCCGCTGCTCCTGCCCCCCCGGCTAAACCTGCGGGTCGGGATACGGCTCCGACACGTGGGAAAAAGCAGAAGAAGAATGGCGGCGGGACACCGGCTCCGGTGCCAGCGCCTCAGCCCCGCCCGCTTCCTCCGCCCCCATCCAATATGGATGAGGGATGGACTGAGGTGGTTAAGCGGGGCGCAAAGAGGGCTAGGGTTGTGGCCACCCCAACCCAACCACCACCACCGAACGCGACGAGGGCAGCGGTCAAGGCGACTCCTCAACCGGGGAGAGCGCCGACCACTGCCCAAAACAGGAACGTGACTCCGGCGGTCGTGGCTGCTCCCCAACCGGGTCGAGCGCCCGCCGCCGGAAAGAAGAAGAAGAAGAGCCAGAAGGCCAAGAAGAAGCCGCGCGCGCCGCGGCAGGCTGCAGTGGTGGTCACCCTGCTGCCTGCCGGCCAGGCGAAGGGGTTGACATACCCCGACGTCATGGCGAAGGCGCGCGCGGCAGTCGACCTCAGAGAGATCGGGGCGGAGGATGGCCTCCGCATCCGGCATACGGCCAATGGGGCCCGACTCCTGGAGTGTCCCGGCGCTGACAGTGACAGCGTCGCGGAGCGTCTGGTGTCGGGTCTGCGGGTCGTATGGCCGGAGGAGGAGGTCAAGGTGCACAGGCCGGTCAAGATGGCTGAGCTGCGTGTGACCGGCCTGGATGACTGCACCACCAGGGAGGAGGTGGTGGCGGCCATCGCCGCCCAGGGCAAGTGCGCCCCGGAAAATGTAACCGTAGGCGAACTTCGCCAAGGTTACACCGGGGCCAGCTCGGTGTGGGTACGGTGCCCGGTCGGGGCCGCCACCTCCCTGGCCACTCCTCCGCCCGGAAGGCCGGCTGGGGACCCTGGCAGGCTGCGCGTGGGCTGGGTTGCAGCCCACGTGCGGCTGCTGGAGTCACGCGCCTGGCGATGCCTCAAGTGCTTCGGTACGGGGCACAGCGTCGCCAGGTGCACCAGCACTGTAGACCGCAGCGGATTGTGCTTCCGCTGCGGTCAAACCGGACACAAAGCGGCCGTGTGCTCGGCCGCGCCGCACTGCGCGTTGTGCGCCGCGGCCGGTCGCAGGGCCGATCACCGGGCGGGGGGCAAGGCTTGCTCCCCGTCCGGTGGAAACACCGAACGTAACAGGCGCCGCAAAATGAAGCGGCGCCAACAGAAGAAGTCGGCCGGGGGAGTACCGGCCGGCGTTTCAGACCCCGCCGTGGCGCCTAGTGCGCCCGATGGCGGGGGCGATGGAGGAGGGGAGGGAGCGATGGATGTAGCTCAGTAATGGACTGCACCCGTCGCTTCCTCCAAGGAAATTTGAACCACTCCGCCAGGGCTCAGGACATGTTGGTCCAGAGCATGGCGGAGTGGTCCATTGACGTAGCGGTGGTCGCGGAGCCGTACTTTGTCCCCCCGGCAGATGAGTGCTGGTTCGGGGACGAGTGCGGCTTGGCGGCCATCCACGTAGGGAGAGCCGCGGCGATCCCGCCCTTGGTAATGGTGGCCAAGGGACCAGGGTTCGTCGCGGCGATGATGGAAGATACCGTCGTGATCGGGGCGTATTTCTCTCCAAATCGACCTATTCTCGAGTTCGAGCAGTTCCTGGACGGGCTCGGAGCGATTACTCAGCGCTCCGCTCCCCGTCCTGTGATACTGGCGGGGGACCTCAATGCGAAGTCAGTCGCTTGGGGTTGCCCCCGCACCGAACCTCGGGGTAGGCGATTGGAGGAGTGGGCGGTCGCGGCCGGACTCTGTGTCTTGAACAGAGGGTCGGTCGCGACTTGCGTGCGGTGGCGGGGCTAGTCCATCGTGGACGTTACGTTCGCGAGCCCTGTCATCGCACAACGCATCCGCGGTTGGGAGGTGCTGGTGGGGGCGGAATCGTTATCGGATCACCGGTATATCCGGTTTGATCTTTCCGCCCCCACGACAACCGCGGTCGCCCGCGGAACTGCGCCCCGGTCATTCCCCAGGTGGGCATTGAAGCTCCTGGACAAGGAGCGCTTGGTGGAAGCCTCCACTGTGGCGGCGTGGACGCCTATGCGTCCACACCCAGTGGACGTGGAGGTCGAGGCGCTATGGCTCCGGGACACGATGCATCGCATTAGCGATGCTTCGATGCCCCGGGTCGGCCCTCGGCCTCCTAACAGGTCGGCGTACTGGTGGTCGCCCGAGATAGCGCAGCTCCGTGCTGCATGCGTCCGGGCGAGACGCCGGTGCGCCAGACATCGCCGCCGCATCCTCGCGCGCCGTGACGATCCCGTCGCGTTCGCGGAGGAGGAGGCCCGGCTGTATGGCGAGTACGCTGAAGCGAGGAGCGCCATGCAGCTGGCCATCAAGCAGGCCAAGGAGAGGTACATGGAGTCACTCTTGGAGACGCTCGACGATGATCCGTGGGGGCGCCCGTATAAAGCGGTGCGTGGCAAGCTGCGCCCGTGGGCGCCTCCCCTGACTGAGCGTCTCCCACCTCAGCAGCTGCGGGACATCGTTTCGACGTTGTTCCCGCAGGAGCAGGACGGATTTATTCCGCCTGCTATGGGTGAACCGCCGGATCGCACCGGCGGTGAAGCCACTGCTGAGGTGCCTCACATCACGAAGGATGAGCTCCATGAGGCCGTGGTCAAAATGAGTAGAAAAGACACGGCACCCGGCCCGGACGGCATCCACGGCCGGGTCCTAGCCTTGGCCCTCAATGCCCTAGGGGACCGACTCCTGAGGCTGTACAACTCATGCCTGGAGTCGGGACGGTTTCCCTCGCTTTGGAGGACGGGCAGACTGGTCCTCCTACGTAAGGAGGGGCGCCCGGCGGACTCAGCCGCCGGTTACCGTCCCATCGTGCTGCTGGACGAGGTGGGCAAATTGCTGGAACGTGTTCTGGCTGCTCGCATCGTTCAGCACCTGGTCGGGGTTGGACCCGATCTGTCGGCGGAGCAGTACGGCTTCCGGGAGGGTCGTTCGACCGTAGATGCGATTCTGCGCGTCCGGACCCTCTCGGAGGAGGCCGTCTCCCAGGGTGGGGTGGCCTTGGCGGTGTCGCTCGACATCGCCAACGCCTTTAACACCCTGCCCTGGTCCGTGATTGGAGGGGCACTGGAGAGGCACGGAGTGCCCCTCTATCTCCGCCGGCTGATCGGCTCCTACCTGGAGGCCAGGTCGGTCGAATGTACCGGGTACGGTGGGACCTTGCACCGGTTCCAGGTCGTGCGCGGTGTTCCACAGGGGTCCGTTCTTGGACCCCTGCTCTGGAATATCGGGTACGACTGGGTGCTGAGGGGCGCCCTCCTCCCGGGCCTTAGCGTAATTTGTTACGCGGACGACACATTGGTCATGGCCCGGGGGGATGACTACGGAGAGTCTGCCCGTCTTGCCACAGCGGGGGTGGCCCTCGTCGTCGGCAGAATAAGGAGGTTGGGCCTCGACGTGGCGCTACACAAATCCCAGGCCCTGTGGTTTCGCAGGGCCAGGGTGGCGCCACCGGTCGACGCCCACATCATGGTAGGAGGCGTCCGAATCGGGGTCGGGGTGCAGCTTAAGTACCTCGGCCTCGTGCTGGACAGCCGTTGGACCTTCCGAACCCACTTCGAGCAGCTGGTCCCTCGACTTGTGAGGACGGCCGGCCATCTTGGTCGGTTGCTTCCGAACATCGGGGGACCCAGCCACGCAGTGCGCCGCCTCTACGCGGGGGTAGTGCGCTCGATGGCCCTGTACGGTGCGCCCGTTTGGGCCGAGCCTCGTACTCGGGCAACTTTTGCCCGATACTTGCGCCGGCCACAGCGCATCGTAGCCATCAGGGTCATCCGCGGGTACCGCACCGTCGCGTTTGAGGCGGCGTGCGTGCTGGCGGGGACGCCGCCCTGGGAGCTGGAGGCAGAGGCGCTCGCTGACGATTATCGTTGGCGATGCGACCTCCGGGCTCGGGGCGTAGTGCGTCCCCTGCGGGAAGCTGTTCGGGATCGGAAGGCCCAATCTCGGCGGTCCGTAATGGAGTCGTGGGAGCGACGCATCGCTAACCCCACTTGGGGTCTGCGGACCGTCGAGGCGATCCGCCCCGTCCTAAAGGATTGGGTGGGTCGTGGCGAAGGACGCCTCACCTTTTGGGCGGTGCAGATGCTGACCGGGCACGGGTGCTTCGGGCGGTATCTGCACCGCATTCAGGTGGAGCCGACGACGAGGTGCCATCACTGTATAGGATGTGACCAGGACACACCGGAGCATACGCTCGCTGTCTGCCCCGCATGGGAGCAGCAGCGGTGTGTCCTGGTCCGACAAATAGGACCGGACTTGTCGCTCCCGGGCGTCGTGGCGTCGATGCTCGAGAGTGGCGAGTCCTGGAAGGCGATGCTCGACTTCTGCGAGTCCACCATCTCGCAGAAGAGGGTGGCGGGGAGTGCGAGGGAGAGAATTTATTCTTCTCTCCGCCCCGCAACAACCCGCCGCCGTCGAGCAAGGGGCCGGAACCGGGATCTCGCCCGGAATCTGGCCCCTTAAGAGTTTCGGGTCCCCAACGCATGTGAGTGCGAGCGGGGACCCAAGAAGGTGTCGTGTCTCGCTCAGCACGCCCTTGCGTCAGAGCATCCGGAGGATGGCGGACCGCGCTCCCCGACCCACGCTGGTTCTGACCCAGCGGGGTATTCCGTGGGAGGGTGACATGCGGTCCAGCCATCTTGGCGGGCTTCGGATAGCCCGCCGACCGAGAGAGCCGGTGGCCGTATCGCCGGCGGCTGCCGGTTCGGCGTCCGGGGGCGGCGTGACGGAAAAGTGTGCCGAGAGCGTTACGCGTCGCGCCGTCCCACAAAACCCCGTGCTGGGTTCTGGCCTCAGCCGGGGTTCGGACGCTGAATGTGAGCGGTTGGAGGTTTTAGTGAGGTTCAACTCCCACATACCCCGCCCGCGGGGCGGGCGGGGATCCGGTGATTTCCTCCAACTGAAAAAAAAAAAAAAAAAAAAAAAAAAAATCCCATTTATAAAGAACATCAAAGTAAACGAAGCAAAACAATTTCTAGAAAGCTTTGGATAATTTTTATTTTTAATATCAACAATATTTTAAGTTAAAATATTTTCATAACAGCTTTAGTTAATTCTTGTTTCATGGTTATCTCTATTATTAAACTTTTGCTAATGATAATGATTTACTATTTATATTTCAAATGCTATTTTTTTCTTTTGTGAAAACTTCTTTAAAAAAATTGACATGAAACTTCGTATAGCGTCAAATTTTAGTGCCTCCAGCCTAGCCTTATGTACGTTGTTTAATTACAATTAATCTTAACCTAAATAGTTTCGTACAAGGATACTCCTATTACCGCAAGATTTGCGGTCGTCCAGGCTATAACAACATCACGACCCCAATCAGATAACATTCCCCGAAAGTATAGACCCCATCGCGTAGACATAACAATAATCACCTGCGCCAGTAATCCACTCCACGTTACGTCCACGACTAATTGCAAGGAAGCTCAATTTGTACGCACATTACACGGACCATGATAGTATCAGCGGCAATTACCCGGCACGTGGTGTGGGAAATTGTGAACATGCTGATGTCTAGGAATGATGTTTGCATGGAATATTAGAACTGTTGCTGTACTTTTGCGTTGATTATTGAAGTTAAAAAAGAACACAGTTTTCATAGCTAGTATTAGTTCTTTACGTGGCATATCTTAGTCCAATTTTACGCACATTACACGGACCATGATAGTATCAGCGGCAATTACCCGACACGTGGTGTGGGAAATTGTGAACATGCTGATGTCTAGGAATGATGTTTGCATGGAATATTAGAAATATTGCTGGACTTTTGCGTTGATTATTGAAGTTAAAAAAGAACACAGTTTTTATAGCTAGTATTAGGTCTTTACGTGGCATATATTACTCCAATTTGTACGCACATTACACGGACCATGATAGTATTGGCGGCAATTACTCGACACGTGGTGTGGAAAATTGTGAACATGCTGATGTCTTGGAATGATGTTTGCATGGAATAATAGAACTGTTGCTGTACTTTTGCGTTGATTATTGAAGTTAAAAAAGAACACAGTTTTCATAGCTAGTATTAGGTCTTTACGTGGCATATATTACTCCAATTTGTACGCACATTACACGGACCATGTTAGTATTGGCGGCAATTACTCGACACGTGGTGTGGGAAATTGTGAACATGCTGATGTCTTGGAATGATATTTGCATGGAATATTAGGACTGTTGTATTTTTGGGAATTTTAGTGAAGTTTGAAACAAACTTTCAAACAATTTTAAAGTTTGGTCTGCCCATAATTTTGGAAGAAAGATTTATTGCATTATTCAGTGCTATAATAGAACTTCAATTATATTTAACTAAAACAAAGTAATAAACTCCACTTACAGAATCCATCATGAATTCAAAATGTTCCCCGAAATAGTTTTTTTCCGAACTACTTTCATTGAGTACTAAACATCACCTCTTTGATGTCGTAAATAAGAAAAAGGCTTTCTAGCGAACTAGGACGGAAAATTCCCAATACGAAACTAAATAAGAATGTCACCTTTCGAGATATATTTTTAAAACATTTTTGATATACCTAGTGATTTGTTATTAAAATAAGTCGTAGTGGTTAAGTTAAACTAAGTAAGTAAGTTAGATCGCTTGTTTTCTGTGAAGGTTTTGAGATCGAATCCAGTCTCTTTTTTGCATTATCTCACCTATTAAGTTTAATGTCATTCCTGGATCTTTGTATAGGGTGGGCCAATCTAACGTTTGCATTTAGAGAATGGCAGCTCAAATGTCATTCAATTTGGGTTCATAATTTAGTTAAAGGTTTGACATTTACGAAATGGGAGGCTATACGCTTGAACAAAATTGGGAAATATTGAAAAGTTACTTCCAAAGTGGTGAGTCTTCAGTCCAAACTGTAAGAAACGTGTGTGTGTGTCAGATGAAGCCCATCTTCACCTCGGAGGCTATGTCAATAAGCAAAATTGTCGCATCTGGGGTTGGAAAATCCACACGTCACCATTGAGAAGCCAATGCACCCACAAGGAGTTACGGTTTGGTGTGGGTTTTGGTCCGGCGGTCGAAAAAAAATGAGCCGCCGTTACGGTGGCTCATTTTTCATACATACTCAACGAATTTTTGTTTCCAAAAGTTGAAGAGTATGACATGGACGACATTTGGTTTCAAGAGGATGGCGCAACATGCCACACAGCCAACATGACAGTCGAACTTTCGAACGTTAGATTCAAAATGCAAACTTTATATGGCCCACCCCTTACCTATTTTTAATTTTTAATTTCAGTCAGTCTACCTGGTCTGGAACATATTTTATTCCTATTTTATTTCACTTAGGTCTCCAATAATCACACTCGTTCGCTCGACCTAGAAATCAACCTGCACCCAGTATTTTTCCACGACCTATTTACTGAAAAAGAATGCAAAAAAACGTTTCAATTTATACCGAAGCTCTAAAAGCGTGCCATTATTAAAATAAAAGGGTGAAGATGGACAAAGCAATAACGTGAAGTGGATACAAATTGAATGCAAACGGCTTGAGAGTATTCGTGACAATTAAATTTAAAATATTGAAGTGTTGAGAAGAATAATGGTGAAGTTTCACTGTCTTCATAGCATAGGGCAAATAGATGATGTTGTTTATACTCAGAGAAACGAAACTTATGTTTTTTTTTTAGTTGGAGGAAATCACCGGATCCCCGCCCGTATGTGGAAGTTGAACCGCACTAAAACCTCCAACCGCTCACACTCAGCGTCCGAACCCCGGCTGAGGGCAGAACTCAGCACGGGGTTATGAGGAACGACGCGACGCGTTACGCCATCGACACTCTTTCCCGTCGCGCCGCTCCTTATGTACTACCGAAATATTTTTTATTCCTGTATGTAGGTACGAGCTAACGGGCTGAATTTAAGTGGTTACCGTCCCTCATGGATCTCTGCAATTTTAGAAGACACAAAGGAATCGTTACCTACGGCTATAAGGGGAAGGCATTTGAGAAACAAAATGAGTACAAAATATACTATCGTTAAGGACTAACTGAAAGTCAGTGCTATGAAATTTGAAACTTGAGAAAAACCCAATTACCAAAATTTATCATAATTTAAGTAGAATGGAATATCCTAAAGGGAGATATTATAAGAGGGATATTTTAAATGCTACACAGACACTTTTTATAAAAAATCTTTCTATATCCCTAGACTTCCGGGAGATGGTAGACCGCGCTCCCCGACCCACGCTGGTTCTGACCCAGCGGGGTATTCCGTGGGAGAGTGACACGCGGTCCCATCTTGGCGGGCTTCGGAAAGCCGACCGACCGAGAGAGCCGGTGGCCGTATTCACCGGCGGCTACCGGTTCGGCGTCCGGGGACGGAACGACGGGAAAGAGTGCCAAGCGCGTAACGCGTCGCGTCGTCCCTCCAAACCCCGTGCTGGATTCTGGCCTCAGCCGAGGTTCGGACACTGAGTGTGAGCTTTTGGAGGTTTTAGTGAGGTTCAACTCACACATACCGGGATCCGATGATTTCCTCCAACTGAAAAAAAAAAATCTCTAAACTCGTCACTTGTTTTATTTAAAAAAGTAAAACAGGAAAATTTTTAATCAGAAATCTCATTCGCGTTCCGTAAAGCCCGTGCATCCCATTTCTACGTCTTTACTCTCCATCACAATTTTCTCTAAAATCTTGATGCAAAATTAAATGAAAAACATACAGGAACAAGCCGACGCTAATAACAAATAAATGGTTATCAGCAAATGTACAACTTTGGAAATATTACATTCTACGAAAATAAATTCAGTTTTACATAAACACAAAATGATGAGCTTGAATCAAAAAAAAAATACTAAAATGTATATGAAAAATCTTATAATTGATTTTTTATGAAGAAGATAAAGGTTGGCAATAAAAAAAATACTACAGAAATTTAAAGTTTGATAATAGTGATATTAAGTGCTGTGGGTTTCAAAAAAGAATTCTTCTCAAAATGCTTGCTGTATGTCAAAGTCAAATCATTTATTTCAAATTAGATGTGGACACACATACATTTTGAATGTCAAAAATAAAATCAAAAGTTCTACCACCAGTTCGCTAAAATTACGCCTCCGTCCTGAGAAGAACCGGCGCAAGAAACTCAGCGGGCATGTCTTTTTTAATTTAATATTTTTTTTTCTTTTTTTTTTAATATTGTTTTACAATATTTTTGTTTTTAACAAATGTATCAATTGAAATGGCCCGGGACGAGCACCTCATTCCCATTTTGTGCAGTCATTTATATAATCATTAAGTTTATAATATGCTTTACTGCATGAACAATAACTGCCTTCTTATTACAATTAAACAAACATTATTTTCTACAAAATTAATAAACGTGAAACAATTCTAAATTAGAGTTCGTAAAATTGTAAAACTACACATGTATTTCTTCACTGTCGTCGAAGCAAAAATATATTGGTAAAGAGCCATTTGATAAATCCGATCCTTCTCAGTCCAATGACAGTCGTATCGTGTTTATGATTCTAATCTAATTAAATACGAGATCAAAAGAAAGTTTCCCGTTTGATATGGAGAGTTTCTTTAATTATGTTTACGAGTATCTGTGAATTCATATGATAGAAAATGGATTTGTTCCTGTTTTTTCTATACGTCATAACGAAGTCAGGCTTTTATTTTACTCTAAGGTAAATATAATAATGTTGTTCAACCCAAAATGAATTTCGATTGCTTATAATACAAAAAAGAGTTAATTTACGAATAACTCATTGTACCTTTAGTTGAAGATCCCTATAACACCAGGACATCATGAGTAAAGAATTTAAATAAGTGAAAAATTGGGATGAAAAACAGATTTGAATAATTTACTTTTCTATTTAGGTAGACGAGTTATCAGATCAACTGATCGTAAGTGGTTGTCGTCGTTCAGTATCCTCTGCAATGTCAGGGCCGCTACCTATGACCTATAATTAGGATTCTCTTTCGTGGTAAAAAAAAGTAGATGACCTGTTTAGTTAACTGATCAATACAAGTATGAACAGACAGCCCATCACATCCTCTGGGAGTGCAATCTATGGCATATGGAACGCGTCACTATGTTAAACTCCTTACACGTTGAGTCTAAAGTCGTTTATTACACAGATCTTGTAGCATCTAGCGCAAATTTCCGTGCATTCAGACGTTTTTGCCATAACTACTATTGTCATCCAAAATAGTCTCACCGCATAGGTCCAATCAATTTAATAAAATCAATGTCCGTGGTGCTTTCGTGGTTCTCAATTCTGGCGTAATGCTTTTTCAATCTTATTTTATTGTCTCCCGCTTTGCGAGAAGGGAAGTCGAAACTCATGTTTTCCTACTCCTTTTATTATCTTCTGATTAAATTCGTTGCGAGGCCCAAGACAAATTAGCTTTCCCTCGGTTCCTGGGCTTCACCGCTCAGTGTCATTACGATGGTCGCCGTTGTGGATCCTGGCTACACAGGAGTTACAGTGGTGGGAGTGAGAGGTGGGCAAATACCCGAATGACCTGTTTAGTATCTGGTTAATTATCGATCTTTCATTGACCGAATTAAGAATAAAATAGCTTAAGTAACAAATTGAACCGATCACGGACAAATTAAGAGGCAATTAGCCTAACTTTCTGGATTGATCGCAACTTGGGCAAGCAAGTTATTAATTAATTATAGATTTCCAATGAAACAGTTCCGCTATAATTGTACTGGAAGCCTTTTTTGTTTTTAACAGTTTTGAGTACTAATTTTATGGTGATGGTGATTTAAATAATACTGTACTGTAACAACCCATTACTGCCCACTGCTGAGCTCAGGTCTCCTCCGAGGAGGGGTTAGGCATAGCCCACAACGCTTGCCCAATGCGGATTGGGGGTTTTAAATAATAATACGAATTTAAATAAGTATATAGTTATGTAATATAGAACTTTAAAAACTCATAAAAAAGACGAAAAGTTAATTAAATATTCGGGGTAATTGTTTTATTGCGATAGACTTATACTTCCAACAATAAGTTTTTGAGTGAAGTTTTAAACGAGCATATGACCCACCTGATTAAAAGTGGTTACTGTTCACAAAACTCTGAGCTCAATGTGAAATTAAATGTTTCATATCTTCTCTTTTTCTGAATATGTTTTTTTTTTATTTAAAAAGATCATGCAAGTCCGCCATTGTTTACACACAATGATGTTTATTTACATGCTGAGGACGATAATGAATACCTTAATGGGTCGAACCCATAATTAATTCCGTAAATTAATCCAAAGGTTATTCCAGTCGCTTATCAACATGATTTAGCCCATGATAACAAAGTTACAAATCTGCTGACTCCTTCTATAAATTGGCTGGGATATTAACAAGGTGAAACACAATTACTTGCATTATTTAAGGGGTATTTTAATTGGAAGTATTTTGGTCTTGCGTTTTGTTTACTTAGCTTCATGCCATCGTGTAAGATTTAATGGTATGAATCAAAATGAAAACGATCCACTTATTTTTTCAAGAATTGTACAAAAACTAGCGAAGATATCTCTGTGAAATTACATACAAGATTATGTTACAAATACTTGCTTTAAAAGACAAAAGAGTCATCGAAATCGGTTTATCCATAAAAATATACATAAACAAGAACAAATACAAATACAAAATACAAAATAGTTTATTAACAGAATTTTAAACAACTAATACATCTTTGACAATGGTCCCCGCACTAGGTCAGACCTGTAACAGCATATTATGTAATTAATTTCTCCATTAAAAACTAATTTTTCAAACTTTTACTCTTTAACTCTTCTGAAATAACACGGGAGCCAAAACCTAGGCAAAGTTATCATCGTCTGCACGACTGTAACATATCCACACAATTTTACCTTACACGATAACGAAAAACTTCTTCTGACAAAAGCATCGAAAACTTCATAAAATAATTTTCCGAGAGCGTACAGCTTCCGTGTCTACCTTGATTACAAATTTTAATCAAACAGACAACCGCTAACGAGGTTAGTGGAGGTAGCGTAATAAATATTCCGGAGAACGTGAGAGAGTATGTTTGCTGATCGATGGGATGAATACCATATTGTTACTGGAATGATTTTTTGTTGCAAAAATGGGTGTTTTTTGAGTTGGTGGAAATAGCAGGATTCCCACCAGCCACGCACGCGTTTATACAGGGTGGATTTGTAACTTTGTGCTAGCTGAAGCTAGCTCAACTTCAACTGATCCAAAGTTACAGATCTATTGTTTACATTTATTTTCACTTATTTTTTACATTATATTTAAAAAAAAAATTAACAAAGAAATAAAATTTAAAAATACAATATAAAAAACAGAGGGCCACTGAAGACGAGGTCTACGACCCAAGGTCAGGGCTCAAGAAAGAGGAACCTCCTCAAAATACGTGTCGTGTCAAGAACGACCGCCTTCTGAATCAAGCCCTTTACCCAGCCGCGGAGCGAAAGCTTCTCAACATGACTTCTTTGCCCAGCCGGGGAGCTATTGTATATATTATTATTATGTGAGAGTTATCGCACTTAAACCTCCAACCGTTCACTCAGCGTCCGAACCACCAGCTGAAGTCAGAACCGAACATGGGGTTATGCGGGGCGGCACGCAATACTGTAGGTACTTTGTCCCGTCGCGACGCCCGCGTGCAACAGTAAGTAAACTAGCAAACGGCGACAAGAACGGAGCGAAGAGACCTACCGTAAAAACACTGAAGCGCTATATTAACGAAAGTGTGTTTATTAATTAGAAAATATTATAACAGTACCGAAAATATACACAAACATGGCAAAAAAAACTTGAGAGATGACATGGGACACCCGAATAGAACGAAGTTCCTTTCGATTAAAAGATATCTTATATTTTTTTTTCCTAACGTAAAGCGCGATAAGGAACGTGTTTTAAAAAATTTTGATCACAGCGCCATCTAGCGATAATCATGTAAAACAAATAAGGAACGTGTTTTAAAAGATTTTGACCACAGCGCCATCTAGCGATAATCATCTAAAACAACAAAAGTGTCGTGACAACTTTTCGTAAGAATTTTTTCCGTCTTTCCCTTTCACAACGCGCGATAAGGAACTTCGTTCCAAAAATTAAACATATTACGTTTAATATGTTTACAGGTATTCAACAAATAGTGTTTTCCGTAACTTCTTCTTTTTTCATTAAATTTGCAAATAAATAAATACACAAAATAAATAACTAAACTAACAGAATAAAGTGCGTCTTCAAGAACTAAAAATGAAAATAACAAATCTCAATAACATTAATAAAATTATTTTTTCGTTTTTCAATAACTCACTCAAATGAAGAGAACATCTTTTGAATTCATATTTCAAACGAAATTCGATGTTAAATTAAAATGAAACCCCGAAGAAGCCACTGAATTTGCTTTCACGAGAAAATTATCATCATACTAATAAACAAGCAATTTCGAAATTAATTTAAAAATATACTCAGCGAGGCAGCGTAATAATACAGCGACTTGAGTGCAACAGAACGAACGGCAAAAAATATACAAGATTTATGGTATAATAGTTAAAATGTAGAGTTTTTTGTTTGTTGATAATCTTAAAAGGGCAAGGTAGGGTAAGAGCTATTTAATCGTGATCTGTTACCCCAAGTGAAGTCGTGGTGGCCGAGTGGTCGAAGCGCTTCCTTCCGAACGGGAGGTCGCGGGTTCAAATCTGGCCGGCTTGTACCTCTAAATCTAAATGTGAAATAAAGATTTATGTGCAATTTTTCACAACACCACTGGCTAAAAACGGTAAAGGAAAACATCGTGAGGAAACCTGCATGTCGGAAAATAGTTCTAAAAATCCTTTCAAGATATGTGAAGTCTCCAATCCGCACTGGGCAAGCGTGGTGGACTATGCCTAATCCCTCTACTGAGGAGACCTGAGCCCAACAGTGGGCAGTAATGGGTTGGTAGAGAGAGTTACCCCAAGTATGTATATTTCTATGTCTTAAACACACATGCTCTATAGACAAAGTATAGTATAAATTGGAACTTGGACTTTGTACCAGCAAGCAATTCCGCGACGGGAAAGTGTGCCGCAGTGCGTAACGCGTCGCGCCACCCCGCATAACCCCGTGCTGGATTCTGGCCTCAGCCGGGGTTCGGACGCTGAGTGTGAGCGGTTGGAGGTTTTAGTGAGGTTCAACTCCCACATACCCCACCTGCGGGGCGGGTGGGGATCCAGCGATTTCCTCCAACTAAAACAAAAAAAAACCAGCAAGCAATTTGCCATGCATTGTTTGAGACGCGCGAGAAATCCAATTCTTGCACACAACTGACACAACTGATACTGGTGCCAACTTACTTCTTTTATGTTAATGTTTGGTTCCAAAAAAAGATACCATATATTTCAGAAAATTCAATATCCTTCAACGTAGAAGCCATGTTTTCAAAAGACCCGTTTATATTTAGTAATAAATTGCCTACCTCTGTGAAAATTTTAGAAGATTTTAGACCAACTAGCACTAGAGTACGTAATGCCGCGTGAAACTACTAGTTATATTAATAAACTTGAAGCCCGGTTCACCTTTTAAACAGTATACTTAGAAGCAAAAAAACCGCTTAAAGTAATTACTTCGAGCTTGAATCTTGCGAAAACTCCGTCGATTTTTCTTTTTCCAAATAAAACAGCAAGACTGGACGCGTTCTAGTCTGTGATATTGTGTTACCAATTTAAAAGTGGTGCTGTGTACTGAAGGATCTTGATATCCAATGCAATTTTACTTTAGTTAGTTTGTTTTGAACTTAATTTGTTTAGTTTAAGTACATTAGAGACAACAGTTCCACAGATCAATTGTATTTTTCATAGTTGGGTTCTGACAAAAAAAAAACAAGTTGGTGAACACTTTCTAACAATACTACCTAGAAGTGTACTGTGCAGTACTGTACTGTAACAACCCATTACTGCCCACTGCTGAGCTCAGGTCTCCTCCGAAGAGGGGTTAGGCATAGTCCACCAGGCTTGCCTAATGCGGATTGGGGACTTCACGTATCTTCAAAGGAATTTTAGAACCCTTTTCCGATATGCAGGTTTCCTCACGATGTTTTCCTTCACCGTTTTTAGCCAGTGGTGTTGTGAAAAATTGCACATAAATCTTTTTCATATTAAGATTTAGAGGTACAAGCCGGCCGGTTTTGAACCCGCGACCTCCAGTATGGAAGGCAAGCGCTTCAACCACTCGGCCACCACGACTATACAGTGCAGTACTGATTTAACATAATTTATAAGTTAATCGAAGTATAAACTTGATAAACTGTACAGTTAAGGGTTCTTTTATAGCATTTGTATTACAAAGAATAGTTTTGAAAAAACTACCCAAACTGCGTCTTTCACAAAATCAACTTCCACTCACAAAAAAGGACCCGAACACTTCATCAATTCCCAAACCGACAAGTCTACCTTCGAGACCCAAGGTACTTCAAAACGGCCCCGTGACAAAAGAACGAGCCCTTTGTTTTCAAGTCACAATCGAAATCGAAAATTATGATTCGCAACGTGTCCCGAAAGGCATACAGTTACAGAATCCGTGTTTACCCAAGAATCTGACCTCCGCAAATATTCTCGTACGTGTGTGGTGAAGTGGAAACGGGACAAAAGACCTTCGCTTCAATTCTAAGGATAATCAAATAGTTTACGGTCGAAAAACATTTACCTTAGGTACTTTTAGGGACGCCAGGTTTATTTATGTTCGCAATGGCTTTCGGACGGTTCTTCTCTTTGACAGATCATTTGTGGCAAA
Organism: Trilocha varians; assembly: GCA_030269945.2. Taxonomy (NCBI): domain Eukaryota; kingdom Metazoa; phylum Arthropoda; class Insecta; order Lepidoptera; family Bombycidae; genus Trilocha; species Trilocha varians. The sequence continues at coordinate 10,313,540 of AP028265.1, read as the reverse complement.
TGAAATGGGCTACACGGGACTTTTTTGGTTGGTCTTTTTGGGGATTTTATACGGCGAAAGGGTTAATACTGGTAATGCGATCACGGTATTGTTGTTGAGTGTTTGTTTACGTTCAAGTGCCACTGTCGCTGTAATGGAAGTAATTTTCGCTTTGTTTCCGCGCACTTTTCGTCGTAGTTTTATTTCTGGGAATAGCTTTTTTGTTGGATCCAATTTAAGTGAGTGGTGATCATTTCTTTATGTTTATTAGTAAAGCATACGTACTACCAAATGGTCGAATCGCTAAGTTATATCTCGACTTCAGCAGGATACATGTTGCTAGCGTTTCCTCTACAGAATACTCAACTGAGTCAGACAATAATACTATGACAATCCTACAATGCCTCATGTCAATCGGCAATCTCAATCAGGAATATTATAGAACCCATGTACCACTTCATATATAGGGTGGGCCAATCTAACGTTTGCATTTTGAACTAGGTACTGTTTATTTAGAGAATGACTCAAATGTCATTAAATTTGTGTTAATAATTTAGTTAAAGGTTTGACATTTACGAAATGGGACGTTTTCGGTTCGCCCAATGGGCAGAAGATCGTTTGCCTGAAGATGAGCATTTTTTCCGAAAAATCGTCTTTTCAGATGAAGCCCATTTTCACCTCGGAGACTATGTCAATAAGCAAAATTGTCGCATCTGGGGGTCGGAAAATCCACACGTCACCATTGAGAAGCCAATGCACCCACAAAGAGTTACGGTTTGGTGTGGGTTTTGGTCCGGCGGCATCATTCGAAAATGAGCAAGGAGCCGCCGTTACGGTCAACGGCGAGCGTTACCGTACCATGCTCACGAATTTTTGTTTCCAAATGTTGAAGAGTATAACATGGATGACATTTGGTTTCAACAGGATGGCGCAACATGCCACACAGCCAACATGACAGTCATTCTTTTGGAAAAATGCAAACTTTATATGGCCCACCCGTTACATAAATCTATTATTACAGTCCTAATAAATCTCAAATTATCAGTTCTCCTAATACAGTACATTCACCAAGCTTTCTGTCAAGTCCCGAACAGTCTGTGTACTCAACCCAGTTAACTGGCGGCTTCGCTCAGCTTAACACCAAATGTCCACAACACTGAAACATTGCAGGCATGAACGTTATATCCTCCCTTGTTAGTGTTGAGTTTAGTCATAAAATGGAGTACTAGAATATACTCAATTTGATCATTAAAGTTAGTTATGCACGGAAATCTTTACTGGTCAATTTAGTCTGGCATTGCAGAGGGTCGTAAGGGACCACACCCACTTATGTACAATAAATCAGGCCATGAGCTCATTTACCAGTCTTGCTAAAAAAATTTAGTCATACGTCTACTCCCGTCATCGGTCCTCATATTGAAAGATCCTATTAATGATTTCATCAATCAGACTCTATTCCCAGTGGCAAATAATTCGTTATTCATAAAACTCAATGTTAATTAAGAGTACTTCGTATATTGTCATGTTCCAGAAGATTCCTATAACCGTCACCATACACCATATTTAATGTAATTAAAAAACTTAATGATATATACGGCAGCACTAAAGCTATAATCTCTCTCATAATTTCAGCTGGACGCAAGCCGCACGGTATAAACTATATCAAAACCATTACCCCCACGTTTCTAAGATACATCTCAAAACGAAACACGAGACATATTCCGCAGTCACATTTCATTTGGCAGTATTTCGGTAATGATTAGCATAGTACTGCATTAGCCGCAGTCCCAGCCGTACTATGGCACTGAGCTGTAACAGGTCGCCTGTGTTGTATTGTGCATAAATTCGATTAAGATTAAATGGGATAGCTCCGAATATTGCAACAAACAGGCGAATTTTGAGTTCTGCATATAAATTAGTTATAAGCAATATTGAGGATTTGATTTTGAGGTTATGTTTTACAATGTTTTTAGGTTAGGGGCTGTCGGTTACTACAAAAGTATTTTGAAGAACTGAACAACATTGTTATATATTTCATCGTTAGCTGTTTGTTGTTTTTTTTTTTTAATATTAAAAGTAGTTTTAATAATGATTATAATCATTATTGATAACATTTAATATTAATTGATTGATAATTATCATAACAACCAGCAGCCAGCTTGTGCACGCTATTTGCTGAACAAAGATATCACATCTGCCAAAGCTGACAATAATATAAGTATTACTTTTTTACTTTATTATTTGATTTCTTTAAACACTCGCGGTTATCTACATCACTTACACTATTACTAAACGGGTTCTTACCACGATTATTTTTAATTGAGCGTTCACGATATTTCAGCACTGGAACTCGAACTCACATGTGGTGCCGGCAAACGAACTAGAAACAGGGTAGACAGATTTGTCGGCTCTTAAATGACCTGCCCGCAGCTCCTCAGTCTTCCCGTGATCATGGCGCTTGAAACAGTACTGAAATATCGGGACCACTCAATTAAAAATAGTCGTGGTAAGAACCCGTTTAGTAATAGTGTAAGTGATTTATTATTTGATCTGAAAATTTAAAACAAAGATAAAATATTTACGATACTTTTCAAAATAGAATACTACAGCAGGTTTAGAACTGCATAAAATAATTCGATGAATAGAACTCGAATGGGGGAAGTTGCGGAGAGTATTCGAGTCAGATCGATTGCCGCGGATGTCTGTGGTATACCAGAAGCATCCGACCCAATCTCGGAACCTTCATGAACTTGCTAATCATGCAATTAACTAATACTGAGATAGAATAAATATATATCTTAATCTCTAGTCTAGATTAAACTGGAAAACGGTTGGACTTATTGGTTGATTTTGGTCTTGTAATAGTTGTAAAAGTCCAAAGACGGTTTAAAATGCGAATACATTTTAAAATACATTTAGTTTTTTTCTATGCTAATCGTAATTCGTCTATACTAGACTTTGTGACGCAGACGAAGCTGCACGGACTAATAAATAAATAAATATAATAAAAATAGCCTTTATTCAGACAAGATACAATGTGCTTAAAAACTAAATTAATTTAAAATAAGAAAAAAAAAAACGTTATAAATTTGCCTCAAAACCCCTGTCTGTTTGCTCTTCAGCAAAGGCCTCCTCCAAGCCTTTCCACAAGTTCCTGTCTCTAGCTATTCTGGTCCAAAGTGTACCAGCTGCTTTTGCGATCTCATCTGCCCAACGTCTGAATGGTCTCCCTCTTTTTCTGCTCCAGTGCCCAGTAAACCAGTGCATAATTTTCTTACTCCACTTGTCAGATCCTCTTACGGTATGCCCTGCCCATCTCCATTTTAGTTGTTTAACTGTTGTTGCTACGTTTTTAATTTTCGTTAATTTCACCAAGTCCGATATTTTAACTTTATCAGAAAGCTTCTTACCTGTCATACTTCGCATCATAGCATTTTGACAAGTTGTTAATTTTTTACTTTGTGCTTTAGTAAGGGCCCAAGTCTGGCAGCCATACGTAAGAACTGGAAGAATGCAGGTTTCATAAACTTTTCGTTTTATTGATACATTTATATCTCTATTTTTCATAACCCCTTTTAGATTCCAGTATCTTTTCCAAGCATTTCCCACTCGTCTATCAATTTCTTTATTATGTAAATCTGAAAAGGAGATGATTTGCCCCAGATATAAATATTCCTCCACATATTCGATTTTGTTGTTGTGAATCCAAATTTCTTCCTGTATAGAATTTGTTATTGCTTTGGTTTTTTCAATGTTCATTATCAGTCCAACTTTTTGGCTCTCTTTATTCAATTCGGTAAGCATTATTTGGAGTTCATTCTTTGTAGTGGAGAAGATGAGCAGGTCATCCGCAAATCGCAGGTGTGACAGGTATTCTCCATTTATCATTATTCCCTTTTCTTCCCAATCCAAACGACGGAAAACCTCTTCCAAAACAGCAGTAAAAAGCTTAGGTGAGATTGGATCCCCCTGTCGGACGCCTCTTTGAATTTTTATTTCTTCTCCCACTGTCTCTAATTTTATTCTTGCTTTACTATTATTATACAAATTTTTGAGTAATTTTATATATTTAAAATTAACCATCTGATTCTCGAGTGCTTTCCAAATCTCATCATGTCTGAGTGAATCAAACGCTTTGCTGTAGTCTATGAAGCAGCAGTACAAGGTGAAATGCACGGACTGCTACTATAAAATAATAATCGGGTACTTTGGTATTAATATGCGGACAAAATCTACTAAATTATGAAACAATTGAGCAAATTCGAAAGTAATAAAAAACAGATAAAAACACTGATATTAACGCAAAAGTTACAACCGATAATCTCAACCCTTCAACAGACTTGAAATATTAATCCAATTTTGATAACCCACCATTATTTCTCGCGAAATGCAAATCTCGAAACGGCTTTTAAATTTCATTCAAAGTTAACCTCGACTTAACATCTTTCTCAGGCCGTGATAAAACGGCAATCTTTCCGACTAATAAATTATGAGAAGGTCTCAAGCTTGCGACTAAATCAGCTCGAAAGCTAACCAGGCTATTAACGTCAGAAAGGATAAAACTTTCATGCAACCTCTAACTTATGGTATCAGGATATGAATTAATCCCATAAGAGTCGATATTGGAAAAGTTCTACCGGATTTATTTACCCCGTTTATTGGTTTTTCATTCAGCGAGCGAGCTATCTTATTAATCTTTGATTAGAAAATGTAGTCCGTCTGTTCGCGACTAACGAACTAAACACGGTTTGTGAAACAAGATGTGCTATTTAACAAATTATGAAATGGCTCCTTGGACTTGTGTCAGTGTGTGTTTTCTAACTGATAAAGATAGTGATACAAAATACAATTTCTATAACATAAATTCTAAAAATAATTGCAGCATACACTCGAAATTCTGCAGCATACACTTCAAACACAGCAGCGTAGAAATAGTCGTAACATTCCACATCTACCCTCCAAAGCTACAACAACCCCAAGAATTTCCGAACCGATATGAAAACGGTACATTTGAGAACACTTACTGAAGGGAGTCAGAATTCACCGAATTTCCGAGTCGAATGAGCATCTACCGTTTCACGGCTCTATTTAGCCAGCAGGCCTAATTACCATAATGCAACATTGCGCTCGGCGACGATTTTGATTACATTGCCGCCTCGTGGTGAATACTAACTCTGCTTGCTATGACAGACTTTATGTAACCAGCACATATTTTACGAGCCTTTTTATTTCGGTTTTTGCGACTTCATGCATAGTGCTTTCTTTGTGAAGAATTTGATGGTTCTGTTATGTTTGGGCTGGGTTTTGTGGAATTATTTGAGTGGCGCTTTGTGCTCGTTTTGAAGTTACAATCTGGAGTTATAGAGCTGGAAATCAATATCAATTTATTTGAGGTGGTATGGTTTAGTGCTTACACAATGTAGTATTCAGATTTTGCACATTATTTTCCAAATCTATTTACCCGAAAATATCAGTCTACGTTTGATCAAGAATTCATGTCAACTGGAATTGGTAGTTTAAAACTCAGCAATTGTTTGACAAAGAAAAAGGCAGACTATAAACACAATTACTGTAGTTCCAGAACATTTGACTGAAAAACTAAAAGACTCCTCGCCAAAACAGATGCAAATAAGCGTCACGAACTGAATATAAAACTAGTTTTAACGTTTAAACGAAAGTGAAAAAGTGATATTACGCTCCAGCAGGTACCTACTCTCGGTGACAATGGAAGTGCAAATGAGGTCAAAAGTTGTCGGTGATGCAGCGTCCGCTGCGAAACGAAGCGCTTAACTGTTGCTTTATACGTTTATAGATATAGGAATATTCTGGAATCGGTTTTGTATGAAATGGAAGATAAAGGAACATAGGAACTCCGTTTTTGCAATGGAATTTAAAGGCGAGAACATTAGGGTACTGATATTCTTTTTGTAGGTTATCGTACTTTTATCAACCTATGTCTCTTCAAGATTTTACTATAACGGCCATTCCCTCGCTGTCTGCGTCTAAGGACTTCTCATGTTGTTGACTAAGTTACCGGTTTGCCTTGCGAGATATTTACCAGTCACACCAGCTAAGCTCGAGTCCATGTTATGACTGTATGATTTCTAACTTCTAAAATGCCAGGTACTTATGTCCATGTTGAACTATTCGTGTTTCGTCGACATTTATTATATCATCCCGTTAAATAATAGTAGGTTGGTAGTGAATGATCCTGTAAAATTTCATACATGATTTTAGAATTAATAAGTGGACTGTTAGTACGAACTGTAAAGGCTAATACTGGTCCCAAACAGTTGTCATATTTCCACTCTGCTTTGTCAATGCTACATGACATGATGCTACAATATCAATTGCCTAATCATGTTCTACAAACGATGTACACTCGATATAATTATCTACAGCATACCGAATGATTTTGCTAACTAGAATTGATCGCCAATTGTAAATTCATGTTTGGTATCGAATAATTCTGATAACTTTATTATTTAGCCATAAATCTGAGCATTTATGATTACTGTATCTTACACTGGATACACCTTGTGGCCATAATACAGTAAGTTCCAGAAGTATTGGTTATATACTTATTGGACCATGCGATGATAAAGTTGTAGAATACTTCAAAATATATAGAATGAAACAAAAGGATTAAGTGTTTTGAGTCACGTTTTGGTCTTCATTAGACCTCTAGCACCTTTTGAATCGAGTCCTCAAGAACTATAATAAACTTATGTCTCCATCTCTTAATTCAAAATTCCCAGTATTTTGTAACACCAAAATCCACAAATTGAAGCCCAAAAAAGCAATATCCAAAGTAATACAGACATCGAAACATATTTCAAAGTGGGATTGCTAGAACTAACTTATCGAACGGACTCCACTAAAACTGCCAAGTAATCTAATACCGCATCTATAAATTCTAAATCTGGGAGACTGCAAGCCGTACGTCACAGTTTGTAATTAAATGACTCGCGCGGACAACTCGGAGCAGTTCACAGAATAATTAGATTGCAGAAGTAAGAATTATTTTAGTATGTGAATTAATATTCATGGGCATTGAACTTGGTCATTTATGGCATCGGGATTTAGACCTCAGCTTTATATACTTTTGCAACTAAGCTTCAACTGGGCAACCAATCATGCGAACAGTAGTGAACTGTGCTAGTAACTATGTGCACAAAACTGTATCATTGCCTGCGTCTTGCATAACTTAAGAAGGCGTTCGCACTTTCGGTGACTTTTTAGAAAGCGACAAATATCAACAAAATATGTGCAATATTAAGTTACATGTTCAGCCTTAGGTACAAGGCGTTAGGTACAAAATTGTATATCCAAAAAATGAGAAATAAAAGACCCAAAATATAAGTTCTTCTAACGACTGCCTGCTTCTAAAGACACTGTAAGACAAATTGTATGCAGATTTATCTCTGTATTCTTTCTGTGGAAAGCCTCTACAATATTATGCATCGTGTTTATAGTTCTGTAGGTGTCTGTTGAACTATTCCATTAATGTGTTTCTATGATTCCATTCGTGCAGAGTGCTTAATGTTGGAACAGAATGGAATAAGCTTTGCGGCGTGTATTCTTGTTTAGGGGTGTCAGGAGTCAAATATGTTTGATTAAATTTGTTATCTTTTACTTTAGGTCTCAATTTTGACGACAAGTTCTTATGGATTCTATGTAAAAATGTCTTTTGCTTGCGCCAGAAAATGGGAAATGATATACTATTTTTTACGTAATTTCAATTTATAATTACGTACGTACAATGTAATTTACGTACACTGTATGTAGCGCTATGACATGTCCCTCTTTAAACGAGATTTAAGAAAAGTCCTGTATCGGTAGGCGATAGATAACAGCCCTTCATTGCCCTGGCATTACAGAGGTTCATGAGCGACGGTGACCGCTTACCATCAGGTGGGCCGCAGGCTCGTTTATCTATCACGCGATAAATAAAAAAAAAGCACTGGTCTGTTTGATAAAAAAAATGTTGTATAGTTTATTTATCGTGGAAGTCTATAGGCTATATTGTATCCTCTGTGACGCAGACGAAGTCGCTAGGGTCAACTAGTCAGTAATGTAGTGAACAAAAGAAATTGTGAATCGAATCGTGAAGCGAGAAACTAAATGGTTACGGAATAATGTCAGACATTTCTATTTAAGTGTAATATAAAGATCGTAAGTAAAAATTAATTTGTTTGGGGGTATCAAGCGATAACACAACATCATTACTATTGATGTGCTCTAGTGATGTGAAAGACACTTTTAATTAATTTTAGTGTAGTATAGTGATGTCAAAAAAATTTTTGAATAACACTGCTAAAATCCTATTTAGTAGTTTTAAGACTAAACTAATCAACCCTCATTAAATTAATATTATAATATTAAATATCAATATTAAAAGCATTGGTGTTCGGAATTACTAAAATGGATAAATAATATAGATAAATTTATTTTGCAAATCACCAAAATGAGTATCGAAAATAAAGTCAGTGTGTTCTAGAATGTATGTGTTGATACCTTACATTGCTTATGTTGATACACCCACCTACGTACGATTCATCATCATCATCATCATCATCAGCCTATAGACGTCCACTGCTGGACATAGGCCTACCCCAAACCTCGCCACATCGACCGGTCCTGCGCCATCTGCATCCAGTGACCTCCCGCGATCTTGACCAGATCGTCGGTATATCTTGTGGGGGGTCTACCAACATGGCGCCTACCGGTTCGCGGCCGCCACTCCAAAACTTTTCGGCCCCATCGGCTATCCGTTCTTCGCACAATGTGTCCTGCCCATTGCCACTTCAAAGATGCAATTCTTGGTGCTATGTCGGTTACTTTAGTCCTTCTGCGGATCTCCTCATTTCTGATTTTATCAGAGAAACACCCAGCACCTACGATTACGCAATAATTATTAACTCACTGGCATATTCACTATTGACAACCAAAAGTCCCTATAGTAACGGTAATCGATTCCCATCGAGTGGCTCATTTGCTCTTTTATTTGCCTATTAAAAGATAAATTAGAATATATTATATTTTCTAGTAACCGATGTTTTTTTCTACTTTTAAATAAATTCTATTCACTATTCATTCTTTAACACTTTGTCCCGTCACTAGCAATAATCTAAATGGCCACTCAGCCGTAACTACAGCAGGGACGAAATATGACTTTTTTTAATTTACTAATTGAATTCAATGTTTACTTTCAACAATTACACTCTTGGTATATTTTAGAGTAGATAATCAAATACATTTTCATAAATATAACATGAAGTATTTATTAATCGTTTATATTATATTTAGATTAAGTATATTTTTGTCAAAGATATTTGTTCTTACGTTCTTATTTATTAAGCATTATATTACGTACTAGTAGATGTGTGAAATACATTTTTTTGCTCAGTTAATTTCAACGGCGTATCGCTTTTCCTATTTCTAACATCATTCTTACCTAAGTAACTATGTAGTAACTATTTTACTAAACGCTGCAACTCGGGGGCGGCGCGACGGGAAAGAGTGCCGATGGCGTAACGCGTCGCGTCGTCCCTCACAGCCCCGTGCTGGGTTCTGGCCTGAGCCGGGGTTCGGACGCTGAATGTGAGCGGTTGGAGGTTTTAGTGCAGTTGAACACCCACATACACGCCATTGAACGGGAGGGATCCGGTAATTTCCTCCAAATAAAAAAAAAACGCTGCAACTAATTCTACACAATAAACGACCAAAAAAACTCACAAAATTACTTATTAGTAACCTGAGAACAAGCCAAGCAAGAAAACTGCATCTTAAAAGCAAAACTCAAAATTTAGATCTTGATGAAATTCCAATAGAACCGCACTTCAAGCATCACTTTCTTATAAAAAATCATTGACGTCAATCACCATATTATAAAAAAATCCTACTCCTTTTAGAACTCAATCATAAAGTCGAAACACACTAAAACAAATATGACGTCTTATATCTCTGTCAGCGAAACGTACAATCAACAACAGTACGACATGCAGTCTCATATAACTGGATGTTCAGTGGAATTCCTTCGTTGTTTTCAGTCGCTCCTCTAAAATACGTGTAGACATTTACTTTCTGGCAAGTAAAAGGTATGTGGGGCGTTCGGGGTCGAATTTAGAAGTATTGTCTGGGTCTATTTCTATTTCTTTTGACACTTTTGATTTCGCCACAAATCAAGTCGTGTTTTTTGGAACGAAGTTCCTTATCGCGAAAGGGGGCTAGACGGAAATTCTTATGAAAAAGTTGTCACGACACTTTTTTTGTTTTAGATGATTATCGCTAGATGGCGCTGTGATTAAAATCTTTTAAAACAATTCCTTATTTTGTTTTATATGATTAATGCTAAATGGCGCTGTGATCAAAATATTATTTAACTCTTATAGAAAGAGAGAGAAAGAGACGTTTTAAACTATGTAACTAATTATTATTACTTAAAATGAGCTAAATAAAACCGTTTAAAAATAAAAAAATATTACAATTCCCGCACTAATTAATCGAAAGGAACTTCGTTCCATCCGGGTGTCCCTTGACACCTCTCAAGTTTTTTTAAAATGGCTCTCTCTGTTTTAGAATTTTAAATTATTTTTTTCATCTACAATCGGAAATCTACGAGCAATGTGTAAGTAATTGACCAGCATATTTATTGTCAGATTAAGAACACCAAAATTTGAGACATAAATGATAGCGCCAAATTACATTTACACTCATGGAACCTAACTTGTTGAAAAATACTGAGCTGTTATAACTCGCTTCTGTTACTGGTGATTAAGTCTCCTCGATACACATAATCTACTATGTTTGTCTAACCCAGATTAGGTTAGAATATAAACGTACAATCAACAAAAAATCAAACATATCTACCACTAACAAACATAATAGAGCTTAAAAGAACATTTGTATAGTCACTCAAAAATGATCTCCAAACACAAACACCACAATGATCACCAATTCAGTTTGTCACTATATTAATGAGAAAGCAGATTAAACGTCCTAATCCGTCCCAGTCGGACGTAATATCGCGAAGCTCAATAAATTCACCGCAGATGCGATCTATGTGCTCTGTACTGGTGGCTTACCAGAGTGCATTAGTTTGTTGGAATTCCACCCAAGAGTTTTGGGTTTCGAAACGTTTAAACCGTCACTATTTGATTTGTTGAAATGGCTGGGGTCGGTTTTTTAATCTCAGTCGCCATTTTGTCAATATGTTTCTAATAGCTGTGCGGGAAATATTTTTGCAAATAAAAGCAACCGACCATTTTGAGAAGGTCAAAACCGGGAGCCTATTACTGAGACTTCGCTATCGGTCCGTGCGAGTGTCACCAAGTTGTATCTTAAGAATGGTGATATCTTCACAGTTGAAACTGTCACAAGTAGTGTATTTGCTACTATAACAAACTCTCAAACTCTATCGTTTCTTGCTCGATATTAATAACGATGACAGGTACAATCTTTAACTATTCAAAGAATGTTTAATTTTATGTTACCTTTAACTCCGCTGGACTCCACGACTATCATCACCTCAAAAAGTCATAGTAATCGATCTACAACTATTTTATGCGGGGACGAACATAAAAAAGAAATAGTTGACACTTTTATAATTAAAAAAGATGCCGATAAACCTACGTGTAACTACAGAATAGTCTTCAAAAATATATTTGATTTTAACAGGCTCCAAAGGCGAAACTTAAAAGAAAATATCAAAAGTAATTGAAAAACACATTCAGTACGTGTATTTTATGACAAACTGGGTCACGTTGAAACGAGTCACTATTTTAATTAAACTCCCATACGAGTTTCAAAATTATTTGATATTCCACTGTACGTTTATAACACAAATAGTATATTCTATTATTGCTGTGGACGTGGCATCAGGCTACCAGGTAATTTGAAAACAAAATATATCAAGCATATAGCAATAAATAAAATTTAATTTAATTTAATTTAATGGAATTTTGTAATTACCTAATAATAATATGATCTATAATTGATTGAAATAAATAAATAAATATAAGTTAGCAAAACTTGGTAGTAAGCATTCTTATTAATGTAACTATTTTTCTATGCTATAAACTAATCTAGATATCGTCACTCTAAATACAGAGGGTCAGAATATTTCTTACCTTAGAATCAAAAACTGAAATCCACGACGATGGGTAGCGGCATTTAGATAAAGAATGACAGATTCTATGAAGCCAGTTGCCGCTTCAGAGACATTACTCTGGGTATGTCTTACCGTTCTGTTGAAGATATCTTTTAACTTTGAATAAAAAGTGTAAGTAGCCACCTTAAAAATCTATCCTTAAATCACAATTTTATAATCACTGGTACTGACACTATCCCACAACCTACTATCTTCCCCATAAACAAAGCAAGCAAAGTCCTCACGTTTCATTTCAAACACAGCACCAAATAAATCTTAGAGAGGCTATATTGAGAACATATAGGTAACGCATTGGCACTAGTTGAAATTCCACCTCCGTACATACGTTAGGGATTCACATCTCGCGTCTGCGGTTTACCCTACATGTAGCTTTATTAAACGATAAATCGCCCCCGAGACGACGCAAAGTGGAAAGTTTTGTTGGAAATATGACGTGCCTTAATAACCACGGACGTTGTAAAGGGCCACTCAAATTGTAAAGTTGAGGTTCAAATTACTTAATCTCTCGTTACTGCTGTTTAATGTACTGTTATTTGTTTTAATTGTGATTTAGTTTTGTTTTTAGACTAAGAAGATGCGTGACTAATTAAGCTAAATTAAATGTTGGAATAATTTTCGTGATTTGTTTCAGACATTTTCAAAATTGGTCATGATGTTGTTTGAATGAATGTCGGTGGTTGGTTACGATTATTAAGAATTATCATAAACTATAGATGTTTTCCGATAACATTATTTTATTCCCACTTTACTAAAATATTATTTTAATTACTTAAGCTGGAAGAGATCTAGCACACAGCCCACCTCAAGGCGATTTTATGTTGCCCGTGGATATCCGCAACACATGACATAACCAAGGCGTTATCTATCGACTAAAGAAAATGTAATATATAAAAACACAGTAGTTTATACCAAAATTTACCCTAAAAAGTAATTTACAACAATAAATCAACTCAACACAAATTGTCAGATAAACACGACCATATCGATTTTGTAGACATATCGAATCGTCATGATCCCAATCGATTAATCCACTCGAAACATCCGAATCCGATTTACGAATACACGAGATAGTTAGAGGCTGGCGTTGATTGACAAGGGTATTGGGGCAGGAGAGCGTGTCCTGTTAATTGTACACGTTATGGCATGAATAAAGTATTGATATCGATTTTCGAATCGAATTTATTAGTCTGGTTTGTTAATGACTGTAAAGGAGAAATTTCTTTTGTTGTGTGTGTTAGTATGTGTGCGAGCGTTCATACCTTACATGAGGACCGACTACTTGGATACATAAAAACCTTTTTTTGTGCCGTACCTACTTTTCAGATTTGGAATGGACCCTCATCTGTGGTGTTCCCAGAGCGCTATGGCATGTTCCTCTTTAAACGTGGTTTAAGAAAAGTCCTATTTAGTAGATAATGGTTAATGGCAGAAATAAAAAAATACAATTAATTATAATTCAAATAGAATAGTCAAATTAAGCCTTCTAGTTTTTAAATTTATTGTTACAAAGCAAAGCCTCAGGATGTGACACCGTAAAGCTAACTGTCGAATGCATGCATGAATCAGCCTAATATATGCAAATTTTCGTAAAATTAACAGTGAACAATAATTGAAAGTAGAAACGTATAATTAAGCCATTCTTTCAAAGAAAACCTTCTGGTTTTTCAATTCATTGTTACAAAGCAAAGCTTCAGGCTGTGACACCGTAAAGTTAATTGAATTCTTGAATATACTATCGACCTCATAAGTACATGAACATTTTCAAAACCCTATCGCATGAAAGCAAGTTGCATTTATTACCTTTTCTTATAATAACCATTTTGGACACCTACAGTATATATCTCACTCTTTCACTTTTAGCCGAAATAATTAAATTGTCAAAGTGCAAATGATTTTAGCTTTAACCATGTGCACCTAATTCTGAGGCCGATTGTACAATGAATAAGAGTTAAAACTGTACCTTAAAATTACTCCTTTTTTCCTTTGATTATAAAGAGAACCTTCTAGTTTTTCAATTCATTGTTACAAAGCAAAGCCTCAGGCTGTGACACAGTAAAGCTAATTGAAGGCGAAGCGTCGCGCCGCGTCACGTCCCCGCTTCGAGATTACACGTTGTAATCGGCTTTGCGGTCGAATACAATTTTACGACGGATTGCAAACGCGCCATATCACTATAGTCACAAAATATAGAACAGAATTAAGAGAAGTAAAGTTGTATACGAATTGTGAGCAACGTGCTCAATAAACAGATTTACAGTAGATCTTTATTGACGATGAAAGATAACATACAAAATATTGAACAGTATAAAATTAGAATCATTTTCATCGTTTCAATCAAGTTTCAGAACATTGTAAAAGGCAACCGAAGTCAATCTTTGCACATACAAATAGTTGATAATCACTTTAGAAGCTATTACATTGATTAACAAATTTATAGATAAATGTAATGTCAATGTAAGTTCAGTTTTTAGGTATACAGAACTATCAAAAGTACTTACACTGTGATTTTGTAATTGTTCCGACTTGAAAATTCTGAACTCTATAGGTAATACCATTTTCTCAGTTTCACAAACATTATATTGTTTTTTGACACAAACTAATATGAACATTAGATATTTTTGGGACAAACACATGAAAAATGAGATTTAGTACGAGATATTGATATCTATTGGTTTTGTCACATATTTATTTATTTAAAGTAAGGATCATCAACATATAACATGAGTTTGACTTCTGTCTAGTATCAAGTTTCTGTGCTATTGAGCTACAAAGGTCTGAAGCCTTTTCTTTTTCGCTTGAATCAATTTGACGTTCGACTTACGAAATCATTTTGGGTCGGAGAGAATTTGTAATTTGGAATATAGTGTTTGCGACATTTGCGTTTTTGTTTTTTTATTAGTCTTCTTATTTAGATGACAAATAAGGCTATATTTCTGATAGATAGGTCACTGTCTGTCTATGTGTACATTGTAAAATAGTTACGTCATTAGATCTTACAGTTCGTGTTTGTGAGTTTACATGAATTTCTAAACGCAAATTCTTGAATTATATTGTAATTTTATCAAATAAACATAATTACTATCAAGCTTATGTTTCTCCAAAATATCAACAAATGTAATATTCTCACGGTAAGGATTTTTTCCTTAATTAAGAAAAAACCCGATTACAAGATTTGATCTTAACATAAGTACTCACATTACTTATGCATGTATATAAGCCAAAAGATCATCTGAAGTGACAAAAAGAAAAAAAATAATTGAAAAAGAAAAGTTGTCTCGTGAAGGATTTGAACCTCCGCCCTCCGATGGTCAAGATGATTTGTATATCGGCGCTCTAACCTACTGAGCTAACGAGTCTGCTACGAAACATCTAGAAAACACACTATAAGTGTGACTATGTGACGTCATTTCACATTTGACAAACGAATATAATGATGATGCATCTCCGCCTACGTTAATCTCGAGTTGAGTGTTTTGATAACTACTGACCTATTTTGTAATTTATATGCTCGAGTGAAATACACTGTAGAATTTAAATTCAAAATTAGATTTCACTGAAAATGCAACAAATTGAGATAGGTTAGCGCCAGTGGTAGATATTTTTATGCTTATCTATATTATTTCCACCATGTTCATTAGCGGCTCAATCTCTGGTAATTCTGGTTGTTGAGTGAGTGGTAATAATCTGTGGGTTGAGTGCGAAAAACATTATTTTAATTGATGTACAGGTTCCCTTAATCCAACGTCAATCTGACAATGAAAGACAGCCTCAACCATATTATACCTGTTACGAGAAAAACAAGAAATTGTGAACATTAAAAAAATAAGAAAACGTACACGCTGGCTTCAACTCCTTCTACTACAAACATTTACTTAATTAATAAAAAATAATCTATTGTTTTAAATGCCTAAATACGATCCGTATTTTTTTATCTACAAAAACATCACACGACAACAAAATAAAAAGATAACCACACCACCCAACGACCAGGAACGAACTCCAAAAAAACAAATTCGCGAACATTTGAAAACCATTTATAAATTCAAAGGAATCCTGGCGAACGTAACGTCATTTCCTGCGAGGCCGACGCGAGTCCGGTCCAGCGGAAATGAGATCCCTCCACCCTTTTATCGTATACTAATCGTGATAGAACATGAACAGTAAGATTTCCTTGAGCATTACTAAGTTGACGAGCGTCCTTTGATGTTCGCACCCGTTTTGTTGCCTTAGGAAATTAAATTGGGAAGTTTGGATATCTTGAGTGCAGTTACAAGATGTGTTTTGTTACGATATCTTTTATATTTTTTTAGCTTGTGGTACACCGCATAGGTCCAATCAATTTAATAAAATCAATGTCCGTGGTGCTTTTCTCAATTCTGGCGTAATGCTTTTTCAATCTTATTTTATTGTCTCCCGCTTTGCGAGAAGGGAAGTCGAAACTCATGTTTTCTTCTCCTTCTATTATCTTCTTCTCCGTCATTACGATGGTCGCCGCTGTGGATCCTGGCTACACAAGAGTTACAGTGGTGGGAGTGAGAGGTGGGCTGGGGTGAGCTTGAGGTACATGTTGTTAACTGATTACCAGAAATGGTATGAGGCTCGTCAGTCAATACTTATTGTGACCAATTTAATTTAAGAAAAAAAAATTAAGAGAAGTCTACTTTGACATTGCAGAGGCTAATAGGCACTGGTGGGCCGTAGGTCTCTCAAGCTGTATAAATGTATGCTATAAAAATACGATGGTTTATGAGATGATGAAACAACTCAAAAAACAAAAAAACAACAAATTTTTTTTTTTTTCAAATTCCCAATTGGTAAAGAATTACTTTGATCAGACTGAGGGCGGTATAGAACTATATTGGTGTAAACGAAAGGAAGTGGGAACTTTTCCTATCACCCTTTGTATATTCAAGGTTGGTAACAAAAACACTTAAGGTTCACTGCCGTTTGACCTACGTTTTTTATCACGCATGTATACAGAGTGGAGTTTCGTTGATACCTGTAGGATAATTACTCAAAATAATGAAAATAACCTGGAAATCAAACCTGCGAAAATTATAAAATCACATCCTGTAATTTTATACCACGAATCGGTGGAGTGACGTTTAAAAATCATGACACCGAGATCTGATGAAATTTCATCATCATCATCATTATCATCAGCCTATAGACGTCCACTGCTGGACGGCTAGGCTATTGAAATTTATTGTTTTGTTAATTAATTAATTTTTAAACTTAGATAGATAGATAGATAGATAGAATATTCTTTATTGTACACCAATCAACAACACTTATTCAGACACTCGCGGTTTTCTATAATACTTTCATACATTTTCAACGGGTTCTTCAGAGAGTTTTGTAGATACATTGAGTGTGGTGTGTCGTGATGTAAGTTCGATTTCCAGTGGTACTACCCAAAAGCGAACGAGAAAGAGGGTAGATAGATTTGTTTGCTCTTAAATCGACCCGCAGTATCCAGTCTTCTCGTGATCATGACGTTTGCAACAACGTTGAAATATCGAGACAGCTCAATTAATTAAATATGGTGGTAAGAACCCGTTGAAAATGCATGAAAGTAATTATTTTTTGATATTTACCCCCTAAAACATTACCTTTTTTGCCTTGTGCGAGCTAACGGACCACCTGATCGTAAGCAATCACCGTTGCTCATAGGCCTCTGACACTGAGGGGCCGCTACCTACGGCCTAACTTTAAGGATTTACCTATGGCCTACCTCTTTATCATATTAGTACAGATTATAACAGGACACCCCATATATTGTACGTTTAGTGATGTACCAAACGATCTTGTTCGATACAAAAATAACGAATCCTAAACTAACACGCGTAGTCGCTTCTGTTTAACGATAGTAAGCCCACGTAACAACCTAATTATCTATGTTTTTCTTCTATCTAGCTGCGTTTGGAGCTTTCTATTAGTATTGTTAAGAATGTACTTTGTTTTTCCTCACTTGTCTTTTGAATATAATATAGAGTTGAGTAAAATATAGACAGTTTTGATTTGTTTCTGATTTTGTGAGTAAAGTGAGTTTTTATCACTTGTGCCTCCTGCAGATGATTCTCAAGAAGAACAAATAATTGTGAAGTACCTCAGTAATGCTTAAAAGGCATATTATACGTAATTAAAACTGATTGGGAAAGTAATTAGGCTCAACTCCTTTTCAAGTGTTTTTAACGCGTGTTGAAATTTCGCTCACGATACGGTTCAATTTAGTGCCCAACGATCAAAATGGAATACTAACATTGCATTTTGAAACTGGCGGTAAGCTTTGAGCATTGAATAGAATATACCGTATTGTTAATGGAATAGATTAAGCAGACAAAAGAAAGAAAGAAGAAAGAAAACACTTTTATTCAGCACACACTTAAACACTACATAAAAAGTAAAAACAAAAAACATAAATAAAATAGAAGAAACTGTGCTTAAGATGTGCACTGAAGGGGCGACCAGCTCAGCATACAGCTACATCTCTGAAGCTGTAGCGCTGATTTTCAGCTGGACCCATTGAAATCAGCGCAAGAGCTACACTAGGATCGGTTTCATTGTATAGGTAAAACTGCAACAGCTTTAGATTCCGTCCCGTAAAATCTCGTAATGTGCACATCCAAACGCTCTACATCAGTGCTGTACTGTAACAACCCATTACTGCCCACTGCTGAGCTCGTTTCTACGCAGGAAGCCGGTTCTTCGGGAGGCTGGTCGAAAACTCTCGACACCTATGTTCCGAATTAACACTGTCCCGTTCAATTGTGTTCAACCATCAAAATTAAAAAAAAAAATCTGAGAACATCAGTGCAACTTCAACTAACAGCAATATTCACCACACGATGAAAATTCGCAACTTACCCAATAAAATATTTCATTTCTCCATCGTGTACGCAGTTTTAGCCTTCAGCGTCAACGTTTACGATTGAAAGTTTTGTTTTTACTGTTCCAACCAAACCATAACCCGTTACGCAGAGTATAATATTAGTTTTAATGTGAACTATAATGGGGGTTAAACGACCACTCTCAGTAACGCGCGTGTGTATTCAAGCCTTATTGTCCGTGTAACATTCCTTACGCTTTTATTTGTTACGAGGGTTCCAGCACAGAATATCTGCAGGGTAAAAGTTAATCTTCGAGGCTTTCGGCACACCAGCTTTATTAATGTCAATACTTTTGGCATGTGTGTTTGGAAGTTCCATCCATATAAAAGTTGACAAATTTAATAAAGAGTGTTAAAGTCGTGGTGGCCGAGTAGTCAAAGCGCTTCCTTCCGTACGGGAGGTCGCGGGTTCAAATCCGGCCGGCTTGTACCTCTAAATCTAAATGTGAAAAAGATTTATGTGCAATTTTTCACAACACTACTGGCTAAAAACGGTGAAGGAAAACAACGTGAGGAAACCTGCATGTCGGAAAAGGATTCTAAAAATCCTGTGAAGATATGTGAAGTCCCCAATCCGCACTGGGCAAGCGTGGTGGACTATGCCTAACCCCTCTTCGGAGGAGACCTGAGCTCAGCAGTGGGCAGTAATGGGTTGTTACAGTACAGTACAGTACAGTACAGTACAGTTAAAGTTTGTACAGGTATATTTTTACAACAATTACCGTGAAGCAAGAGTCGACTGGACAACCAATCACGTGTTAAGATAAATACATCGTTACCTAGCGTTCAACGTGGTATATCAGTGTCAGTCCAAAACTAAAATTATGGTAAGTTTATTTCGAGCTTGACTTCTGCCTTCTATTAGCTGTGTTAACATTTTGCAGTAAACAAACATAGATGCCATATTTTGAAAATATCGTTTCTCCTGCAAAACTTACTATTAGTTTGGGGCTATCACAAAAGTGATTTTCCTCTTATTGCTCATATCGTCATTTTACTTAAGGTCTTTGCTACAACACCATATATCTAATTGTTTTATCACCATTTTGTTCAGTCATATTTGTCTAATTTCACACCAAAAAATAAAGCGGCTAATAGGTTGCTCTTTTTTTGTGGAAAAAACGAATAATTGAAAGCAAGATTTTTTGTGAACATATTACACAATATTTTCATATTTAAAAAACGCATGTAACTTAATCGTTAAAAATTCGACGTCACACCATTTAGACTACACTTTTACAACCAATTTTGAATACAAAAATTACAATATAAAAACATAATAATCCCATTACCCAAATCATCAGGGGCATCGTGAACACAATGGCAACATACTATACCCAATCCCAACTCCCAAATCCCATCAATTTCCACCCACCCAACCTCCATTAGTTCACACTTCACAACATCAAGAAGATGGGAGCACATATTTTTTTAATGGGACAGTCCAAGTCCCCACAGGTGTTCAATTTATATTCTTTTCGAGCCAAAATTGGGTATTATAATGTTTCATTTTCGCAGTATGACAGTGAATTTGCACTTCATAAGCATTAAATTGATCATTAGGGCCCCTCGGTAGTCAAATAAGCGTTGCAATAAACTGAGATGTATTTATTAAAGCGTTTCTACACTTCGTATTTTCTGGTAGACCATGAATTTTTATTAGAGCTGGGAAAAGGTGATTTTGAAATTTCTTGTGTTTGAGATGGCCCATTTTCAGAGGTTTATTTGTTTGTTCTTGTGCGTGATATAATAATTTCATCTTAAGAAGCCAAAGTAACTGGAATCAGACTTAATATATTAGATTTATTCTAATTATTGTAGAAATCTATTACATGATCAAGAATCGTGTATTGGGTATGTCTGAACCTTTTTTCATTTGCTATAAGGTTTTATTTCAGATTAAATTAATCACAATAATATTTTAACAAAAACTCAATTTACTAAATGCTACTTAAGGGTCTGTCTAAATAAAACAACAGTGTAACAATACAACCTTAATGCAGTCGAACCTCTTTGACGGTTGACTTCTGAAGTCAAAGATGGCAGTGTGATAGAGGATAACGTAGTAGTTTGACACGATTTCTTTTGTGATTTTTCTTCAATTGAATCAGGTTGTAGTGTTACAACAGTCATTTTAACCTCGCTCATCCTCGTGTATATACTTCAATCATACAATAATAATATAAAGTTGCATTCAATTAAATTTAAAAATGAAATACGAGTAAAGGCAATGAATCAATTTAAGTCTTCGTCGGCGTTAAATCCATTAATTTGTATAAAATGAGATCAGAACCTGTTTTATCATTATGAAAACAGTTGCAGCTCGCATCGTACTGTCGTTATCGAGTTAAAATTAACATCAGCTGCAATCTGAAATATTTATGAAGTAGTAGGTATATTTAATTCTGCAAACAGGAAATATCAGTATTTTTAGTAAAGGAAATTGATTAGACTTATGGACACAACTGCAACATTCGCAGTGGGTGATAGTGATGAAGTCGTGGTGGCCGAGTGGTCGAAGCGCTTCCTTCCGAACGGGAGGTCGCGGGGTCTAATCGGGCCGGCTTGTACCTCTAAATCTTATTATGAAAAAGATTTATGTGCAATTTTTCACAACACCACTGACTAAAAAAACGGTGAAGGGTAACATCGTGAGGAAACCTGCATATCGGAAAAGGGTTCTAAAAATCCTGGGAAGATATGTGAAGGCCCCAATCCGCATTAGGCAAGCGTGGTGGACCATGCCTAACCCCTCTTCGGAGGAGACCTGAGCTCAGCAGTGGGCAGTAATGGGTTGTTACAGTACAGTACAGTTTGACTACTTACTTCAACTACTGAAACTCGGAAGTTAATGTTTTCGAAAGTTAAATGCAAAGTAAGACACCGTTTATCCCTTTATCCTCAGTAAGGCATAAAACCAAATTCCTACCCATCAATAAAGAATCATAAGATCGATTACATCCGCTCATCGGCTAAGCCCTGGGAACCGTGTAGGAGGCTTGCGAACATCGCGTGTACACCTTACTTACTGGATTTACATAGCAAGCGACGAGCTCGATACCTTTTATTCAAATCGAATCACGTCCCGATCCATAAAATGTGCGTACGTACCCTCGAAGCATTGTCAAGGAACTACGAATAATATTTGATGTGAAAGCTTTATATTCTTTTTGAGTTGTCAAAGGGACTCGAATGGAGAATGACCTTCGTATGTTTGTGACGATGTAGTTTGTTTTGTACTAGAGTTATCGACTTCAAATGTCTTTTTTGGTAGTTGTGAGAGTGTTTGTGATGTTTGTCGAATAATTCCTAGTAGCAGTGAATGAGGTTTGGAAAAATATAGAATGCCAAATTAGTTTCTGTGGAAAAACAGTAGTACCCTTGATATTTGAGATGTAGATGAGAAATCAGCTATCGGGAGAACTTAGTCTAATGAGATTTCGAGTTATACACATATACTCTTGAAATAGTGTTAACCTTAAAAAAAATCTAAACCATATTCCAATCTCCGTCTATCGATTCAACTGGAGTACATATTATGTATCTGACATTACAGTACAGTAATTGTACCTAAAGCCTAAAAAAAATCCAGAATAACAGTCGATAGGACTGACTGACTGGCTGACAATCATTCAAAAATCGAATTCGAATCACCGCACGTCGAGTCAACTGGAGTAGGACACATTCCACAAATATTCTCGCATCCCTCTGTGTCAATATATTTTATCGAATCCGCTGAAATGAGTCCGGCGTGTACTTTGTGGACGTATCGCATTGTACCTCGTTAACAGATTCGATTGTTTTTTATTATCGCTCCCGATCGTGTATTCGATTTTCACTTTGTCGTTTCGAATATCGATTTTTTTCTCGTTCGTATTTCGTTTTGATGTTTGAAGATGTGTTAAGATCGACTCAAGTGTTTGCATTTTTGTATTTGCGTTTTCGAATCGTTTACTGACGATTTCGTGTATAATTTATTTTATTCTTTTTTTAAAGTATATTGTATGTGGTGATGTTTTGGGTTTTCTATCTTGACAACATGGTGGTTTCTTTATTAGGTGTGCGGGTGGTCATATTCTAAAGTTTATTAATTTGTTGTAAAAATATAAAGTTGGTTCAATATTTCACAGAGCATTTTATTTACTCTGTTTAAAAGCAAACTCGAGCTTTGTATTCGTTATAATAATTTATCTTTGATGCCCAAAAAAAAAATCTAAAAGATCATTTTACACCATAATTTTGATGACATATCTGTATTTGAATAATTCTGTGTCTGGATTTCTGGATTTCAATAATATGACAAAATATAAACCACAACATAAATATCATTGAAAGAATACCATATCTGATTCTGCAAAGGTAAATTCAAACCTGGAGCGATTTACGCAGAAAGCCCGCCCATTCAGCGCCCGTCGGACCAACGCTGCAGAACAGAAAGAAACGTATAAATCAAAACAACCTTCTTTCAAAGCCCAATCAAAGAGCACACTTTGTTATTCAATCCCGTTGCTTTCAGAAGAAAAAAACGTCTAGAGATTCGAAAAGGCCCATTCATGTGCTAAAGAACGTTTTCATATCAAGACGAGTTGAGATGAACACGATCGTAGGTTATATGGAAACGAATTTTATATTATTAATTTTAAATAATCAATGGCGATTTTAAATGAAACTTTTAGACGGAAAATTACGATCATTAAGAAGATTATATTGTATATATTGTGTATAGTGAGGCAGAGAAAGTTTTTGAAACAATGTGAAGTGCAAGTTACGGCGGTCGACAAACTAAGCCGGATTGAAACTAATCGTAGATCAGTGTGGTTTCATATAAACCAGACGAACCCCAACGAGATCATGGGATTACCTCAAAGTTATGAATATCTCCATAGGAGCGTTCATACAATAATGCTGTTTAAAATAATATATTTTAAAGAACTTTTTAAATACAACTTTTTAAGATCCTGGATATCAAGTAGCAGTAGAGTGCTAAGACAAGTAAAACGAGCTTGAATACGACGTGACTACCTTGTTTAGCTCAAGAGTTTCTATGACCACCTTCCGAATCTATCATCAGATCAGCGCCATTTTATCATATTATTGCATTGTGACGCGATATACTGTACCAATTCTGTACCAACCAAGGTCTCCTCAGAAGAGGGATTTAGCATAGTCCACCACGCTTGCCCAGTGCGGATTGGGGATTTCACATATCCTCAAAGGATTTTCAGAACCCTTTTCCGACATGCAGGTTTCCTCACGATGTTTTCCTTCACGACGCGATATACATCTGCGTGCAAAATGTCAACTCAATCGGAAACAGGGAAGTTTATCAAATTCAGCTTGCAAGACTCCACTCGAACTTACATTGTTATAGCTACATCCATTGCAAGTTAATATAAAGCTTGTAATATAATGCTCCTTCTAGTTTCCATATGATCCACGTGTGCACACAAGTTGCGTATGTAAACAAGTCGAGACGCACTCATACGAGTCCACTCTCTTAGATGGTGCATTGCTTATACCCAACGTAATCAAGGTTCTCTTCAGCGATTCTGAGATGAGATTGTGTTTACATTTTAGAGTATAATCGATGTTAAATATTTAATCAATTAGTCGAGTTTGTATTCCAATATAATTCAGACTGCCAGCACTGTGAGTAACTATGTTTGTGTCAACTGTGGGTCTATTACAGGACGCGTCGTTTATCGTAATCGTCTATTTTCACATCGAATGACGTTATTTTTCATAGAATTAGTATTACAGAAAAAGTTCAAAAATTTTACCATTTATTGTAAAGCGATGTACATATTAGATGAAAAAATATTCCTGAACATGCATGAACCAGAACACACATAATACATATTTTTTTGAGAATGAGAATTGTGGCTCAGTCACATCATACAAACTTGTGTCACCATTGGTGAGAGGCAAAAATACGTCTAGCGCTATCAATTGACGACATTTTTCTCTGTTCTATGACGCTTAGTTACGAGTATTCGTTTAATCGGTGAAAGGATTATCTGGGGGCTTTCAATGGTTTATGTTAATTGATCATAGATACAGAATGCATTTTTGTGTGTGTTAATCTGAAACTTCATTGGTTGTCGGTCGGTGTGTGCATGTATACGTGAAAGCCATCATAAAAAATTCATGGACCTTCATTAGTTATAAGTACCTGGCTGCTGGTATGTGGGACAAATCAACATGATAATTAAGATAAAATGGACACCAATGACTGATAAAACAAAAACATAGTCAATTGGACATTTGACAAATTTTAATTAAACACTAGTACTCGAATCGAATCATACAAAAAAAATACGTGAAGATCTTAAAATTTATTAAAAATCCAATCTGAACGTAAAAATATAATTCCATTTAAAAGGAACCCATTTGTTAATCACGAATAAGAGCCTGTAATATTCCATAAAAGTCGAAATGTTCGTTGTTTGAACCTTTCCAATCATTTCATGTTTGAAGTTGCATCTCAAACGATAGCAAAAGACTTTTTTAACAGCCCGTTCCGACAGAACGGTTGACTAGGAGCTGGTGATCGTATATCTGAAATTATCAGCATATAATTCCAATGACGGCAGACGATACAACTTAACTACTGTCATCGTTTATTGGAACTATAATATTGTATTATTTTACTATTACATGTTTGTACCTACATTGAAAAAAATCTGCGTTTTTGTTTTTGGTCAAATTGCTTAAAATCTTACGACTGGATATCAGTTTGTTTATATATTTAACAGAAGACATCGTAAAGTAAAATAATTTGGGAAAGTGTTGTCTTAAAATCATACAATCTATCTGTAGTTTGGAATGAAAGTTTATAAATTTCCTAGGAAATTTTTAAAACTGACCGGTTCTTTTTGTTTTCTGGTGACATATACACAAGCTAATAAGGAACCACAATTTGTACGTAGGTTAGTAAAACTGATTGAAACAAGAATGCTAAAATCTTCATTTTTGAATATTTTCCTAACTTGCTAAATTTAATACATCGACAAAGATTTTGAGTCCTTCGCATTTGTCATGTACTTGTACAACCTGACATTGGCAAGCCGTGCTTAGTAAAAGATGCGAAGTCCAAAAAAAAGAAGAAAAAAAAAAGTAAACTATCTCCAAAAATATTCTAGAAAAACATCCCAAACTCCCAGTTAACACTACGAATGCTCTTTTCGAAATGAAAAGAAAACAGTACGATGTTTCCCAGCATAAATTCTTGGCACTCGGCAAAATTGAAAAGTCCACTGAGTAGAAGCTTCCGTTTGGATACAAGGCACAATCTCTCATTGTTTACGCTCTCATGCGCCTTAAGATGTGAATGAAGGCTTTTAAGGCGTTATAAGGATAATGCTTGGCAACTTAGTGCTTTTAAAGGCTATTGTATAGTGGAATTGGAACGTTTAATCTTAACGCTAAAATATTAGAGGCAAAACACCGACTATCAAACGTTAAGCGTCTTGGTTAAAATAAAGAATAATTTCAAATTTGAAGGAACAGCTGCTGATTAAAATATTATTCAAACGTCACTTACACTATTACTAAACGGGTTCTTACCACGATTATTTTTAATTGAGCGATCCCGATATTTCAGCACTGTTTCAAGCGCCATGATCACGGGAAGACTGAGATCTGACGGGTTTGCTCAATTAAAAATAATCATGGTAAGAACCCGTTTAGTAATAGTGTAAGTGATGTAGATAACCGCGAATGTTTAAATAAAATTATTAAAGTAGGTTCATTGGTACTAATAATTTGTACCTACGTAATATATGCATTTTTTTTTTAAAAGGAAACACTAATCTGAAATTTTATTATAGAGAGCATTATGAAATCCAACTTAGTATTAAAACTGGATAACTTCCTTATAGCATCAATCTTTTGTTGAGTACTAGTGGATTCCAAAAACGTAACTTTCCAAAGTTCCAAAAATATCATTTGTTTTCATTTTAAATTATGAGATTATGAGAGATCCTATTCTTCAAAAATAAATGTGTGATTTTTGGAACGAAGTTCCTTATCGCGCGTTATCAAAAGGGGGCTAGACGGAAATTCTTATGAAAAAGTTGTCACGATGCTTTTTT
Source organism: Trilocha varians (assembly GCA_030269945.2). Classification (NCBI taxonomy): domain Eukaryota; kingdom Metazoa; phylum Arthropoda; class Insecta; order Lepidoptera; family Bombycidae; genus Trilocha; species Trilocha varians. The sequence continues at coordinate 10,286,407 of AP028265.1, read as the reverse complement.
TGTTTTAGATGATTATCGCTAGATGGCCCTGTGATTAAAATGTTTTATTTAAGTTATAATAATTATAGATAAGATAAGAGAAAGAGAGACAGACGTTTTAAACTAATTATTATAACTTAAAAAAAATAAATTTTATTACAATTCCCTCATTAATTAATCGAAAAGAACTTCGTTCCATCCGGGTGTCCCTTGACACCTCCCAAGTATTTTTTTTCTTTAATTTAAAATGTGAAGGCTGTGTTCTCAGCAGGAACAGATAATGTGGCGTATTTTGGACAAGGTCTATGTCCAGTAACTCTGCACGGGCTTATCAAAATGAATAATATATAATGGAAAATGAGCTTGTTCTCCGGAGCTATAATTATTTAGCTACAAACTGTGAAATAACCAAACTCCAGTTAGTTAAAATAATAGTGAACTTCCCCTCTGTTTATTTTCGTAACAACAAAGCGTTGGTTGTGATTTGTACCGGATTCATCTAAACTCTGAAGATAAGTATTGATCTATTATAATAAAGTTGTTAATTTTAACCTGTTTTTGAATGGCCAAAGTTTAAGATTGAAAGTGGGTTAAAGTATTGAGTATCGTGGTTTTATTCAAGTGGTGTTTATAATATTTTTAGGAATCAGAAGTGGACTTAATTAAAAAAAAAAGAAATATAAGGACCTTTCCGTACGAGCGACAACCGACAACTGATCCCCACGTCCGCTACACGACGGTTTTTGTACTAGTCGGTATGACTTAACACACTCAGTCTGAACAACCAATAAATCCCCAGTATTTAGATATTTGTTATTGATAATTATCTGATCTACAAATTTTGTCTGAGCTAATTTTATACCATTTTGCTGAAAATCGCGAAAAAACCCGTTTTTGGGACCTTTGACCCCGAGTAATTTTTTTTGCACGTGCCGGATCGATGAGGACTTTTCACATTTCCTTTATAATAGTGTATTGAACAATATTCAGCCAAGTGCGAATTATTGTAACCTTACCCCTATTTTTTAGTCTAATTTGACCGGACTACAAGTAAAATAATAAAATCGAAGCTATTAAGTACTTTTACATACCAGTATATTAAACAAAAACAATCGTAGATAGATATTTAAAACAGTATGACGAGGCTACAAGATTTTTGTTAACTCTCCGCACTCCATTTTTATAATAGTGTGCCAAATATTCTTTTAAGTCCTCTTTTCTGTGGGACTCATTTTGGGAATTCTCTAATGTTTTCACCCCATACATAACGAAAGTAACCATGTAGTCCCTAAGCTTTGGAAATATTCCGCATTATAACTTGTGCGTTTCCAATGCCCTGGTACCCATAACACAAGTTTGATCTTATCATGGGTACCAGAGTTCAATCAAATATATTTTGCTAACCCGTAGACCTAAATAAGTGCTTTATGTAATTTTACGTAAGAAAACACTTGTACCTAGTTAAGTTTTGCTATATTATGTATATATATATATTATGTATTCTTTATGTGTGCCAATAAAGATAATTGAATTAATTTTATTTTATTTCTATACATTACGCACTTCCTAACTCTATAAACAAAATGATAAAACTTCATCCAACCTAATATTCTTAATATACCAATTAATTTAATAGCTCACAGAGTCATTGCGAAAATAAGTCAGATTCCAATTAAGCCGACGAGTAGCCACCAGAGTTTTCTTTCAGCAAATATTAATCACAGTCCAGTTTGTCTCGCGAACTGTATTTTTATATTCATCATCGTTAATTTCAAGATTGATGGTAAAGATTCATGAGCGAAACTTGCGGAGTACCATCCATCATTTCTAAATTCCATTTACATGATAAATTGCGTAAAGGCTTGCCGTTCTAACTTCATGTTCCGATGGCTTCTTGAATATTTTTCTTGACTTGATAAGACTGTTTTAGAAGTTTCACGAGGATTATTTTAAGATTTATTGATGCTGAAAATAAAATAGATAACGAAAATAGCTGATGAATAGAACGATGATGTATTTTTGGATTTGTTTGATATTGATGATGTCTATAATAACAATAAACTGTTAATGAAAAATAATAATATAATAACATAATTTCTACTGGTTGGTGAAGATATGATAAACAATAATTAAGGCTACAACAATCTTTAAAGACGATGAGCAATTATTTATTAAGCAAAGATAAAAATGATATGACGCAGACAAAACTAATAAACCATTAAATAGTTAATGAGCTATAATATTTTATTCCAAATATATTTTCTGATCTAATTACACTTAAATCGTATTAAACCGAAATTGCTTTTCTCTAATTAAATTACAGGCCTGTTTGGCTTCGTGCATTTATTATGAGTTGTTTTGACCTGCCTGTTTGGGTTAGGTTAAGTGCTCAACTTTAATTACTTAAAGCGTATGTACGGGTAAAGTCACTTTTTATTTTAAAACTCAAAATAGGTCGTTAGTTAACATTTACTCTGCATGCAATTAGTTTTTCCTTTTTTTTCACTAAACGGTCAATTTCTTCCGTGTTGAATTTTAACTTAACCTTTTTTAGACTTTTTCATTCCAAATCATTCTCTTCCTGAATCATTATTATCTCTAATATTCGAATTCAAACTCAAAATTTCTTTATTTGGACATCAGTGGTCCAACTCGTTAGTATTAACAAAAATAACTTAAAAACTAGGTGTTAGTAAGACATAAAAATGGAATAAAATAAATAAACAAAAACTGAAATAAATAACAAGCCCTACATTTGCGATGCTCCTCATGCTAACCACCACCAGAAGAGGACGGACGTATCATCGTCCGAACGATATTATGTATTTCAATAAATTTTATTTTTTTACAGTTCAAATAAAAATAATGCCAAATCTCATAATCATCATTTCATATAGGTCACTTTGAAACAAGTAGATTAACCTAAAATTCCTATGCTCTAAATAATAAATTTCCATCCCCTTTTTAAAAACATAACCTAAAAATATTTTCACTTCCTAATAGTCTACAAACTTCAACATGCACCAATCTAGATTTAAATTATTCTACATATTGTCAGTGGGGAACAGAATAGATTGGATTCCCAACTCTGGATAGGACCAAGGCAAACACAGTCTCGGTTACAACGGGGCTCGGTGAGAATTCACATGAGTAACGAGTGGGTTGAAACTTAAAACTCAATTCTAAAACTTTTGAATCCAATTCGAATTTCCTCTCACGTTTTTTAATGTAGCAGATGGATGTTGGATGAGGGTACAATTTTGTTTTAATATTCATGAAGTGGAAATGCAGTTTGCTGAATATGATGATTGAGTTAAGAAATATTTGGAACTTTTGTTACCTAGTTTAAGAATGATACTTTTAACTGCAAATAATGTTTCATATGCAAGAAACTTAAATTGCGACAATGTGCACATATACACAACACATACACTACCAAACAACATATTTGCGACATAATCAAAAATATAAACAAAAAAAAATACAGTCTGCCCTTAAGAAAATTATCTAATAAGTACCTACAAATCCTAACAAATACACTAAAACATACAAAAGATACCGTTAAAATGAACTAATTATTCACTGTTCATCCAGAGAATCCCAGTTCCCACAGAAGATCAGTTAAACTTTCAACAAAATCAAACAGCACTAAGGAAAGTCGCTAAGTTAAAAAAGCATTAAAACCGACTGAATGGTTGATTACTTCGTCCCCTGAATTAAGCTGAAACGGCACAGGTGTTGAATATTTAAAAGGCTAAAATATACAGGACGAAGTCTCCCCTAAAATTTTCTAATCACGTCACGTTGATATGCGCCTGGGGATTACACTAATTCGTGGCTGTGTGAGCCTATTAATCTTGCTGCGATTCAGATATTGATGGCTTAACTTTTGCTGGAAGTTGCTGCAGGGCTTATTGGTTCCAAAGTTTGGGAATGTTTGATCAAATGAACTAACGTGGTGGTGTGTGACTAAGATTGTTTGCCGGTCAGTGATTCGATTGGAAGTTGGGTTAAGTCCTGTAAGTCGATGTGTTTTAAGTCTTTTTTCTTTAAATTATTTGTTTTAATAATTAGACGTAGACATAGACATTCTTTATTTGTGAAGAAAAAAGAAACATACATAATTAGGATGTTCTATTTTCTATTTTTGCTCTATGTTGTAGGATATTCATTGCTATATTACTACTACAACTATATTCTCGAATAATTTTGATTACTGCACGCACACATTATGACTTGAATATGTTCTATACGAAGTGTAGTCAAAACTCTGAAATACTTAGATGGAACGAAAAAGTAAACCCCGAATTCCTATTAAGAAATCATTACAAATTTCTTCGAATCAAATACCGAGAAGGTTTTATTGAAAAAATCTCACGAAATCTTTCGCGAACCAAAAAAAATATACGAAAATGAAGAAACTCTTCTCATAACCGAGAATATTAAAATTAAATCCGATATTACTTCGGGGAAACTGAATATTCCGCCCAGTGACCAACAAAACGTTCGACTTTACCTTGTCAAAGATAGCGTGAAACTTTCAAATTGGATTTCCGATGTAGTATAGACACAGAATAGGAAGTCAAAGATATCGTGAACTGAAACCTTGTTCAGATTTTTATATATTCTTTTTGACGTTTATTGAATGAACTGGATTTTATTGGCTCTTTGATAGGTAACGTAATCTTTATAGTGGCGAGGAGAGGTATCGATGCTATGTGTTGGTTTACTGAAGTGTATTGGGAACTTTTACATTTTGTAAAATAGGTCATCATCAATATATATAATCGTCTATATATACAGGGTGATTTCTTAGTGAGTATACATATTGAAGGTCATGGTAGCTGATGGTTATATACGACCAGTAAAAATATTATTACCAAAAAATATTGCCTAATGCCTTAGTAATCGCAACTTAAAAATATCTGAAATTCTTGCAAAATGATGGATTTTCGACAGCTGATGGGTGTGGCGGAGGTGTGGGGTGCACGAAACCACTAGAGGTCGTTAGTCAACACTCTTTTAGCAGAAATTGTTTATGTTTGAGGTAGTTTTGTCGAATTTAGATTTAAAAAAAAAAAATGTAATTTTACCTATTTTTTTGTAATATTCGGTATTAGAACAGAGTACTCATCACCCTCCTGCAATATGTACCTTCTTTAACATACACCCTGTATATATATGTATATATATATAAATATAAAATAGGTCATATTAAATCAATCAATCAATTATATACATATATATTAAACGTTACGTTACCTATATAGATATATCAATATATATATATCAAAATAATAGGAGAAGTTAGTACGATGATTTATAGATAGAACAAGTATATTGTGACATGTAAATAAAATAAGTGTATTAGTTAAAGTTACAACGAAAACCATACCCATTTACAAGATGGTGATCATCTTATTATATTAATTGAGCATATTATGGCAAAATAAATACTGATAAAAAACACGAAGCTATTTCCAACCAAATTCTAAAGTGAAGAAAGATATCAGTAATAACCTATCATAAAAACAAAAACAACGTTTGTAATTAAATAATTAACAACCCACAATCATGAAAGAGCTCATTACGTATGAAATGAGAAGCTCATAAAAGACTATAAATGGGACACACGAAGTAATAACTCTGCCTCAATCAGTATCTAATAAATTATACTCCATTATTTCCCTTTACCAAGAAATATTACCGATACATACGCAATTTGTACGACAGTAATTAATACCCTACGTTGCCTATTCAACAATATAAAGCCACACTCCACATATAAGTATAATAGTAGAAATGAGATCACAAATTAATTTCTATTTATACTTCCCAATAGTATAGTCTATTTATTATAGTTTTTATGACTATCGATTGTGTTTTTAGAGAAAATTTTAGTAATAGTTACAGTTGTTTCAGACTGGTTGATAAGAAGATTGAAGAGTGTTTCGTGCATTTCAAATAATAATAATAAAAATTTTGTTTATTTTTCACCACATCCAAAAGTTAAAAAAAAGATAACAGAAATGGAACAACAAAACAATTTCAGTTTATAGTTAAACTAGATGACCCGCGCAACTTCGTCTGCGTTACAAAGGGGTTCAAAAATTGTAGCCTATATAGGCACGCGCCGCTGGCGCAAACAACTACGACCCTGCATTTTAAATTTTTAATATCTTCGGTAATATTCACTTAAATTACATGCTGTAAAAAGCATATTGATCTATAATAAATGCACAATTTATGTAAGGTACTTAATTGGATAAGGATTAATGCTGTATTGTTTAAAATCACTTCGTAAATAACCATTTTTTAGTAAAGAATAAAAATGGTTATGCTGGGTTATCCCTAAGAGATAGACATATACCATCGCAGACTTTTTTGTTGAACTTTTTAAGGTGAACAATACTGTAGTACATTATTTTGGTCTATCTCGTAGGGTTCAGCCAGCGTTTGCAATATAAGCGCAAAAAACGTGCTTATTTACGACATCACATTAGTGTTTCTCTACTATATTATGCATTTATTATACGTACAAACCTTCCTTAAGAATCACTCTATCTATTAAAAAAAACCGCATCAAAATCCGTTGCGTGGTTTTAAAGATCTAAGTATACATACAGACATACAGCGAAAGCGACTTTGTTTTATACTATGTATTGATTAAATTTGGATGTGGATCACTGGCGCCTGTGGTAGGTAGAAACACCTGTGTTACAGGTCACCAGGTCTCCACCCCGAGTATAACAAGTAAGTGACAGTTCGAAACAATTCAATTCAAGGAAGCAGATACGATCTTAATCTAAATAAGTACACTATAAAATCTTATTTACTGTATAAATCTATACAAATTACAAAGAAATACTGGTCTGCAATTTTTCTTCATTATTCGTTCGCGAAGACATTGTTGACTTCACACCGATCCAAGTCGTAGTTGATTCTATCTTTCCATATGACTCGTTAGCTCAGTAGGTTAGAGCGCCGATATACAACTCATCTTGACCATCGAAGCGAAGGTTCTAATCCTTCACGAGTCAGATTTTCTCTTTTTCAGTATTCAGCTCTTACTTTGATTATCATTATTAGATTATGTCAAGGACTTCATATAATTTTATGGACATGTCATATACATGCTCGTACAAAATTTTACAGTCAAACGAATATATTCGTCTATTGAGCAACACAAAAGCTTTTAAAACAATGTTTGTTAACTTCACATATGTCAAAACCAGTAATACGGTTCCACAGGCAACTAATACAACAACAATATTCATCTCACGTGTTCTTGATAGAACAACGTGTGTTCAAAGTACATGAGAACCTTAGAATCCTATCCGATGACAATTATTATGTAAATTTAATCTATCTTGTTTTTGGTTTAATATATTTAATGTTTGAATTAGCTTTTGCGGTTCTAAATTTCTTTAAACACTCGCGGTTATCTACATCACTTACACTATTACTAAACGGGTTCTTACCACGATTATTTTTAATTGAGAGGTCCCGATATTTCAGCACTGTTTCAAGCGCCATGATCACGGGAAGACTGAAGAACTGCGGGTAGGTCATTTAAGAGCAGACAAATCTGTCTACCATCTTTCTCGTTCGTTTGCCGGTACCAAACGGTACGGTTTTGCGGTTCTAATATTTTCAGATCTACATACTCGACTTTGTTTGATCTACTTTTATAGCTATTGTCAAGGTAAGTGTTCAATTTTCAAAAATGACTTAGCGATTCAAAATGTAATGTTTGATAGAGCAATTATACCCATAAAATTCTTAGTTATTTTATCTTTGATTTTGTGCTAAATTTACCTATATGATTCAGAAAATATTATGATCTGTAGAATTTTAGATCACTTTCAAAATAGCAGATGTTTTTAAAGTATATTCACACTTCAGATGTAACAAAACTTTACGACCGTTTTTACATCTCAAACATGGAATGATTAAGCCATGAAAACGTCGGAGGTTCCTTATTCAAACCATATCATCAATTAAGCAAACATTCAGTCGGCCATCAAACAACCGAGAAATGTAAACACGGCCATAAAAAACCTCATAAAGGAGCCGTTTTCTTGTTGAATCATCACGGATTCAGTATTATTATATCAAATTACACGGCACTTGTTGATTCAGCTTATTCATGAGACGCTGTGGGGGAGGGAATGGTAACGAGGGTCAAGGAGGACAGCTGACATGACCACGGGAGTAATAAGAGTCCGGATGATGTGGGACTTTTAATATTGGAGTAGTTGACAAGGTTTTATTTGCACGAACGTCTTGGATGTCAATGAGGAACTTCGGAATTCTATTGAATAGAATCCTGACAGATTTGGGTTTTGATCACTTTTCGGCATCTTAGTTGTGAAGGTTTTGTTCATTTGGTTTGATGTTTTGAGATTTATACTTAAGGCAACATGCTTATTGTCAGATTAACAATAGTCATGTTAGATACAGGCGTGTGATGAACTCGGTTATTTTTCAAAAACAGCTTAATGTAAAATACACGTTAGTTTAAAAGAGTTATTTGAACAAAACAAGCAATTAATGCCTCTTTCACTAGTTTTTATAAGATCTATTATAGTTTGATCGTTAAAAACGACATCCGTTTCTGAAAAAAATCATGATGATTTCAGTTCAACTTTGAATACCAAGAAATAATCCTTGAATATTCTCTATATCATTAATTTTAACAAATCGACGGCAGCAAAGAACAAACAGATATCTACAAAATCGTTAGTTTCCAGGAGAGCGTTTTTTGTGAGAAAGTTTGATAACTTTTACTATAAGAATGCCAGGTTTTTCAAATTTGGAATGTGTAAATAAAATAATGTTTCGCAGCAGATAGCGACATATTTTAAATAAATTATTGTTTTTTTTTCGTATTACTGCAGATGTCTTTTTCTACATCGCATAGAAAAATAAATAAGATGAGTCAACTGCCATGTATTCGTTTCTACGTAAGACTTTTTCCTTAGAAAAGAAGTAAAAAGTGAAGAACGCATCCAGATCGCGAAATATAATTTCACACCATTTCCATCAACATCATACCAATCGAATAAAGAAGGTAAAGAACCTACAGCAAACGTTTTTTCTAACTGATATCTTTGTTTATACTAAGTGGCTTGCTAAATTGTACGACGCACACACGGTTATCCGGTAGATGTGCGGGTGTACTTCGTTTTTTTTCAAAAAAATAGTGTATATGTCTTTATTTACGCAACAAAAAACACATAAAAAAACACTTTTTGTTTGAAAAAAAAAATTTACCAGATAAAATAAAGAATTTTGGATTCAAATATCCATAAAAGTTAAATTCGGCAAAATGCAGATGTCTTCTTGTTCTTTGCTGCCGTCGAAATATATTTACACAATAAACAGTCTCCTGCTACATTTTCTTAATCCAAGTGCGAAGGACTTCCGTAATATGACAGGCAACCGTACATGACACGCTACACGGAACGCTGAAAGGCTAAATTTGACATGATTTTTATTGGCGTGTCAGAGAATTTAGCCAAGGTGTACTTGGCCGGGTGACATCGTTTTTGAAAAATTTAATAATGTCGTTTACGTTCATTACATTTTATTTGCCGTGAAAATTTACGTGACAGGAAATGAACGAATAAATAAATTTTTAAAGTGTTTTTGTCGTTTTGATTCTTGTTTTTGAAGGTGTTACAGATATGGTGGTAGCGTTTAAAGAAATTCAAATAAGTGAGTTTAGATTCATCAAAACTCCGAGTATTTTGTGTAAAAAAAAATGAATATAAATCACCTAATAGAGCCATAAAAGTTGAGACAAACCTCATTCAACAACAATCTTATCGAAGTATGTTTCCATCTGTTGAGACCTCCATGATCACCAAACAAACTTGCGTTCCCAGTGGATGTGAACTAGGTTCAATTCAACATACTGTGAAACTCGATACAATGTAGCAAGTAGAATTTCATTTTGTCCATTCCTTGTCACATTATTTTCTATATTTTTCACTTATTTTTTGACTAGAGAATACAAGTTTGGACATTACCGAGAATGCAAGTTTGGACTTCTGCATATTTCATTTAACATAAGCTACTGCTGTAAACCATGGAGTCTTTGATAATTTACCCTTCTTATCATCATCAGCCCGTAGACGTTGATAGAGACTCATCCTTTTCCATGTATAACAATTAGACCGTTCCGTTCGAAATTCGTAACAACTTGCACATCTAACAATCTCGATCTACTTTGTGGGATGTCTACCTACGTATTAATTGTCCTACACGGGAAGTGAAAAACGGTGTAACGCATTTAGGTCCACCTACGTAACTCTGAGAATAGACAACGCAACAAGCAACAAACTCCAAAAGAACTTTCCCTGTATCCCCAAATAATACATTTTGATCTTTTAGTAGGTTTATAACCGTTAATGGCGCTCACATCACGAATACACACGAAAATCCTTTGACGTCATTAATAAATAAAGTATCGGTAATTAAAACAAGCTGTTTCATCACACCACAGATTACTCTGTTAATATTTTATTTTGCATTGCGTTCATTAATCTCACAACAGTAAAATATAAGTTTAATGGGAGCACTCGTATTGTTCATGTCGGATATTTCAAGTAAAGGATTAAATTCTATATTGTATTTCCTGTTCTCATTTACTTTTGTGACGGTCAATTTATTGGCCTTTTGTAGTACATTTAATGATTTTATGTTTCCTAGTTCATTATTTTGTAATGTTCTGTATATTGAAGGTTAAATAAACCTTTTAAAAAATTATAAGTCTCTCAACCACTTTAGGTAAGTAAGACTGATGATTCTATTGAATTTTACTTCTCCGACCAGCGGGCTTCTACATCTAAATGTTTAATTGTAATTTTATGCAATTCAAGATATGGTGTAGAAAAGTATCGCAAAAATCTATCAAAGATTTGTGAAATGTTCAACCAGCAATGTGCATAGACTGTGCCGATCCTCCTACCAAAGAGATCAAAATCAAATAGTGACGAAATGAAATAAAGTATCAAAATACATCAAAAACGAAAACAAACTTTAATTATTCTATGACGCAAACAAAATTGCGCGGATGAACTAACAAAACAGAAATCACAAAAACATTTCAGCCATTATGTCAACGTGAATAAAACATACCATTATATTTATTCAGCAAAACGAGTAACATCATACATTAAAATGTGTAGTAGAGTAAACTTGTTTTCCACTTCGTTACAGTAATTCGAGTCACGTATTTCTCATATGAATGTACTTGTTTCGAAATGCTCCCTTTACATACAAATAACGCTGTAAATAATTTCCTTACTAAGTAAAAAAATGGACGGAAATTTCTGGAACGTTTGCTTTTATCGTTTCGGTTTTTTTATTAAACGACAATGGTGTTTTGTATTCGAATTTGGAATGTGTTTTTGGAAGTTGCTCAAATTGACAATGGAGTATTGAAATTTGGAATACTTGTTCTTATTTTGGCAGTGGTGACAGATAAAGAATCAAAGATGAAAAAAAAGGTGTAACTTAAGACAAATGAAAGAAAGCTTGATATTATAACATACTCTTCTTTCTTCTTGGCTGACTTTTTATGTAATAAAGCCAGAGATATTCGTGCAAGTCCAAAGAACGTTTATACAGTGAGAAAATTTAAGTGAACACTCTTATTTATTCCCTATTGTGTGACGCAGACGAAGTAGCACTTTTAAGCTAGTAAGTTTTAAATAAGTACTAGCAATAATTTTGTTACACAGTCTTTTAAAAATAAAGCTCTAATAATTCAGTGCGTCACATAATCTTGAAATGAGATCGTAGACATCAATAAATGTATGCCTCTACTTGAGACATAAAGTTGGAGTCTTCAATATTGCAGATAACTCCAGACCCTTCAAAACGTGACGGCGCACGTTTTCATTTCATTTTACCGTAAATCTTGTATAACACATACAGGGTGATTGCTAAGAATCTTGCAAATAAAACACATGATTATGTAGAAAAGATGTAGTTGATGTTTTATTATGCAGTGAACTGAAACCGAGTCTTAATTTCTGGTAAGTTATAGGTCATTCACAGATCATATAATATTTATTATAATAGGTATTATAATGTTTAAATGTTACATTAATATGAATGTCCTCTATGTGCGTGTTGAATAAATGCTTTTTCTTTCTTTTTTTCTTTATATATCTACTACTCAACTGTTAATTTTATGTCGCTGTCGTATTCCGAATCTTCATAGAATTCAACTGTTTTAGTAGGGAGAACTGTCGACCTCCACATGCCTACTGACACACAGCCTTCGAACTCGACTGAGACCAATACCCAACACGGTGTTATGCGAAAGGCGCGTCACGTTATGGAATTCTTTACTGTATCGCCGCCCCTGGATGCAAAACCTGTAGAAAATTAACTAACAGTTGGTTACCCATACTTAACGCTATCTTATGTCAGAGGTTACTCACTTTGAACTTTTAAAAAAGTACCAGTAGTAAGTAGGAAAATTTCACCAAAATTTATACTATACAATATTTACTTTTTATTATATTTTCCACATTCATATTTTGCTTTGATATCCTGAACAAATCAGATGCGCACGCCTGAAATGCTTTTCAAATGTAAAACACACATGAACCGGCAGATTAAATAGAACATTATCACTGACCTAATTAAATTAATTGGACTCCATTAAACGGCTGTCGACGTAATTAATCAGTAAATGATATGATTGATTATTCACAAAATTATACTGAAAATCATTTTCATGAACATCGAAATAGGTTTAACGAAGCACCTCATATTCAAGCTCAAACTAATGAACTACTAAAATCATAGATTGGATTTCGGAGAATACAAAATTATACTTACTGGGTATTGTGTTAAAGGTCATATTGGCATTATAATTACGAATAAATGCAATTAGGATACAGTAATGAAATATGTTAAGTGAAATAATTTGGACAATATGATTGATTCGAAAGAAATAAAAAAAATGCTCATTATACAAAAAAAAAGACATTCCCGCTGAGTTTCTTGCCAGTTCTTCTCAGGACGGTGGCTATAATTATTATTTTTGTGTCCGAACTGGTGGTAGCTTTTAGCTTTTGACATCAACAAGAATGAGTACGTCATCAATGTTGAAAATAAAGTATTTCATTTCATTTCAATGAATATTTTAGATTTTGCTACATTGTAAAAGTTTTTCATCACAATAATATGAAGTAGAGAAATGTATTGATTGCATTGCACGAGCATTTATATAAATAAAGTAATTGGTTTGCGTTAAAAGAGTATGAAACAACTATCATTAGTCACCGGTTCATTGTCTGTTGACCTGGCTTGTATTATATGAAGCACTCCTGCACCCGTGATACAGTTTTTACTAGTACGGGCTCAGACGTTCCTTCCCACTATAAGCTTACCATGTAACGCCGGTTTAATTTGGTTCACCTTTGTTAGTCTATGTGGGAAATTTATGTAACACTTATTACTGATCAATAAATACTTTTTCATTTTCATTTTCATCATTAAATAACAAATTGTAACACATTACGTTCTAGGCAATAAAATAATCAGAAGTAAAGCATGTTAAAATGTAAAATTACCCTTTTTAAGGGACATAGATTAATCTACGCACTTTACCCAGTATAGAGTAAACAATATCTTACGTGGTACGCCCTTATCAAAGTCAAGACACATGACTATTATCTCCAAAATACTTAGTAAATTCAACTGTTTAATTTTCACTTGAAGCCCTTTTGTTAAGTAAACGAGGAAGCTCAGATCGCACCAACACTGTTGACGAAGCTAACAGACATCTGAACGTCAGCACTTGAGATTACAATGGCATTGTTACACCCACGACGGAGGAAATACTAGGTACGTCAATACTAGTATATTCATTATTCGAGTACTGTGTTGAGTGCCAGTTACCTGTTCAAATACGTAAACTTAATCAAGCTTAACATTTAGTTTTAGTTTATTTTTTTGTATTTTCTTTTTGTAGAATCTGAACGTTATTAAAAATCATAATATTTATGTTAAATAATGACAGAAATATTTTTAATTACAAGAAGATTTTTTTTTTTTAGTTGGACGACATCACCGGATTCCCGCCCGCCCCGCGTATGTGCGCTCACACTCAGCGTCCGAACCCCGGTTGAGACCAGAATCCAGCACGGAGTTATGAGGGACGGCGCGACGCGTTACGCCCAAGGCACTCTTTCCCGTCGCGTTGCCCCAATTACAAGAAGAGACCAAATAAATTAATTTAAAGTAAATAGACTTCGTCAAAAGTTTATTGTATGAAAGACAAACTTACTGATTTCTATTTTAGTTCGGGTTTTCTCATCGCAGAGGTTATTTTTTTTAATTACGCCATTGTATTGTTCCTTGAAACTCAGAATACACTTACTATCAACTCGTAATTTACGTAAAACAATTTTTTCAATACCTTTTAACATTACAAACAAAACCACTATAATTCTGTCCGCGACAACCCTAAATATCTCGTAGTAAACGGAACTAATGCAACATTTCTTACATGCTCAGCTGAAATATGAATGCTCCCTGGGAATTTGTTGGAGGCGTAAGCATTACATTGTTTGAAGGCTAAGCAGAAATGCTGGCTTCATCACTGGAACGATACCATTTTTGCGGCTCAAGAGGGTTGAGATATGACATGAATTTTGTGGGAATTGCGTGAGATTTTGTGGATTTTTTTTTAGTTTAATTGGTATAGTTTGTAATGTATTTTTGTTGGAAAAATCATGTTATTGTTGGGAGTTATCGTGTTTTTGTTTTACAGGTCTTTAATTATTTTTTCTTGTTTAGTTTTAAGTTACATTGTTGTTATTTTTCTATTGTTCTCGATTACGATGATGATAGAATTGTGTGTTTTAGGTTTGCTTTAATTGTACGAAAACTCGTGTTAATTATTGTGTTAAATGTTTTTGTGTATATCATTTCGACGGCAGCAAAGAACAAACAGATATCTACAAAATCGTTACTTTCCAGGAGAGCGTTTTTTGTGAGAAAGTTTGATAACTTTTACTATAAGAATGCCAGGTTTTTCAAATTTGGAATGTGTAAATAAAATAATGTTTCGCAGCAGATAGCGACATATTTTAAATAAATTATTGTTTTTTTTTCGTATTACTGCAGATGTCTTTTTCTACATCGCATAGAAAAATAAATAAGATGAGTCAACTGCCATGTATTCGTTTCTACGTCCTTAGAAAAGAAGTAGAAAGTGAAGAACGCATCCAGATCGCGAAATCTAATTTCACACCATTTCCATCAACATCATACCAATCGAATAAAGAATGTAAAGAACCTACAGCAAACGTTTTTTCTAACTGATATCTTTGTTTATACTAAGTGGCTTGCTAAATTGTACGACGCACACACGGTTATCCGGTAGATGTGCGGGTGTACTTCGTTTTTTTTCAAAAAAATAGTGTATATGTCTTTATCTACGCAACAAAAAACACATAAAAATACACTTTTTGTTTGAAAAAAAAATTTTACCAGATAAAATAAAGAATTCTGGATTCAAATATCCAAAAAAGTTAAATTCGGCAAAATGCAGATGTCTTCTTGTTCTTTGCTGCCGTCGATTTATAGTTTTTCTTTTTACTTACTTATTAACTAAGTTCATTGAAACCATGACCTAAATTTGATCTTGGTCTCCGGTAGCTGATTTTGCTAATTCTTCAGGTTGCCAAACGTTCAGTACCTATGCTAACTTTTAATAAAAACTAAATAAATATTACTTATTTTAATAGCTATCCCGATTCGATAACCAAATCGAAACAACGTCAAATCGATTCGACAAACAAACACGAGAGTTTAGTTACGAAACGCGAAAAACATGGAGTTTACATTCAATTAACGTCGCCGAGCGGGAACGATACAAATAGTACAGTGTTTACACTATAAACCGTGTTGATGGCTCTCATTACTGATCTGATTTGCGAAATTAAGTCTGTGTTGCATAGTATATTTATCAAGAAGCTGTACTTCTCTTTATGACGTAGATGGAGTTACGCGGACAGATAGCCGGACAATTCAAATCATTCTTAAAAACATAAGCAAGATTTGAAATATGGAACATCTTTTCGATTTAGAAGTCATATTTAGAGAAAAAGCTTACGAAATACATTCTACATTTACAATTTACAAAGCCTTTATTGCTACTTATGATATTAATACATTTTAAACTTAATAACTATCTTATTTCATATTAGTAGCGTGTCTCGCGACACATAGGCCTCTTCCAATTCATTCCAGTCTTTTCGATTTCTTGCTATTCTTGTCCAGATTGCTCCGCCGATCTTGGTAATATCATCGTCCCATCTTTTTAGTTGCTTCCATCTCTTTCGTTTTCTATCGCGCGGCTGCCATTCCGTTACAGTTTTTGTCCATTTCTTCTTTGTATCTCTCATGATGTGACCAGCCCAGTGTTGGGGTAAAAGATAAAAAAAGGACTCTGGATATTAGGCACAAGACAAAACTTGAAGATGCACTAACAAAAACAAAACAATTGAAATGGCGTTGGGCTGGTCACATTCTACATTAATCTACAACAAAACCAATAAATCATACACAATCTAGAGAACACAATGTACAACCTCATAATAGCTTAACAATTAACGTTAACCAGATATTTAATACACATAGTTGTTTAACATTAAATTAGTAAAGTTCTCTTTATTAACATATTGCTTGTTGGGGTACTTCGCTAGCATTACCGCACTTGTATGGGAAAACTTCGCACATTACCCTTTAAGGCGTGGTGTTCCGAATGTGGTGCAGGATAAACTTTCGTGACTTGTATGGCTATTTAAAAGTATAGGGAGTTGGTGATGAATTTGGGATTTTAAGAAGAAAATTACTTATGTACAAACATATAGGTACTAGCCGACCCCTGCAACTTTGTTTGCGTCACAAAGGAAAACAATACAATGTAGTAGGAAAACATTACAATAGCTTTTCTCGATAAATGAACTTTCCAAAAAACTGAAGGAATTTTTGAAATGTGACCATTAGTTTCAGAGCCTATTCGAGACAAGCAAATGATGGTAAGCGGTCACCGTCGCTCATGAACCTCTGCAATGCCAGGGCAATGAGGGGTCGTTATCTATCACCTACCGATACAGGACTTTTCTTAAACCTCGTTTAAAGAGGGACATGTCATAGCGCTCCGGGAACACCGTGGACGGGAGTCCATTCCAAATCGGAATGGTACGGGGCAAAAAAGATCTTCTGAAGCGAACCGTGGAAGATCACAGCGGTTCCAAGTAAAGGTGGTGAACCTTGCCCCTGCGGCGTGTGGTGCGATAAAAAGGTAAATTACCTTTCCTCTTTATAATATTAGTATCTGAGATATTTGAAGTATAAATAAAGACTACTAACCTAGGAATATGCTCGAAACGATAATTTTATTCAGACAAAAAATCGTGTGATGGTGCGTAAAGAACCTATTGTGGCGCCGCCCGCATAACTCAGCTGGTGTTCGGACGCTGAGTGTAGGCAGTAGGAGGTATTAGTCAGGTTCGACACCTACATACTCCGTGGGGTATGTGAAAGTTCAGCGACATTTAAAACAATTAGGAAAAATTACTATAAAACTAATGGTTTAACGTTATTAAGATTTTGATTGGAACTCTCAAAAATCTTGAAATTAAACAATTTTCATCGAAGTTCATCGAAGGTTAGATAGGCCGTAGGTAGCGGCCCCGCAGTGTTCCCTGACACTGCAGAGGTCCATGAGCAACGGTAACTGCTTACGATCGGTGGCCCGTCTGTAATAAAAAAAATCTAGTAGTACTAATACACCGGGGGCGACGCGACGGGAAAGATTGCTGATGGCGTAACGCGTCGCGCCGTCCCTCAAAATTCCGTGCTGGGTTCTGGCCTCAGTCGGGGTTCAGACGCTGAGTGTGAGCGTGAGGTTTAGTGCGGTTCAACTCCCACATACTCCACCCGCGGGACGGGTGGGGATCCGGCTATTTCCTCCAACTAAAAAAAAAAAGTACTAATACACACAAATTACTAAAAGTACCCGAAAACTATTACCCGGCCAACTATAAAAGCGTTGTACCAACATACGAGTGTAGCAGCGGTACTTTCAAGTTGTGAGGTTTCATGGTCTCCTTGGGACCTCTCCGAAGCACTCTCCTTACTATTTTATTAAAACTTTTATATTTTCCTCGGAGCTGCCTTCTATCGCAAGGTTCCGGGAATCACTTGGAACATGACAAGTAATCGATAGCTTTGACAAAACTAAGGCTTTAGTACTCTGTGAAGAAATTACGGAAATATTAATAAAAATATGGTATTTAAAAATGCGGGATAAGGCGTTTAATGTTTGAATACTATGATGAAATGTATAAAGATTATTACGAGGTGGAGTTCATCCTTCCTATACGCAACCACCGCCGTCATCCACGGTCCGTTTCAGGAATACTTTTTTGCCACGCACCATCCGGCTATGGAATGAGCTCCCCTCTTCGGTATTCCCAGAGCGCTATGACTGGTCCTTCTTCAAACGAGGCTTGAGGAGGGTCCTTAAAGTTAGGTCGTAGGTAGCTACCCCTCAATGTCCCCTGACATTGCAGAGGTTCATGAGCGACGGTAACCACTTACGATTATGTGGCCTGTTGGCTCGTCTGCCTACATGGCTATAAAAAAAAACTCTTTTTTTAGTGCATTGTATTTTGTTATGACTGTAAATAATACTTCTAATAAATTTACGCATTCACTCATCGTTTTTTGTTTATTTATAAAACCAACAGATAATAAAAATAGCATTTTAAAAACACAAACAAAAACAGTAGTTTCATTGTATTTACCTACGTCCGTTTTTGTCTCGATGAATTTTCATCACTGCCCAGGTTCAGAGGCATGTACGACGAAAACCACTTAAAATCAGGTGGCTCGAAGGCTCGTTTATCTTTATTACAATAATGAAAGGTGACTGATTCCAAAATCAAAATTGCTTGGTAATTTACCGACTACCAAAATGTTTTAATGTCGAAAAGACAGTAGGAACTATTTGAACAAATCATTACTATCATCATCAACAGTCCGCAGACATCTACTGCCGAACATAGGTCTCCCCCAAACTTTGCCATAACGACCGGTCCTCCCAACGGGTGCATACATGATTTGGATTATGTTATATCTAAGTGAAAAATACATGAAAAAAAACTTGAGAGGCGTCAAGGGACACCCGGATGGAACGAAGTTCCTTTCGATTAATTAGTGAGGGAATTGTAATAAAATTTTATTTTTTTAAGTTATAATAATTAGTTAGTTTAAACTAAGTAATTATTATAATTGAATTAAACTAAGTAATTATTATAATATATTTTGATCACAACGCCATCTAGCATTAATTATATAAAACAAAATAAAGAATTGTTTTAAAAGATTTTAATTACAGCGCCATTTAGCGATAATCATCTAAAACAAAAAAGTGTCGTGCCAACTTTTTCATAAGAATTTCCGTCTAGCCCCCAATCAATAACGCGCGATAAGGAACTTTGTTTCAATACTAAAAAATATTTACCACGTTGCACTTTCCACAAAAAATTACAAAGAACTCCAATACGAATATTTCTCTGTTTTTATTCAAACTACGCTGACCCTAGCTGCTATCTGTGAAAGCATATTTTGTGAGTAACAGAACAACCAAAACATCATACGGGTGCATTGAAAAAAAAATAGAAACAAAATACTGTCGTGTTTGTCGTTATAAAACAAAACATCGGGCACACTTTGTTTAGAACTTTTTGATCTGTTTTTAACCTACTTCAAAACAGGAAGATTCTCAATTATTAACCTATTTTATGTTTGTTCGAAGACAAATACGTCGTTTATAAACAGATTTTGAAGTTTCTTTTTTAAAAAGATAAGTTTTAAAGGAAATCAGGCAGACTAAAAAATTTTTTGGGAGGATTTTTTGTGCGCTTTTGAATTGAGGAAATTTGTTTTCATATGGTAATAATATAACTTTTATGGCCATCATTTGTAAACTAAAACTTGAAATAACAATTTGTAAGAAAATTTGTCTTAATCAAATTTCAATAACACACGAGAAAATACTAAAAAAATCCACACTTCAGCGTTTAAAAAAGAGACCATTATACACAAGCCAAGAAAAACATGTTATAACCACACGTCATAAGTCATGTCGAGTGCGCACCTCAAACAAAGCGATGAAGACACCTCGAAGGCAAACCAAACGACATAACGACACAGCAAACATGCAGAAGTTGAACTCAACCGTATACTAAAAATCCATTCCGGTGTTTGTCTGTGTGCTTGTACAACAAAATTCCACGAGATGAACAACATTTGCAAAGGTTAAGAAACATTAAAGAACGTCTGTGGAATAAAGCCGTCTATAAAGTGAATAACTACCTAGAGTCTAGGTCTAGGTCCGTCGACGATTGCACACAGTGGGATTGAGTTGCTTGTCCAGATCATTTCAATATCATAATCGTTTTCTTGTATTTTTGTTTTTTGTACATTTCAAATATGCTTATAAATAATTAATTAAAAAAAGATCTACCCGCTGAGTTTTTTGCCAGTTCTACTCAGAACTGTAGAACTGAAAATAAAGTATTTGATTTCAAAGTATTTTCATTTTAGTAAGAAATTTGTTAGTCGTCGACAAAAATACTTGTGACTTCCCGCAATTCTGACCAGGTCTTCGGTCTATCTCGTGGGAGGTCTGCCTATGCTGGTATATGGCCGCCACTCCAGAATCATTTGCATCCGTACGCAACTCGTATATAAAATAGTTTTCTTTTCCTTCTGTACTATATGTTTCTGTGTCGTGGGGAAGCGAATGAGATATCGCCTCGTTCGTTTTTACGCGGCCTCGCGACACTGTCGTGGGTAATGTAGCGGATAATCGTGATAAACAAGCACGGGGCGACATCTCGAGTGAGCATAAGGAAAACACACATGAAAGCACGCGAAACTATGGAAGGATTAAACGGATGTTATTTTCTATTAGTCGATATTTGCGTTGGCGGAGTGCGGAGTTTGAGAGGTAACACGTTGAGTGCGAGATATTTTTTAATGGATTTTCAGAATATTGTAGTACTTACTATGCAGTAAGATATTTTTAAACTAATTTTGGTCCGTGTTTTTAGGCTGCCTTTTTAACAATATGTTGCCAATAAATGTTTTTTTAGGATTACAACGACGGTGGTTTTATACAACCAAATTATAGTGTTAGGTATGAATGGATAAGCGCTAAACAAATCTTAATTAAAAACAAACTATAATAGCTAAAAAACATCTACGTATTTTGACATCTGCACAAAAGCAAGAGATTTTCTTATGATTCCTAATATAAAGTAGAATGCACCATCTCATCCTTACAAACAAGTGTTATAAACTCGCATGATGTGTGACATTATCAAAGACTTGGCAGCGACAGTGCATTGGACGTGATGTTCGCGACATTCGGGTATATAGAACAGGTGAAGCAATACCACTTTTGAGCATGAAAAGTCTGCATCAAAATGGTGATAGAACATTGATATAGGCAGAAGTAAAAAATTCAAAAATGTAAATTAATTTAATCAAATATTACTTACATTATTACTAAACGGGTTCTTACCACGATTATTTTTAATTGAGAGGTCCCAATATTTCAGCACTGTTTCAAGCGCCATGATCACGGAAAAACTGAAGAACTGCGGGTAGGTCATTTAAGAGCAGACAAATCTGTCTACTCTCTTTCTCGTTCGTTTGCCGGTACCACTGGAAATCGAACTAACATTTCGACATACCACACTGACAGTATCGGCTGCCGTCTCAAAACTAGATTTTTTTGCTTTATTTTCGTCTAACACTGGATTAAGTGATGTATATAACCGCGAGTGTTTAAAGAAATTTATTAATCAAATATTGTTTTATTTAACTCCAATTCACTGTTTATTGAATTTCATAACATATGGTATCACCTCTATTTGCTACGCTCGGCGAGTTTTCGTAATATACTATACAGAAGACAAGGTCTTGTACGATCTGCCTTATTAACATAAACATAATAGCGAAATTCGCTTGCACAAAAATGCAGCGACATAAATGATTTGTTGGATTGAAGTTCCTTATCGCGCGTTATCGAAAGGGGGCTAGACGGAAATTCTTATGAAAAAGTTGTCACGTCACTTTTTTGTTTTAGATGATTATCTCTAGATGGCGCTGTGATTAAAATCTTTTAAAACAATTCCTTATTTTGTTTTATTTGATTAATGCTAGATGACGCTGTGATCAAAATATTTTATTTAAGTTATAATAAAAAATAACATTTATTACAATTCCCTCATTAATTAATCGAAAGGAACTTCGTTCCATCCGGGTGTCCCTTGACAGCTCTCAAGTTTTTATTATGTTATTGTTATTGGAAAAGGTATTTATGTGTTTCTCAGTTTCAGTGGTACTACTCAATCGCGTGCGAGAACGATAGTAGACATTTGTTTGCTCTCAAATCTACCTGCAGGCTTAAAGTACCTCGAATTGTCCAATAAATAAAAAATGACAATGAAATTGAACCCGGTTTAACTTCTGTACTGTATGTATTCTATGTTCAGGCTTTTAGCATTCAGAACACGTTCCTGCCACTTCCAGAATTTGTTGTCCCCACTACATCCGAAGTCACATCTGAACTGCACCGCGGTTGCGAAGTTAAATTGGTTAGTGCATTGTGGAAAATTAAAATGTGCATAATTATGAGTACACGATTAAAAACTCAATATGATTTTTAAAAGCTTTTATGTACATGACGGGGTGATAACAAGGGAAACCACCTTGCGGGTAGTTGGAAGTGGAGACTTGCTATAAATACAGAGGTTAGCCGCTGTTATTAATCATTACTGTTTGTATTGTCGAGGCGAACGGACCTCTCGGATGTAAAAGTAGTAAACTGTTAAAACTCGTTATTTTGATGTTTTTATTCAAATTTATTGTTTGATTATCAAGTGTTCAAGTGGACATTGTGACGTCATTCCTGACAAACCAAATGAAGATCGACTATTTACAACGTCATTACCCCTTGTAAAAAACCTAATGCTGCCAGTGAGAGAGAAGTTAAGAACGAATCATTAAATAAAAACTAAGAAAATAAAACTTATGAAAAAAATGTACAAATACGTCTGTATTCGGCAATCGGCAATGTTCCAAATTCAAATAAGCGCGCCAACATCTATGCTCTATTACAATAATTCAAAAAGGATTTATACAAAAGAGGTTTAAATAATAAATATTTAAACTATTTATAAATGGCGCTATCGTCGACACAACTATGTTCTTTACTAGAATTTATAAAATATTGATAATTGATTCTGTCGCCTACAAACTCCCCCCTTAGTGCTGAGAAACTTAAAACAAACAACTTAGACAAAGAAAACAAATTCATACAAAACAAAGTCAATCAACAAAGAAAATAACAATCGGACTGAAAAACAAAAAAAATAACAAAATAATAATAACTCAGCACTAATAAACCAATGGTATGTGTAAGGCGACACATATGATCCGTCTACGGATCATCCCAAATTTCTTGAACAACAGTGTCATTATAAAAGAAGTCACTTACGGCTATAAATAGTAAACTAAGAACTACGTCCTCACGTGCCTTACAAACATCATGGTAAACAACAGACACAAAATTACATTTAAAAAACATAAAATTCATGTTCAACTTTAACATGTTTGGAGGAAAAATATTTAAGTCTACAACACAGTATACATTGCAGTTTATTTCATTTTGTGTCTTGCAGTCATACACTACAATAATACTAAAATTATTTCGCATATTTATCGAAATCGAAGGCTTTGAAATGTCACTCATTACACGTAATGTTTGCACTTTAGAACTGAGACAGTATCTCATTGATTCCGAAGTCACATTGTCTTGGATCACATAGTCATCGGTATTCACAGTTACATTTTGTATAGTAGTTTCCACTGCACATACTTTATGGAGCAACACAACAGATTCCTTATAACTTAGCGTGACGTCACGGTTTAAAGCTTGATCCGATTGATGAGATGGATTACTATGAGATGATTCTTGAATCTCCTGCTTTGGTTTTGCAACACTGTAGTCTAGGAGGTAGTGATCAATCGTGGCACAATTTTCGATGTTAGAAGCTGGTTCTAGGCTTACCGATTCGTGGAACTGGGATTCCTTTACTGATGGTAGCAGCAATAGTTCTTGATGTATCACCATAGTATTTAGCGGTTGGCATTCTAGATGTGCAGTCTGCTGCGGCGCGGTACTCACGGTGCCGTGAAGTACAGCTTCCAATTGTAAAGATGTATCCAATGAATTTTGAATAAAATGCTGACCCCGAAAATCTTGATCATCCTTAAGTTTCGTCATGCAATCAGCAGTAAACTGATGACCACTATTCACACTATGCGTTGTATCAGCGTGCACAGAATCTTGTTGTACAGGCAAAGAGGTGCCAGATACACACTTACGTTTTCTTTTGCCATCGATTTTGGCTTCCAGACGTTTTATGAGGGCCATCGCGTCGGCGAGTTCTTGTTTTAGTTGATTACGCCGGTTGATGGATGCAGCTGAAGATTTCTTCGTGTGTGCGGACGATAATTTTGAAAATGGTTGTGATGCGGTGACGACTTGCTGTGTGTACAACGATGAATATGGCGGTGACGATGTAGTCGAATCGTGAGGTGTAGTTACCAGTAGGTCACAATTCTTATCGCCGAAGAGTCCCGACTTGTTGGTGCCAGGGTATTTAGCCGTCATCATTGTCACTGAAGTAACAGGTCGCCGAATTTGTTCATCACTTCTGATGGCTGATTCTTCTTTTTGCTCTCTAGCACGGCGATGTGTTAACGTTACACTTTGAGATGAACTATAAAACATAGTTCACTGATTCAGATTTGACGAGAAGGATCAGAAAAATAATGTAAAAAACCTAATGCTGCCAGTGAGAGAGAAGTTAAGAACGAATCATTAAATAAAAACTAAGAAAATAAAACTTATGAAAAAAATGTACAAATACGTCTGTATTCGGCAATCGGCAATGTTCCAAATTCAAATAAGCGCGCCAACATCTATGCTCTATTACAATAATTCAAAAAGGATTTATACAAAAGAGGTTTAAATAATAAATATTTAAACTATTTATAAATGGCGCTATCGTCGACACAACTATGTTCTTTACTAGAATTTATAAAATATTGATAATTGATTCTGTCGCCTACACCCCTCAACACACTATTTACGCCGTAACTATCCTAGATCGGGTGAAATCTTGCTAGTTGAATTTGATTAACTTCCTGGTGTTCGATTTAGCTGAAATTTTTACACAATATCTGTATTCATAATAATATACAATTTGGTACAATAGAACTGATGTGATGCGGTGGACTGAGAAGTTAGCCATAAGAAGATAGAGAGAATAAATAGTTAAAAATTTAATGTAGCGTTCTACATTTTTTACGAAATCGTTAGCCGTGAATAGGACTGTAAAAGAAAATTTACGTCAAAAAAATATAATTAAAGCAACTTCTTCTAAAGTCACACCACTAATCTTAATCGAATCAAGCTCTAACCCATTTTACATTTCGATAACTCGCTTAAGAAATCAACTTTTACAAATCGATTACGTCTCGATACTGATTTAATCGATATGATTTAGTTAGACGAAGCGCCGTCCATCGGTGCCGTGCCGTCGGAAATTTGATTTTCAAGTCTATCTAGCCACGTCCCTCGGGACACGTAATGTGCCAGATCCAATGTAAATATTTACGTAGATTTACCAGCTAGACGTGTAGACAAAGCGTTCCGATTTCAAAGATTGAATGACATTATAATACACATACGCAAACAGGTTTGTGTGGATAATATAGCCATCCAGCCATGGGGGTCGTCGTGAGCGGGGGTGATGGTGTTTTCTGGCGTTGTTCTTTTCCCTTTCATGGGGTTGGCCATGGTCTGGCATATGCGCATTAGCGCGTCCGTTCAGTTTGATACTGCTCCAAGTCACCACCAGCTCCGGCGGAATCCTTGCCCACTCTGGGGGTTTGGTCTTCATCCGGAAGGCGAGCGAAGTGAAGAACAACATAATGATCGAATAAACCAATTTGGCTTCCAAAAAAATTTTTTTTATTTGTCATTCCTTTTTAGATAATATAGTAATATGTGTTTCTGTGTGTGTGGATGTAAAGTATACCTCAGAGGAAGTATTGGAACCAACTCTCTTAAAGATCTCCTAGTTTCAACAACAGAAGCTAACAAACAAATATCAGGTCGATCTGAGAAAAGTAGCTGATTAGAAATTTTCAATTTTCAAGGGGGAGGCCCCTTTCCCTTACGTGTGACATAATTTTTTGATGACCTCATTTTTTAATGAAGAATAAATTTTGGGAAGAAATAGATAATATGCACTTAAGTCCAGGACATCTTCAAAATAAAACTTTTTCTTTGAAATTTGCGAGTTTCGGTTTCGGTTTCGGCCGAAACTAAGAGCCAAGCCGAAGGTTCGGTTTCGGTTTCAGCTAAAAAACCAGTTTCGGTCGGGCACTAATTATTTTCAAACCAGAACTTCCCTCACTTACTTAACTATAAAACGCCTATGACAAAGTCGACTATTACAAAAAAAAAACCCATCGATTGGTCCCGGCCCATAGGGAAATGTTCCTGAAACCCCGTTGAGAATCCACGGTGATCTGTCATTTTTATGAGCCACCCATAAAGGCCTAAGCCCGAGCCGAGTGTATGTAACAGCCTATATAAAAGCATTCTGGCGGGAAATTTAGTAAAGTAACGTTCTTATATCCACACTACGGTTGATAATGCATTGAAGAGTTATAGCGGGGCCGTGATTGCAGTGTTAAATATAAACGATTTCGGAGGTAAAGGCAAAATGAGGAAATACTCGGAGGCTATTATTGGCATCCTAAATAGTATAACAGCTCACCGCATAGGTCCAATAAATTTAATGAAATCAATGTCCGTGGTGCTTTTCTCAATTCTGGCGTAATGCTTTTTCAATCTTATTTTGTTGTCTCCCGCTTTTGCGAGAAGGGAAGTCGAAACTCATGTTTTCCTACTTCTTCTTCTGATTAAATTCGTTGCGGGGTCCAAGACAAGTTAGCTTTCCCTCGGGTTTTCCTGGGCTTCACTGCTCAGAGTCATTACGATGGTCGCCGCTGTGGATCCTGGCTACACAGGAGTTACAGTGGTTGGAGTGAGAGGTGGGCCAATACCCGAATACTCGGAAGTACTGTAAAATAGTTCTGGGTTTGAACATAGAATAGGATTAAACAACAATTTATCACAATACCACTGGCTAAAAACGGTAAAGGAAAATATTTCCAAAATCCTTCGAAGGCATGTGAAGTCGCTAATCCGCATTGGACTATGCGTGATCCCTCTACTGAAGAGACCTGAGCTCAGTAGTGTTACAATGGGCATAATACAGCATAGGACCTATGCAAGTAAGACTACGAACGATAAAACTTATAAGTAGATAGAGTCTCTATTTGTATTTAACGATGGACACCAAAACTACAAAATTATTTTTATCAGAAGTCAATTTTAAAATAGTTTTTTGACCATGAAATGATACACCTAAACACTACAGGTAATAGTGCCAATACTAAAATTATTAGTGATATATTCAATTTACCGAAACTGATCTACATCTATTCACTCTAAAAACTGTATTACGATCATCTCTCTCAAACATTCAAAGCGATTCTCCAAAAAAGTCGTTATAATGAGATTGGAAAAGATTCAAGGACCGTTTTTACACCCTCACTAAAAACAAGTTGAGTCGGAAAACAGCAGTAATCATCGTTAAAAGTATCCATAAAAATCCTTTATCACATGATAACAATGATGAAAATGTATTGCAGTTTCAACCTTGACTTTCCCATATTGCTCATAAGAAAAACATATAAAATTCCGCGATATACAGCGTGTCAAAAATTAGCTGTAACTTGTCCTTCATCCAATAAGGTTATACACATGTTGGGTAGGATCTAGAATATACAGATAGATTTCAAAATGTTCCTAGTTATTTTCGAAATCTGTGAGCAATTAAAGTTGAAAAAAAAGATTAGAGAAAAAGAAGAAGAGAGAATACAACAATTGACAATGAGTCGAGAAATTCATCAACTCTGTAATCGAACAGTTAAAATACAATGTTACTTATGAATCGCCAAGTGTAGGCTTAAATTTTCTTATCAATAACATGAAAATACACTCGGTTTCCATATTGGCTCGCCAACAACCAAAGCACACAAATGACAACTGGTAGGCCAATTATCAAACGGTGTTTCACATAATTTCAATGCATACGAACCCCCATTTACATGTTGGTTGATCGTCACTGTCATTTGTATTTTACGTGTGTTGGATATTGGCGAGTCAATATGGAAACGTACCATAAAGTTTAGAAGAAACAAATTATTAGGTATTAAATAACATTTCAAATATTATGTAGCAAGATCTTCTTCAAGATCGTCTGCCTACATGGCAATAAAAAAAAATAAAAAAAAATAACATCTTCGTATCATTTCATAAGTCACCCTGTAGATCACAAAATTCGTTCATAAAACGTAACTTTTACGAGAGTTCTGAATACTCATAAATTATTATTAACTAACTGCGTGAATGTAAAAATTTCAATAGCCTCGGTTTTACGAGTAATTTCGTGGGTCGTTATAATAAAGAAACAGTGAATTGAATCAGCTTCTAGTGCTAGTAATATTGTGGAAATTGTGTAATATATTGTAGGAAGTGAGTCCTAAAATGGCGCTTCAATTATAAAACTAATATTAGCTAATTTGTACATCAGTTACACTTCTCCATCAAAAAGCATAAAAAAGTTGTATTTTTTTATTGCCTTGTAGGCAGACGAGCTAACGGGCCACCTAATCGTAAGCGGTATATGTTATCATAGATTATACAGGATGTATCTGTAACTTTGGACAATCTGACGTGGTGTGAATGACCTGTCGAAATACAACTTAGCATCATCGCGGGTAATATCAAACAATTGGATTATACACGACTGGTTACTTTTGCGGCAAATTTTTTTTATAACTTTATTTTGAGGCTTGAAGCTTAATGTTAGGACGTAGGTAGCGACCCCTGACATTGCAGAGGTTCATGAGCGACGGTAACCACTTACAGTCAGGCGGCACGTTGGCTCGTCTGCCTACATGGCAAGAAAAAAAAATGGACCAATGTTTTGGTGTAGGCAGTTCGCGCTTTAATTAAAAATAATATTAGTATTGTTTTGTTTTAATTTTCATCTATACTTATAATAAAATCGTAGAGAGGTCAATTCTGTACATTGAAAATATCAAAAAAAAAACTAGCAGGGGGTGTTTGGTTATCGATTCTGATGCCAAAAATGTAATTAGATTTTTTTTTGTCTGTTTGTCTGTTTGTCTGTTTATCTGTTTGTCTGTTTGTCTGTTTGTCTGTTTGTCTGTATCTTTGTGCACGCTAATCTCCGAACCGGCTGAACCAATTTAGTTGGGGTTTTTTGTAATGTATTATGGCAAGTCTCACTTAACATTTCGTCGTTGTTTTATCAAAATCGGTTCAGTATTAAAAAAGTTATAAGCGAAATAACGTCGATGGGTATTACGTTTTCTTGGCCAACATAAAGAGATCTCCAATTTATATGGTGAATCGTCGCAACTGGAGCTCTGACTAAAGTGGCCGGCGGAACCAGTGATATTGAGTAATTCGTATTTCGACTGGAAAGAGTGCCGAGCGCGTAACGCGTCGTGCCGTCCCTACAAATCCCGTGCTGGGTTCTGGCCTCATCCGGGGTTTGGACGATGAGTGTGAGCGGTTGGAGGTTTTAGTGCGGTTCAACTCCCACATATCTGGTGATTTCCTACAACTGAAGAAAAAAAAAAGTTAGTCTTTTTTATTACATAAGCTCGGCCATTGAAAGTCCCATCCAAATCGACCCAGCCAATCATGTTTAGACTCTACTGAAACGTCCTGATGAGATCTTTGTGTAGAGGATGAATGTCAAGGTCTGATGATGGAGCTGGAAGGTGGCTATGGGAACTCCGTCATTAAGAAAGATAACCTCATCGTGTTTAGGCTCTAATGAAGCCACTTGATGAGTTCTTTGCGTAGAGCATGGATGTCAAGGTCTGATGATGGAGCTGGAAGGTGGCTATGGGAACTCCGTCATTAAGAACGATAACCTCATCGTGTTTAGGCTCTAATGAAGCGTCTTGATGAGTTCTTTGCGTAGAGCATGGATGTCAAGGTCTGATGATGGAGCTGGAAGGTGGCTATGGGAACTCCATCATTAAGCAAGATAACCTCATCGTGTTCAGGCTCTAATGATGCGTCCTGATGAGATCTTTGCGTAGAGGATGAATGTCAAGGTCTGATGATGGAGCTGGTAGGTGGCTATGGGAACTCCGTCATTAAGCAAGATAACCTCATCGTGTTCAGGCTCTAATGATGCGTCCTGATGAGATCTTTGCGTAGAGGATGAATGTCAAGGTCTGATGATGGAGCTGGTAGGTGGCTATGGGAACTCCGTCATTAAGCAAGATAACCTCATCGTGTTCAGGCTCTAATGAAGCGTCCTGATGAGATCTTTGCGTAGAAGATGAATGTCAAGGTCTGATGATGGAGCTGGTAGGTGGCTATGGGAACTCCGTCATTAAGCAAGATAACCTCATCGTGTTCAGGCTCTAATGAAGCGTCCTGATGAGATCTTTGCGTAGAGGATGAATGTCAAGGTCTGATGATGGAGCTGGTAGGTGGCTATGGGAACTCCGTCATTAAGCAAGATAACCTCATCGTGTTCAGGCTCTAATGATGCGTCCTGATGAGATCTTTGCGTAGAGGATGAATGTCAAGGTCTGATGATGGAGCTGGAAGGTGGCCACTGTCTGTCTGACTAATCTCTGGAATGGCTAGACCGATTCGGACGGGCTGACTTTCAATGACTGATAGTTTATGTTATAAGGAGTAACTTAGGCTATATTTATTTTAGAAATTGTTGTTTTTTTTAAATTCTCGATGAAGTTCAAGGATGGTATTTACAGCGAGAAAAAAATCGAATAGTTGACATTTAATTGAGATTGGCGCAGACGAAGTTGCGCGGGGCAGCTAGTTGTAAATATAAGTGAATTCAAACAACTTCGTCTATGTCACGTGAGAAGAAAATATATTTTGACGATTCCATCATAAGTGACTTTTAAAGGAACAACTACTGTAACTATAAAAGTTTACGGAACACATATAACGGAAACTTAAGCACATAATAACTATAACTTAAGGGCTTAACCCTACTGCGGTCCAGTTTCATAACAGTATTTTCCTTAATACTTTCATGCATTTTCAACGGGTTGTTACCACGATATTTAATTAATTGAGTTGTCTCGATATTTCAACGTTGTTGCAAACGTCATGATCACGAGAAGTCTGGATACTGCGGGTCGATTTAAGAGAAAACAAATCTGTCTACCCTCTTTCTCGTTCGCTTTTGGGTAGTACCACTGGAACTCGAACTTACATCATGACACACCACACTCACTGTATCTACAAGACTCTCTAAGCATGAACCCTTAATTATTAATAACTTTTTCTGAAACTATCATAACAAATTAAGATTTACTGTTACAGATTCAAACTTCAAATTAGAAAATAAAATTAGGTAATAGAAAACACAAATTACTGTATCTGTTCAGACATAACATAGAACCTTTTCAATAGGCTCTCCATCTCTGTACAAAAGCCTTCTCCATTGAACTTATTATAAAAGAAAGCAAAATAGTCCATTCTCTTGATCTTCAAAACTTCACACATATCAGTAATAATATAATTTAATCTCCTCATTTCTGATTTGATCACGCAGAGAAACACCCAGCATAGCCCTTTCCATTGCTCTTTGAGTAACTCTGAGTCGTCTAATAAGACCCATTGTGAGCGGCCAAGTCTCTGATCCATAGGTCATCACTGGCAACACACACTGGTCGAAGACTTTTGTCTTGAGACAATTAATTTAAACAAAACTTTATAAATACAACCTTTTAAGATCCTGAATATCAGAACAGTGCGAGCTAAGATAAGTAAAACGACCCCAAATAGGACGGGTCTATCTTGTTTAGTACAAGTGTTCTTACCACCTACCGAAACCATCATCAGATCAGCGCCAATATGTCAAATTATTGCATTGTCACGCGATATACATCTGCCTACAAAATGTCAGCTCTATCGGAAACCGGGAAGTTGGTCAAATTCAACTTGTAAAATTCGACTCGAGCTTACATGGCTGCATAAGTACATAGTTACATCCAGTGCAAGTTAATACAAAGCTTGTAAAAATAATCTTTTAGCGTCATCAAAAACTAACAGCACTTAATTCACACCCACCTACCTATACAACGAAACTCGAAGTAATACTCGCTGAACCGTCACTGTAACTTTTACCGTTCCCGGCCCGTCTCCCGGAACGGGTATCGGAGTTCCAGGAACTTTCCCGGATTCCATTGTCTGAAAGATTATAACGTTTAAAACGCTACGAATTCCGGCTGAAATCTTTAAAGCGACCGAACTTTATAAGGGGTTTAATAAGTGAAAATAATCTGATAACAAAACAATGCTTTTTGTAATTGTTCGACGGAGTTTTGATGTTTCGTATTTACGCCGATTATGATCTATTTTCGGAAGGAATTATGTAGGTCATAATAAATTGGTTATTTTAATTTAATTATATGTCATAACTAAAAATACGTTGTGTAGGTATATTATCATTACACACGTTATGCAGTGCATACTTTCTTTTATACACTGCACGCCAATACGTAGAAAGAAAAAAAATAGACTACATGCCACATTCGCAAAAAAAAAAACAAATAATCCATTTATTCGTTTTTTCTTAGCAGTAGCTTTTTATCCCGTTTTCCTTGTCAACCAAAAGAATAATGCAGACAAAGCAGAACTATCCATTACCGTGCCATTTAATCACAAAAAACTTTAATCAGCATCCTGTTACAATCCAAAAAAGGTTTAAATAACACGCAATAAAATTCAATTTGTATTGTGAATTCTATCTCTGACAATACGAACGAAACAAACGCGGTAATGGACACAAAAAGACACAAAAGAGTTCTCGACGTCAAAGTGGCAATTACTGGAATTTCTCGTAGTCGAATGAAAGAAGGCGATTCTGAATCTTGGAACTTGCATGCTAAATGGCGGTTTATATCTTTGTATTGTGTCAAGTTGTCAACTAAGGTGTCCGTAACTTTGAACTCGTGTTTCCTACTTTTTCTGTCATCTTCTGAAAATACGTTTGATTTTAAACGACATGCCCGCTTAGTTTTTTGCCAGTTCCTCTAAAGACGGTGGCTAAAATTGTTTTTTGTTTAACCTTTGACATCAATAGTATATCATCAATGTTGAAAATAAAGTATTTCATTTCATTTATTAAATTACTCAGTCGTTAGGGTGGTTGTGGATCCTGGCTACACAGGAGTTACAGTGGTGGGATAGAGAGGTGGACAAATACCCCGAGCATTAGCCATTAGTGTTATCAAACTCAAATCGTAAATGCAACAAAATGAATATTTAAAGTATAGAATGGAATATTTTAGGAATCATTTTCAACGTAAGAATCGAGCAAAGTGCAATATGTTTCGGAGACGTGGTTAGCATTATGAAAAATCTCAACCGAGATCACGCACTGTCGTTATTAAGAGCAATGTTTTCATCTACTACTAGTACCTCTTATCATAGTTATATAAAATGTTCTTTACTTATTAATTAGTTGTCATAAAATAATATGATAAATAGTTTTAGAAGTTTATCGTTATTTATTCATTTGTTTTTAATGTGAATAAGGATAAATAAGTAAGAAGATGAACAGCAAAATGGTTGATTTAAATTAATTGAGGTAGGTAATACTTTTTACTGCAATAACTAATGACAATGCACTTTTACATATGCTTTCACATAATAAACATTATTAGAATTTACTGGCTAATGGCTTGAAGAGCTCAAGAAGTGATCAAGTTTTTGTAAGTAATTTGGAGGAAGGCGTCTGCATGTTCTATTTCTTAATTCAGCTGCAGTTTCTAACTCTAGTGCGTACACATGAATGCAACAGAGATTATATTTCACCTCTATACATGCTCTTACGTTGAATAAGTGAGAAATCGATGCTTTTGTATGAAAAGTGAGCTTTCATATTTACGCTCCATTTGAATAAAATTCTCTAGTATCGTAGCGAACCCTTCAATAGAATGTAAAGGATTTGAAATGTTGGTACATTTTTCCTTTTACAATTTTAAAATTTTTAACATTTTGTTATTTGTTTGTGTTTCGGTATTTTGTTAGGTTTGTGATGTTTATTGAAATAGTTTTCGTTGTTCGAATTGTTGTTGTTGTTGTTGATTGCAGTTATACTTTTACAGGTTGTGGGAAGAAGGAAAAATATTTATGGTATTGCCTATGGTATACGATATACAGGGTGATTAGTCAAAGAAGGTACATATTGCAGAGGGTGATGAGTACTCTGTTCTAAAACGGAATATTACAAAAAATAGGTAAAATTACATTTTTTTTTTGTAATCTAAATTCAACAAAACTACCTCAAACATAAACAATTTCGGCTAAAAGAGTGTTGACTAACGACCTCTAGTGATCTCACGCACCCCACACCTCCGTCATACCCATCAGCTGTCGAAAAAGCATCATTTTGCAAGAATTTTAGATATTTTTAAGTTGCAATTACTAAGGCATTAAGCCATATTCTTTGGTAATAATATTTTTACTGGTCGTATATAACCATCAGCTACCATGACCTTCAATATGTACCCTCACTAGGAAATCACCCTGTATAAAAAGGAATAGAGGTTTAAGTTCTGAAATCATCCCTCATTTAATTCATTTAGACATTGACAATATAAGTTTCCACAATATGATGATGGCAACATCTTATTTTGCAACTGAATTAGTAAGAGGTTACTGTTTCAGGTAACACTGCGTAACCAATATCTACGACCTATTCTTCAAAACTCTCTTCAAGCCGCGTTTGTGTTATAGGACATATTAAGCAACATCAATAGCCAATCCATTGTTGCACTTTAGTCTTCCCCATATTTCAACAAAACGACTAGTCCTGCGCTATTTGCGTTTGACTAGATCGATCCGTGGAGTAAAAGATCTGTCCACTTAGTTAAAACATCTATATTAGGGGTGTGTGAATATCGTTCGAATCGAATATTAATATTCGAATTGAATAATTCGAAACTTCGAATAGTATCGAATTTGACAACGACGATGCATCGGAAATAGGACAAGAATTTGTATTTTGTAGATAATATCTTTAATGGGCTAGATGTCTACAAAATAGTCGTAGTAAAATTCAATACTATTCGAAATTTTCTATTCGAATAATTCGAAAAGTTTCGAAAATTCGTTGAATTTTGTCGAATAATTCGTGAGTTCGAATTATTCGCACACCCCTAATCTATACCTATAACACAAGGAAAACCACGTGACCGGAACTATAACTCACCCAAAAAGTTCTCTAGACGATTTATCAAATGCAACACGTCCGCATCGGCCATATTTTTTCTATTGTGATCCAACAAGCCACGCAGAGCATCAGTTAGGAAGCCATTAGTCGTTAACGCGAGCCAGAGAACGCATTTGTGTGATAACGTGTGACACGTGCCATTATCGAGCTTGTATGGTTTTGTAGGTGGATAAGATTATGGTTTATTTGATTTAGTTGAGTTATTTAAAATGATAACGATTGTGAAAGTGTTTGGTTTTTTTGGGTTAATTTGAATTATTGTTTCTGTTAGGAACATCAACTGTAAGGTATCTACGTTTTTGTCAAATCGTATCTTCGTCAAATTAGATAAAATAAAGTTAGTTAATAAGTTTATATCTTTGTGTCTTCTTTGTGTGTGTGTGGAATAAAGTTGTTTTCTTTCTTTATTCTTTCTTTCTTTCTAAAGAGCTTTTGTTATTAATAACACATTCGGGTATTTTCCCACTCTCACTCCCACCACTGTAACTAATGTGGAACCAGGATCCACAACGGTAACAGTACTCTTAGTAGTGAAGCCTAGGAACCCTAGAGGAAGGCTAACTTGTCTTGGTCTTATTAATAACTTGTTCTTATTAATAACATAACAACCTGTTCTTATTCGGTAAAAGAAGTATGGGGAGACCTCTATCAAGATGGAAGTACGATATCAATGTGGCAGGACCCAACTGGATACAAGTTGCTGAAGACCGAGAGAAATGGGCGACACTGGAGGAGGCCTTCACCTGTCAAAATAGGGTTCTTGAAGAAAATAGTAATAGATTAGTACTAACAAAACTAACAACTATATATTGTTTACTCTTTTATTTGCAAATTTGTAACTAACAATACTAACACCAACTAGATGATAAATATGTTTGTTAATCTCTTTAAGAAATAAAAGGCTTTTTTTATTTATTAATAACATACATACAAAGTACAATAGCTACTTAATGACATGGGAACTCTGTACCAGTCAACCTCTATCTATCTCTACGATGAAGCAGAGAGAATACACGTACACTATTCTAGTAAAGGTATAAAAGATATCGTGTTCAGTCTTTAAAATTCTCAACATTATAATGGAGTTCAGTAACAATCATCTGATGTTTATTTCTCAATTTTACTAACCATTAATTACTTTATCTAAACCCGCGCTCATTACCGATTTCCAAATCATTAAATACGAAACGTTCTCGCAGATTGCGCAAACGAAAACAAACAAAAGCAGACTTACTATCGATCAGGAGCCGACATTATGTTGTTAAATGTTAACAAGAAATATAGACATTTAATTTAAAGTAAATTATAGAGTGGACAATAAATAATACTAGTAAAAGAGGTGCCAAATATCGTACTTAAATTACTTTTTTGACATGTCAACGTCTTATAAATTGGTTTGCCGGGTGACATTTCAAGAAACTGCGTTACGCTCCGCTCACGTTATGCGCTCACAATGAGAGCTAGTGAGAGGCACGCGTGCCTTTCACTTTTTATGTCTGTCTCTCTCGCTCTTAGGCGGGCTAACCATGCCCAAGTCGTTGTCACGTAAAACTTTCGCCCGTATACCGACTTTACAGGCAACCAATTTTTTTTTAGTAAAAGAGCCCATTGTCTTCTTATTTTTGGATTATCTTTACAAACACGGAATAAAATCACATCTTTGACGTACATGACGGTGTACAACATATAAATTAAAGATTTTTGTAGATTTATTAGTTCAAGTTTTACGGCCATAGAACTAGATGAACAAAATGACTCTCTGATAATAAGTGGCCTCAGCAAGGAATACAACGGGTTGGCGACCTCCAACCTACTTGATGAAAAGTAGTTAGTCTCGCTCATTGCTCTGGCATTGCAGAGGTTTATAAGCGACGGTGACCGCTTACCAGGCGGGCCGGGGGGCGGCGCGACGGGAAAGAGTGCCGTGGGCGTAACGCGTCGCGCCTTCCCTCATAACCCCGTGCTGGGTTCTGGCCTCAGCCGGGGTTTGGACGCTGAGTGTGAGAGGTTGGAGGTTTTAGTGCGGTTCAACTCCCACATGCGATCCGGTGGTTTCCTCCAACTAAAAAAAATAATAAAAACCAGGTGGGCCGTACTTCAATGTAGTTCAAAATACATAAATGTACTCACGACCTCTGTAACTTCTAACCTCTTTGACAAGAAACAAATTCGTGGCAGTAATAACTCCGGAGCCATTCCATTTAAAATCGTCTAATCAGCAAAGCTGCACCGTTTTAGATTTGGGTGAAATTTTGAGGGATTCATCTCTAGGGTCCCTAAGAATGAAATTTACACATATTTGATTTCTATGAGCACCCGTTTCCGAGCATTTAAATATAAACTTTCAAAAATCTCCGTTTTTTAGGTTATTTAAAATTTCCTCAAAGTTTTGTCTGTTTAATTTTTTTTTCATTATTAAAGCGGAATCCTTAGGAGGACAGACTATAGTTTGATAAAACTCAACGATAATTTTGTTTATAGCGACCTACCATTAGCAAGAGCAAACCAAAAATGAGTGTTTTTTACTCATTTTTCGTGAATTTCAAACGACTCTAGCGACTAATCGGTTATGAGTTAAGAACTTCTGGTTGACAGGAATTAAGTACACATGTTAGAGACAAAATTTAGCCATTGATCGACCTGAGCAGCCCACTCTTTCTGGAAGAAAACCTTGCTTGAAGTTTTGAATTTTTGAAAAATCCCATTTTTCAGCCTACAAAACGAAGGTGTCTACTGCGAGATAAAATTCTAAAATTTTCAGAATCTTTTGTTCTTAGCTTTAACTTTGAAGGACTGCATCGCTTGTTTTGTTATTTTAATGTGTAGTGCACTTACCGGTCGCTTATTGGCAGCAAAAATTATGTCGATATTTTTTATTTTTTCCTAAATTATATATAAGGTACGAGCCTAAACACGATGAAGTTATCTTGTTTAATGACGGAGTTCTCATAGCCACCTTCCAGCTCCATCATCAGACCTTGACATTCAGCCTCTACGTAAAGATCTCACCAGGACGCTTCATTAGAGCCTGAACACGATGAAGTTATCTTGCTTAATGACGAAGTTCCCATAGCCACCTTCCAGCTCCATCATCAGACCTTGACATTCATCCTCTACACAAAGATCTCATCAGGACGCTTGATTAGAGCCTAAACACGATGAGATTATCTTGCTTATTGACGGAGTTCCTATAGCCACCTTTCAGTTCCATCATCAGACCTTGACATTCATCCTCTACGCAAAGAACTCATCAAGACGCTTCATTAGAGCCTAAACACGATGGGGTTATCTTGCTTATTGACGGAGTTCCTATGAATGTCAAGGTCTGATGATGGAGCTGGAAGGTGGCTATGAGAACTCCGTCATTAAACAAGATAACTTCATCGTGTTTAGGCTCGTACCTTATATATAATTTAGGAAAAAATAAAAAATATCGACATAATTTTTGCTGCCAATAAGCGACCGGTAAGTGCACTACACATTAAAATAACAAAACAAGCGATGCAGTCCTTCAAAGTTAAAGCTAAGAACAAAAGATTCTGAAAATTTTAGAATTTTATCTCGCAGTAGACACCTTCGTTTTGTAGGCTGAAAAATGGGATTTTTCAAAAATTCAAAACTTCAAGCAAGGTTTTCTTCCAGAAAGAGTGGGCTGCTCAGGTCGATCAATGGCTAAATTTTGTCTCTAACATGTGTACTTAATTCCTGTCAACCAGAAGTTCTTAACTCATAACCGATTAGTCGCTAGAGTCGTTTGAAATTCACGAAAAATGAGTAAAAATCACTCATTTTTGGTTTGCTCTTGCTAATGGTAGGTCGCTATAAACAAAATTATCGTTGAGTTTTATCAAACTATAGTCTGTCCTCCTAAGGATTCCGCTTTAATAATGAAAAAAAAATTAAACAGACAAAACTTTGAGGAAATTTTAAATAACCTAAAAAACGGAGATTTTTGAAAGTTTATATTTAAATGCTCGGAAACGGGTGCTCATAGAAATCAAATATGTGTAAATTTCATTCTTAGGGACCCTAGAGATGAATCCCTCAAAATTTCATCAAAATCTAAAATCATGCAGCAACCATTTTTTTCATTTTTAGACGATTTTAAATGGAATGACTCTCCGTTAAAAGGGTTGCTTGTACTAAACAAAACTTTGATAATCTACATAAACCAACATCGTGAACGGCAAAAACATAATAATGAACAGGGAAAATTACCGGAACAAAACACCTGAACTGCGAATAGACGCTGCCGAGCGCAAAATTGATTGAATTTTAAACTTTCGCTGGCTCCTGGACCTGTTGGGTTTGAGGGTGTATGAAGAAAACAGTAGTGTAATAATTTAAGAATGTCTTGTATAGGTCCTGTATAGTAATAAACTTATTCAGACACTCGCGGTTTTCTATAATACTTTCATGCATTTTAAACGGGTTCTTACCACGATATTTAATTAATTGAGTTGTTAAAGAAGCTATCGAGATTTCAAGACATAGCACTTTTAACAGGGGGGACGGCTTCAGATTATCAAGTATGTGTAATCCAGTACTAAACACAACAGTCACTAAGGGTTCATGCTCAGAGAGTCTTGTAGATACAGTGAGTGTGGTGTGTCGTGATGTGAGTTCGAGTTCCAGTGGTACTTCCCAAAAGCATGAAAAATGCATGAAAGTATCCTGTATACAATGCCACACAATCCATCATGTGGGTCGAAGTTTTACAAAAGTACTGAATCTAGTAATTTTTTTGGACAGGATGAAGCCACCGGACTTACACCCACCCCCCAGGTGGGGTATATGGGAGTCGAACCACACTAGTTTTAGTGGAGGAGGTTTCTCCTGCCGCTCATGCTCAGTGTCCGAATTCCGGCTGAGGGCAGAACCCAGCACGAGATTGTGCGGGGTGAACCGACACGTTCCACGCCAAAACTTGCAGTGTCTCGTGAGCAACGGGTACCGTTGAATATATAATCATGTGAACTGTAAGATCATTTACCCATGTTGCTTTCACAGTTCTTTTGTCTAGCTTTTTGTTTTCTAGTTTTATTACTTTTTAAACAGTCATCAGTCATCATAGAGGCCATGTGTTACTAAGCATTTATCGTTGCATTGTCAGGGGACACTTTTTATATTTCTGCATTTAAAAAGAACTGAACTCTTAGAAGATGCTGTCTGTCTGTAAAGCACACAGGATAAAAACAGTCGTCTATGCTGATAATTTCTAACATATGCAAAACGAAATTTGGTACAAAAAAAACTTAAAAAATAACAGAAAAATGAGTGCGAAAACTTCAACAATAAGTCGTCCCTCTGTTCCTTATCATATTCGCGTAATCATGAGCGATGTAGTTAATTACTAAACTCTCGCTTTGAAGCTCCGGTACCCAATAGATAGGTTCCGGAGGATGTAGGCATAAATCTTAAATGTGCTCCTGCAGTTTCAAGTACCATGTTATGGCTTTAACTTGGGCTGGCTAACCCAATGGATAATCTTGTTAGCAACTGCTGAGACAGTTTAATATTGATTACTAAGTAATATTGTAGTCATGAGATGTCCTGTGGTGACTTTACAGAAGTTTAATAGAAACTATCACCACTTGTAATTAGCTGCGCTCTGTAACTGTAACTGTACCAACCCATTACTGCCCACCGTTGGGCTCAGGTCTCCTCAGAAGAGGGATTAGGCATAGTCCACCACGCTTGCCCAGTGCGGATTGGGGACTTCACATATCTTCAAAGGATTTTTAGAACCCGATGTTTTCCTTCACCGTTTTTAGCCAGTGAAAAATAGCTGGGCTCGTTCACTATTAATTCCAAAAATAAAAATATTTAGATAAAGGGCTTGAGGAGGTTCCTTAAAGTTAGGTTAGGTTAGTTATTCCATTAGTATAATGGTAACTACTCACGATCAGGTGGTAGGTTGGCTCATCTGCCTACATGGCTATTATGCTATGGCATGGCATTAACACAGCTGTGCGTCAAAATCCCTCAGTATTATAGTAAATAGTGATCTATGAATGACAGTGACCATTGAAACATTAGATTGCAAGTAACTTGTCCGTTTGGCAAGGTTCCGTTCCGTTACAAAATAATACCAAATATTTAGAAAGCATAAAGAAACTTTTAAACGTATAACTTTTCATTAATACTCTCGTTTGTTAAAACAAATGTCCGAGCTCCATTGTAAAAGCCCATAACTCACAATTTAGTTTGAACAGCTAATCAACGGCTAAAGGAAAATCTTCGGAAGCACATTGGCTACGTCCATTAGTTGTGTAAGATCGTGATACTGATCAATTTCTTTGTTTCTCGCCCTCTTACAGTGAATGGGTTGTAGTTTGGTGCAAGTTAAAAGATTAAATATAAGTGTTGAAGAATCTTGACCATCTGTCCAATATCGTTGTTTTGAGTGGTAGATAAAGCCCTGGAAGTAAAGTCCACTTTTTGATCATTTATATGAGGAAGTTTAAAATATTTATCGGCCTAGCACCAGTTTAAAAAAAAAATTGTTTGCCTGTAAAGTCTATATACGGGCGAAAGTTTTACGTGACAACGACTCGGGCATGGTTAGCCCGCACGCGTGCCTCCATCTCGCTCTCATTGTGAGCGCATAACGTGAGCGGAGCGTAACGCAGTTTCTTGAAGTGTCACCCGGCAAACCAATTTATAAGACGTTGTCACGTCAAAACTTGACTTGATACAGAATCGATCATCCTTATTTTGACTCTTTAACAAAGCGTAGGCTGTAATAGATTTTTAAAAATAAGAAAATCGACCATAACTATCGTTTACTACAAAGAATTATTGCTTATTTACTTAAATTTAATTCATCTCAAAGGACAACTTACACACTAAAAAAAAATATAAATATTGATGAAAAAAGTAAGATGACACTTTACCCAAAATAAATTCTCGAGAGACAAGAGACGGTCCCTCTCAAAGACTCGAGCTACGTCTTAAAGCAAACACCAGATTATTTGAAGAGTACAGAATCTTCCCCGGCGTCAATGCTCTTTGCATAGAGCTCATTATACAGCTAAGAGAAATTTATCTTTTGAAAAAATATCCGTGGAAGGTTATTTAAATGCTGAAAATGCATTATACTTTGCAATGAAATATTAATATCTCATTATTACGGTTTGCTTTTTAAAAGTTTTAATTTATCTAGAAATTTTTAGTATGTAGATTGTATATAACCGACTGAATGAAATGATATGCAGCAATATATTGCACAACTTGGATAAAAAGCAAGTTTTTTTAAAAACATTTTTGCATTTTAATTCATAGATCGACGACCAGCTACAAGATGGACAGATGACTTTATCAAGTTCACAGGAACACGGTG
Organism: Trilocha varians; assembly: GCA_030269945.2. NCBI lineage: Eukaryota > Metazoa > Arthropoda > Insecta > Lepidoptera > Bombycidae > Trilocha > Trilocha varians. The sequence continues at coordinate 10,243,495 of AP028265.1, read as the reverse complement.
GATGACTGGGTTCTTTGTGGGAGGCCTATGTCCAGCAATGGACATCTTGTGGCTGAGGAAGCTGAAGACTCTAAGGTCTTTATTTGGACCCAGAACCAGATCCCTACAACCTCAATCCCTAATCACATGTTATGATTTGTCATCAATTCTACCTCTTTACTCTGCCGATATCATGATACTGATTAATGGTTGTAAGGTGACAACGGATCCTGACCGCAGTCTCCTATCACCGAGGGTTTACCAGCAGAGGCTTCGGTCGAAAGTAATTAAAACTTATCCCCATTTATCTCCCGTGCTCGATGTTGCGTTTACACGACTATAGTTTTTGCTAATCGCTTCAACAACTTTTAATTGTGTGGCATTGTTAATTTCGTTTGATACTTTGTTTAATTTAATTAGTTTTTGACCATAACGATCTTTCATTTCTCGGTTCACAACCGAGTGTTTTTTTCGCGCGTTGTGAAAGAGGGCTAGACGAATTCTTACGAAAAGTTGTCACGACACTTTTTTTTGTTTTGGTTGATTATCGCTAGATGGCGCTGTGATAAAAATCTGTTAAAACACGTTCCTTATTTTTGCTTTGATAAGACTTCTTAATTTGTACGAAAGATTTTTTGTCAAAATAATAACAAAATTATAAAATTATTAAAATTACCTCTTTTTCTTCTTTAGCTTAACCTTATCCCATTCAAATGGGGTCGGCCCAATAACAAAATTACCATGCAAATTATTTTCAAAAACTTATCTGAAATCTCAAGAAATTAAGTACATAAAAATAGTAAATGATTCACACGACCAAATAAAACTAACACTATAGAATTTCGAATGAGACTGCAAAAATATCAGATCCCATTTGCGAACACGTCAGTAAATCTAACCGAACCAAAAATATAACCCAAATCCGGACAAAGTCTACATTTTCCTTCAAACACCGAGCCAGAAATACAGAATGTCCGTTCGACCAAAATAACCTACAAAAGGAGTGTAACCATAGAATAATTACACAGAAATAAAACTTATTACAAAACACTTGATGAATTGACTTAAAGAGCCAAATACTGAATCTAATGGAATTAAGAAAAACCCTACAATTTAATTTATTTATACAATATTGTGTTTAAGCTATGCTCACATTGACGGGCCATTCATCAGCCATCATCAGCCATTCGTCCTGAGTACAATGTGTACTGTCCGTTGCCACTTCATAGAAGCAACTCTTCATACTGTTGCATTCTGCCTCTGTTAGGAATATTGCTGACTTCAGCAACTTTCTCTCAAAGCTCATAATCGTGACCGAGAGAGTGATTAAGTTCAGGCTGATCTTCCAACCAGAGAGGTTGTCCGTAAATCCCAAATAATATCCAATTTATTCTTAAGTGTATCCTAATCCTTTTCAATTCCAAAACCCTTTCTAAAAAGGTTTTTCACTCGACGCATAACAGAACTGTCTGTGTGTAGTGTACTTCTGTTTATAACATTATTCTGTGGTGTAACCAGTGGACATGTGACGTCACGTTCGACCAGTTAAACGAACCGTGTCGAACCGTGCTCTGTATGTTTTATTCACATATGGTGAGAATCAAATTTGGAACATCCTTGCTGAATTATTAGAATAGACCCCTTACCTAATATGTTAAGTTGATTTTCGTGTACAAGGTACCTAATTTCTTTAGGATTTTTAGTACTGAAATGTTTTTAACAAATTCTTTTAAAAACGATTTTTGGTATATTGAAGAATGAAGCATGAAAAATGCATCTTTATTCTGCAAGACGAGATGTTAATTAGACTGCAATGTAGTAAATTAGTTATATTAAATTTTAGTAATTTAGATTAAGTATTATGAAGACAGACAGTCTTATGAAAAGAGACAGAAGTTATTAGGTATGACGGGGTGATAACAAGGGAAACCAACCTATTCACCGTGCGGGTAGTTGGAAGTGGAGACTTGCTATAAATACAGGCACTGGTTGCTGTTATTATTCATTCGTGTTTGAATTGTCGAGGCAAACGGACCTCTTGATCTAAAAGTAATAAACTATTAAAACTCGTTATTTTGAAGTTTTTATTCAAGAGTATTTAACATCAAGTGTTCAAGTGGACATTGTGACGTCATTCCGGACAAAACCAAACGAAGATCAACTATTTACAACGTCCTCAACACACTATTTACGCCGTTAGGTATTATTTTTGTAAACTAAATAAACATTAGTAATTATGATATTATGGTAGTTATTGCATTAATACAATTATAACTAGTTTTAAAGTTACCTATAAAAATTCAAGTCGCAACACAAAACATTTGCAGTACATCAAAACAGAAGCCAAGCTAATAAATCCAAAACAAAATTTAAAACAATATACAAGTTCGGAATCCAGCTGAAACAGCTAACACAAAAATATAGGTGTTATTTTACAGGAGCAAGTAGCGTCCCACTAACGAACCGGGAGTTGCGGACGGACCTTGTTTGCACAACATTGTCTGCGCTGGTCTCTGAAAACTAAAGGGTGGTTTGCACCAAATATATACAATCTATTTCGGGATTTGGTGAAATGAGGCTTTTGTTAATCTCGTTACGGGTTTTATTGACATGTAGATCGAGCTATATAGTCGTGTTGGCCGAGTGGTTGAAGCGCTTGCCTTCCGTACCTACGGGAGGTCGCGGGTTCAAAACCGGCCGGCTTGTACCTCTAAATCTTAATATGAAAAAGATTTATGTGCAATTTTTCACAACACCACTGGCTAAAAACGGTGAAGAAAAACATCGTGAGGATAAGGATATCGGAAAAGGGTTCTAAAAATCCTTTGAAGATATGTGAAGTCCCCAATCCGCATTAGGCAAGCGTGGTGGACCATGCCTAACCCCTCTTCGGAGGAGACCTGAGCTCAGCAGTGGGCAGTAATGGGTTGTTACAGTACTGTACAGTACAGAGGCTTTTGTTAATCTAGTTACGGGTTTTATTGGCATGTAGATCGAGCTAATCTGATCGTGAGTAGTTAGTGTCACTCATGGACTTTTGCAATTCCAAGGGGTTGCGGGCGTTACCTAAGACCTACGTTTTTAAGACTCTCTTCAAGTCTTGTTTGAAGAAGCATAAATCGCTGGTTTAGCATAATCTTGAGAAAAGTTTGATATATCAATCTTGTCATTTTTATTGGCTAATTGTAAAGGATATTTAGAGTGAACAGAAAAGATGTTCTGCAGATATTATATTAATTTTGAAAATTAACTTACAGACCACATTTTTGGGTAATTGTAGCGTTGCGTATTTTTATCGCACTATGTGTTTTACAATTAATAAATACATTTTCCTTTCTACTATATATATTATTCATAAGGAAGAGAGTAAAAACAAAATAATTAATAACTAAAATTTAATTTAATTATTCTGAGCACATGGCGCTCTTCAATGGATGCATGCAAAGCGATACCTCCCACGTAAGTTGTTGTATCTCCAAAACTGCAAATTTACAGTAGAGCGTTTCAAAGATTCAAAGTGAACCAAAATCTGCATTTATTGTTACATCTTTTTGAAATTTTGTATATACCTAAATGTAATATAACTCAAAGAATTGTAAATTTGCAGTTTTGGAGATACAACAACTTACGTGGGAGGTATCGATTTAAGGGTTGAAGGGTCATTCGCATGTTGTCCACTTAGTATTTTATGTGTTAAAATAAAAAACTCCACACATCAGTCCAATTAAAGCTGTTTTTGGACTTTACTAGACGACTTTACAGAATTAAAAATTTCGTTCTTGTACAAAGTAAAACATGTCTCTATAGCAAACTTTTTATTTAGAACGACCGACCAACGTTGCCAAAAACGTAAAAATAACTCTACAAGTTTTATTGTGAGACAGTTTTATTCGTTTTTATTTGAAACTTATTTTATAAATGAAATTAAGTGAAGTCGACTTTTAATTTAATTACTTAATCCTGCTCGGAATAAAGGGTTTGACTAATATTCTTCCCAACTCTGTAATCGAGGAGGAGATGAGTCCAAAGAAATATTTTTAAAATTATTAACCACTCAACTGGGATCGGCAACCAAATTGGTTTGTTTAGGTACTTTTGCAAAGTCTGTGGCAGGAGTCAAAATTGAGCACAGTTCTAAAACTTGTTTTATTTACATTTTTTTATCGTTTCATATTATACGGAGTTATTTGATATATTATTATTTTCGCTGAAAATGCAATACAGCGTCGTTTAGTAATAAAGATTTACTAAAATATAAGGTTTAATTAAAAATCAAAATTAAATATTATTGTAAAAAAAGTTTTTAAAAAGGGGCTCAAACACGGTAGGTATTGATTCCGAACGAAGTCCCCAGTTTCGCCATCTAGCGAATAGTGACGTTCCCAGTTAAGTGGTTAATAAATGGGTTTAAAGATCTTTATTAGCTCACAAGAACAATGTTCACAAACAATGAGCATACAAATTTTAACTTAAGTCTAATAACACACTTTAACTGGCACGAACTTACTAAAATTACACAATAATTTTACTATCTTATTCTATTACCTACTAAATTAATAAAAATACACAACAAATAAAACACTATACTGTGGATTTTGCAGACACTTTTTGACAAATAAAGTATTATGAAATAGAAGTTAGAATGTATTTTCATTAGAACCCACACTGGCCCACGCATCAACACCAATGAAATGAATCCAAAAATATTTAATAAATGGAAGCTAGTACGCACGTGACTCTTTCAAAAATAATTTTAATAATATCAAAACTTAATATTGCAGAAGGTCACGAAAGTTTCCAGACTCTTGAGCCAATTAAAAAGTTAAAGAAAAGAAAATAAAGTTTTTTCTTGTAACAACATATTTGTCTGTCACATGTTATTTTGCTGCTAAGCAAGTAATAAGACAAATTAAATTATAGACTTAAACCAAATGAAAGTTGCAATTGGTTGGATACATAATTACATACATATTAACATGTAAGTGTCGTTGATAACAACCAATTCTACTATTACACTGATACTTCAAAAATTTTTAAAACGCTAGGCGACTCGTGACTAGTCGTGACTTTCTTTTGTTTTAAAAACCTTTTCACCGGCGATCATCAAGGGAATTATGATGATGATTCTCTACGAAGAAAAATGCTGGGAGTTACATTTGTTGTCTAATACATCAAGTAAAATGAATGGACATCCCAAAAACACAACCTAAAATTACAAAATCAAGACTATTCCAGGCCAACTTGTTGTTTTTCAAACTAACAAATACAGATAGCCAAAGATCGTTTCAGATAAGTCTCATCGTCAAATTCACCCGAAATTCACGATAAAATTTGAATTTCAAATGTCCGAAATTAAGATTATCTTACATTACCTAGGCTTTCCACTATTTTCTAATAAAACTCAATGAAGCACATAATTTATTCTGTGAACTTTGGAACTTTTCTGAAGGGATTGAAAGTTAGGGATTAATTCTAGTTTATTAGAAATACTGACCCACGCATTTTCGCAAAAGCATCAAAAAAGTTAAGCACGCTTTCTTCATATATCTAAATGTATAAAAGTTCGTTCATCGGAGTTGTCTCTCAACAAATTCTGCATTCAAATATTGACCCGCGCAACTTTGTCTGCGTCACAAAGGGAAACAATATATTATCGTATATAGATAAATGAACTTTCCAAAACTGTTAGAATTTTTAAATTTGCCCAGGCATTGCAGAGGTTCATGAGCGATGTTGACCGTACGTGACGGTCATCAGATGGGCCGTAGGCCGTATCTATCTTGTAAAAAAAAAATGGATTGAGAAAACAAGCAATCAAAGCTTTCCTTTCCCTTCTCAATATTAGTATAGAATACACAAACATAGGTTCACGTTTGTTATATTAGTTTAGGTATTCAAAAAAAAATACTCAATAATATTTGTAACTGAATCTTGATGAAACTAATTAGCAGTTTCCTGGAGTTGAAAAATTACCATAGAAAATGAAGTTACGCCTTGAAACTCGTTGGACTAATGACTGTTGAATCTTTGATTCCGTTTACAATTCCCATTCGGAATGATCAAAACAAATATATTTTATTGTCAACACAGGTATTTATATTTAGGTCTTGTATTTGAAGTAGTCTGGTCTGCCATTTTAGGCTTACAATATCTAGGTAAATGATTGCGAATGATGTCACTCACACTGATGATGATAATGACACTCAATGTAAATGTATCAAATTAATTAAATTTACTACCAGTTCCAACTGGCGTAACAAACTCAGCATACATGATATTTTAATAATCGCAAAATGTTTACAAAAACGTTTGCAAAATTTGGCTTCAAATTCATTGAACTTCGTCAATACCAGAACAAGTTATTTCAGCCTTAAGGTAGTTGTTAAAAACATACTTATTACACAAACGTAACATTTGTAAACAATCCAACTTTTTCTCTGTTCGAAACGTCACAAATTCCCGAGATAAAACGTCTGTAAGCCACTGAATTATTGTTCAATGAGAAGGTAAGTTGCGCCGTATCTTAAAAGTTTCTCTCGATGCCAGAAGCAATCAGACCCATTACTTCGACCGGTCCTTTACTTATTGTTTACCGCAAATTTCTTGCACTCGATTCTACTAATGGACATACTTTTGTTTTCCTCAAGTTTTCTTTGTAGGAATAAATAAGATATTGGAACAGAGTAACTGGGTTTTTTGCTGTTTATACTCCCCTAGTAGCCTGACTTTGAATTAGGTCGATTCTACTAAAGAGTGTGTTTCTAAACTTTTATGGAATAGCCAGATTTAATGTTTCTTTAATAAATGAATGAAATTTGTTAACTTTTAGTAGGAATCTAATATATATTATAAAGGCGAAAGTTTGTATGTATAGATGTATGGATGGATGTATGGATGTATGGATGTATGTTTGTTACTCTTTCACGTAAAAACTACTGAATGGATTTGAATGAAACTTTTCCACAATATACCTTATACATCAGAACAACACATAGGCTACAATTTTTGAACCCCTTTGTAACGCAGACGAAGTTGCACGGGTCACCTAGTGTAACCATAAAAGTGGAAATCAAAATCGCTTTCAAAAATACACACTCGAATTTTACTTTGAAAGACACAAATTTTCAAAATGGCGCCATAAACAAAGTTCTACAGCTTTACTAATTACTTGTTATATGGGTTTCAGCTTCCAATCATGTAACGATAGAATATGATACAGAGAATGCGTTTGGATGGCTTCCAGGAGTATGTAGTGATTCGCAAACATGATCTACAATGTGGATTATATGCCGCAAAGTATTGTATTGTTGCGAATGATGAAGACAATAAAGCAGTAAACCAATTTAGTTCTCACGCCTGTTTTCTAATAGTGTTGAAGACAATAAAGCAGTAAACCAATTTAGTTCTCACGCCTGTTTTCTAATAGTGTTGAAGACAATAAAGCAGTAAACCAATTTAGTTCTCACGCCTGTTTTCTAATAGTGTTGTGCATAGTCGTAAAGCAATAAAAAGCCGGTAAACAATGAGACATAGACAATGCAACATTGGTTCTCACGCTTCGCTGTTTATTTGTAGAGGAACAATAGACAAAATTAGTTCTCACGTAATAAAATCATTTCGCTATTTATTTGGAGAAAAACAACTTTTTTCGTAGCGACTCGAATATTCTAAATTCCCAGGCTCGGAGTATAAAATGTCGGAGCGGTCCATCAAGAAGGCAGTCTGTCATCGGGTACAGTAAGATCAACAACGAACATTAGTGCTAAGTAACTGTGTGTTGCTATCAGTTTGTAAGTACACTGTGTGTGTAATTACAAATAAACGAGTTAAGATTGAGAGTGCATTGTTTGTCTTTATCCCGACCCCTAGCCCGTAACATTTGGTGTCAGAAGTGGGATAAAGACGCAAAAATGCCATTAACTCCGCACGACGAGGACTTGGCCCGCACCCGGAGTCAACGACGTCTGGAAGAAACGCGACGCCAGGAAGAGCTGGACCGGAGGCGATTCGGGAATCGTTCGCTGGACGAAGTAAGTGAGCCATCGCCCATCGACTCGGAAAACGTCTCTGGAGTACCTGCTGCACCTGCACCTGCTTCGCCTGCTACATTCGACATGATGTCAATGTTCCAAAAACTTTACGAGAAAATGGACAAACAAGAAGAAGCGGCTCGAAAACAAGAAGAAACGGCTCGAAAACAAGAAGAAGCGGCTCGAAAACAAGACGAAGCGGCTAGAAGACAAGAAGAGCTACTAGTAAACTTACAAGCAACTTTGGAAACAAAATTAAAGAAAGTGAATGACAGACTCGAACGCCATGAAAGCATCATAGAAGATCATACGACTATGATAAAAAACTACGAGAGCCGCATCGTGGAAACAGAAGCAAACATTGCTGATGTCAGAAGGACGATGCACGTCCTCAAGTCTGGAGGAGTGACGGCGGTGACAGCGAATGGATCCAACAGCATCAAGGTAGCACCGTTTGATGGAAGTTCTTCGTGGACGGCGTACAAAATCCAGCTTGACGCCATCATCAAAGCGAATGGATGGAGCGCCGAACAAGCTATGACTGCCCTCACCGTCAGTCTACGTGGCCAGGCCGCCGCTGTACTGGAAACACTTGGGAAGGACGCGACATACGAGAAATTACTTGAAAGGCTGGAAAATCGTTACGGAGACGCCCACCTGGAACATGTCTACAGAGCACAGCTGAATGACCGAGTCCAACAAAGAAATGAAAACCTTCAAGAGTGGGCTCTCGAAATAGAAAAGATCTTCTCCAAGGCATACCAGTCTTCGCCAATGTACAACGAAGAAGAGCTGGTAAACGCATTCGCCAGAGGGATTTACGACCACGAAGTAAGATCCGCGGTCAAACTAGCGCATCACAAGACGCTGAAAGAAGCACTAGCTCACGCCTTAGAGGTAGAAACAGTGCGGTGTCCACCGAGCCGCAGAGACTCTCAACGCATCAGAGAATTGAGAGAAACGTCTACTCCGTTTGGTGGGAGATGCTACAATTGCCATCAAAAAAGGACACATGGCACGGAATTGCCCAAGACCATTGAACAGAAGAAACGAGCGTTCTTTGGAAGATCACGATGGTGCAACCCAGCTGCAGGGAAACGAATAAAAGCCAGAACCAAGGGGCGGGTGCTGGCTGGTTCTAATGGAGCCCCACGGATTTCAATTTCACAAGCTCACGACGGGAACAGCTTGATCATCAATGGAGAAATCAACGGAGTGCCTTGTAAACTCACATTGGACACTGGAGCATCAAGAACAGTGATTAGTTCGCAACTGGGCAAGAAAATTCAACAAAATTGCTGGAACTGCAATACTATTCGACTCATCACTGCAACCGGCCAGCACATAACCGTCCGAGGGGAAAAACCAGTGATGCTGAAGCTGGGTGAGAGAACTTTCCAGCACAAAGTTATTTTGGCCGACATAGTCGACGACTGCATTTTGGGCTTGGACTTCCTGCGCGAACATCACTGTGAGATCGACGTGAACCAAGGGATCTTGAGATGCGGAAAAGAGGAGATCTTCATGGAAGGCGCGAAACCTGGGAGTGTCTATTGCCTGAAGCGAACCGTTCTGCCACCGAGATCAGAAACCATTGTGGCTGTGAAGCTACCAGAAAACCCTGGAAGTCCGCGACGATGTGTGTTGATTGAGCAAGTGGATAGCAACCAACCATGGAAGATGGCGCGGACTTTAGTGAAAACTACTGGAGCTACAGCAGTGCGTGTACTGAACGCAAGTGATGAAGAACACCTCATTAAGGGAGGCACGTTGATGGGCACTTGTGAGGAAGTCAACTGGATGCGCAACTGTCAAGAAGCACGTAGCGGCGACCAACTTCAGAGTGATCGGGATGTGTCAGCAATCTTAAAGGACTGTCGTAAAGATCTGTCTGGCAAAGAACTCTTGATGGCGAAAAAACTGCTGTTACGCTACACGGATATCTTCGCTTCAAGTGACGACAACATTGGGAAAACTGGATTAGTGAAGCACACCATAAATACTGGAGACATGGCACCGATACGTCAGCGGCCTAGAAGAATACCAGTGGCCCGAGAAAAGGAAGTTGACGCCATGCTGGAAGAAATGGTGAAAAGCGGTGTGATTGAACCTTCATCTAGCCCATGGTGTTCTCCAGTGGTGCTTGTGAAGAAAAAGGATGGAACCATGAGATTTTGCGTGGATTATCGAAAACTCAACGACGTAACAAAGAAAGACAGTTACCCACTACCGAGAATCGACGATACCTTGGATACACTAACAGGGATAAGATGGTTTACAACCCTGGACCTAAAAAGTGGGTACTGGCAAGTCGAAATCGACCCTAAGGATAAAGAGAAGACTGCATTTTCAACTGGAAAGGGCCTCTGGCAATTCAAAGTGATGCCCTTCGGTTTATGTAACGCTCCGGCCACATTTGAAAGACTTATGGAGCTCGTACTAGCTGGACTGATTGGAGATGCCTGCCTCGTGTATCTGGATGACATTATAATCGTGGGAAAGACCTTCGAAGACCACCTTAAAAACCTGGATCGCGTGTTGTCAAAGATTCGAGCTGCTAATCTCAAGCTAAGCTCAAAGAAGTGTTCGTTCTTCAAGCGACAAGTGAGTTTTCTGGGACACGTAGTCTCGGAAGCGGGTGTGCAGACCGATCCTGATAAAATCGTCGCTGTTAAGGAGTGGCCAACACCGAAAGACAAGACTGAAGTTAGAGCATTTTTGGGACTATGCTCTTACTATCGACGATTCGTGAGGAGTTTCGCCGACATTGCTAAACCATTGCATAAGCTCACGGAGGAGAAACGACTTTTCTGCTGGGACGAAAACTGCGATGGTGCATTCAAGGAATTAAAAAGACGACTATGTGAAACACCGATCCTCGGCTTCCCAGACACAGAGAATGAGTTCATCGTGGATACCGACGCAAGCAACATTGGTATCGGGGGTGTATTGTCACAACGGAAAGGAGAACAAGAAGTTGTGATAGCTTACTTCAGCAAGTCGCTATCCAAGCCGGAACGAAACTACTGTGTGACAAGGAAAGAACTGCTCGCAGTAGTAAAGACACTACAACACTTCAGTAAATACCTACTTGGAAGAAGATTTCATCTAAGGACTGACCACGCTGCACTGAAGTGGCTACTTCAATTTAAGAATCCTGAAGGACAAGTGGCAAGATGGATCGAACAACTACAGGAGTTTGACTTTTCGACGGAACATCGTAGTGGACGACTGCACGGCAACGCGGATGCATTATCGAGGAGACCATGCCCTGATGACTGCAAGCACTGTCTGCGGCAAGAGAATAAAGAGGCAGTACCAATCAGAATGCTCAGGACGGATCTTAGCGACGAATGGAAAGATACACTTCAGAAGGCGCAGCACGAAGACGTCGACATAAAACCGATTTTTGAATGGATCGAGTCTGGTGCCGCCAAGCCCAGTTGGAGTGAAGTTTCGACCATGAGTGTTACAACGAAGAGTTACTGGGCTCAATGGGAGAGTCTCCTGATCCACGAGGGGGTTCTGTGCCGTAAATGGGAGAACGCCCGAGGCAACAGCTCTCATCTGCAAATGATAGTCCCCAAAACCAAGATACCTGATGTTCTACACCTGTACCATGAAGGATTCTCAGGAGGACATCTAGGAGTGAAAAGAACACTGCTAAAGATACGAGAGAGATTCTACTGGATCAACTGCAGAGACGACGTTGAAAATTGGGTCAGAAAGTGTACCAACTGTGCTGCAGTGAAAGGCCCTCATACTCGTAGCAGAGGTGCACTGAAAGTATATAACGTCGGAGCACCGTGGGAGCGCATAGCCTTGGATATCGCAGGGCCATTTCCCGTTAGTGAAAGTGGCAACAAATACTTCATGGTTGTCATGGATTACTTCACAAAGTGGCCCGAAGTTTTTGCGATTCCTAACCAAGAAGCTTCTACAGTTGCCGATAAACTAGTCCATGAAGTCTTCTGCCGATTTGGAGTGCCTTTGGAGATACACAGCGACCAAGGGAGAAATTTTGAGTCCCAGTTGTTCCAAGAGACGTGTCGAGTTATGGGTGCTCACAAAACACGAACTACGTCGTATCATCCGCAGTCGGACGGCATGGTAGAGCGATTTAACCAAACCCTGGAGAGATACCTAGCTAAAGTAGTGGGAAGCAAGCAGCGAGATTGGGATAAACACATCCAGCCATTTTTATTGTCGTATCGTAGTGCTGTCCATGAGAGCACTAATGTGACTCCTGCATTCGCAAACTTTGGCCGAGAACTGCGACTACCAGCTGACCTGATAACTGGCATACCACCTGATTCACCACAAACAATCACGGAATACGCCGGCGATCTTCGAGTCAAGATGAACGAGATCTACGAGCACATCAGAGAATCCGGGCAGAACGCATCACAGAAGATGAAAACTCGATACGACCGTAAACTCAACAACCCCGGGTTTCACGAGAACTCTCTGGTATGGCTTCACAATCCAGTACGCAGCAAAGGGAAGTCTCCGAAGCTACAGGCCAAATGGGATGGTCCATATCGTGTGGTGACCAGGATCAACGACCTGACATACCGGATACAGAAAGGACAACGGGGCACACCTAAGATCGTTCACGTGGATCGGCTGGCGCGTTACTACGGGTCTAATGATGCTCGGGACGAGCATGTCTTAGAGAGAGGGTAGTGTTGCGAATGATGAAGACAATAAAGCAGTAAACCAATTTAGTTCTCACGCCTGTTTTCTAATAGTGTTGAAGACAATAAAGCAGTAAACCAATTTAGTTCTCACGCCTGTTTTCTAATAGTGTTGAAGACAATAAAGCAGTAAACCAATTTAGTTCTCACGCCTGTTTTCTAATAGTGTTGTGCATAGTCGTAAAGCAATAAAAAGCCGGTAAACAATGAGACATAGACAATGCAACATTGGTTCTCACGCTTCGCTGTTTATTTGTAGAGGAACAATAGACAAAATTAGTTCTCACGTAATAAAATCATTTCGCTATTTATTTGGAGAAAAACAACTTTTTTCGTAGCGACTCGAATATTCTAAATTCCCAGGCTCGGAGTATAAAATGTCGGAGCGGTCCATCAAGAAGGCAGTCTGTCATCGGGTACAGTAAGATCAACAACGAACATTAGTGCTAAGTAACTGTGTGTTGCTATCAGTTTGTAAGTACACTGTGTGTGTAATTACAAATAAACGAGTTAAGATTGAGAGTGCATTGTTTGTCTTTATCCCGACCCCTAGCCCGTAACAGTATCCTTGGTAGTAGGATATTTACTATAACACTGCAACTTAGAGCAGCAAGTTTGAGAGAATTATTATTATTTTGTGAGTTGTTAAATATAGGAAGAGTACTGTACTGTAACAACCCATTACTGCCCACTGCTGGGCTCAGGTCTCCTCCGAAGAGGGGTTAGGCATAGTCCACCACGCTTGCCTAATGCGGATTGGGGACTTCACATATCTTCAAAGAATTTTTAGAACCCTTTTCCGATATGCAGGTTTCCTCACGATGTTTTCCTTCACCGTTTTTAGCCAGTGGTGTTGTGAAAAATTGCACATAATAACAAATCTTTTTCATATTAAGATTTAGAGGTACAAGCCAGCCGGTTTTGAACCCGCGACCTCCCGTACGGAAGGCAAGCGCTTCAACAACTCGGCCACCACGACATTGTTATACGTGTAGGAAGAGTATTTGCAAAGAATAACGATTCGAATAATAGGATTCTATTGAAAGGTTCTGCAAAACAGGAACATTAACAGAACCCTTAATATGTTATCTGAATCACTGTATTGTAGACGTTAGGAAATTTACTATAATAGTAAAAGACTGCCAGAGGGCCAGCTGCCCGCGCAACTTCGTCTGCGTCACAAAAAAAATCCCGGGTATTTTCTCACCGTTTAAACCTTCCCTGGACTTTTACGAATATTTCAAGATTAAAATAAGCCAAATCAGTTCAGTTGTTCTCGAGTTTTAGCGAGATTAACGAACAGCAATTCATTTTTATATAAGAAAGATACTGACAAAAGTACAGCTATTGTTTTCCTACCTATTCACAGTTTCACTTAACGCTCACACAAAACTGAAAACTTAAACACTTCGATCGTTTCTTACGGAAAAAAACATGATTTCCACTTCGCGATACCGACGCACAGATAATATATTCTATGAATAATTCAGACGTCAAACATCGGCCCGGATAGAAACCCTACGTTCGTCTTGTCGTCAACTCTAGAAAAAAAAACTTAAGATGGAATATATTCAGTAGAAGTTGAGTGTGTTTATGGACTCAACGGCTGTATTCAAAACAAGTGATTTATATTTTATTATTCAATTTCTTTTTGTAGTCGTTTTGTGTATATTTTGGTTAAAAGCTAAATTAACGGCAAACAATTATTTCTGTGTGGTTTTGTTCATTTTTTAAAATGGAATTTCTACCGCAATATAATAGATAATAACGAGTGATAAGAGTTAGATAATATATTCTGAAACTACTCTTCTTCTAAATAATAAGACGAAGTCCTTTGTATCTTTCGTTTCAAATTTTATGTGTGATTTTCTGCCAACACTTTAATTTTTAACATTTCCAGGATCAAACAGATCAAAAGTCTTTGATAAAATAAACAAACCATTACAATATACTTTTAAAATAGCGGTAAAATGTAGTATAATAAAGTTTATTTAATATACATCATAAATTACGGACAGCGTTACATAAAAATTTAACCCTCTCCGTGACACTGTACATTTTAATACAATTTCATTTGATGATTACAATAAAAGCGGTAACGTTACCCGGATACGCAGTGGATAGGGTTGTCAACGTAATATTATTCAATTTGTCCTGTAGTGTCCCCTGACGGTGCAGAAGTCCATGAGCGACGGTAACCGCTTACGATCAGGCGGGCCGTTAGCTCGCCTGCCTACGAGGCAATAAAAAAAATAGATTATAATTTAAATTATTGTCTCATATCTACTTTTTTATTATTCCCCTTAAATCCCTGTATTTTGCTGCAGTACATTTTATATAAGGTATTAAAATAGTAAATTTCTCTTTGTTTATGTAAAACGCGCGGAACGTCTAATAGTATGTTTGATATTTTGTTACTTGTTTAAATTTTACTTGGCACATTTTGCCGTTGTCAACTTTATACTTATACTAGCTGCCCCGCGCAATTTCGTCTGCGTCGAAAGTATAAAAAACAAATTTAGGGGTGGACTACCACTAACATTTAGGAGGATGAAAAATAGATGTTGGCCGATTCTCATAGATACCGGATAAGCACAAAAAAATTCATCAAAATCGGTCAAGCCGTTTCGGAGGAGTATGGCAACGAAAACTGTGACACGAGAATTTTATGTTAGATTTATACTTATAAAGTTCTTGAAATGTATATTAATATGTGGTTTTTTTTCTTCAAGAATTGTGATTTGAAGTTAAATATTTCCATGTTTAATATCTTTTTTTTTTTTTTTATTGCCTTGTAGGCAGACGAGCAAACGGGCCACCTGATCGTAAGTGGTTACCGTCGCTCATGAACCTTTGCAATGTCAGAGGACACTGAGGGGTCGCTACCTACGACCTAACTTTAAGGACCCTCCTCAAGCCTCGTTTGAAGAAGGACAAGTCATAGCGCTGTGGGAATTCCGAAGAGGGGAGCTCATTCCATAGCCGGATGGTGCGTGGCAAAAAAGAGTTCCTGAAACGGACCGTGGACCGTTTAATATCTGATAGATAAAATAATTACAATTACTCACAGAACTGTTGTCTGACAACCCTATTCACGGGCATTTTTCGTCCAAATCAGGTTTCCGCATTCGCGTCACGATTTCGCTAAATTTCCCTAAAGATAATAAACATTTCCCGGGTAAATTAAACAGTTGTTACCGTTGAAGGTGTGTTTTTTCAGGGTTGCCAGCTCAGTCATTGTTATACGCGTTCGTTGCGTAGCATTCGGTTCTGACGTTTGAGTGTATGCGAAGTCTTTTGTTTTAATTTTAAATGAATTTCCTGATTTGTAGAGTACTTTGTGTTCATATTAGACTGAAATGCCGGTTATTGAAACGATTTAAAAGCAAGTAATGTGAAGTTTACCTGTACAGTTCACTAATAGCATAACATAACAGTGGCGAAGTGTCTGTACAAGCCCATTCCTATCGGGTTCCCTTTTGAATACTCTTTAATTACGTATTATAACATTAACATTGTTAAGAAGTCCTACAAATTATTGCTACTAAAAAAAGTATTTAAATTGGCTTCCCTCTTCAAGAACTTTACTCTTCACCACTGTAACAAAATATAGGTTTCAGAAAAGTCCCGGTGATCTTCTAAGGTTGCTAACAGAATATTTTTTTGGTAGATGTGTTGGTTCTATAGCGTTAGCCTTGTGTTGGTTGAGTGAACGGTTCATGGTTATATTATTATGTCAGAATTCCATTGCATTCGAAAGCACCGTCTTTTGTTTTAATTTCGCATGAAATTGGTGATTTCTTATTTATTCAGTTGGCACATTCACACGAGAGAGATGTGAGATTTGACTGGCACGAATAAAACTGTGCGTGTAAATGTGCCAAATGTAGGTTTTGCACGTTTACAAACTGCAGTAATTTATAGGCACATAATTTTTATAACAGCACTAGATACAGTATAGTACTATCCTAATTTAATTTTAATCAAGAGTCATGAACTTTCTAACATGTACTGTACTGTAACAACCCATTGATGCCCACTGCTGAGGTCTCCTCCGAAGAGGAGTTAGGCATAGTCTACCACGCTTGCCCAGTGCGGATTGGGGACTTCACATATCTTCAAAGGATTTTTAGAACCCTTTTCCGATATGCAGGTTTCCTCACGATGTTTTCCTTCACCGTTTTTTTAATCAGTGGTGTTGTGAAAAATTGCACATAAATCTTTTTCATATTAAGATTTAGAGGTACAAGCCGGCTGGTTTTGAACCCGCGACCTCCCGTACGGAAGGCAAGCGCTTCAAGCACTCGGCCACCACGACTTCTACTTTCTAACATATAAAAAAAATAATAATCTGGTTAATGAATTATTCATCAAGTTACTTTAACTTTCTATGATTTCGTTCGTTAGTTTCTATCTTAATTTTGTGTATAAAATTTCAGGTAATCTATATCGATTCTTGTACTTTACCGAGAATTACTGAGAAGAAGTTACTCGAGCATTATTAATTTGAGACTCGTGTTTCAACGTGGGCGTATATTTCATTGTATCAAAGTACTATTGACAAGTTAAATTTACCTTAAACCTAACAAAAATATATTTATCTCATTCCTCCTACCAGTAATAACGAGCATCTCATCAAAGGGCGCCGTAGAGGAACTTTGCAAGCCCTGAAGGCCTTCACATTGCAGAGGGTCATGACTGACAGTAACTACTTACTGTCAGGAGGGCAGTAGGCTATTTTAGTCGTGTAATAAAGAGAAACCTTAACACAAAATTCCTGGGTTTTTATATAATAATTGTGATAGTTGGGCGTACGCGCTACCTGCCTGATGGTAAATATAGGTGGTTACTGTTGCTCAGAAGACTACACTATTGTCATTTGACCTCAAGCATGAGTTCGAATGTAAAGAGAGTCGTTAGAAGTTATTGACGGGGTGATAACAAGGGAAATCAACCTATTCACCGTGCGGGTACTTGGAAGTGGAGACTCGCTATAAATACAGGCGTTGGCCGCTGTTATTATTCATTCGTGTTTGAATTGTTGAGGCGAACGGACCTCTTGATGTAAAAGCAATAAACTGTTAAAACTCGTTATTTTGAAGTTTTTATTCAAAAGTGTTGATCATCGAGTGTTCAAGTGGACATTGTGACGTCATTCCTGACAAAACCAAATGAAGATCGACCAATTACAACGTCATTACACCTCAACACACTATTTACGCCGTCATATACTGTAACTACTTGTAGATATAAATCTTATATTTTTGCACATCCAGAATTATACAAAAAGCTTTAATAATATTTGGAATAATATGCAAAACAATTTACACAAACAATTCTACAATCTTGCAAAATAAAGTCCAAACCGTAATTATAACCACAGATAACCCAATAAAGAACACAAACGCTACAATATACAATTCCAAAAACTAAATTGCAAAGAAACCGAGCATCAGCCACAGAAACATGAACCATAAAACTAAAAGCAAAAGGATCAAAATATCAAAACGCTATAGCACCCTATTTCCGGACAGCGAAATTTAATCAAAAACTTGTGCGCCGTACAGGGAACAGACAAACTGTCTGGTCGATAAAACTACTCGTGAAGTTTATTTATCGTCCAATACTTGAGTTGCAACGCCATAACTGAACCGAGTAATATACGGCCTCTACCGTTCCCAGTAATTCCTGTATTTGCTGGAAGAGCGAAACTTTTATGAGATTATGCGACAAGTGAGCGTCTGCAATCACCAAGAACGACTTTAGTTAGTTATCCTTATTAAGCAAGAAGGAAAACGTAACTATGTTCTGTGTGAGGATACTTAGTTTCAATTTATTAAGGTAGATGTGCAGTTTTATATAGCAAACTAGGTAAAGCGGTGAAGGAAAATATTTTGAGGAAACCTGCATATTGTAGTAGCCTTTGAACCCTTGGCAGTTGTATGAATTCCCAACCCTTTTACAATCATGGCGACCTCCTGATCCTACTATGAAAACCGTTCCCAGGAAACTTTTGCGGCGTTAGTGGCGTCATCATATTTTATATTGGAGATTGGATCTTTTTGGTACAACAAAAACGACTGGCAGCGTTGTGACGAGAAGAAGAGTAAAAGTTTCTCAACTGTTATTATTTCCTTAAAATTAACGACTATGTATATTAAATGTGTATTTTATTGGAATGGCGCGTAAGAATATCTGACTTGCGCCCAAACACTTAAATTACAGTAGCATTCATAAAAAGTCTTTTCCATTGCCTCTCGCTCCGGGTATCGAATGCATTTTGTACACTATCCACGTAGATGCACTAGCTACGGCTGAAGGCAAATAAATTCCGCGATTTGTGGTTGGAAGGCTTCCAGGGCGATGTTGTTGGTCGGGCCGGTTGCTCCGAACACGGCCGGTAACCGCTCTGATAGTGTCTGATGTAATACCTAATTTACCGGGAGATGACGTGCTAAGACTGTCTCCTTAAGTGATAAGATTTACAAGCTCATAGAACATAATATACAGATGGAAAGCTAAATAAGACTCTGATTATCTGGCGTAAATGTTATGTGTCGAAATCAAAATTTATAATCAGATTTGTTGACCTTAGTGCCACTACAGGTGGGCCGTAGGCTCGTTTATATATCTCGCAATAAAAAAAACGTGCACTATTCACTATTCAAGGATATCTATTAAGAAGATAGTAAATATATTAAATACTTAATCTGAGGTAACATAACCTAACCTAAACCTAACCTGAGCTCTAATATTGTTAATTAGCTGACCCATTGATTTCGGTCTGCGTGGCATAATAAGACTGAATTATCATTAGGTTGAACGCTAGTGATATATTCGATTAGCCTAATTACTTTTTCCATTACATCAGCATGTTTAAGGATCTAAAAAGTGACATCAAATGTATTTTAAAGAAAAGTTTTTAAATACAAGGTTGTAAGATCCGGGATATCATATAGTAGGTAAGTGTGCTAGCCTAGACGAGTAAAACAATCTCAAACACGACGGGTCTATCTTGTTACATTTCATTGGTTTGGCGTTAAATGATGCCACAGTCACTCAGAGATTCTTTCACGACAGGGGATTATATCTGATCTATTTAGTCTCTAGATTTTAGTGTGTACGAAAATAAACAATCCACTAATCATTTCTAAAAATAAATCTTGGGTATTTTGAATAGGTCATTATACCCAAGACGTGTAATACTCCCACAGACCAAAATATATTCCATTCATTTCCAAATCTGCCTCATATGAAGCCGTAAACTGCTTTAAACAGAAACATGACTTTTGACCTACCAAACATACAGCTCGGAGGGCTAAAATATAAATTCAGTTGTGAACTTGTTATTTACACGTAGCGACCGCACACCAGGGGACGTAAAATTACGACTTCCATTACAAATAGGAAACTTCCGCGCAGTTTCGTCCAACGCAGTATTTCATACGAACGCGGACTTGGAACGGTCAAATCTGGGCATTGGGTGTTTTACATTTTTTTGATTTTTTGATGGGGTTGTGTTTTGTAGCGTTTCTTTTTACTGTTTTTTGTCAGTAGATTATAGCATAGTAAGTGAATTTTTATTTTAACTTTGTTTATTTAATAAATTTGAATAGTAATATTTTTTATTAAAGTTGCAGCGTAATTTTAGCCAACCTTCTATTTCATACGGTCAAGACCAAGTTGGAATGGTCCTCAACCTAGGCCCACGTGAATAATTATGAAATAAATTCGTATTTTCTCAAGGAGCTACGAGCTACACACACACCCCAGTAACAGTTTTACTTAGTATTTACCTAACAGTACGTAACCGCACAACCGCAATACTCGGAAAATTACCTTATATAATTATATAACCTATTAAGTTGATCAAATAACATAAATTCTTAGAAGATCCAAAGGCCATAATTCCATTATATTCACGAATTTAAGCAGAAATATTAAGGTACCGTTAATTGTGATAGTCCATCCGTCCATTTAATTTTGTTTATGATGTAAACAGAGGTCTGATTCGGCTAAGCGATCCCTTTGTTGTAGAACAAACGCCTCAAGCTACAAATAAAGGTTGTTATGCAAACCGGCCTAAGTGACCCCAGAGCTTAACGTGTTAACCATGACCGTACAGGAGGAAAACTTCATTGTTTTGATTTAAGTATAATTATGATACCTGTAATGTGGACTAACGAGATCTTGGTTTCATTAAATGGATGGTGGATTCTGGCTTGTTTTTTAAGTTGATGGTCAGTTGTTTTCTGAATAAATACCTGAATAACTTTAGAAGAACATTACATATATACAAGATACAATTTTGGGTTGCCATTTAGAAGCAAAATAGGTACTCTTAACAGTAGAAATGAACTGAACTTTACCCAAAGATAAAATTCATTTTTTTCCGTCCAAGTTTACCAAAAAGTGCTGAATAATTCACTATATTGAAATGGGGGCGTAAATCTAACAGTCCTGTTTATATGAAGCCTTAATGAGAAGTGAATAACAAAGAAATTATTTAAAAAAAGAATCATACGTGACACAGAAAAACTTTTACAGGATTTCGTACTACAAATCGTTTCAACTGAATCATTTAAACGTAGATCAAAAAGTATCTGTCTTCACTGGCAAAAATTCTACGATACGTGTATCTTCCACAAAAACAGCCAATTTGAAGATTACAATAAAATTTTGGAAGTCGGTCAGAGATCCAAGGCTCTCCATATAAAGTAACAAGTATTTATAAAGATTTTACCGCACGCACAAACCTTTTGCACAGATACGCGAAGTGAAGCTGGAACATAAAGAAGAATCCAGACGAAATATGGCCGAGACCGAAGCGTAATCCACCCTATTTTTCATTGGGTACAAATTACACACTTTCATTTTCGCATAGTAATGTATCTCACAGTTATTTCAAGAGTATTTTACATGTTATTGTGGACTTGATTTATTATACTTTTATTTACATTTACAAAAAAATACAATTAGTTTAGGTTGTGATTTACCACGATCATTCGAAAGGCAAAAATATTTTATCGTATGAAGAGTATTTTTGAAGGTCGTGATCTCTGGACACCCTCACACAGTGATTAACTACAACCCATAATGGTAAGTGCATTTTTAAAATGCGGTAATGGCATGCGTCATCTCTCAGTTACAAGAAACCAAAAAGATATTCTTCCAAATCTATAATTTTGACAAAGACATTCAACACCATGTATTTTATAACCAAGAGACCGGACATTCTGTTTGTTAGTTAGGGACTTACGGACTTCAAATTTCGTCAGCTGTCAGCTGTCAACTGTCAAGTGAAGAAAGTTCATTTTAAAGAAACTATTTTTTTAACAAAATGCGAAGTTGTGCTATACTCTCGTGTAAGAGTAATTCTTCGAAGGCTAAAACTAGTTTATTTTTTTTAGTGTTTCATTTATTACATAAGAAATTAGACCGTTTTTGTGGAGTTAAGATAGATCCACTAAAGCCATCTATTGTTGATTAAGTGAACTAAATCTCAATACTGTCGATGTCAATAATGTCTATAGTGCTGTTACATTTTATCGATTGGATCGATTAAGAATCAATCAATTTCCTAGTGAAATAATTTTCAATAATCAGTCAAAATTAAATGTTATTAAAATTTATGTTGATGTTTACTAAACCAAAAGCTCAAAACAAACTTAAAAATTATAGCCTTTATTGTCCTTTTAAAGCGATTTCCAATAGAATAACAATACTATTCGAAAAAAAACTGCCTTTCCGAGAAGACCTGGCGAAACAAACTCAGCAGGCATACAGTAGATACATAATATACACTATACAGCATGTTAATAGATAAGATATCGATACTACCTTTCTATAAAATAGCAAAAACGCTTCAAAATTTCTCACCCGCCATTACCGAAAAAAGATGTTTATCTCAAAACAATATTCTATACAATATACAGGCATTGTAATGATAATTGTATGGACCAGGCAGACAAGATCATCGCATAACTTTACATAATGGAGCAAAGGGAAGACACTTTAATGCATTAAGTTTCAGTAGGTACGACAATGATTTCACGCGTAATCAATTCCTGGTACGATATTAAGGTTTCTTTGTAGTGCTGACGTTATGGGTTATAGAGCTTCGACATGTTATTGGAGATTGCTTTGGATTCTTTTGTTGTGATAATGCTGGAGTTTCGTTTTAAAAAAAAACTTGAGTGGTGGCAAGGGACACCCGGATGGAACGAAGTTCCTTTCGATTAAAGATATCCTATTTTTTTTTTCCTAATTTTTTTTACGCGCGATAAGGAATGTGTTTTAAAATATTTTGATCACAGCGCCATCTAGCGATAATCATCTAAAACAAATAAGGAACGTGTTTTAAAAGATTTCGATCACAGCGCCATCTAGCGATAATCATCTAAAACAAAAAAGTGTTCGTAAGAATTTTTTCCATCTAGCCCCCTTTCACAACGCGCTATAAGGAACTTCGTTCCAATTAAGTTGTTATTTTTGTTAGGGATTTGTTCGGTCGCCGGAGTTCTGTACGCCCCACAGGTGGAGTATGCGGGAGTAGATTTGCATCACGCACACTTAGCGTTTGAACCTCTGCATATCCCTAGGTGTTATGCCGGGGGCTGCGCGACGGGAAAGAGTGCCAAGGGCGTAGGGTTTTGGCATCAGCCGGGGTTCAGACGCTGAGTGTGAGCGGTTGGAGGTTTTAGTGCGGTACAACTCCCACATATTCTCCTGGTGATTTCCTCAATCTCAAAAAAAGGTGTTATGCTGAAGGCACGACGCGTTGCGCACAACGACATTCTTTATTACTGCATTGCCTAGTAGATAACGGCTGACATTATTGAGATTCATTGGCAACAATACATACTCCCAAAGTAAAAAAGTTTAAGTAAAAAAAACCCGATACTTTTAATTTAACTATCATTGTTGTACCTTTGTCTAAGGCTGTAGATCTAAGTCCATTTTTATAGTCTAATCAAAAGTTCATTGCTAAATATCGAATTCAGCAAACATTCTATATAACCATTCAAATAATTACAATTTCAAAAAATAGTGTTCTATTTATTTTCTACTTTGTTATTAAAATAAATCGAGAGAAGGTACAGAAACTACTCGCCGAGCGGTAATACGAAATGTTATTCGAGAATATAATATTTTTCTTAAGAAAAAGCAGCACGGAGAAAAATAATACTCCACCTTATGCGTTTTCATTAAAGCTGTCTGATGCAGTGAAGGCATAGATATTAAAATAAAAAAGATGTGCAGAAGGGACAAAGAAAAAATATATATACCGGAAAATACGAAGAAATGTCACTTGTTAAGTTCCACTTTACAAGTTTCGTAAAATAACAAGTGGCAGTTAATTTGTGTTATTTAACCCCTCTAACTTGGGAACGGAGAGACGGGAAAGAGTGCCGAGCGCGTAACGCGTCGCGCCGTCTCTCCAAACTCCGTGCTGGGTTCTGGCCTCAGCCGGGGTTCGGACGCTGAGTGTGAGCGGTTGGAGGTTTTAGTGCGGTTGAACTCCCACATACCGGTGATTTCCTCCAACTGAAAAAAAAAACTCTCTAACTTGATAACAGACTTATTTACTGTTTACCAAATGATAATGTGGTGTGGCTAATGTACCTACATACTTGTAATAGGAACCCGTAAGTGTGTTGTATCGATTTTTTCTGCAAGGTCATGTAATTTTATCGCCATATGGAGACTAAAGATAGACTATCATGAAAATGGTGATTCTTATTTTATGAGTTCTAAATGAGTGAATTTTGCAAATGCGAACAATTTTTAGATAACTGCCCATTAATCTAGTGACAACTAAAGTTTTAACATAGATTTAGAGACACTTTTATTAGATGTGAAGAAATCGTTGAACTTTATCGGATAGGTGGGGTATGTAAGAGTCGAACCGTATTAAAACCTTCTCACTCTCAGAGTTCCAACTCTGGCTGAGACCAAAACCTAACTTGGGTTAGGAGGATTACGTGACGCGTTGTATGAATTTGTATGCTATGCACGTATCACGTATCGACACTAAATGTTTTTAGACTTTGATATAACTCAAGTAAAGCCTAGATATACCTAAATTCAGACGTGATACAATAACGTTATCCTTTCCTTTCACTGACGTTTTCGCTTCAATGAAATCAATTTTATCTTAAAAAAATAAGAGTTACCAAAAGTAATATATAATAATCATCTATATACCTATATACAATAATCAATCATCAATAAAAATATAATGTCCCTTCTAAAACTTAGTCTTTTTCTGTCGAGAAACGTATAACTTGACACCGTGTACACTTGTTTACAAACCGAGCTTTACTAAAATTTGAATAAGACTACTTTTATAACTACTTACTATGACAGGAAAGATAGTTCACTTGGAAAATTCACTTCATGAAGGCGATGGGGAGGATCATTTTAGATTGAATCTTTATGGAATATCGGAGTAGATTATTATGGGTGGTACTTCGGGCTACAAAGTTCTTATTTTAAATCTTGTGTCTTAGGCTCTCAGCAGTAATCGAATGTAAAAACTAATTTATATCCTTCTATACGCGTGGAAAGAAGAAAGAAAAAACTTGAAAGGTGTCAAGGGACACCCGGATGGAACGAAGTTCCTTTCGACTCATTAGTGAGGGAATTGTAATCAAATATTTTGATCACAGCGCTATCTAGCATTAATCATATAAAACAAAATAAGGAAGTGTTTTATAAAATATTTTGATCACAGCGCCATCTAGCATTAATCATATAAAACAAAATAAGGAATTGTTTTAAAAGATTTTAATCACAGCGCCATCTAGCGATAATCAGCGATAATCATCTAAAACAAAAAAAGTGTCGTGACAACTTTTTCATAAGAATTTCCGTCTAGCCCCCTTTCGATAATGCGCGATACGAAACTTCGTTCCAAAAATATTTTCATTGCACACATTTAAAACGTAAGTTATAAATAGCATTGATAAATCTGCTGCTTACTCAAATAAACCATCCAGCTGTTTCTCCTACCAAAATAGAATGTTCAAAACACTACAAAAGCCCTAAAAGGAGCTACTAAAACTCTAATTGGTCGTTTTCAATTTCGAAGCCACTAAGAAAATTAACTTTGTATTCAGTACAATAGAGGCAGCCACTAAATTAATTTTAGCAAGTTAGTTTAGACCAGGAACTCTGTATAAAGGGCCAAATTGGCCCGAAGGCTGCCTCGAACGTCTTCGATGGTTTGACGATTTTGTTTCGTCGATAGATTTTGGTTCAATTCATAAGTGGATTTTTTTTTGTATAGATCCGAATTGTAATTTGGTAAAGATTGAAGTGAATTTTTATGTATGCATTATAATGGTATTTACTATAAAGTAAAGGTAAAGGACACACAAAATATATTTATTTGTTTGTTTGTTTAAAATGAACTATTACAGCGTTGTCCAATCACAAACAAATATGAATACTAATGGATACATCTTATTGAACAATTAGAACTTGACAGAATTATTATGTACTTACTAAACTATTTTTAAACTGCCACTTTTCAAACCTAGGTTAAAAATGAAAACAATTTTTTCTCACAATTCGTAATTGTGAGAAAAAATGGAGTACCAAAAGGTAATTTTACAAACTATAAACATTTCTGAAATAACAGCCGCATTGAAAAACACAAATAGTAATATTATATTTTACAGTATTCTTATACATATAATATCCTCAATCAGGCCGGATTTGAACCAGCATCCTCCCGTTCGGAAGGACGCGCTTCGACCACTCGGCCACCAATATCGTTCATCATCAGAGCAGTAAGAATATTTTTACAGCATTTTCACGAAACCGCTAGTATCTTACCTCTTGTTCCATATACAGCCTCTTCAGTCAATTTCTGTCTAACTTCACTGCTTTGACACTGTTCAATATTTGGCTTCCTCTTCACCCGCAGTACCAAAGTAACAATATTTTGAAATATCTGACGTCTACTGTCTGAACAATGTTTATTCCAGGAATTTTGGTGTAAGTCTTTTCCAGGATTAAAACTTAGTGATTGGCAATTGTTAGCTATGTAAACTTTGTTCTGGTTAACTTAAAGAGCATTTTATTAGTTGTTAAATGATTTCGATGGATTTTCTTGCTTTTTATAACCTTATATAATCCTTGATTTATTATATGTCAACCTTCATGACATGTAGGTACAATTTTAGGTTAGAACAAAATAATAAAATTTCAGAAAATATCACATGATTCTAATTCCGCCTTTCCTTATTGGCTCGCAAACTTCCAATGCACGCAACTGACAACTGGTATGCCAACCGTCAAACGGTGTTTCATATAGTTTCAATATATGTGGGATGAGTCCATAATCAAAAGAAGAAGAAGAATGTATAACCCCCGTTTAAATGTTGGTAAGGACCGTCACCTTCATTTGTTTTTTACGTGTGTTGGACGATGATGAGCCAACATATTGAAACACGGCTTCAATTTACTATTTAATTTCTCGTATATTTTAATAGAAATATTGATTGAAGTTCCAATTTTAGACACAATTGAAATCGAATATCGAGTCAACTCAAATAGTTATTTAATAATTTCCTTTCAAATGGAATAGAAACAGATTGAATATTTTAGAGGAATATTTGACTTTACATTCATTAGTACGTTTAACAAGTTTTAATTACTAGAATTAAATACAGATTTTGGAGATCAAAGGCGTAATTATTTTCCAATATGGTTTGAAATGAGGTAAAGGATGTTATTGACTTTTACTTCACCAAAAAATATTAAGAAAGATTCACATGTATCTTACTTAGTCACTTTTATATAGATATAATGGGTTATTACACTTCTTACCATTGTTTTTAATTAATTAAGTGATGTAGATAACTGCGAGTGTTTATTTATTTATTGAGTTGTACCAACAAAGTAACACCAAAACACATACAAATATAGAAGCCATCAAAGTACACATGAGTAAATGTCACTTAAATAATAGGTACAAACAGCAAGCTAATAGATAATAACATCGGAATTTAAAGTTACACTAAGTACAAAAAAGAATAATAATTTATAATTAAAAAACATATCGTATGAAAAGTAAATCATTGAATTATAAAATTAATATTAAACGATACAAAACACTTATATTAAAATATTATGAGTTAAGAAAATAATAAAAAATTGAGCAATAATACAAAAACAAAATAATGTTTTGAAAATTATTCAAGAACTTGAGCCAAATCTGGGTTAATTAAATTGCATGAAAACTTTTTTGTTTTTAATGTTAGGTTGTCCATAAGTGCTCTTTATCTTCTTTTAACCATATTAAAATCGAAACCCTTAACAATATGTTTATAATTAATTGTAAAGGTAAAGTAAGTATTACATAAACACAACATAGATTCTTGCGCCACCAATCCGCACCGCACAAGGCCTTATCAACAATCGCACCCAACACACTGGAGATAAACACCCGAAATGCGCACTCACTATTTATCAGCGACACAACAAACTGTAAATATTATTTACGACACGACAGGTCACGATAGTTCCACCCGTGTTGTCATTAATTTAAATTGAATTATTAAGTTCCCACCCCACGTTGGCCAATTTGCGACGACCCCCAATTTCGAATTATTAAGGTCGAGAACATAATGGGCGTACTGAATAACACCAAAATTTGATAACCTGTTTTCTGGGCCGAGTGTTTTGTTGCTTACCGAGCTTCGAAATTAAGATGCGTGTAATGTTATTAACGTGTTTTTTGTTTACTTTTTTTGTTTTTAATGTTCGGTTAATTGATCGTCTGAATCCAGTACTGTTCAATGTCAGTCTGATTTATATTTTTAACACGTTGAATGCACTGTATCTTCGTCTTCTTTGTCGGTATACACTCGTGAGAGCGGTAGTGGTTTTTTTTTTCTGGCCCGAGTTCTTTCCTTGCGGATGACTCTGCCAAAGTCACGTAGATAGAATATCACGAGCAGGAATAGAGATAAAGTAAAAGAGATGACAAACGATTAACTAAAATGTATTTTTTGTGAATATTTCTAAATATTTTAAAATTTGATGTTATCAATGTAAAATTTTATGTTTCTGGCCCGAGTTCTTTCCTTGCGAATGACTCTGCCAAAGTCACGTAAATAGAATATCACGAGCAGAAATAGAGATAAAGTAAAAGAGATGACAAACGATTAACTAAAATGTAATTTTTGTGAATATTTGTAAATATTTTAAAGTTTGATGTTATTCGAATGGACAAAAGTGGCTAACGTATATACAACTTTAGGATTGGGAAAAGTTAAGAGATAGTTCATATTGAGAGGGAGTGGTATGTTACATTTGCCTAATAAAAGGTAAAGTGGTTGGTATGGTCTAAGGTACCTATTTTCCACATTCACATAAAGGTGATGGTTTAATATTTATTTTAAAAAGAAATTGTGGAGAGCAGTAGTGCGGTAGTGGTTATTAGGAAATGGTATTCGTCTTGCTCGCAACGAACTTACGACCTTTAATTAGTTCCGAAAAATAGCAAGAAGTATTCCTGATTCAATCATATCCTAAATTAAAACAAATCACAGCACATCACCCTTTGTAATCTATGTGTATTTAAAACCTAACCATTACCTATTCCAATCGACACTTAATTATCCAGACAATTTCTAAATCTTCATCTGAATACTGATTAAAACAAATTGGTCTTTTCATTTAGACTATTACTGAACGGGTTCTTACCACGATTATTTTTAATCGAGACAAACTATCCTGTATGTGGAATCCAGTGTTAGACGAAAATAAAGCAAAAAAATCTAGTTTTGAGACGGCAGCCGATACTGTCAGTGTGGTATGTTGAAATGAGAGTTCGAGTTCCAGTGGTACCGGCAAACGAACGAGAAAGAGGGTAGACAGATTTGTCTGCTCTTAAATGACCTACCCGCAGTTCTTCAGTCTCCCCGTGATCATGGCGCTTGAAACAGTGCTGAAATATCGGGACCTCTCAATTAAAAATAATCGTGGTAAGAACCCGTTCAGTAATAGTGTAAGTGATATAGATAACCGCGAGTGTTTAAAGAAATGTTATTTACATTACCTTTTTTTGCGTATGATTTTAATTTCCCACAACTCCACAGAACATTTAAGCCATATCGTTTTCGAGTTTAATTAATTACAAAAGGTTCAGTTCAATGGAGATTACACTGCAGCTTATAACCTATAAAACGAAGCCACCGGGGTACGATTCGGTGATTAACAACAGCCTGATAGATATTCCCATTGGATTATACCCTGAGGTGTTAAGTTCGACTTAATGGATCTTAAGCTGATATCCTGTCTCAAGACGCAGGGCTTATGTCTAATATCATGTTCATTGTGAATTATTTAATTAAGTAACCTTTCATAATTGTTGGTTTTATGATAAATTTTATTGCTATTGAATTATCGATGAGAGATGTGAAGTGTAATTTAATTTGTATAAGTAAAATAGACAGGTATATCAACTGACAATGTTGAAAATGTACTGAGTAATACTGACTCATCATCGTCTCTAATAAATTAGATTCGATGTTTGGAATTAATATTTAAGTGGCATCGATTTTGAAAATATACAAGGTGGACCTGTAACTTTGGACAATCCGACATGTGGTGAATGACCTATCGAAATACAACTTAGCACCATTTTTATTTTTTGGGTCGGTAAAACCTTTTTTCTGACATCGTATGGAAAACGTACGACTATCGTTGCGGACTTCCATACTATGATAAAAAAAATATACAGTTCCTAAAATAAAAGTGGTTCTAAGTGTTATTTCAACAAGTCATTCACCCCACGTCAGATTGTCCAAAGTTACAGATCCACCCTGTATAGGTAACAAGATAGATACACCTTCGTACATGAAAAAAGTTTTGAAAGATTAAAAAGTTAATCCCAGGTCATTGGTAGGCCATTACCTATCGCTTGCTATATTCATCTTTTTTAAACCTCGATGTTGGATGCTATAAGATCCAATAAAGAAAAGAGTTATTGTTTGTTGAACTTTATAATTCATTGAAACAATGAAAAAAATATAAAATTAAAAACATGACCACTCTCCTATATGGCTAGAACAGAAGTGAGAAAAAGTGAAGAATTAAATTTGACATAGAATAATGAACAAAATTAATAAGAAGATTTAAAAATAAATAAAATAGTTTCCATGCTAATACAAAAAGTTTATGTTCTGAATACTCGACAAGGAGAACAAGTCATAGCGAGGACATTAAAATCTAAGACAAATAAAAT
Source organism: Trilocha varians (assembly GCA_030269945.2). Taxonomy (NCBI): domain Eukaryota; kingdom Metazoa; phylum Arthropoda; class Insecta; order Lepidoptera; family Bombycidae; genus Trilocha; species Trilocha varians. The sequence continues at coordinate 10,212,527 of AP028265.1, read as the reverse complement.
TGTATTTAATGACATAAAAAAAAAAAAAAATTTTTACGTATTCGACATATCTTCAGTGATAATAATTTACTGTAGTCAAACTCTCTAGTATCTATTATTAAGCGTAAAATATGTCCCATTTCCCTTAGTTAAATATTCAACTTGATAATTAATTCAGGAAATGATTTTCACCGCAATATACAAATAAGGCACACAGACTAAACTAACCGCAATAATAAAACCAAACTGCGGTTTCCTCAATTATTTGTATAATGGGATAGATACGAATTTGTCATTTCGTTTAATAATTGAAATCGGCAAATTAATGTGTATTTCCTATCAAGATCTCTGAACTATAGTATCATTATTTGTGGCGACCAATAATAGCGCGCGAGATACTGCATCGCGGTTACAACATTTGCAAAAATCTTCGCGTATATACGACATCTGAAATCTACTACAGTGGGCTTCGGCCTGACCGGGCCACTACCTCGCCCGGTCGGAGATCTTCCTTTGGCCTAATATCACTAATACCCACAACTGGTGACCCCGACGTGAATTAAATAAGTAAATATGCTAGTAGCAACTACTTTTATGACAATGATTCATTTAAAATAAGCTTTCGTGGATTTCAAGCCTAATATTATTATGTTAAGAAAGTGGATACACAAAAAAGCAAAGACATCAAATTACGGACGTCTTGTAGGAGCGCTGTTATTTTCGTCTTTTATATTTGTTTACTTACTAACAAGGAACTAATTAATATTTTTTTTGTTGTTGGCATTATTGTCACCACATTTGTGGGCGGCACACACAAAGTAAAGGCAACTTCTATGTGTTAAGTATTATTATGACGCATTGTCCAGAATGGTTTAGGAAACAACATACCAATATGTAATATTATCATCACCTGTGGTACGCAGTACACAGTATGAGGTACACTCATCCTCTGCTGGACATAGGCCTATCTTAAAATGCGTCACTAAGCCCAAACTTCTGCTCATCTCAGTTACTGCTGGGTTTCTCAAGTTATCGCTCCATCTACAAAATTATAATATGGTAGAAGCCCTATATAAGTCGGTGATAGATAACGGCCCCTCATTTCCCTGGCATAATGAGCGACTGTAACCGCTGACCATCGGGTGAATCGGAAGCTTGTTTGTCCTGCAATAAAAGAATATTAATTATCAGTTACAGCTACCGTCCTTTGATAATATTATGTACCGATAAAACTTGATACTTTTAGAACTGGATTTCATTATCTATTCAAATACATACACTGCGGTCACGTGTTATCATGAAGTTAATACGTATTGTGGTAATATAGAAACTAATCATGATAAGAGTATTCTAATTTTAGATCATGACTGTTTGTGAAATCAATACCGGTGAATTAAAATTAGTGTTTTAAATTGTATTTATTTGTATAATACACTAAAATTAAAAATATAGGTTAGTTGGTTGCGTTTTAAGAAAGTAAGGGGTAGGCCATATAAGGTTTGCATTTTTCAAAAGTTCAACTGTCATGTTGACTGTGTGGCATGTTGCGCCATCCTGTTGAAACCAAATGTCGTCCATGTCATACTCTTCAACTTTAGGAAACAAAAATGCGTTGAGCATGGCACGGTAACGCTCGCCATTGATCGTAACGGCGGCTCCTTGCTCATTTTCCAATGATGCCGCCGGACCAAAACCCACACCAAACCGTAACTCTTTGTGGGTGCATTGGCTTCTCAATGGTGACGTATGGATTTTCCGACGCCCAGATGCGACAATTTTGCTTATTAACATAGCCTCCGAGGTGAAAATGGGCTTCATCTGACACACACACATTTCTTACAGTTTGGACTGAAGACTCACCACTTTGGAAGTAACTTTTCAATATTTCCCAATTTTGTTCAAGCGTATAGCGTCCCATTTCGTAAATGTCAAACCTTTAACTAAATTATGAACACAAATTGAATGACATTTGAGCTGTCATTCTCTAAATAAACAGTAGTTCAAAATGCAAACGTTAGATTGTCCACCCTATATAATACACTAAAATTGAAAATGTAGGTTAGTTGGATGCGTTTTAAGAAAGCAAGTATTTTATTTAATTAATATTGCTTTTGATCACAATGTGTATTACTTTTTCACTTTATGTTAAAAAAGTTGCGGGAGTTCGTTTTAAATAAAAAACCTAATTGTAAAGCAACTTTTCCATTCATTCACGAACGTCAAAATAATCTTCAATATTTGAAGATTATAATTTTGACATCGGACAAGATAAAGCTACTGAACGTCAAAACTTCCCCGGAGACTTTTAATATCTACCTCCAATCTCCGGCTCGATTACCTGCCAATGGAATTATACTTTCTTCTGAAAATAAAAAGATAAACCCGTTAAAGGACGGCACTCAATATATTTTTATGCGATTCCGCACATAACTGTATTTTAAAACAATACTTCAAAAGCTGGCAAGCTTGCAAGGGTGAAGACTTTGTGGACACTGCAACTAATTATTATTAATGCTGTAAAGCATAACCACGTATGATTGTGTATAAATATAGTACGTTGATCAAAAATCTCGGGGTATTTTTTCGATAATTATTTTCTTAGAAACCCCTCAGACAAAATCTTAATATATATAAATCTCGTGTCACAATGTTTGTCCTCAATGGACTACTAAACCGCTAAACCGATTATAATAAAATTTACACACCTTGTGCAGTTCGTTCCAACTTGAGAGATATGATACCTTAGATCAAGGTCTGATGATGGAGCTGGAAGGTGGCCATAAGAACTCCGTCAATAAGCAAGATAACCTCATCGTGTTTAGGTTCTAATGAAGCGTCCTGATGAGTACTTTTAGAAAATTTTCGCATAGGAATTATGCGACGCAGACGAAGTGGCGGGGGGCAGCTAGTCTCATATAAATTTAATAAAGATCTGAATGGTAGTTTTTGCGCTAATCTTGAAAATGGATGTCGGTCATTTTAGTAAGAAAATATTATTTAAGTGACTATAAAAATTGTCTCTGAAAATTCTATCTTGTGTTCAATAAAGTATTCAGTTAAGCGATTATTTTCTTTTACCAAATTCATCGTATATAAATTAAACTGTAAATAATAAAAGTGCAATCACAAGTTTAGCTGCAGAACCCCAAAACTCCCTTCATTTCCATGGAAAGCGATCTTGGCCCGATTCTATTCCGTTTATTGAATTCAAATCACATCGGCCGGGGACAAAGAAAATTTTCAGTCTCCCTGATCTTATAATAAAAGTAGTTCAATGCTTTGATGCTATGAAAAATAGATTATTAAAGAATAATGGATGGAAAGGGAGTGCAAGGCGTTAAAAGGTACAATCTAAACTTATCTATACTTAATATTAAAAAGCTGAAGAGTTTGTTTGTTTGTTTGTTTGAACGCGCTACCGGTCCGATTTCGAAAATTCTTTCACTGTTGGAATGTCCATTTATCGAGGAAGGTTATAGGCTATATTTTATTTTGAAAAAAGTTAGGGATCCTAATGAAAATATCGAATTTGTAAGACAAGGTGTAATATCGAAAACCTATTTATGCGTACGCTGCAAAAACTATTGACAATAGAACAAAATGATGTACTGCGGGTTTTTAGGTCTAACCAAGACCAACAAATAAGTCCGCAAAAGCATATATCTGATTATCATAGTTTAGTCACAACAACTGCTTTTATGTTCAAAAAAAAATTAATTCGTCCGAAGAATGAATTTAACGTTAAATTAGCATTGTTATATAAATCCTTATCCAAATAAAGTATTATGTTATCAAGAGTATTAATTTAAAAGTAAATTACTTCTTGTTTTATTCTAATCGGACTTTTCGTTGAGAAGTTATCACGAGTATAAAACATAATGAATACTCCCCACCGCGCAAATAATATTGCAACAGCATACTGTACTGTTTGAACCCCTTTGTAACGCAGACTAAGTTGCTAGGGTCGTCTAGTTAAATAATATATTAGAAGCAGATTTAGTAGTCTGGGTAAATTGCAAATTTAAATCGGCCTGACTAATGTTGGTGTTGCAGTCACTTGAAATTGGAAATGCAATATTTCTAATTACTACAAGTTATAATATAATATTAAAACAATACAATCACTGTCTTAGCATCAGTGTATAGTCATTACAATTTGTTAATACTCAGATATCATACTATGTAAGATAGTCGTGGTGGCCGAGTGGTCGAAGCGCGTCCTTCCGAACGGGAGGTCGCAGGTTCAAATGCGGCTGGCTTGTACCTCTAAATCTAAATGTGAAAAAGATTTATGTGCAATTTTTCACATCACCACTGGCTATAAACGGTGAAGAAAAACATCGTGAGGAAACCTACATGTGGGAAAAGGATTATAAAAATCCTTTGAAGATATGTGAAGACCCCAATCCGCACTAGGCAAGCGTGGTGGACTACGCCTAATCCCTCTTCTGAGGAGACCTGAGCCCAACAGTCGGCAGTAATGGGTTGGTACACACACACATACATGTGCAATATAGTACATTTTATTAATTTGACGAACAATAAAAAGCCTTTACATCATCAAAATACAGTTTATAATTCAACGTCGCAGAATTAAGCTGTTCAACAAATCTGGGAGCACGTAACTAAATACTTACATTCACGTACATTACCGTATATTTGCATAAAACAACAAACAAAGCTATCCGGTTGTAATTAAACGTCAAACTGTGAAGGGAGAAACTAAAACAATTACTATACAGTTTGGTACAAGACACGAACTATTGTCTATTGATGTCGCACACGATAATGGAAGTTTGGTTTGACCAGGTCCACAACTATTTTGTATGACCACGTCTCCCTTGTTTGAGAAAATTGACTATAGTCGGAAAATGTTTGTGTTCAGTATGCCTAAGGACTGAAAATATGTTTCCATATTATGTAGACTTGTTATAGTGACTAAAAGTAATTAGAAGTGTTTAAACAATACTATAAAATTATAACAAGTATTCCTTCCTTATTTTATTAAACTGGATAACTGACTAAACACTAAGAAACTTATAACATTGGGCCCAACAATTCTCATCTATAACCAACATTTGTCAATAATTCCAGTGCCAAATATTGGATCAAACTATCAAACTCTTCCTCCTAGAAATTGGGCTAAACATAAGCTCGCGACGGGCATTTGATTAACTTTGGCAGCTTGGCAAGTTGTTTGCTAACATGCTTCCGGGCGCATGCTGAGATTACCGCATTTTTATATGAAAAGAATGGTTACAGCACTTTAAGTTTTAAACGTAGCGAAGTTTGGAGACTTTTGTACCGAAAGTTGTTGGATATGTTAACATCTGCTACGAGTTCGTGATTTCGGAGTCTGTATTTTTCTAATGTTTTTAATTTAAGTTACATGAGTAAAGAAAGTTTTCATTGGCTATGATAGTCTCATAATGAAACTTTTTTTAATTTTCAACTAAAACAGCCTGTTTTATCATTCACTTGTGTATATGAAATTAAATCTTCAAAGTATGCTCAATAAAAATAATCGTTAAAATTCTGAGCTAGAACAACACATAAGCGTTATTTCTAAAACCAACTCATCATCAAACATATTTATAGTAAGACAATATAGTCAAAGTAACAAATCTCACAATCATTTCATATCCGGCTCGAAGGACCAACAAACAAGTCTTGGTCCTTCGAGCTTTATCGGAGTCGCAATAAATTTTTCGCCCAAAACGCCAATCACAAACTTTGCGAAACCGAACAAACATGTGTCGGGTAAGCGTAATCCGTCAATATAGTACAAATAGCCAGCAGCCGACAGTTCTCTCTGCCGTAGAAACAATCACCGCGGGACATGTCCGAACAAGTTAACTCTCTGATTAAACCGAGACCGCAGCTCGCACCTCGTCACTAGTTTGTAAACGACTGTCTGAGTGTTCTCGCTCGCTTCCCTCATAGTTTTACTTGTCCGTAACAATCTTTGTTATTACTAGTATTGAAACTATGTTGGACATGTGTTGGGAAGGGAATATTTATTGTATTGTTTTGGTAAGATGACAACTGCAGGTATAATGGTTTTATTGTCTCATGTCAAAAAAAACTTGTATCAATACTTAAAAGTGCAATTACAATATATCCCTTTGATTAGCTTCTCGATTTATTGCTTAAAAAGTTTTATATATGATTTTTGAGCACAGATTTATATTTCAATTTAGGCGCTGAGTAATTTGGTTGATAACTAGTTTTCGTTAAATTTGAAGGAATCCTTAGGGGATTCCAATAAATAGCTTACATCTCAGTGTAACTTCCCAATAGTGATAAGAAAGGCTAGTCAAAACAAATTGAGATATTTTCATTATCTTTTATAGCTCGTTCTAACCGCACATATTTACAACCGCATACTTATAATTTTACATTTTACATATTTTCACCACATAAAAAATAATTGCATCACAAAGTTGCAGCTTAATTAAAAACTACCCGCCAAAGTTCACGTTGTTAGCGGTTTCTGTTAAAAATTCGCAACTAAAAATCGCAATAATGTTACGCTTTCCGAGTTTGAGGGCATCGTTTGTTTTGCGCAGCGAAAATAAAACGCTGTGTGAAGCGGGCCATTCATTGGCGTTCGTGTTGACCCACGTCGGCGGAATATAGTTCACCGCACATTCACGGTCCAACACAATTCAGCGAATAAAAGTTTTAAATAAAGCTTGGATTTTTTCTTATTTTAATTAATAGCCAACTTGTGTTACTTCGTCTTACAACTACCACTACAGCTGGTTCAGGTCTCGCTTAATTTTCGTCTTAATCACAAGTTAACGACCCTATGACATAGCGTCGCCTCAGTGCTTGTTTGGCCTATCTGACATTTTTTACGAAAATGACTTTTTAATGCAGTATTATAAAGAATAAAATTTCCATCCGACTGGTATTTTTTTTTTTTAAATATTCAATTCTAAAACAATAAAAATCTCATTTTAATTTTTTTCTCAACACGGCACTTAAAGAAAATTCCGTGCTTGTTTGCTGTCTCCTGTAAAATTTGCTCGAGTGCAGATAGGCCAAACAAGCACTGAGGCGACGAATAAGTAATAACTTCATATTAGTAAAAAACTCGAATTCAGTTCAGTATTTTAAAGATGTTCCCTATAAGTTTAGTTTAGTGTCTAGCTTGTATCTATATGTTTAATACAAAAAACTTGAGAGGAGTGTCATGGGAAACCCGAATAGAACGAAGTTCCTTTTGATTAATCATTCTCGTCCAAAGCATTCAAGAAGCAAGACGTGTGTCAAGTTTTTATTTTAACATAAGTAAATTATACATTCGAGTTTGTACCTTATCACTTTACGTTTAGAGTTCATTAATAGCTTTCGGTGCTGAAGTCAGTTACGACCGGTTATTAAATAACGTGTAGTAAACAACTTGTTGAAGAAGAGTATATGCAAGAAAATCAGATAAAGATGCAACGAACTCCTACCTCCAGTAACTCGATGTACTCGTCTGAACCAAATTTATACATAGAAGATCATGATCAAATTGTTAGAAACATAAATTTAAGAAAACGAAAAAATCCAGAAATTGATCAAATACTTGATCTAAAGAATGACCTCATGGAATTTTTCAAAAATATACTACAATCGGAAATCAATTTAATGAAACAGCAAAATAATCAAATATTGCAAACAAATGCTGAAATTCTAACACTACTACAGGCTAATACAGATAACATAAAGAAAATGAATGAAAGAATTGAAATATTAGAAACTGACCTGACTGTTTCACGTCAACGAGTTAAGGAGCTGGAATTACAGGTTCATCAAATACAAAAAAATCAAATAGAAAACACTATAGAAATAAGAAACCTGCCGATGTTAGAAAAAGAAGATTTTGGCAAAATATGTAGTTCACTCTATAAGACACTAAGTTTAAACCCACCTAAAACAGAAGATATCGCTAACATTTACCGGAAGGGCAAAAGCGGAAACCCACCTTTATTGATTAAATTCCGAGACAACGTAATTAAACAACAGTTGATGAAAGCAATTAAGCAATTCAACCAAACAGGAAAGAAGAAGCTATCTACCGAACATCTAGGAGTTGAAGGAATATCAACTAAGGTTTATATTTCAGACGCCCTCACTAATTTTAACAAAAATATTTTTGGTGCTGCACGCAAATTGGTAAAGGATGGAATTTACAAATACTGCTGGATATCCCGTGGCAATGTGCTTATAAGAAAAAATGAAGGTGACCCTGTGGTTTTAATTAGTTCGTTGGAGCAATTAGATAGTCTGCGAAATTCCATGTGACTATATGTTTTAAAATTTTCTTTGTTTTATCTTTGTTATTTTCACTACTGGGTAGGTACGATTATTTTTATTTTAGTAATAATATATTCTAGGATTAAATTTACTTTTTTATATGAATATTTTTTATACGATACACTATTTTATTTATGTAGTTTGATTTTATTTTTTCAATATTGTATATTTCAAAATACTACTAACTACATTATCTCACATTATTCGAATGATAGATTGTCTTCATCGATTTTTGCTCATCGTGCAATGGTGCTGTTCTTCTATTATTGTTTTGTATCATCAACTAAATTGTTACTTTGTGGATATAAATGTAAAAAACAACTTTATGGTTACTGATATAGAGCAAATTGTTTCGGACGTCGATTTTAATATCGGCGTTCGTGAATCCCATTTGGTTGATGATACAAAATCCCTTTACAACCTTAGCAGGAAGATTAAGAACCCTATTAATGTTATTGTGCAAAACATAAGAAGTTTGAATAGAAATTTTGATGATCTTTGTATACTTCTTGATCGCATTAAGTTGAATTATAATATTGTAATTTTGACTGAATGTTGGCTAAAAAAATCTGATTATGTCCCAACCCTGAGTAACTATAGTAGCTTCTATACGAGTCACCATATCAATCAAAATAGTGGAGTTGTGGTATATATTCGTAATAATATAATGGACATAAAAGTAATTGAACCTGTAATAAATGATGCTGATTGTTTGGTGGTCCGTTTGGGACATGGTGTAGCGTTTGTATGTATCTATAGGTCGCCTTCATTTCTAAACATTGATCAGTTTCTGAATTCTTTGGACAAACTTCTTGTAGAACTTAAAAATATTCCTAACATTTATATGGTGGGAGACTTGAATATAGACATCAGTGCTGAAACTGTAGATTCTAGAGCAGATAAATATTTAAATTTTCTTGCTGAACATGGATTATCGCCTAGTCACGTTCTGCCAACTCGTTTCCTAAAGTGCCTTGATCACTGTTTTGTAAAATCAAAAAATGATATCCAAACAGCTATATTTCAGACCTCACTAACCGATCACAGCACCTTACATATAACGATATCTCAATCTAAGTTGAATATAAATAAATCAAATCAATTAAAATATAAAAAGACTAATTACGAAACTAGTAATAACTTATTGAGGCAAGTTGATTGGAACAAACTTTATCTTGTGACTAATCCCAACGAAGCCGTTGAAAAATTAATCAATATTCTAAATAATGTTATAGATAAGAGTTCACAAACACACAAAATTCCTAATAGAAAAGTAATATTGCAACCTTGGATCACACCAGGTCTCTTGAGGTGTATAAGATTTAGAGATACCTTGCACCGTCGACATCAAAAATTCCCCAAGGACACTAATATTGAAACTACATATAAACGATACCGAAATTTTTGCAATACAATTATACAAAACCAAAAAACTAAATATGAGTGTGAGCAACTTGATAAGAATAAAAAAAACATTAAACAAACTTGGAAAATTATCAAACAAGTGTGTGGTATTAGAGGAGACGACAGAAAGGATGATGTTAATTTACTAAAACTAAAACAAAACCCACAAGATTCAATTAATCATATAAATGATTATTTTGTGGGGGTTGGAGAAACCCTTGCTAAAGCTATTTTTTCTGATTTAAATACTACAGAAAATAACTTATGTCACTCATTTAGAAGTAGAAGGACTGAGTCACAGTCATTTGGACTAATTAGCACTGATGTAACGGAAATAAGAAAAATAGTGGTAAGTTTGAAAAATACAAATTCAACGGGCTGGGACGGAGTTTCGTCCTCATTTATAAAATCAAATATTAATGAACTTGATCATGCTTTATGCTATGTTTGCAACCTGTGTCTTTCGGCAGGTATATTCCCGAGAGTACTGAAATTATCAATGGTCACACCAGTTCATAAGTCAGGGGACAGGGACACTCTAACAAACTATAGACCCATATCTTTACTATCTACTCTCGCTAAAATTTTGGAAAAGCTTATTAATGTTCGACTTATGGGATATTTGGAGAAATTCAACATATTATCTGACAATCAATATGGATTTAGGAGAAAAAGATCAACTACTGACGCTATTGAAAATCTAGTGACTCATATTGTAGACAATTTGGACACTAAAAGAAAATGTATTGGAGTTTTTCTAGATTTAACTAAAGCTTTTGACACAGTCTCCGTCCCTCTGCTTCTTCTAAAGCTGGAATCTATTGGAATCCGTGGCGTGCCTTTAAATTTATTTAAGGATTACTTGCATGACAGATGGCAGGTTGTTAGAATTGGTGATCTACGCAGTGAAACTAAACCTATTAAATATGGGGTACCACAGGGCTCTGTTCTTGGCCCTACCCTATTTGCTATTTACGTAAATGATTTATGTGAAATTGCTCTTCGAAAGGCCAAGGTGGTAACTTTCGCTGATGACACGGTCATTTTATTTTCTGGAAATACTTGGGAGGAGGTATATGAATCTTCTGAAGCGGGGATGCGAATTGTTATGACTTGGTTGAATGAAAACTTATTGACATTAAATACTCTTAAAACAAAATATATACCATTTTATATACATAACAATTACAAACCAGATCTGAATTTTATTTTAAAAGCCCATACATGCTCACTGGTTAATTACCCAGATGCCAGTTGCAATTGTGGAGTCATTTCTAAAACTGAAAACATAAAATACTTGGGGATTTACTTAGATTGTAGATTAAACTGGACTAAACATATTGACACACTGATATCAAGAACTCGCAAACTAATTCCAATTTTTAAAAGACTTCGACAATTGAAAAATGCCAAAACCAGTAAGTTGGTTTATCTTGCACTTTGTCAATCTGTGATTGGTTATGGTATTTCTGCCTGGGGAGGTGCAAAAAAGACAAATTTGATACGGTTGGAAAGATGTCAGCGGAGTATACTGAAAGTCTTGAACTTTAAGCCTTTCCGGTACCCGACATCTAAAATATATAAAGAATTTGGAGTGTTGACAGTTAGACAATTGTATATCAAAATTGTTGTTTTACAACAACACGCAAAACCAAGACTTACTACAAAAAAACACAGACAAGCTCATAATGTGTATAAAATTCCTACATACAGAACTCAATTCGCTCGAAGTTTCTTTAATTTTTTAGCACCATTGACTTACAACATCATTAATAAAAAATCAACAATAACAAACAAAACAAAATTTCTGCTGGGAAAGTTTCTGGAAGAATTTTTAAACAAGCACAATTACGATGAGACAGAAAATTTAATACAAGTAACAACTTAACAGTATTTACACGTATATATTTCTATATATTTTACTTATTTATCACATTAACATCAAAATTTTAGCTATAGATATTAAATATTATATCATAGTATAAAATAGTATTTCACATTTATTTACTTATTTTTATATTTATTACTTATATTACTGTCTTATTTTAACATTCTAAAAAATATTTATATCGCTGAATCTGTCTTTTAAAAGTATACTATTAAATAAAGTTGCATTCAATACAGTCGCATCAAATGTAACTGATACTTACACATAAGATAATATGAGCTGTATTGCGTTGGGCGAGAACCCATCTTGCCGTAACACAGTGTAAACTAGCGCGGGAGATGGAGGTCTTGTTTTAATGTTCTACCTTCATTTTGAATTGTGTTGAACCTATTGTTTAAAAGTTCAATGATTTTTAGCTGATAAGTTCATTACTTTAATTTTTTACTTATTATGTTTAACTTTAGTTTTGTTTTTTTCTTTTTTTTATATTTTCTCAGATTGTAATGGTAGCTATTAAGTTTTTTAAATAAAAATTATTATTATTATATTATTATTATTAAAAGATATCTTATTTTTTTTTCCTAACGTAACGCGCGATAAGGAACGTGTTTTAAAAGATTTTGATTACAGCGCCATCTAGCGATAATCATCTAAAACAAATAAGCAACGTGTTTTAAAAGATTTTGATCACAGCGCCATCTAGCGATAATCATCTAAAACAAAAAAGTGTCGTGACAACTTTTCGTAAATTTTTTTTCCGTCTAGCCGCCTTTCACAACGCGCGATAAGGAACTTCGTTCCAATCGTTCCAATAACAGTAATGAATAATAATTACCTTTTTGTTTATCTGCTGCGACTGTCTGACACATTTCTCATAAAAAAATTAGGACCTAAAAAAATATCCAAGCCATTTAATTGTATATAGTAAATCCATGAAAAACGTAAACAGTAATGTCACGCTTCACTTATTAGCTTTCTGAAAAAATATAAGCGGTTTATTTACGGAAAGTTATGAAAACTAATAAAAACACTGTCAAAATCTTACCTAAAATACTACGAAAATTCTATGCAAAGTTATTTATAATGTTTCGCAACCCACTTAAATTTTAGCGGCGCATTTCGTCGGTCCACCATAAATCCAGCGCGGGTCAAATTCAAGGTCTTTTAATTAAAGGGTCCGGGGCGTCGAGGATTACAGGACGCGTTTACAATATGTTGTTTCGCCCTATACACTCGTTAACATTCAACTACATGTGTACCTAACCTAACGTTATGTCTTTATCATTTTTTGTTTATATCCTTAAGTTTGTAGAAGATGTGATTATTACAACACTGGCTAAAAACGGTGAAGGAAAATATCTTAAGGAAACCTGCTGGAGAAGGATTTCAAAGTTTTTCGAAGATTCATGAAGTGTCCTAACCGCATTAGGAAAGCGTGGTAGACTATACCTGATCCCTCTACTGAGAAAAACTGAGTTTATATCCCTACCATAAAAGGGGAAAAAGAGCTAGGGAACGATGGTCATCACTTCTTCGATGCTGCTGTTGCCTTCTTTGAACTCAGATATTTACACTAAGATCTTATCTTTTTGACATCTCATTGGCTTTTTATTTCATTTGCACTCGTTTAAAATAACTTTGTACTTCAATTCAATGATAGGAACGTAGGTATGAGTTATTTAACAGAACAATTACATTTACAGATTTATACACAGCGATTTACAGAGATATACTTATGTACAGTAGTAATTTGTTCTTTAATATAAAATCAAAAAATTGTAAAACAATAATTAAAAAAAATATTAAAAAAAGACATGCCCGCTGAGTTTCTTGCGCCGGTTCTTCTCAGGACGGAGGCGTAATTTTAGCGAACTGGTGGTAGAACTTTTGATTTTATTTTTGACGTTCAAAATGTATGTGTGTCCACATCTTATTTGAAATAAATGATTTGACTTTGACTAATAGCCACATAAATTTTACATTGCATCTTTTTCTACTTAATGATAATATAATTATTATGCGTCAAAAGTTTTTTCTAAGTTAAAGTAATCTTCCTGCAACTCATTTAAAAGACAATAATATTTTCATAATGTTCAAGAGTCAAGAACAACGGAAGTTAAAACTTACTGAGATTTTCAGAGAATTCGACTTCGTCGTAATTCAAACAGTACCTTCCCATTACCCACATTAATTACAAGGTATAACAAGATACTAATAACAAGTAAGATATTCATATTATTTCAATATAACATCAGGCTCACTTCGTCGACAAACTACACTACTTCGGAAAACTAAGTTCTAAAAACTAAAGAACTACAGCAAAATAAGTATAACAAATAGGCTTATATTTCAGGGAAGCCGTTATATGGATCACTATATGTCCGTCAGTTCTATCCAGGGGTCAACAACTGTAGATCCCGGGGGAACTCCTAATTTCTCAGGGGATAAAAGCAACAATGTTATAGCTGCTCGTAAATTATTTAGCCGCAAAGTTCCAAGTAATTCCCTTAAGCAGTTAAACGTAAGAAAATATTTTCGGAGACGTCAAAATACGCTTTAGTTTTGAGATACAATTGGTGATAATAAATACCTACTTTAGACAATAAATGTAATGGTTTTTTTGTGTTTCGAATTAGTTGTTTTTTGTGTTTGAATCACTCTAACATTTATTCCCATTATTGTTTATTTTTGCCTAATTTTCTTTGACTTTGAATGACAACTTTATTTTCGAATAAGGTTAAGTGTTACGTCGATAATGGACAGAATTGTATTTCTAAAGTTTAGAATAAGTGACAATAAAATAAGATATTTAGATGTTTATTAAATCCTAATACACACTTGAGAGAAAACTTATACTAATACACATAGGATTCAACTTTAAGGTGTCCCTGAGTCTGAACAATAAAGTGTCGTTTCATTATCATAACCGATTTTTTTTGTATTATACATTTAAGAAAATGTTCATATTATTACAAAAAAGACATGCTCCTCTGAGTTTCTTGCCAGTTCTGATCAGGACAGTAGCTATAATTATTATTATTTTGTATCCGAACTGGTGGTAGCTTCTAACTTTTGCCGTCAACAAGAATGAGCACATCATCAATGTTGAAAATAAAGTATTTCATGTCATTTCATTCCTAAACCTTAAAATAATAGTGACAAAACACAGACAAGCATTTGTTTCAAAAGATAAAGTAATTACAGAATACAGTGATTAAATTCTCAGCATAACTACTGTATATAATTTCTTGCGCTATTTTGAATAGCCAAGTCCAATCAGTTGACCGAACCCTTTAATCTTCACGGCTAAATTATAAATCCTACTTTGAAGCAAAACTGGGAGTGCTTTAAAGGATGGTTCCTCATTTTGACCATTAAGATACCTATTACGATATAATTCTCATGCTTAAGGACCTTATTCAGTAACTACTTTCGTTTTCATTAAAGTGTTTAAATATTTAATGCCTGTTAACAACTTTTCTCATCTCCGACCAATTTCATTACGTCAATATCGTTTAAAGACGTATTTTCCTTGTACAGTACCTTCTTCACATGTAATTAAGCTCTTCGCATCGATTTAAAACCAATTAACTCCAACTTTTTGATCCACACAATCTCAATTTAATTCTCACTAGAGATCTGCTCCGTTTTCTAATTTAAGTTCACAATACCTATTACAAAGGCCCGAACACCAGCTTTCATAGCCACTCCGCGGAATACCTCGAAACTTCTCTCAAAGATTACCAAAGAGTACCACGTTGGCTATGTTTAGTTTCCTACAGTTCTCAGTCGAACTCGTTTCGAAACTTCCCTCGTGAATCCCACTGTTGGCAATTTTACACATTTCAAAGAGGCTCAATACGGTCCAATAAAGGCGAAAAAGAGCACGAAAAGGCTAAATCCACATTGGAATTTTACCTGTGCTTTTCTATTGTGTGATATTTTTCTTGACTTCACATTTGAGGTTGTTATTTTAGCTTGGAATAATATAGAAGTAATGTAGTTTTATGTTTTTGCTATGTGAGTGTATTTTCGCGTTTACGCATCATCTGGTTACCGAATCTCGTGATGTTATTGGTCTATTAAATATTCTTTGTCCTACTTTCATGCGTTTTCAACGGGTTCTTACCACGATATTTAATTAACTGAGTTGTCTCGATATTTCAACGTTGTTACAAACGTCATGATCACGAGAAGACTGGATACTGCGGGTCGATTTAAGAGCAAACAAATCTGTCTACCCTTTTTCTCGTTCGCTTTTTGGTAGTACCACTGGAACTCGAACTCACATCACGACACACCACACTCACTGTATCTACAAGACTCTCTGAGCATGAACCCTTAGTGACTGTTGTGTTTAGCACTGGATTCCACATACTCGATAATCTGAAGCCGTCACCCCTGTTAAAATTGCTATGTCTTGAAATCTCGATAGCTTCTTTAACCATCCTTGGTACGTAATGACGTTCAGAAGATAGCACCTGGAGATTATGTAATTGTATCCAGTGATTGGATTCTTTGTCCTCTTTAATTTAAGAGTAAAACGTAAGAAAATACGCTGACTTATCAGTTACCACCTATAATAAAGTTCTTATTTACGTCAATCTCTGAAGTACAAAAGAACACAGAAAGCTAAATGAACACTTTGGTATCATTTTTGGGAAGCTATCTACGACTTACACTTAATATACCTTGTATTATATTTAGCAGGATTATACATTTTAACCTTTGGTCAAGAACATAATCCTACCAACTTGAGTGAGCAACTGCGCTGTTCTAAACTCATAACTAACTTCAAATAACTTCCACTTTAAACGCGTTTTTAAAAGCCATGAAACTCACCTCTTAAACTCAATTTTAAAGAGATTATTCAGGTACTTGGTTACTTTGTTGTGCAGTTTAAGGTTGTTTTATAAAATTACTCAATGTTGGTGAGTACAAAATTACTGATTCCATAAGCTGTTAACATGTAGTTTTAAATCCTCAACTCATATCCATGTATTGTAAATTCAAATCGTCAACAGTATTCATGTAGGCGTATATATTTGAGTTTTTGAGAAATTGTCTTCGTTATTGTAAAAATTGAAAAATGATTTATTGTGTTTATGAGTAATGGTATAGCTGTCTTAAGTTCTGATTTCAACCAGGATTTGGTTTCTGAGTGTGTACAAAGGTTTTAATGCTTTTCACCTCTCGCATACTGAGAGACTTTCCACTCTATCAAGTGCTTGCCATAAGGAAATAATAACATAAAGTATCTTATTCATAATTTTCAAAAGCGTTTACTCTAAACTCGCCTTTAGGACGAACGAAGCGTAATGGTTTCCTCCACAACGCTCCGGGAAACTGCAACTTTCCACTAAAGGTGACACATGCATCTTGATACCGACTCAACTTTACAGCCACTCGGATTGCATCGAGTGATATTGCACTGTCATTTTACAACTTGAATGTGTTCTGAGATGTATAATGTTAGGTGTAGGTATATTTGTGATGAATTTAAAGAGCTTAAAAGGTCTTTTAGCGTATTTTTGGCAAAACTAAATTACATTTAATATACTATTAGTAAGGCTTACCTGTAACCAACAGTTTCTTGATATGAAGTGGTTTGAATCTGTGTTGACAAAAAAAATACAAAAATATTTGAAATATTGTAAGTAATACATTTTTTTTAAAAGCAAGAAAATTTAACGAATTATGTTATTTTTTTTTACAACAAAAAATCTACTGAGTCTTAAATCGAAAACTTTCAGATACTAAGAAATTCTCATACAACATAATAATTAACGTTTAAACCACTGACAAACGTCTACAAAACCTTTTACCGCAAAATTAAATTAAATAGGTCATTAGCCGTCAAAATTTCCCTTGCAAAGTTACTCGCAACAGCTTAACTGCAACATAAACAGAAAGACAAAAGCCGCCTAAATTTATTACCAGTATTAATTTCTCAGAGACTGTAGACACAGTAATTATTTCAAGTCGTGGCCGAGTGATTGAAGTGTTTGCCTTCCGTGCTGGAGATCGCGGATTCAAACCGGCTTGTACCTATGTATAATCTTAATGTAAAAAATATTTATGTGCAATTTATCAGAATACGTAGAAAGGTAGGTAAAAATGTAGAAACGGTGAAAGAAAAAATTGTGAGGTAAGTTGCTAATTGGAAAAGGATAAAAAAAAACGTTTGAAGATATGTGAAGTCCCCAATCTGCATTGGGGCGTGCAAGCGTGATAAACTACGCCTAATCCCTCCTATAAGGAGACCTAAGCAGTGGGCAGTAATGGGTTGTTACAGTACAGTACTGTAATTATTTTGTCTACAGAACCAGCTAGGGATGTGCTCAGCTGTTTTACAATTCATGAGGCACGTCCCAGTGAGATTATGAGATAAAAAAGGGGATTAAATACCTCTTTAGGGACATTTAGATAAGGTAAGGCGGCCGTAGTGTGCCTCTGAATCTGAAATGATCTAATTAAGAAATGAATTTGTTTGGACAACGGCTCGTTATCATTTTTTATGCACGTTGAATTGAATTTGAGAGTCTAAGACGATGAGCTTTGAGGAAGGTTTATAGGTAATGTTCTAGTCAACTTAGAACTCGTACGTCCTTTTTTGTCCTCATTTAATTTAATAAGTGTTATTAGGAAATTTGTGTGTTTTGTACGCCTTCACGTTTTGCACGAAGATATCCAGTTTTAGTGGTTTTAAAAAATAGTGTACACCTCTTGCTTTGAGAAAGATATTACCAACCTATCTGGTTTATAAAAAAGAGAATATAATAAAATCAATAAAATAAAATAAGCCTTTATTATTTATTTATTTTATTTATTTATTTATTTAACTTCATACACAAAGGGTACAATGGCGGACTTAATGCCAAAGGCATTCTCTACCAGTCAACCAAAGGTGGTGTAGAGAGTATTATTATTACTGCTTTTCTTACAAATAACTAATCTAAAAAAAATATATAAGAAACCATAAATAAAGTTTTACCACAAACTATAATCAACAAACACAACATCACAAAAAACCTCGTCTCCCACCTTATCATAACAAAAGATATATTTTTTTGAAATTAGAACCTTCCACACAAAATTCCCTAAAGAACCACAACCATATACGATAGATTAATAAAACACATAAGTATTCACAATTCGTAAGAAACTCAATCACCCCGAACAGCCATCAATCCACGTGATAAGTTGGCGAAACGAGCCCACGTGTGTGCACTATTGAACTTCAAGGTGCCGATGATGTAAGATATACTTTGAAAAGTAAAACAGATGTTAGACTATTTGTTAAAGTTTCTGGATGTGAAAATTCAGATGATTATTATTATCAGCTGTTATTCTAGAGGACAACATTGTAAAGGAGGGCGAAATTGAGGGCGTTGCTATGTTAAAAGATTAATCAATTGTAGAGTTAAATATTAAATCACCACTTGACTTGTTTTTTGTAATTTCTTTTCAGGTTCTATTTATAGGGTGGACAATCTAATGTTTACATTTTGAACTACTGTTTATTTAGAGAATGACAGCTCAAATGTCATTCAATTTGTAATCATAATTTAGTTAAAGGTTTGACATTTACGAAATGGGACGCTATACGCTTGAACAAAATTGGGAAATATTGAAAAGTTACTTCCAAAGTGGTGAGTCTTCAGTCCAAACTGTAAGAAATGTGTGTGTGTGTGTGTCAGATGAAGCCCATTTTCACCTCGGAGGCTATATCAATAAGCAAAATTGTCGCATCTGGGGATCGGAAAATACACACGTCACCATTGAGAAGCCAATGCACCCACAAAGAGTTACGGTTTGGTTTGGGTTTTGGTCCGGCGGCATCATTGGAAAATGAGCAAGGAGCCGCCGTTACGGTCAATGGCGAGCGTTACCGTGCCATGCTCAACGAATTTTTGTTTCCAAAAGTTGAAGAGTATGACATGGACGACATTTGGTTTCAACAGGATGGCGCAACATGCCACACAGCCAACATGACAGTCGAACTTTTTCAAAATGCAAACTATATATGGCCCACCCCTTATATTGTCGGAAACATATAATAGCTAAATCTCTTCCTAAATTCTACCTAAGAAAATATTTAGAACTGAAAAATCAAACACTCATCAATTTCATACAGAGAGACTGTTAAATAAAGTTCCTCATCCCCGTTTCTCTCCAAACTTTAATTCTAATTGAAATTACTAAATGTTGAGGTCTTCCACTATAGATACACATCAAAGGTCCAGGTATATGTTAAGGGTAATTTAACGTTTACGAGTTTCCACCGAGCTGATAAGTGCAAACAACTTACTGCTATCCACGTCCAAAACTATAATAAAATGAACAGACGTAAACAGTCGTTTCGCCATCACTAGAAAACATTCTTAACTAACTACCCGGAAAGTAATCAAATCTGTTTCAAAAAACATTTAGTCAGGTCATCAGTGCAAGTGATATCTATAAATGCTAACCATCATAATCATAATACTTTTATAAAGGCGAAAGTTTGTAAGTATGAATGTATGGATGTTTGTTACTCTTTCACGTAAAAACTACTGAATGGATTTGAATGAAACTTTACCACAATATAGTTTATACATCAGAATAGCACATAGGCTACAATTTTTGATAATACGGGACGAACCTGAAGTCCACGCGAACGAAGTTGCGGGCAAAAGCTAGTAATATTATAAAGGCGAAAGTTTGTAAGTATGGATGGATGTATGGATGTTTGTTACTCTTTCACGTAAAAACTACTGAATGGATTTGAATGAAACTTTACCACAATATAGCTTATACATCAGAATAACACATAGGCTATACGACTAGACTAGACGGGACGAACCTGAAGTCCACGCGAACGAAGTCGCGGGCAAAAGCTATTATTATTATAAGTTTACCTGCACAGAGAAACAATACAGGATGGAACTATAACTATGCCTATGTTAAGTGGGGTGAATGGCTTGTCGAAATACAAAATCCTTTGGAATCAGTTAAACTTTTTCTATTATCAAATGATGTACGTATATCATTGCGAGGTTCCATACAATATTGAAAAAAAGTTTAACCAAAAATAAAAGTGGGTCTAAGTTATATTTTGAAAGGTCATTCACTACTTCAGCTAGGATTAGGTTACAGATCCACCCTGTATGATAAAGTCCAGCATGTATGTTTCAGAACCTTGCCAATCATCAAGGAGCATATGAGCAAGGAGCCGCCGTTACGGTCAATGGCGAGCGTTACCGTGCCATGCTCAACGAATTTTTGTTTCCAAAAGTTGAAGAGTATGACATGGACGACATTTGGTTTCAACAGGATGGCGCAACATGCCACACAGCCAACATGACAGTCAAACTTTTGGAAAATGCAAACTTCATATGACCCACCCCTTACTACAACTATACCTTAAAAGTACAACAGATTTACTGTACAAGTAAATCTGTCAGGTATATATATATGTTCGGATATAGCTTGAACTATCTTCACCACAACAAACACTAATTAACCAAATAGACAAGACAGAATGACATGGACATGAACAACTATGAAGTCGCAAATAAAAATTGGAATGCATCCTTCAAAATCAGATCGAGCAAAACACTCAGATAAGATATTATTCGAGTACCACTATTCTAATATTATTCTTATTGCATAAACAAACTTATCTATTGAAAAAGTTACAAAATTACGATTATTTAAGAATAGGTGGGCGTTCAATAATACCATTTCTTACATCGATAAAACTCGTTACAAGACAACCCTAAATTAGCTACCGAAAGAAACAACGCCAATAATAGATTGCATTCGAAACAAAACACTGAAACGAAATCCTTTATGGTAAATAGGGATGTAGCCAAAGCGATCTCCCAGTCCTATCCTTATTGCAATTCCCAAATGATTCGAAAAAAATCGGGGCATTTCCCCGTCCAGCTCGTCTCATACAAATGAGAGCGGTAGGAATGGCAATCAAGTCGACACTCGCCGGAAAAGGAATGAATGAACGAACAAATCGGTAACTCGCACTCGATACCCTTTGAAATATTGATGACGGATTCGCCCAAGGGGACGATTACCGATAAGGGTCGCATCACGCTGTATCGAAAATGGCTGACAATTTTACAATTTCTTTTATTGGAGTGCAGGTTTTCGAAATGTTTTTTCGGTTGATAATTTTATTGAAGCGAAGTCGAATACTGAAATTTTTCTCAAACCTAAATCTGTATTGAAGGATAGTTAAATTACCACATTTTTAAGCGGTTCTTTTAACACGCTTAGTTACGAAACGATTAAAATCTATGTTTGTGCATACAACTTTGATGCGAAGATCCAGTATCTTGATCAATGATCAGTCAATTGTTTAATGGTGTCATTTGTAGATTAAGATCCTGATGAATTCTACAATGATGTTCATAACATAAAATATGATTTTTCTGCAGTATCACCGAACACGTTTTTTCATAAGAAAGCAATTAACGTATTACGAAGATCCAAGAATTAAACCACATGACTCAAAGATTTCATTAGTACAATTATCTTTCTGAACATCGCTTTCAATTATTGTCGTAGTAAAGTGGAAATAAAACGCAAAAGAACTGCCTACACGTTACCTTACTTACCTTCAACAAATGTCTTATTAAAACGAAATTTCTACATTAACAAAACACAATTGTTAACATACCCTAAAAATATCATATCTTATTCAAGAACACATAATGTTGTCGTAAAAATGTTATTTACCTCATTTCATTTTGCTTTGTACAAATAAATTGAGTTTTTTGTTCATATTTTTCTAAGAATTTTTCGTTAAATGGAACTTACGTGGAAATATAGGTACTTGTTTCACGCAAATCTTCAAAACGTTTGAACTGTGATCAACGATCTCTTAAAATTCACGAGAACACATTAAATGTAGTCAGGATCGGTCCTTGTTGTTAATTTATATATTTTATATGTAGCGTACGTACCTATAAAAATATGAAATATAGTTTTCATTTTGATTGGTAATGATAATGTTACTTACACTATTACTAAACGGGTTCTTTCCACGGTTATTTTCAATTGAGCGATCCCGATATTTCGGCACTGTTTCAAGCGCCATGATCGTGGAAAGAACCCGTTTAGTAATAGTGTAAGTGATGTAGATAACCGCGAGTGTTTAAAGAAATTTAATGATAATGATACTAATTATTTGTTACTATTGAGTAAGTACAGTAACTTGAGCAACTAAGTGGAGGGCGAAGTAATAGTCATTTTTTTCTGGAAACTATATACTGTAGTGGTTCTGTGTTAAAAACTGAGAAGAAGTCGACATCAATTGTCAAAAATATACATCTACAGCACTAACCAATTTTGTAATAAATTGTGAACAGTTTATAAGAAAATTACATCCAAAAATATACTTAATAATAGGCAAAATTACTAGTTCTATAAATTGTAAAATAAAATCACAACAAATCTGAACGTGCTACAATTTAAGATGACGCCGCGCCAAATACCTTCCGATTTACCGCAGACCAAAACGAAATTCGGTGCAATATTTCTAAGTTACCAAACACTTATATTTCATAAAATTGGACATTCGGACCAACGAAACACTCGGTTTAATTGGCACCGACCCAGATCCGCTTCGGTTCGTACCCTCTCGAATTTATTTATGACGAATTTCTGGGCACCACCGATACTCAAGAGTCGAGAAAGATCGAGAAGACTTGACTGGGAAATTAAAACTCCTAAAATTCATTTTTATTTGCTAATGAACGGTGAACACTACACATTTGAATGCCATTAACAAAGCACTAGTACAAGATTCCAAAATTAGCTACCATAAACTAAGAAGAACTAGCGAAAAAACCTCAGCGTGCTTTAGTCTTCTATAGTTGAGAAAGCGGTATATAATTAAAATACTGCAATATAAAACTATTCTACCCACACAATCTTTACTACGACTTGGGTGTTCGCTTGGAAATGGTAAATCGAAAGGCATTATCAGCTCTAAAGTTGGACGGTTCGATTGTTCCCGCAACGAACAAATTCCCCCCACAGACACATACACTTTGTTCCCGATGTTAAACAACGTAGCAATGGAGTTTAAAAACGTATTTGACTTCGCTTTGACTTGTCTTTCAAGAAAAAGCTTAATGGTCTTTATTTCTAAAAGGAAAGTTAATACATAGAATTGACGTAACACTTGAGTATCGTTATAGGTATAACAGATGGATAGCTTTTTTCTACTCGACTTTCGACTTTTTAGTGACTTTGTAGAGATCCTATCAAGTGTCCTAAAATACTACGGGATTGTTACAAGCTAGAGCTTCCCTGTCACCCCACTGACATCCTAAATCCTATTTAATCTATCATTAGTTTTTTCAACGTAAATTAGATGCTTATTAAACGTCAATATAATTCTACCAACAATTCCAATAAAACTGGCCGACATATTCTACTAAGATTTCGGTAGCCAACAATGCTTCGTTACATCACTAAGCCAATGAAATATCTCAGCCAATCTCCTTTAAAAGCACTTAGTATGCCATTGTTAGTGTTTCCTAAATAAATAAACATGACAAAACTCACTAAACTAGAACTGCATGTACTATAATTATGCATGAGACTGGAGATAGCCGCAGTAATCTAAATATGTAAACAGAAGTTGCTTACCGCGCTTGACAGTTCAGAATTACTGCTCTAACTATGCGGTCAGATGTGTTAATTATTTGCGTAGCATTAATTATGTCGTTGCGGTCTCGGTGATCATGGCTGATATATTGTGTCAACTCCATAAAAGTTAATGTTGTGATATCGCGACGGGAGGGGCGGCGCGACGGGAAAGAGTGCCTTGGGCGTAACGCGTCGCGCCGTCCCTCATAACACCGTGCTGAAGGCCTCAGCCGGGGTTCGGACGCTGAGTGTGACCGGTTGGAGGTTTTAGTGCGGTTCAACTCCCACATACCGGGGATTCGGTGATTTCCTCCAAATAAAAAAAAAAAAAATGTTGTGATATTGTTTAGTATGTAATTAAATGTCTAGAATGTTGACAAAGGGGAATTCGACATAGGTATATATGTACATACTGTCCATGATTAGCAATGAGACACTTCGCATTTGGTAAAATATAAGCTCACATACTTATTACCATTGAGAAAATTGATTGCTAGTTTTATATTTAAAATAAAGTCAGGATAACTCACAAACTACTTGATCAAAAACTTTGGATATTTTCTTTCGTCGTTCGTGCAAACAAAATTCTATACTCGTAGTAGTTTAATATTATAAATATACTTCTTATGTATAATATATCTATGTATATTTTAATTTGCTTCCAGCTATATCAATTAGCAGGATTCCCACATAACTTAATCATGTTAGGAATTAGTACGTCAAATCAGTTGCCTCCGTAAAGCATAGTCCAGTGCCACATTTAGTGCGATTAACATAAAAAAATATTGCTCATAACTATATTGAAAATAATTCTGAATTAGGTTGATAAATTTAAAATAAAATTCTGTTTTATTTTTTTTTAAATCGGTTTATAATTAGAACTTCTAAAAAAAGTCGTGATTTCGAACGACAGAAATGGATAAGAAAGAGATCATTTTTTAATTATATTTTGTTTCACCTGTACTATCCCATTACTGCCCACTGTTGGGCTCAGGTTTCCTCAGAAGAGGGATTAGGCATAGTCCACCGTTAATTTTAGGTCAAATGACAGTACTTATTATTATGCATATGTGTAATAAAACGCATAGCCTACTGTTGCATAGTCCACCACGCTTGCCCAGTGCGGATTGGGGACTTCACATATCTTCAAAGGATTTTTAGAATCCTTTTCCGACATGCAGGTTTCCTTACGATGTTTTCCTTCACCGTTTTTAGCATTTACTTGTAATACCTACCCCCTAAGGCCTTTATATTCAAACTATATCTACATATTGTATAGTTCAACCCAAGAACATCTCAACTGCTACGTTCTAGAGACATCGACTAAATCGATTCTCTCGCGTCGCTTAGAATCTATCAATTGACCGAACCAATTTGCAATGACGTTATCTTCAAGATAATTTCAAGCTACAACTATCAATTTAAATCGGTAGAGTGAGATTGAAATTGACGTTATTCTAAGCTAAACTAGAACTAGAATATTCTAATTTTATAGAACCGTTTAGATTTCTAATAAGAGGTTGTATATTTCTATATGCAGCTTATTACTTTTTTGGACGATAGCCAAAATATCTAATGCATCTACAACATTAGTAACTACTTAAACTTTTACAATATTAAATGACGACGAACTACGTAGGTGGTTGGATTAGTTGAATAGTTAAATGTGTGATTTCTTTTATTTAGAATAATGTTATTTTGCAAACTTGTGCAAATCAAAGTTTTTAAAATTAAAGAAACATAGTGTTTCACATAATTTCTATCATCAAAACGTAGGTTATATTCTTACATTATCTTTAACAATCAATAGAACTAGTTCTTACACCATACCAAGCAATTCTTTCAAAGAACTCAACAACCTGATTATCGGATACTACACAAATCTTCAACCTCAATTTATCATCCGTTTGCTTCTCAACTTCCAGATTTACTTTGCACGTAGAAATCCCTCGGATACCGCCATTCTTTCGCGTTGTAATTACTCTTCATTACCCACGATTCCTCTGCCGGGTGTAATATTTTTTTCTTTTGTCCGAGTCAGTGATAAATACACGAAGAAATAGAATCTGGAAGATGAATGTGGTGGAACTATCGTGGGACCGTGATTTCGTGTGGCACTGTTAATGACCCAGAATTTAGAAAAAACGAGGTGATCGTGACACTTTTGATATTTTTTTTGGTATTTGTAGATGTTAAGTTTCTAAAGTAAGTACTAACAGTAATAGACAAGCTTTTACTTCACTGAGGTAAAGTTCGGCCGTTCAGAGAATGCGTTCCTGACACCTATCAGTTAGTCACGAAAAATATTGTTTACCAAATTATTTGACACTCAGTTTGGCACAAAATTATAACATTCATTGATTATTGATTTAACAATTTTGTTTTAATGCTCATCAATTGTTAAAACGGTAAACAACCAGCAAAAATATTTTTATCATAACCGCAACGCCATTAATTACTAAGTTACGTGTCAGGAACGCATTCTCTGAACGGCCGATGTATAGTTGTTGCCATCGTTGACATTTAGTGTGGATGTTCCCAAGATATTTAGAAAAGATACCTTTCAAAATTATACGATTATACGCAAGTTATAAGAGTTTGTTACAAATATGGTAAGATTCACAAACTGTGGCCTAACCTAACCTCCTGAAGTCTCGTTCGAAATACACAAGCAATACCCTGTTGAAAACCCAATTTAAAACTGACCGTAATGAAATAAACCAAGGCTATTAAGTAGCACATTTTACAAACAAAATTAACAAATACATCAGCATCCTTCAACCGAGAAACCCCGAGAGCCCATTGCACAAATCAAATCAGCTCTTTCGAAGCTTCGATCTTTATCAATCACAAGCCCAACGTTCGCGTCGGAAATTTTTCAACACTAAAATTAAACGTCCATGCCCATCCGACCCTTATTGGGCCGTGAAATGCCTCATATTGGAAAAAGAGGCGTATAATGGATATGCCGTGGGCCTTTCACAATAAATCGAGCCCGTGCCGCCCGAATAATTGGCAGGTGACCGGCGCGATTATTCAATCCGAACGTTGATGAATTTAACCGGCGGATGGCGATCCCTGCGTGACCAGCCCATTGTGGCCTTTTAGCCTCCGACGGATAAAACCGATATTGGATCTAATCAGGAGTTGATCGTTGCTCCGTGAATGGGAAGCGTCCCTTCATAGCAGATGGCCTACTTTGAGAGAAGAATCGCCGTTTTATGGTCCTTGGAGTTTTATTCATTGAATAACAATATGACTGTATGATGTCATTGTGACCTATTACTAATTACAGTATCTCTTTAATTTGTCATCATTTGTTTAAGATTATATGAACTTGAAATTTGCTTAGGCCAAATGTCGACAAATTTGTATTTTTTTTAATGGAAAGTAAAATACCTTTTTTTGAACATTTATTATATTTAACATATACCATTTATTGTTTATAATCCTAAATAAAATCTCAGATAAATTACAACTATTTCACATCGAACAGTAAATCATAAATGTACTTTAAAACTTACTTACAATTGTATTTTATATTATAAAATAACATTAAACTAATTCAACAGACATATTTTAATTGACGTATTTAAAACTATATTCGGTACGGTTATATAATATATGGAAATAACACATAACAATAAAAAAACTTGAGAGGTGTCAAGGGACACCCGGATGGAACGAAGTTCTTTTCGATTAATTAGTGAGGGAATTGTAATAAAATTTTATTAATATTTAATATTTTAAACTAACTAATTATTATAACTTAAATAAAATATTTGTATCACAGCACCATCTAGCATTTAATCATATAAAACAAAATAAGGAATTGTTTTAAAAGATTTTAATCACAGCGCCATCTAGCGATATCCGTCTAACCCCCTTTCGATAACGAGCGATAAGGAACTTCGTTCCAATAAATACGAGAGTTCTGCAAACTCCATTATTTCGTGTATACAAATATTATGTTCTATTTTTAACTCTCATTTCTGTATACATAGTACAACGCTATCAATCTAAACGAGTATAACTCGTATTATAAAGAGGAATGGTTTGATTGTTTGTTTGTTTGTCTCGGATAGGCCCCGAAACTACAGGTCCGATTTAAAAAAAGCAGACTATAGGTTATATTGTTTCCCTTTATTGACGCAGACGAAGTTGCGCGGGTCAGCTAGTAGAGTCTAATGTGTTATCGAACACTAGACAAATACTTCAATACCAGTGAATGTAGCCACCCAACCCGATCCACCATTGTTCAACGATGTGTACATTACGATTTTAACAAAATTATCTGGACTAGTGTAATCTGCTGGAGTTTCTGAACAATACGTCGATAATGAGTTTCCCTTACTGTCTATTAGTTGAATATAATTGTCATCACAGTTAAGACCCATATCAAATACCTCAAATCGCAACAATAATTTTGTATCTGCGGGTGTTTCTAATTCCCATTCACATGTGGATTTATGCTTGTATGTTTTAGGATAAAGTGGACTTGTTATTTTACCGAATTCACTAGTCATTTTACCACCACAACCTTGTCCTTTATCTGTTGTAAAGAAAAACAAATCGTAATTTGCTTTTCTTTTAGGCGATATTTCTTTATTAGACTGATGATTATGTAATAAAATATATCTTCCGGTTGAGAACACAGGATTTTTTGACGAATATTCATAATTTATGGATACCAAGATTGGTGAAGTCGTTTTATTACCGTCTTGTACGCTAAAATAACTATCGTTGTCCCAAAAATTTGGTCTGACAAATATGAAATTTAGTGATATAGTATGGTTTTCAGGCGCAGTGATAAGTGTATAGCAGTTATCAATATTATTGTAATTTAGTTCCGACTGAATTCTACCCTGAGTCCCAGTATAGTTCCTACTGCAGTATCCGGTATATGAAAATAATACGTTCACTCCTCTGTACGAAAGACCATGTGACAAGGGAGAAGTTATGATATGTACAGAAATAGTTCCAGAAAGAAAAATCTCGTAAGACTCGTGATGGCCGCATAATTCTATTTTTGTAGGAATGGTATTTATCTTGTACGCATTTGACCGTATCAATAGTTTGTCTTCGGTACAACGTTTAGATTCGGCAGAAGCTGGTTGTAAATCAGTGGTAATGGATAAACGAATTGTTAAAGTTGAATTAGCGTCTAATAAATACATACAATGTATTCCAGATGGAACGGAACCTTTATTGTATCCAGGAGACTTTAGTTCTTGGTTGGTATTGCCGACTACAAAGTGGGATTGACCGCAAACAGTGGGTAGTGCAGTAAATTTAGCTTCGAAGCCTGAACTTGCTATTTCTCCATCAGTTAAAAGTTTAACGTTCATTTGATTTGCTGATGAAATTAGCGGACTCGGAATAACGTTTCCACAATATATTCCTATGGTCAAACTATTAGAGAAAAGTCCGTTTTTAACCTGAACGTAATCACAGTCACACTGGCTGTAACCTAACGCAGTTTGATTCACATTATTACATGAAGAAATGTTAAATGACGAAAATTCCATTTTGATATAAGTGTCATCAGAAGAATATATTTCCCAATCACAATCTAAATAGTTTTCATACACAGTACTGCTTCCTATTAAAGGAGATTTCAAATAATGTACTTTGCCATCTGTCATATCTATCTTGCCACCACAGCCTACTTTACTTGATAAAGTAAAAGAAACCTCAGCCGAGAAACCTCTGTAATGTGAAGTTCCATCGGTAACAAAATTTACCAACATTGTATCACTTGTGCTTTTTAGTTTGACATAACTAGTAATATGGAAACAAAATAAAGCTATACGATGTCCCTCATCGGCTACGTCATTATTATACACAGAAAGGCGATCAAAACTACAGTCAGGGTGTTTTTCTATATCTATATATAGAAATTTAATTATCACAATGTCATCTTTTGGAGCTTTTATAATCCAAGTACAGTTCATGTTTTCATGGTACTTGTCCATACTGCTAGGTTTAATCAAAGTGCTTGAATTTACATAGCCACCACAAGAGAAAGCCTTGAAACTAATTTTAAAACCTTTGTGGGTTATATATTTACCAGACACAAAATTCATCGTTACTTTATCAGCAACCGCCTTTGCAGGCTTCTCTGTTCCGCAATATATTTCAGTAGAATCTTTATGATCAGTGTTCAAAGTCAAAGTTAAACTATCATATGAACAAGTGGGGTTACCACTTTCCAATTCAAAGTCCAGAAATTCAATTTCAGTTTTTTCATCTATAGCTGAAATTTTGTATGTACAATTTGAAAGAATTGAGTATTTACCTGGATAATTGGGGCTATACAAAAACTGTTCCTGTTCCGTAGCAGTAAAGTGGCCACCACATATTTGATTCCATTGTGCTTTGAATCCGTCGAGGTTGATTTCAGAATCAGTGCGAAAAACAACTTTCATTTTGTAGTTTGTCGAACTATAATGTAATGAAGGAGTATCGCGACCACAAAGTCTGGCTATTTCTCGGTATTCACTATTTCTCCAATCATAAATAATAACAGCGTCCTTAGTGCAGTTCGGTGCCACTTCTACTGTAAATCGATCAATAAATTGTAGGTTTACTCGATATCCTGTGTTAGCTTTGATCTCCCATATGCATTCTTGATTGGAGGAATATGATTTGGGATAATTCGGTGTAGTAAAGGTTTTTTCGTAATTCAAAAGTACTCCACCACATTGATCAGTAATCGATTTAGCTATTAATCTTATACTAGTTAAACCCTTCGACTTTGAATAGTACTGGACAAATAAACCATTTAAGTTCGATAGAATTGGAGTTTTAATGGAATTACTTTTACAATATTCAACTATTGGTTGTGAGTTTTTTGAAAGGTCCCTTAAAATTATTATTTTTTCGTCAACACATTCTAAACTAAACATGCCTTCTAAATTAAACTGAACTCTGTTATTGACATCAATGGACAACTTCCATGAACAATCTAAAGTATCATTATAAGTCAAAGGAACATCAATAACATTAATAGGGGTTTGAGTAACTTGAATTATACCTCCACAAGGTTGTAATTTCCATGCTATGTTAAAATGCAGAGATTTAGAGTAGTCTTTACTAGCGATCAAATCAAATGTAGGTACGGGTAATTTATAAGATGAGATGGTACTGCCGCAAAAGTGTGTAAAAAAATTTAAATCATCATGTTTCGATTTAATAGTAATAAAAGTTCCGAAAACGGCACAGTGTGATCCCATCTCTGATGAAGTCGCATTTATTGTTATAAGAATGGTAGAATACTTATATGTATTATTTAGAATCATTTCTGTGGGACTGAAATGCCATTCACAAAAATAGGAACTATTCGTATCAAGAGATATTACGTTTCCTTGCAAACCTTGAAGTTCTCCACCGCAAAGCGAAGGTTCATTGGAACTGAATTTAGCTTTGAAACGAAATTGATTGTCCGTAGTTTTTATCCACACGTAAACTGTCAGTTTGTTGCTTGAAGACTCAAAAACTGATGAAGTAATATTCTCTTGATTTGAAACAGTGATAGTTGAAAGTGTATTATCATCTCCATTGAATATACCTACTACTATTATCTGTGTATCAGCATCTATGAGCTCTAACCGAATCCTGCGATTTTTAAAAACCTCAATTTTCCACTCACATATTTCCAAAGACGCTGGGATTGGATAACCAGGAGTTGTCAAGAATCCTTCAGGAACTGTTACAGTACCACCACAGCTTAACGTGGCAGAATCGAAAGCAAACCGAAATCCTCTGCTGTCTCGTTTTGCTCGAATCCATTGTTGAGGCTTTCCAATAAACAATGTAATTAATATTTTATTTGTGTTAGATTTTATTGTAGTCAAATCTGTATTATCATCATCATCGCAAAATTTTCGTAAGATTCTAGAGGCATTGTAGGGATTTACCGTTTCTTGAACAGTAATATAAGTAGTGTCTGAATCTGGCAAGTCTATATCCTGAGGAATCAAGAGTATATTTTTCGATAGAGGTCCAATTATTTCCCACTGACACTTAGTACCAACTGGCAAGTTTTGCAAGTGTGGGTATCCAGGAGATACTATTTCTCCTGCCGAAGCTATGACTGTTCCACCACATACATCAATAGATATGTTAGCTTTGAAACCATTTCTTGGTTCAGAAAGCTGTGTATAATATTTTATAAACACCGTGTTACTTTTAGATTTAATCGTACCAGGTTTGTCTTCACAAAACCTTCCTAATAATGGTGCATATTCAGATGAACCATCATAAATTTCTACTGCTTCTGTTTCACAATTTTCGACGTTGTCCAAATCGAATCGATCTATGAAATCGATTCGTAACACTTCTCCTGCTGGTCCAGAAGCACTCCAAAAGCACTCTGTAAATGGTTCCGGTACTGCAGGATAGTTTGGTGAACTAATGATTTCCCATGATTGCCCTTGATCCAAATTCAAAGTAAATCCACATTCTCCACTTTTTTCTTCATAACGGATTTTAAAATTTGCAAACGGATTCGACCGCCAAATAGTCATTATCACATAATTCACATACAATGAGTTACTTGAGGTTACTAAATCATCTTTTCTTTCATGTTGCATTCCACAATATTTTCCACTTCCAAGCAGGGGAGAATCAATAGATTCACCATTATGTAAAATCACAGAATCTGAACAATCAAGGCTTGTTATATTGAAATGTTCAAACGAAAATTTAATTACCCTACCAGGTCTTACTTTAATAAGCCAATTACAGTGAGCGTATAGATTACGAACGTTCATAACATCTACGAAAACTGGCCCAAATGTCCCAGAAAGGTCCGTCAATAACCCTCCACATACAGATTCTACTTTGCCAAAAAATCCTTTTTTACTGACACGATCATTGGACACAAAATCCAATTTTAGATATTTTGTTGCATTCATATCATCTTTCAAGGAATTATATAAACATTTTCTCTCCTTTATCGGTCTCCAATCGTCAATTTTATCAGCGGAATATATGGAAATGTAATCAGCAAAACAGTCTCCTGTTTCTTCGATATTAAAATCTGAAAATGAAATTTTTAGATGGTTTCCTAACGAACTTTTAAACACCCATTGACAATGAAGATTAGAGTCATAATGGTTAGGATATTTCGGTGATTTAATAATTTCAGTCTCACCGGGCATTAATGTTATAATCTCATTCACCCCACAATTAATTATTTCACTCATATTTTTCCTGATATTATCTATACTAACCCATGTCAAAGTAAATTGAGACCCAATATTAGAATTATCCATAAAAAGTTTTATAAAAACAGCATTTGTCGATGTTTGAATAGTATTTAATTCGAGAATGACACCACATAATTCTTTTAAAATAGGTCCAGTATCGTCATACCCATCATAAACGGTTAATTTATTGATACATAGATTTCCGTACGTTTTAATATCTATGGAATCAATTTTGATGGAGATTGTTTTAGTTTCAATAGCAATAATACGCCAAGAAAATTCACCAGAACCATGGTTAAGATTCGGATACAGAGGTGATGTTATTGTTCCAGACTCTTCCGTGATTTCGTTGCTGTGAGTCAGTCCGTAACGTATTAAGAAACCGATGTTTTTTAAATTCGTTTCATCAGAACTGTGAAATTTTAAATAAACTTTGTTGGCAATCGTAATATTGTAAGGTACAACGCTGCCGCAGTAGACATCGTGTAATAAACCTCCACTTGAGTTTTTACGTATTTCCAAATATTCTGAATTGCAGGATTCGGATGTTTCTAAACTAAAGCTCTCAAACACGATATAAACTTGGTTTCCTGGTGAAGTTTCAAGTGTCCACTCACAATCAACATCAGGAGGGTAAGGGCGTGGATAGTTTGGTGATGCTATAAATCCTTCTTCTGAAGTGAACTTTCCTCCACATGCATTAGATAATGTAGAATAGTGTGCAGAAAACATTCCAGTTATTTTATCAGTGTATGTAGCGAGTTCTATAGTAATAGCGCTGCCGCGGCTTACTATGAGTTGCGGTATTGATCGACCGCAGTATTCACCTATCAAAGGCGCATCAGTGTTGTCACCCTCGTAGAGATGGAGGTATGATGAGGAACAGGTTCTATTCAGCACATTGCTGTAAACGCTTGGAAGAGACATGTGTGTAATTGTTAAAGATATTTTCTTTTCTAAATCTGATGCTTTGATCGTCCATGTACAGCTTTTTAAATGTGGATACCTATCACTTGATAACGTTCCATCTGTTACAGCGGTAATTGTACTCCCACAAACAGTTCTAAAACTTCCTTTGAATCCTTTAGCTGTTCCAACATTGTCAGTTATAAATTTGACATAAATGGTATTTCCTTCACTTATATAATGTCTTGTATCAGGTAAAGGACAGATGCGGAGCTTATATGAATCTTTTCCTTGTGTAGGATTTGTTTCGTATACTTCGATTTTGTCGTTACAATCATCGTGAGACCTGTTTTGAGAGTATAAATCAAAGTCAGTAAAATTCAATTCAACCCGGTGATTTTTAGATACCTCAATCTTCCACAGACAATCTAAATTATTATCATAATTTTTGGGATAGTTTTTGGAGTAAATAAATCCTGATTCGGTCACAAAAGATCCTCCACATGTTGACGCTTCGGAATAATAATCAGATTTAAAGTAAATGTTTTTAAGAGAAGAATACTTGTTTAATTTAATAAGCATAACGTTTGCTGTTGATTGAATTGAAGTTGATTTTTGACTGCAAATCTTGGTTAAAATTGGTGATGATGTATCCTCACCATTGTACACTTCTAAAGAATCTTCTACGCAATCTTTAGTTTCTGATAAATGTATTTCACTAAAATTCAGCACTAAAGATTTCCCGAATGAAGTCCGTAAGATCCACATACATTCTATTGCTTTTGTAGATTCAAAACTTCTAGTTAAAACTCCATTTGATGGAACTAAGTTGTCACCACAACCGAAACTGACCCAATTTAACCTGAAGGCAATTAATGGAATGTTTCCTAGTTTTATTTGTAATGTATTCTGTTTTGTCGTTATCGTAAATGGTAAAGTACTTCTGCAAATTTTGTCCCAAACATCTGAGTTTTCACCATCAATTTTCAAATAAATACAACTATCAAAATAAAAACTGTAAAATGTATTTGGTAATGGTGGAATTATATCTGTAAAGGTAGCATTGATTCTGTTTCCTTTAGGCACATAAATGGTCCAAAAACATGATTCCAAATATCCATGAAGATATCTTTCAATAACATTTTGAGTTTCTATTACACCATGACTTCCAGTTATATTATTGCGACAACTTGCTTCATAAAATAATAAAAACCTATTACCATTGAAGCTAAAATGTGAACGAAACTTTATAAAGGCAATGTTTGATGAAGTTTCAATACTTTTATAGACATGGGACGGTGAGCAATAACGACCAATTTTATTAGTATTCTGATCAGCACCATCATATATTTCCACATTATCCTTTTCACAGTTTTGTGTTTCTTCGAGATATAATTTTTCAAACCGCATAATAATCCTATGCCCTGGGTTAACAACGATTTTATAAAAACAATCTGTTTCATCGTGATAATCGCTCGGATAGTTCGGAGAAGCTATATACCCTTGAAAGGCAGTAACTGTACCTCCACAACCAGTCAATGTTCCGTCCCATTCTATTACAAAACCTTTTCCAGAGAGATAAGAATTAGAACCGAAACGAATGAAAACAATATTACTCATGGATGTGACGTATCTTTGTTCGAACTTGCCACATAATTTACAAATTAACGTTGAGTTTATATTTGGCCCATTTCTTATTTCCAAAAAATCTGAATATTTGCAACTACCATATAATCGTTGTAATAAATCAAATTGTGTTATATTTAATCTGATACGTTGTCCTGCTGGGACTTGTATTATCCATGTGCAATCTTGATTTGGTCTGTAGGGTTTAGGCCAGTCTGGTGAATAAATAAAGCCGTGACTTTTTATATAATTGCCTCCACAGTGTGAACTTGAATCTGTAAATGTATAAGTTAACGAAAAGATATGAAACTCAACTGTTTCCAATGGTTTGAATTCAATCATCAATTCATTAGTATCCGAAGTTAAGGCTGGTGGTAGGTTAAATCCACAATATTTTCCAAGTTCATTTTCCATACCTCTTTCATTTAACTGAATGAGTTTTACATATTCTTGTGTACAATTGCCTGTAATGTCATAACCATATAAAGTAAATACATTCCATACTACCGTTATTTGTTTCCCTTTTGGTGCTATTAGAATCCAAGCACAAACTTGATTATTTTCAAAATTTGTTCTGTTATTCGAAGGGTAACTTATAATCCCGGCAGTTTTATAAATACCGCCACACCCTGTATAAATAGTCGTAAAGTTTGCATAAAATCCAGCGCTGGGCAATGCATGGTAATTTGAAACCAATTTCAGATACATGTAATTGTACTTTGATACTATGGTAGGTGGTATATCACCTATGCCACCACAATAGACTCCCTTAGATTCGGAATATTTGTTAGGTCCGTCTCTTATTTGTAAATGATCGATCGTACATCCCATATCGTCATTTTTCAAAATATCGAAATCTTGAAAATTTAGTTGAATTACTTTATCAGGTGTTGTACTGATAATGTATTCACAGAGCGTATCATTTGGATAATAAAATGGATATCCAGGAGATTTAATGACACCACTATCGCCAGTAATAGTATGGTAACATGTAGATTCATAAGTTATTTTAAAAACAGTATGAATATTTCTATTACTACTTTTGAATTCAACAAAAAGAAAATTAGTTGATGAAGTGTATGGTTCTAAAAATAATGTGCCACAGTACGTTCCCACGAGTGGGGAGTCTGATGAAGGACCATCATAAATTTTTAGATATTCATTTTCACAATTTTTTGTACTCTCCAATTCTATTTTATGGTATTCAACTAGTATATTCGTATCACGGTTTGTTTCAATTTGATACTCACATAACAAAAAATTGTGACCCTTCCCATCTAGAATTGGAGACTTTAGCTCACCCTTCTTACGGTTATAATAACCCCCGCAACCAGGTTCACCTTCAAATGGAATATATGCTATTTGGAACCCATATCCGTTGCTGAAAGGGCCTGAATGAAAGTGAATAAACATTTTGTGACCAACAGATACTGATTCATCCGGATGAGTCGTACTACAGTATTTCGCAAGCAAGTTTTTTCTATGGCTCGTGCCGTCATAAATCGCTAAATAATTTAAACTACAATTATTACTTTCATCTTTTCCTAAATCAAAAGTAAAAAATAATAATCGTATTCTTTTTCCAAAAGGTGTTGATAATTGCCAATAACAGTCGCGGTTGGGAGGATATTTACCCGGAGAACCGGGTGAACTTATCTGTCCATGTGTTTTTGCATCTACGTCACCTCCACAAACTGGTTTAATATTGGTCCAGTTCAGCGTAAAGGCATTTTTGGTTATAGTAGCGTTACAAGAGAGCCACAAATATAAATAGTCGTGACTAGATACTATATTACCTCCCGAAGGTAATTGGTCTCCACAAAATTTACCTATAAGATGACTGGCTGAACTCCGACCATCGTTTATTTGTAAAAAGTCGTTTAAACAATAAGGATTAGGTTCTATGTAAAATTTATCAAAGGTGATTTTGAGCACTTTATCAGGTTGTGCTTTAATTATCCATATACATTCAACGTCATCGCTGTAGGTTGTGTTTGCAACAGGATAAGACAGGATACCTTCTTTGTTGTCCAAGACTCCACCACATCTCTTTGATGTTAGCTGACAACGTGAACCAGAATAATCTGCTGTACATTCACAATAAAACCCTTGAACATCTTCATCATCTACTTTACAAACTCCTCCATTGAGACAAGGATTGTTAGCACATACATTTACTGTTTTATTACAATAAGCTCCACTGAAACCTTTGTGACAAATACAAGTGTAACCTGTAAGTAACATATGGCATATTCCATTTACACCACACGGCTCATTTTCACAGCTATCGTTGAAATTAGCAGAGTTATAACAACCGTGAAGACCAAAACCATCACCTTCCATTCCTTCGGGGCATATGCATTGCGCGCCTGTTCCATCTAGTCTCCCACTTTCTATACACTGCGCAGAAGGGTGGCAGCCGCCGTGATTGATATTACACGATCCTATCCAATCGCATGAAACACCATCTCCTTGGTACCCTGACGGACAAGGCCCACATATTCGAGATCCTATTGTGTTGTGACAGGTGACGATAGGACTGCAGCCTCCGTTTGGTAATATAAAACATTCATCAATATCGGAACAACTGTAACCATCTCCTCGGTATCCGGGTGGACATTGTCCACAAGTAAATGAACCTGGTAGATTTATGCAATCTACTTTAGGATTTATCGAACATCTCGGACCTTGACTTGCTTCACATTCATTTACGTCTGTGAGACAGATAATGCTCGATCCATTTGTACTCCAGCCTTGGTGGCAAATACATTTTATACCTGCTGATATTTCTATACATGTTCCGTGACCACACATTTCGACATCACCACCTGAACAATCCTCACTTTTTCTAGTACAATGTAAACCAAACCAACCAGATTTGCAATGGCATTCGTAAGATCCTGGTCTATTAATACAAACTGCTTCATTTTGGCACCCAAGATCAGAACCGGCAAACTCACTGCACTCGTCAACATCGATATCACAGTTAGGTCCTTCCCAGTTCGGAGGACAGAGACAGTGATATCCTCCAACTAAATCCAAACATGTTCCTCCGTTTTCACATGGCTGTGATCGACATCGAGCTTGTAACATGTGTGTTACTTGTCGTTGTAAGAATATAAGATTTCTGTCCACGTTATTTACCTTTTTCCAAATCTTAGAAATATTAGACAACATACCGTTAAAGTTGACAGGATTTTCATGTTGTGAATTTTCGAGTTGTGATACTGATCCATTTATATACTGATCATCATCATCAGTGGTTGAAATATACTGTCTTTTTTGAGTTTTATCACATACCTTTAGAATATCTACACTCCCAATGAAAATTTTAGATTTCGGTCCATTTGTATGTAAGTATATGTGTTTATCGTAAGCCGGTTCAAGTTGCAAGTGGCCATCAAAAGTATCAATTTTTGGATGATCTTCGCTATTAATCTCGGCATATGATGATTTTAAAAACCAAAATACTAAAATAACGTACTGTAAGACTATTGTGGACATGGTCCAGCTTTCGCGAACGAACCACGACTGCTGTTAGTGATGTTAGATTGTTGCAATTATTATATTTTAATGTAAAAAGATAATAATACGCCCCTCATGCACACCTGATACTGCAGATCATTGCATTTGTACATGAAGATATTATGTTAAACCTGCACAAACAGTATCTATTTGTAATATTAAACTGGAATATTATCGACTTTGTTACAGCTCAAAAAATAGTTGGCAACTCTTTGTTTGCCTTATACTCGCTTGATACTTATTTTGCACCTAAGATCGATGGATTTCGTTTATTAGTAAATAGAAAACGGATTGACACAAGTAGGTGTTTCTAGTTCCCTCACATTTTATTAAATGCGTTTGTATTTTTGAAATTTATTTTATAAACTCGTCTCCCCTCGATACAGCAAGGAATCGTTTCGTTACACAATCACGATTTACTAGGGTTTCCTTGGCACCTTGCAAGTAACAATCTCAATTATTCGAAAACCTCTAATTTAATGTTGCCGACTTTTAATTTATTCGTTGAAGGGAAGTCTGATTGCAAATTGTTTCCTGTTTCGGAATTCAACGTTCGTGCTTTGAATCATACTTTTCACTGTAGAATTGTTCATTGAAAACAATTTGCCTTTATTGTTACTTCCTTTAGTTGTTTTTTTTTAATAAAATTGTAGTGTTTTCATTTTTATTTCTCAAAACATTCAACATTTCAAGATGATGCAACACAGCATCGCCTTATCCATAGGTCGCTGGTTCATATCCGGCTCGAAGGACCACTTCAATCCAACAAAGAAAAGAGTTATTGCTTTTTAAACATTATATTTCATTGAAACATGAAAAAATTATAAATAATTAATAAAAAAACATGACTACTCTCCTACATGGCTAGAACAGAAGTGTGAAAAAAGTGAAGAATGAAATTTGACGTAGAATAACGAATTTGAATTTAGTTTTCCATAGAGCGAGACAGAGTCATCGCGAAAACTAAGAAGTTTGAATACAATTAATAAAATATAAAAAAATTGTATGTTCAATATGGATTGAACATGCATGTATAATTAAAATTGCTCATCAATGCAATTTCTAGGCAATTTCAGAACCTAAAATATATCTTAAAATAAATTATAATTATTCACAAAAGCTTTGAAATTTCAAACCAAATCAAAGAAACCTTTTTATCTCTAGCAAAGGGCTATTGAGCCAAATTTAAATATCTTAATTCTGAGTAAAGTGTAGATGACAGCCGATAATAAGGTCTATTTCATTAAAATTTGCTATCGTTTTTCGTGTAAAAATCCTTTCAACGAAGAATGAAAAGTTAGATTTAGGTATTTTAAGTTGTTAAATCTAAATTTAAATAGCTTTAAGACGAAAAAGGTTTTTTTTCTTTTTCTCACTGGTCACAAAACTTCGGATCGGAGTTCTGAGTATTGTAATTTTATACCGATAACACGATAGGTCTATCTTATTGAGTACAGGAGTTCATATGACCACCTTCCGAATCCATCATCAGATCAGCGCCATTTTGTCATATTATTGCATTATCACGCGATATAGGTACATCTGGGTGCAAAATGTCAGCTCAATCAGACAACAGAAAGTTTGTCAAATTTAACTAGCAAGATTCCAACCGAACTTACATAGCTACTTCCAGTGCAAGTTAATAAAAAGCTTGTAACAACACAAAATAAGATTACAACTAAAGTGGATAATCGATATCAAATTGCAAAATGTGTTTAATTTGATTCTGTCGAGTTTGACCTACACTAACAAACTAAATAATTTGTTTTTAGCATTTTTACAATCAGTGTAATTCAAAACAAATATTCTGTTTTGTAATTGAAGATCTGCAATGCTGTTATTGGTTATCAGTGATACACGCAAACAAAAAAAACAGTCAACGACCGTTTGACATTGTATCCCCTTGCTGTATAAAGGAAAGTTATATGCTATACAAAATATTTGTGCATTGCAAAATTTAAACTAGAAATCTGAATCTGAATAAACTGCACACGCATGATATTAACGTTACTTTATGAATTGACTAGCTTTTGCCCGCGACTTCGTTCGCGAGGACTTCAGGTTCGTCCCGTCTAGCCCGTCTAGTTCGCGACGTCTATAATATAGTACTATTATACCGCAAAAAATGTGTTTTTTACGACCTCACATTAGAAACCTCAAAAATTGTAGCCTATGTGTTATTCTGATGTATAAGTTATATTGTGGTAAAGTTTCATTCAAATCCATTCAGTAGTTTTTACGTGAAAGAGTAACAAACATCCATACATCCATACTTACAAACTTTCGCCTTTATAATATATATTAAGATTAATACAATTGATTACTTCTCATATATAGATCAGATACTAAAGATTACGATAAGACATTATACGAAGAGATAGCCCAAAATAAAAAGCACAGTTAATTCCCCAGAAAAACCTAAAATTTATCTAGCGAAGTCTCACAGAAAAGCTAGTATTAAAATACACCTGAATTCTAAGTGCTGTGGTCAAAACACTTGGAAAGTTAATGGGGTTAATGGTTGAGGTAAACAGTTGAGTGCATCACGAAGCGAATGTTCCCAGCTGAAATATTACCCTTTTAGGATTACGCGCCGGTTCCCAACTGCGGCCGAGTCGGTTTTTACTACTCTTTAATTTACGACTCAGTGATAGATTACATGAAGCACAATGGTTAACATATCTTCTTTTTTTTAATAGAAATAATAGTACAGAATACTCTTTGTAACATTCTTAGAGTTTTGTGATGTGAAAATCCAATGCATAAGTCCATGAGCGACGGTAATAGACGCGTGATCCAGTCAGAGAATCTTGCGATCAAACACCTACTCTTAAGGACTCTCTTGTCAAAAAAAAATTGGTTGCCTGTAAAGTCGGTATACGGGCGAAAGTTTTACGTGACAACGACTCGGGCATGGTTAGCCCGCCTAAGAGCGAGAGAGACAGACATAAAAAGTGAAAAGCACGCGTGCCTCTCACTCGCTCTCATTGTGAGCGCATAACGTGAGCGGAGCGTAACGCAGTTTCTTGAAGTGTCACCCGGCAAACCAATTTATACGACGTTGTCACGTCAAAATAACTGCGTTGTGACATTGGTATTATAAAGTCACTAGCTAGAATATACTTGGAGAGAGTTGTACTTATTGATATAATTTATAAAGTTCATTCAA
Organism: Trilocha varians; assembly: GCA_030269945.2. Taxonomy (NCBI): domain Eukaryota; kingdom Metazoa; phylum Arthropoda; class Insecta; order Lepidoptera; family Bombycidae; genus Trilocha; species Trilocha varians. The sequence goes on along the minus strand of AP028265.1, from coordinate 10,169,854 downwards.
CTTCGAAAATCCTCAATTTAAGTTGAAAATTTTACGTAAGTCAGGAGCTAAATATCAAGTCATTTCGTCTCGGATATCATTCGTCGTCGATCCCAAAGATCTGTTAAACTTTGAAGGGTGCTATTCTGAAATCTTACTTCCCTTTCAATTTGGGAAACTCTTCGCGCCGACTCTTTTGTTCTGAATATCTATTGTCATAATGATAAAATTCTTACCTCGGAAGAAAATCTTTTATTCCAAGACGGGACTTATTCAAGATCTTAACAATAGTACGTATCAGTTTTTTTGTGGATGCTTTTTGTGTTTTCATAATAAGATATACTTTTTATTGTTTTGTCGTTTCACTGCGTTTTAATGGTAAGATAAGATTATTTGGTAACCAAATCTAAAAAGGAAAATGTTTTTTTAAGGAACATCATGTTTTTCTTAGTGTTGTTATTAAAGAGAGATTTAATTAAAGTCGTCAACTCACAAAATGAGCCCATTGTTTCGATTGTTCACCTGCAAAATACGGCGGCGAATCAGTAAAGTTTGGTTTATTTTTGAACTCTATGCGTGCCCGCACACCTACAATAGTATTGACAATACTTTCGATAGAGGGATGGGAAAATATACAAAAAAAATAGCAAGTGCATGTTTCATGATGTATAAAACTTGAAAAACTTTATTTTATTTTAGGATCGTGTTCCAAAATTGTATAATGTTAAAAATATTAATCTTAACATCGTAAGTCTACTATTCAGGTGGTCTTATAATTTTTAATATATGCAATGAATTAATTCAAATTTCTTTCATACTTTTACAGGTTTGATGCTACCTGAAACTACTTTTTTTCACATCTTTTAGCGCAATACATAAAACTAGGAGGTGTATACAAATAACACAATTTATTATCCAAAAGTTTTTTGGTGCAATTTACTCAAACACAAGTATTTTTTTTCTAACATTGTAATTAAATTGTTATGACTTTTAAATCCCATCTCTGCTTCTGTCATAAGTATTGACAATACTATTTTAGGTGTGCGGTCACGCTATAACAATTGTCTAATTAAAATTTAAACTCTCTCTACACTAATATTCTTTAGAGTTATATAATCAACTAAAATAAAATACTCACACATCTTTATCAAATACTTCAGAATTTATCTACACAATTCTGTATCAAATATCATCGTATTAAGTATTAAATTCAAAATGGCGAGAGTTTGGAACGTCAAAATTTACTGTTTGTATGCAACCTACTCTCAATGGCATCTCTTTAAACATTCCCCGTGCCATATAACGATTTAAGTTGCAAGCTCCGAACGTAAACGATCGTCACGTCTCGACTACGTGAGTGGAGAACTCGAACGAAATTATATTAATACCATTCTTCGAGATAAGTATTACGAACGATTCAATAATCGACCACTTGCGCGAACTGAGATCGCCACGTAAAAAGATTTAACAGGTGATGAAAATATTATTTGGAGTGCCTTTGTACGTAGCTAATAGTAAGTGAAAAAGTTCGATCAAAATCACATGTAGCTCACGTTTTAGTGGATATTAATAAATGATCAGAAAAAAACAGTTTTCTTTTACTTTCGTCATTGTAAAGTGATTTACGAAACGCAAAGGCAGCAAAATGTGATCATGATCATCATCAGCCTATTGACGTCCACTGCTGGACATAGGCCTCCCTCAAACCTCGCCACATCGACCGGTCCTGCGCCATCTGCATCCAGTGACCTCCCGCGATCTTGACCAGATCGTCGATCCATCTTGTGGGGGGTCTACCAACATTGCGCCTACCGGTTCGTGGCCACCACTCCAGAACTTTTCCGCAGAAGGACTAAAGTAACCGACATAGCCCAAAGAATTGCATCTTTGAAGTGGCAATGGGCAGGACACATTGTGCGAAGAACGGATGGCCGATGGGGCCGAAAAGTTCTGGAGCAAAATGTGATGCTTCAATATATTTGATAGGATTTCTACATATCAAGTCACTTTTATTCACAGAAGAGGTCAGATACTCATAACTAGTATCCTACTTCTGTTCCAATTATTAGACTTATATATCAAATATAAAAATATGTACCTATGGCTTTCATTAGACACGTAGGTATTTTAAATATGTACCATTCCAATTTATTATAGAAAACATCGAATCAAAATAAAACGAATTGAAAACAATCTTTCAAACACTATTGAAGTCTGATTATTCTCAAAATTTCGTAATTTACTCCCAATTTCACGATATAATGGTTTTACCTGTAAGTCTTCATAATAAAATACAATTTTGAGATCTTGTTATCAAAAACCATTTTGCTGGTAAAACACAAAGCCTATTCCCGAAACTGGGAAACCAAACGCTTTCAACTGAAAGAAACCAGCTGTAAAGAGCCATTAAGGTTCTAAATATCCATTATTTCGGTCGACCTTCAAATTTGAAAAAAATATTTCATCGTATTGCAAGTCGGTAACCAAGGAGTCGCTTTGTAGGACAAAATGTGCTACCCCATATTTTGAAACTTCGTGAGGAGTTATGGCCAAAAAAGCTATACATACACTGATCACTTTGAGAGCTCATATTTGGAAAACTATTAGTTTGAATTCTGAACGAACTAAAAATTTCATTAAACTGTGTGTAAATATTTTTTACTGAATCCCTTATATCGAGCATAATTATACATACTATCAGTATGCAATAGTAAAGTTACATTCAATTTACTATGAGCGAAGCACCGGCCTGAAACTTACATAGTTACCATCAATGTCAAAAAAACTTTATGGTTACACTGAATCATCAATAGTCACCCTTCAGTGTATTTATAGACGACCAAAGTGCCAAAATATAATATTATAAAGACCTCACTACATCGTCAAACTTGAATACGTAACCAGTTAATTTAAAATTCTCATTTCAGAGAAAAAGGTCATACACGTACTTTGAATTACGTCCATTCATTTTCACGTAGTTTAAATATGTATGAGAATACGTCAAAACTTCAGTTGGGGAACCGAACTAAACTTTATAGTATCACTCAAAACTTGGTGTTTAAGTACTGGAGTTTAAGACTCCGACCAGGGCCGAACTAAGAGGGTACCATGGGTATCACTATTGGGCACCATGTTAACAGTCATAGTTGCGACCTTATGAACTTCCTGCCTTCCGGTGATTCTGCAACAAATACAATGGTAGAATTTAAGAAAAAGTAAAGTGAAGTGAAGTATAGAAGAAAAAATAACATTTAAGAATCCATTAAATTTAAGTGGCGCAGGATTGACTTCAATAGGTTTTTGAAGTTATTTATAAATGAAATAAAAGCATAAAAGGTATACACTTATTGAAACGTGTACATTACCTTTTTCCAAACGGTTTGTGAGTCCTAAGATTGCTTAGATTAAATCACTACAATGACAGGTCCGCCTAAATTTTACAATTACCTTACTTAGTATCAGTATATTATTATTTAAAAAATCATGTTTATTTTATCTGCAAAAACAGAATAGGTATATTCTATACCGCCATGATACATAATTCGTTCTCAACCAAGGACGTCACATTGCACCAACTTCATCTATCAGTCCATAGATCCATGGGGCCCTAATTAGTAACTCTGATATTCCTTAAGTTCAGCCCTGGCCCGACCACTGCGGGGGAACGTGTAGCGGAGTGCTTGAATTTAATTTAATATCATGCTGAACAGGTGAAAATGATATGGAGTTCTTCGAGCGCAGGATAATGTAGTAATTAAGGACCTGGTAACGCCTGGAAGAAAGGCTGGGGCTTCCAAAATAGGGGTACAAGTAATTAGTAAGGAATATTACGGTTCGTTTAAGATATGATTGCGTTATTTGCACATTTGTTAAATTTAGTCCGAGGTTTTATTTTGTTGATTTGGTGTATCTACTGCCTAATGTTAAGCAGGTGCATTGTAGACCTTTGCATTGCCAGGGCATATAGAAGCAAACACCTACCATAAAAACCACTTAAATCATCTATTTTTTTTACTTTTTATCGGAACTCTTCCTACTATTAGTATACCTACTATTATACCTACATTGTCAAAAACCCAAAATATGCCATCAACATATTGTAAAAAACCTGATAGCTTTTAAACATAAAGAGCCTAAATAAAAACTCAGACTTATTTATTTATAAGGAATCGAATAAGACGAAGTTAAAGACCGTGCGCTATTAAGATTCATTCTGCAATACAATATTGAGGAAAAGCTATTGTAAGTGTAAATGTGTCATTGTTCAGCGGCCCATTGTTGGGATCGGTGCTTACTAATGGAGACTGCATTGTCTTGAGGCCTGACTCGGCTCAAACTGGATCGAACCGGCTTAATTGTATTGCACTTTGAGCCGTTCTGAGTGTTATTTAAACATTTCATTAATACTCGCGCTAAATCGATTTAATGAAGCGCTGTTAAATGTTGTACAATTGTTTAATTTTGTTATAAAGCTACAATGGTTTCGTAAAATGTAGTTTATAAAATTAAAAAAGAATTTCGTATTTTTTTAAATTATAACACTTTTCATGCTGTTATTCACAGTGTAACCATAGTTACCAATGAAGCCGAAAGGTTCTGGAGTAACGACCACGTACTGGTAGATGGTTCAGAAGGACCGACGATTTGGTTATCAAAGTGAGAAGCAGTTAAAAGTAGGAGAGGAGTAGTCAATCTGGCGAGCTTGAAGACTTATGACTTACAATACTAAACATTGAATTTCTACTGGCCGGTGAAGAAATTAGAAGAGAACTTAAATTTACTTTTCTGACGTTAGAGCCATACCATATTTTTTTATAGGCAGACGAGGCAACTACTTCTGATGTTTAGAAATAAATTCTAAAAGTTAAAATACAGCAGTGATAATATCTAATAATAATATCTAAGATAAAATTGATTACGAATCCAAGAGCAGCTAGATATTACAAATAATATCAGTAAGATAAATCTTTAATAATATCTTGCAATACTGTTGGCTAAAGATAAAGATTGCTATTTACACAATGGCGAAAGTTCTCCGGAACCGTCTTGTGTAAGTAACAACAAAGTGGGTGTTAGTCGGCAACTATTGTTACAATATTATTTCAATTCTTACAAGCATTTTCTTTTGATAAAATCTTAAATAAAAATAAATAAATAAATAAAAAATAGCCTTTATTCTCTGACTTATAAATTAAATAGTGATTACAATATCTGTGTATATTTTTGTTGTACTCAGCCAGGTTGTCCATCGACATAGGCCTCCTCCAGTTTTCGCCATTTCGCTCTATCCTGGGCATGTCTTCGCCAGAGGTGGGGTAGGTCATCCTCCCATCTTTTAAGTTGTCGTCCTCTGCGTCTCTTACCATCTCTTGGATACCATTCTGTGATGTCTTTGGTCCATTTTTTAACTTTGGATCGTATCAAATGTCCTGTCCATCTCCATTTAAGGCGCTTGACTCTGCGCAGTACATCTTCTAAACTTGTCAAGTTTCTGATTACATCCAGTTTCCACCTATCTCTTAGTCTTAAAATCTTAAATACTATTGTTTAAATTTGTTTTAGAAGCGTTTGGTTGCTTATTTAGTAGACATTGTATGAACCTTAAATAAGAAAGTATGTAGTTTGATTTTAAATTATTTTTCTTAGATGACTGTCAAAACTACCTAGCCAATAATTTAACAAGAATAGAGCGAGCTGATAACTGTTTTTACGATTGTGTTGAACACCTTTGTCGTTGTCCTTCTTCAATCGAGGCTTGTCTTATAAAGTATTCTCGTGTCTTTTGATATTATAGAGGTTCATGAGTGAGGGTAATAATTAATTATCAGGAGCCTTATTTAAAATATTTCCTTTCAACAACAGCGATCAGTATACTCTACTATCATTTTATTTTGCAATAAAAATATATTCAGGCTACTAAATACGAGCGTACAACGCATCAAACAGCATGTAATTCGGAACGGCGCCGGCGGTACGTGACGAAAAAAATGGTAAATTTAATAAACAGTGTAAGGTAACGTGGGGCTTTTTACTGCGGAGTTAACCTTGTTTGTTGGGTCGCAGGCCTCGTTCATCCGAAGGTGTAGTGAGACCTTTACTGTGAGCATACTGTTCGGCATCTAAACTGCTTAATCAAGTCACTGGCCTGATTCTTGAACCCTTCGATAAAAGTCATCTCTTTTGGAGACTATCTTTGACGAGCGCTGTCTCATGTTCGTAGCACTGGAGTCTATGACACGTGTACATTAAACATTCGATTTTAAATATACAAATGGTTTAATTTCAAAATTAGAATCCATTTAACAGTCTGCCTCCTAGCTAGTTCAATTAACAAAAGCAAACAATGTCTGTAAAGAGCTGAAATTCAGTAATTGTAACAAAGATCTAGAAACGAAACTATTATATAATTCAACCGTTGTTCATTTACAATGTGTTAGCAAATTTCACGAGGCAAAGACACATTCGTAATGTATTTGCTCACTGATGTTGATACATTCGTCCTAAATAAATATTAACGAATTAGTCAACACGCTTTGATAGGCGCTCGATTCAGACAATTCCCCGAAGTCTGTAAAACAACTTGTTCAAGTTTAAACAGTTTGAGCCACTTTACAATCTGTCAGTGGAAGTAACTCATTTCCAAGTACACCTGGACGAATTCAAGAAAACTATGTTCCTTCAATTCCCTGAGATTTCGGTAATTAATTGTCAGGACTTCTCTGATTTTGACGCTTCAGTTGCTTCTTAAACGTCATTGTTTGAAAGTTTCTTTGGAAGATAATTTTGATAATAGGCTTACGTTTAAAAGGATTTAATTCAGTAAAACAGTATAATTATTATATTGACGCATAATAATAATGATTTAATTTTAACTCAGAAACATACACTGGGTAATGTTTTAATATAAAATGCCTGCGGCAATATAGTTTGCAAATGAAATGAATAATTATAATCGTGTACTATTTATGTTAACTGCAATTCCTGGTAACGTTATTCATTGGGCTTTTGAGTAATAACCAAATAGGCAATTTTGAGACTATTTATGCAAAAAAACGGTTTTCGTAATTTTCGAAGTACAGGCACTTAGGACTCGTCGATACGGCTCTTATGTTGTAGTACTAATGCGGTAGTAATCTAACGGATTTCCAATCAAAATATATTTCAACTTACGGTCCGACTGGGCTCTTTTATGATACGTAAACGCCCTTAGAAATATCTAATTTTTGTTCCATCAAAAAACTTGTTGCATATGACAATGTTCATTTACTTATTAAACTTGTCCGGGTGTCATACGAGTAGCAACACGTTTCGATACAACATCCAAAAGTCGAAGACATATTTCGCGTTGACTTACAAAAGTTTCAGAATAGGACCCCGTGTTGTCGTCACGCGTTTTCTTAAGCGTTTCACGTCTGAAATTAAAGAGTGAAAGAGGTCACCTGGTGGTTCTGCGAGTCTCTATACTTTGTTACTATGGACTACGGGGAAGTATTTTAATTCGAACTGAGAATTAGATACTTTTTTTAAATATAAGACTTATTGATTTTTAACAGCTATATAGGTATGAAGGCAGAAAGGTAAAAAGTCCAAGAAGAAGGGGCCCGATATCTAGGACTGATCAGTTCCGTACTACACTGAATACCACCATCCACAAAGCCTTTGATTTGCCTACGAACCGCATCGGGTGATGTCACATTGTTCATGACAAAATGTTAAACATGAGATGATCGTGCCCTCAGCATTGAGAATAGCGACTAGAGAATGTAGGCAAGAAAAAATAGTACATATAGTTTTCTTTCATGCATTTTCAACGGGTTCTTACCACGATATTTAATTAATTGCGAACGAATGAGAAAGAGGGTAGACAGATTTGTTTGCTCTTAAATCGACCCGCAGTATCCGGGTCGTTTCGTGATCATGACGTTTGCAACAACGTTGAAATATCGAGACAACTCAATTACTTAAATATCGTGGTAAGAACCCGTTGAAAATGCATGAAAGTATTATAGAAAACCGCGAGAGTCAGAATAAACATATAGTTTTAGTAATAGGCAACAAGCCGTCAAATAAATCAAAAACCCTGCAACTATCATCAATAGATTATAATACTTCCATATAAATAATACTTGGGAGTAACATTAAGACACAAAGGACGAGAGCCAAACTACACTAACTATTCTTTACTAACTTTTATCTTACTTTTCCTCTGAACAAATAAAACAAAAACGAATTTAGCACATGTCATCTCAACATAATTTACAAACTGTCATTGCCATTTTACTCAAAATACCTACGGCAATTACCTACGTGAAATAAAAAAAAAAACACTCTTATTTATACTCAGTATGTTTCATTGAAGTGATCTCTTCACGTTTTTCTTTGTCCGGTAAAAAATCGTCTAAACGTTGCCATCATTGAAACCTGCCCGCAAACTCATCCCTTATGGGACTTGATTTGGACGTGACTCGAAATTCATGCCGAAATCATAGGCTACGGGCATATTGTAGAAAAAATATATATATATTTTTTATTGCCATGTAGACAGACGAGAAAACGGGCACCTGATCGTAAGTGGTTACCATCGCTCATGAACCTCTGCAATGTCAGGACACTGCTACCTACGACCTAACTTTAAGGACCCTCCTCAAGCCTCGTTTGAAGAAGGACAAGTCATAGCGCTCTGGGTTTATTACGGTATTTTGTTTTTAACCTACATGTTTAAAACTTTAGGCAAAATATATTTCTTTCTTTTTTTCCACAAAATAATCATGAAGGTGATATTCAACCTTTATCTATAAAGAATTATGATGCTAAGAGGATAATTTAATCATACCAGACAATTCCACTTACATAGTAATTTTGATCGTGTCTACTATCAATAATTAATCTAATCATATGAAACATACTTTAAGCAGGTGATACTACGTTTTGGACTATGCCTAACCACTCTTCGGAGGAGACCTGAGCCCAGCAGTGGGCAGTAATGGGTTGTTACAGTACAGTACTAAGTTTTGTAGGAACACTCGTTAACCACTCAACTGGGATCGGCAACCAAATTGATTTGTTTACTTATGCCAAGTCTGTGGCAGTAGCCAAAATTGAACACAGTTCAAAAACTTGTTTTGTTTACATTTTTTAATCGTCTCATATATATCTCCATAAAATTTTCGCTTAAAATGCAATACAGCGTCATTTAATAATAAATATTTACAAAATTATAAGGTCTAATTGAAAATCTAAATTAAAATTTATTGGAAAAAAATGTTTTCAAAATGAGGCTCAACACGGTAGTGATACCGATCGTAGTCCCCAGTTTCGCCATCTAACGAAAAGTGACGTTCCCAATTGAGTGGTTAAGATAGTTTGAATATCATTTAAATAACTTAAATATTTATGGGAGAACATTAGCGCCACCGCAAAAACTGCGAGATTCATTCAAGATTTCACGTGGGCTAAATTTTTCTTTACTATTCCGTCCGCTTCATTGCTACAGTGTGTTCTGTGCCTTAATACCGTCGTTCCCGTTCTTGTCTCCAGTGGACACCGGGTAATTTGATACCGTACCTACATTTATATGTTATGATAAGATTATCTTAACAAAAAATAACCTTTTTGCTTACTTACTTGAGTCTTACGATTTTGGCTCCCTTCGTTATTTTAGGATTTGTACGTCGTTATGTAACGTGATATTAATATATTTGTTTACTTTTTTTACGACTATTTTTTGAAGTATTTTATCAGGTAATAATTGTAATTCTAGGTTATGTGATACAAACATAAATTAATATTAAAAGTCTTAGGAATTATGGTAAAATATCATGGCCTATAAGGACGTTTAAAAAAGGTTACACTCATAAAATAGGTTTAAATTTAATAGGTCGCAAACTCTTTGCACGTTCTGGCGCCATTTTTCAAATTAGGAACTTTGTTGATGAAGGTTATTTAGAGCAGTGTTTTGTTTTTCTAATTTAAAACAAAAATGGCTGGATTAATTTTAGTAGTATTATTGTTTGTTAAAGAAAAACCTGTGTCTGCATTGAGTTAGGTAAGTTTTTTTTATAATATATAATGTAAACACTTTAAAAATCATAGTAGGTACATACCTACATACAAAATTATATTAAAATTAGAAACTTCGTCTTTCTGTGTATCCTTATCTCCAAAAAAGTTCTACCGATTTAGACGGGATTTGTACTGGTAGAATGCTAAGATTGTATGTCAACCATTGCTGCTTTTTACTTCAAAGATTAGTTTTCTATGAAAAAAACTTATTACGTTTTATTGAATTTCACGCGAACTCATGGTAATAATGCAAATACCATAGCCCCGAAACTATGAAATTATGACATAAACACAAAAATGAACATTAATTAGTGTTATTATCATTTAATCGAATCTACAGCAACCGACGCTAATTTGCAGTGCCATACTAAAATCGGACCGTACACGATCGGACAAATCCGCTTGTGGCCGCCGCCGTCCGGATTAAACCGGTTTCGACCGGCTGATACAAGCTCAGGGCGCTATTGTAACAAATACATATTAATACACGGACGAAATCCGAGCGTAATTGAAACGACAATAACGGTCAAGTTAATTTTAACCGTTGAATTTGGGGTTAAACGCTTGTTTAATGAGCAAACGGATATTTATGAACGGGCAGTTTATGGTACAATGCCTAATGTAATTACTGATTAATCACTCAACTGGGAACGTCACTATTCGCTAGATGGCGAAACTGGGGACTTCGTTCGGAATCAATACCGTGTTTGAGCCCCTTTTTAAAAACATTTTTATTCCAATATTTGTTAATTTTGATTTTTAATTAAACCTTATATTTTTGTAAATCTTTATTACTAAACAACGCTGTATTGCATTTTCAGTGAAAATATATCATCTCCGTAAAATATGTGACGATTAAAAAAATGTAAACAAAACAAGTTTTAGAACTGTGATCAATTCTGGCTCCTGCCACAGACTTGGCAAAAGTAAACAAACCAATTTGGTTGCCGATCCCAGTTGAGTGGAAAGTGTATTAGAATTATTAAAGGTCTCTGATTAAGCAACTGAACAAACAGAGTGCATTACGTAAGGGAAACAATGAATCAAATTCTTATATTACCGTTTAAAAAATTTGTCAATGAATTATAAAGATTTCGAAAGCACTGGCTTTTTGTTGCCTCAGAAGAAGACAAGTTTACGGTCCATCTGTTGGTACGTGAATACCGTCGCTCATGGACTTCGACAATGCCAACGGTCACTGCAGGGACACCTAGTAGTCTATTTAAAAGAGTACTAATCATTGCGCTCGATAAACCCCGAAGATGAAAATGTTCGCAAAATATTGACAGTCATCGTAAGCGTGACCGCACACCTAAAATAGTATTGTCAATACTTATGACAGAAGCAGAGATGGGATTTAAAAGTCATAACAGTTTAATTAGAATGTTATAAAAAAAATAGCAATAATAGTGTTTGAGTAAATTGCAACAAAAAGTTTTGGATATTAAAATTGTGTTATTTGTATATACCTCCTGGTGCTTACGTGAACTGAGTTTAGTTTTAAATATTGCGCTAAAAGAATGAAAAAAAAGTAGTTTCAGGCAGCATCAAACCTGTAAAAGTATGAAAGAAAATTGAATTAATTCATTGCATATATTATAAATTATAAGATGACTAATGGACTTACGATGTTAAGATTAATATTTTTAACATTATACAATTTTGGAACATGATCCTAAAATAAAATTCAGTTTTTCAAGTTTTATATATCATGAAACATGCACTTGCTATTTTTGAAAATGTGCTTTTAATTAACACTTTCTTTAACATGCTATTTTTTTAGTATCTTTTCCCATCCCTCTATCGAAAGTATTGTCAATACTATTGTAGGTGTGCGGGCACGCTAAGAATAATATCGGAGAAAGCTATTATCTAAATATGTACTTTTAACGTCCCCATACCACATCAAACAAAGTAAGCTATACGGAGAAAACCCGAACCCAGCATTTAGCCATGCGTCTGTCAAAAATTATCCATAATCATAACTTTAATTTTAAAGTGTCCAATTTTATAAGTAAATTCAAGTTTATACAACACTAGCTATTGCCCGCGACTTCGTTCGCGTGGACTTCAGGTTCGTCCCGTGTTTATCAAAAATTGTAGCCTATGTGTTATTCTGATGTATAAGCTATATTGTGGTAAAGTTTCATTCAAATCCATTCAGTAGTTTTTACGTGAAAGAGTAACAAATATACATCCATACTTACAAACTTTCGCCTTTATAATATATATTAGATTAATTCTACTCTCCAATAAATATTGAACATAGACTAAATGGTGCTTAGACTGTTCAACTATCTTTAACAGATTAACACCGAGTCAGATAGAGCGTACATATCGAACTAAGGAGCTCACGTTTGCCAATATCTCTGTAACAACCATCTCAAGGGGTTCCTCTGTGAATTATTTAGCTTTCTATCGAGAACGTAGCATAATGGTTATTGGTCTGAAGTAGGACTAGTCCGAATAATGCCGATCTTTAGTGTAAACCTACAGAACTGAGTCTCAAATATGGAGTCACTAAATCTTAAAGTATTTAGCAATCAGTTAACATCAAGACGATGAACGAATGGGAGTTACGCTTCTAAGCCCACATAAAATTAATTCTTCTGTCTTTGTAAAAAATCATCAAAACTGAAAAAAAACAACATTAAACCATTTTTTCTGGGAGAACTGCTATGTACCTACCATAAACGGTTGCTAAGAGACGGGAATATTTACACAGTGACATTACATTTACACTAGAATAGAATAGAACTACAATGTACAATTACTAATAAATACATTAAATACGTAACAGTAAGTTTTGACTTTTACAGATGAGTCTTCAAACTGTTTCTCTCCAATAACCAGTAAAATCATACATACATCATCAGTAAATAACTTTTACTGAAGAAAAAGATCCGCAAAAGGTAGCATCTATCTCCGAAACTCAGGTATGTTTTCAAAATTTTTCACTCCAAAATGAAACTAAATTACCAGATTAAGACATTTACGACCGTATGAACATTACCCATTTATTTTCTAGAACCAAATTGCCTAAGACGGATTTACCTCGATGTATTTCTTGTACTAACCCCCGTCTAAACGGTTCTAAATGGGGCACTTGTAACACGAAAGGGGCGGTACAGTTAACCGATGTGTACACTGTCCGGAAGGTACCGGATAACGTGAGTGTGCACTAGCCTTATCGTATATGCACAGATATCGCGATAAAGCCTAGATAATTCAGTTTTATTGTCGACAATTATACGGATTTATGTTGTCGAGATAATTATCTTTGCTAATTTAATGTTTTGTTTCAAATTTCATTTATTGTTGTGTTGAAAATTTTGGTTATTTTGTATGGAGGCAAGAGGATTTCATAAGAAAATAACTATGGACAATAACTTATGTATAGATTTCCACGCGTACCTCGAAATGATCCTCAGGAATGGAAACTCTCAGGCTTCAGTTCAAATATGGCTTCTAAGTTGTTGTAAGTGAAAAGAGGTTTTAACGCGGTTATATTTTCATCATCATTTTCAACCATTCAACTACAAAAAATATATTATTTTTCTTTTATCTTTAACATCAGATCAACAAAAATAGTAAGAAGTAATTTATTGATTGTTTTTTGTCATTGTGTGTGAGTGTGTTGCCATTTTAATGCGACTATTTAAATAACACATAAATTATAGGTAACTCACAACCGTAGTTACATCAGAATTTTAAATATTTATCAGCACTAACCTTAATAATATTATATAAAATGTATAAAATATAAATTTTAAATCAAAAATATAAACTCTAACCCGCACCGTAAAACACTACCATTAAAACAAAAGCGAAATTTTAAAAATTTAAAGGCAATTCTACACATGAAGCGTTGTTCATTATGAAACTTGTTTTATTCAACGAGTACGTCGTCTGGGTTAAGCTCGGTTTACATCTGAGGCTTAAAGCTGTACAAGCTGTTTTGTCAGCGTCTCAACACTGTTAGAGTCTGAGGTGTTTTGTACAAAATAAGGTTTCATACATCTTTTGTGATGTATGTTGTCTGAAATGGTATTTGAATCGTAAAGAAAAATGAAGGCATTAGATTTCGGATTTGATATTTTATTTATATACAATTAAATAAAAAGACTGTTCAGGATACACTACTTTTTATCTCTGTTAGTTCTATTAAAACTATTTGACTACCGTAAAATTCTAGAGAATATTGTGATAAGTAAGTAGTAGTAAGTTTAATATTTTTTGTGTGGTAGACATATTATATAGAAGGTAATACATAATACCATGGTGGGTGTATCTTTTTAGTACAGAAATTGTATTGTCACGTGTTATACATATGCACTCAAAATTTTATCTTTAACAAAAACCAGGAAGTTGGAAGTTAACGTTGAAAGATTCCCCCAAACTTACTTATTGGAACGAAGTTCCTTATCGCGCGTTGTGAAAGGGGGCTAGACGGAAAAAAATCTTACGAAAAGTTGTCACGACACTTTTTTTGTTTTAGATGATTATCGCTAGATGGCGCTGTGATCAAAATCTTTTAAAACACGTTCCTTATCGCGCGTTACGTTAGGAAAAAAAAAAGATATCTTTTAATCGAAAGGAACTTCGTTCTATTCGGGTGTTCCATGACACCTCTCTATTTCATATTTATGTAGACACACGCACACAGTTACATTCAGTGCAAGCTATATAAAAGCATTTAAAATATCCCGTGTGTTCCAAAATTCAAAAAATACTTGGGTCTTGTCCAAAATTTGGTCACTCATTGACCTGTAAACCATGAAGCTGACCATTCATGTGTAAAGATACGTTTTACGCTTCGACGATACTCGTTTTATCAAATCAACATCAATATACACGTACAACAGGAATAGCAATTTACACATAGGTATATCGGCGCGAGCCATAAAACATAAGAATAATTTAATAATAATTCAATAAAACTCACTACATAATAGTTCCTAATAAGAAAATGTAACTAGAAACTACGCATACGAGATACTTAACTGTTACGTATGAGGACAGTATGCGGACAAGCTAATCAAACACCGGTTAGATGCGCACTGGTTTATTATTGCAAGGGAGCGGGGTGGGCGCAGCCACACACACATGCAACGTAGTAATGTGCATAACATATATGATATATCTAACACTCCTCCCTCTATTACAACAATATTAGTAACACTAACTCTAAAATTACATATAATAATAACTGCTTCAATTAAATGATATCTAAAAATATTCTTTAAAAGATATATGGGGTCGGTTACGCAAATTTCGTTTGGTTTGAATAGTTTCCGTTACTGGCTGAGTGACTTCTGTATCCTCTGAGCGCGTTTCTGCTTCAACGAATTCCTCCTCATTTATCGATGGTTGCTCATTCTCCGGCGTTTCGGGAGCATCCCTATAAACCATATTATCTTCATTAGAAGCCACCGGTGACATAGGCTCGTAGAATTCCGCCCTCCTTTCCCTGAGTGCAATATTCTGTGGAGTTGATGTGGAAGCTATAGGGCTGTCCATTGCCTCTAGTGGATAGGGCGTGTGGCTTGACCCTGGCTGAGCAGGAGGTGATGCTACTGGAGTTGTGCTTAATTGCATTGGGCTTACTTCTATAGGAGACGACGATGCTGACGGTGATGGCTTGGCTGTAGTTGTCGTTGGTGGATACTCTGCAGTTACATCATTTATACTTGTTCCTTTGTAAGGTATGATTTGATTTTTATGTCTTTTATGAATAACTGCACTATCTAATTCTTTGACCAAATATAACACCTTCCCCAACCTTTTATAAATTATTCCTTTACACCAGTTTGTTTTTACGCTATTTATGAATTTTTTAAACAAAATAATATCATTCACACTAAACTGACGTTTTATTCTATTTTCGTTTAATTTAGAATGCATACACTGTTGATTTTTAATGCGCTTAGAAACTAGCGGTGACGAGGGTGCCGATGATTTTGATTCGATTAAGTCTAATCTAGACCTGAGTTTATGACCAAATACTAATTCGGACGGCGTGGTACCCGTGGTAGTGTGAACTGAGTTACGATAATCCATCAAGTATCTTAATAAACGTACATTTGTGTTTTTTTTGTTCGTGCCTGACAAAATACAAGATTTAATACCTTTTTTAACTACTTTGACTAAACTTTCCGCTTGACCATTACTAGGTGGATGATAAACGGGAGACGTTAGATGACATATTCCATTTGACTCGCAAAAACGTTCAAAAACGCGGGAGCAAAACGCTGTGCCATTGTCGCTAACCACGGTTTTCGGTAACCCAAATCGTGACATAAAATCACAAAGTTTTTCGATCACTGCATGCGAAGATGTGCCAGTACCCATGTTATAAACTTCCACCCACTTCGTATGAGCATCTACTATTAATAAATATACATTACCATTAATAGGCCCCAAGAAATCCATGTGGATTCTATGAAACGGGTGTGTTGGAAATTCCCAATGAGCAATTGGAACTCTCGGAGGGGATGGTCTCAACTGTATACATATTTCGCATGACCCTATCATTTTTTCAATCGCTTGATCAATACCGGGAAACCAAATCCTAGAACGTGCTTCCGCTTTTGTTTTGACTATCCCTAAATGCGAAACATGTAATTCATTTAAAATTATACTATACAACGACTTCGGTACAACAATTTTATGACCTCTCATGACGCATCCATTTTCATAAGATAGTTGTGTTTTACACATAAAATATGGCTTTAACCGCGAATCATTGGTTTTTGGGGGCCAACCATTACCTATATATTTTATTATTTGTGATAATAACTCATCTTTTGAAGTTTCTTCGCGTAACTGGGCTAAAGTAATCGGTAATGAGCCGTCGACTACAAAATTAACGTAAGTCGCGCGATCGTACGCCGTCTCGCAGTCACAACACGTGCACCTCTCCGCACACGCACAGGCGTGCATTGTCCGCGGGAGACTCGCACGAGACAAATAATCTGCGCTGTTCGAAGTGCTACGAATATATTCTATTTTATAGTTATAATTACTTAAAAATAAGGCGTACCTTTGTAATCTGTTAGCCGACATCTCGGGTATACCTTTCTGTAAGCCGAAAATTGAAAGCAACGGTTTGTGGTCTGTTCTCAAAATAAACGGCTGCGACCTCCCGTATAGGTACTGGTGGAAGCGCCGCACCGCAAATATAATAGCGGTTGCTTCCTTTTGAATTTGCGCATACCGCTTTTCTGCCTGATTTAAGGTACGGGATATGAAAGATATCGGTTTTTCTATGGCATCTAGTCCTACCTGTGATAAAATAGCCCCCAACCCTGTCGGGGAAGCATCGACAGTAACAATTAACTTTGCGTTAGGATCAAAATGTGCTAAAGTCTGATCTGACGTCATCATTTCTTTAATTTGTTCAAATGCCTTACTATGTACCTCCGACCATTCCCATTTACACCCTTTTTTGAGCAATTCGTATAATGGACTCAATATTGTTGAAATATTTGGTATAAAATTTCTATAATAATTGATTAAACCCAAAAATGATTGTAACTGACTTACATTTGTCGGTGTGGGTGCCTCCACCATAGCTCGTATTTTCTCCGGTGATTTTTTCAGCCCGTCTTTAGTAATTATATAACCTAGATAAGAAACCTGGTCTTGAAAAAAAACGCACTTTTCTTTCTGCAACGTCAGTCCCGCGTCCTGCAACTTATGCAAAACTACATTCAACCGATGTTTGTGTTCTATCTCGTTTTTCCCCGTGATTAATATGTCATCTAATAAGCATAAAACTCCATCTATCCCCGATAGTACACTTTCTATTGCGCGCTGAAAAATAGCCGGTGAACTGGACAACCCGAAAACTAAACGCGTTGATCTAAAAAGTCCTCGATTTGTATTAATGCAAGTTAAATTTCTGGATTCCTCTTCCAGGACCAGTTGATTGTATGCCATAGATAAGTCTAATTTGCTAAACTGTTGACCTCCGTAAAGTTTTGAAAACAATTCTTTTATAGTTGGAAGTGGATACTGCTCGACTAATAATTGCTTATTCACACTTACTGAATAATCTACACACAATCTTAGAGATCCGTTTCTTTTTAAGACGGGTACGATCGGTGACGCATACTCTGAATGCTCAACAGGCTCCAAGATGCCTAACTGAACTAACCTATCGATTTCTTTATCGATTTTGTCCCGTAGTGCAAATGCAACGGGTCGCGCCTTACAAAAAACCGGTTTGACGTTGTCTTTTAAAAACAATTTTACTTCATACTTGTTAAACGTACCTAATTTGTCAGAAAATAGTTCGGGAAACTTGTTTTGTATATGCTGTGTGTATGCGTTTGAACCTAAATAATTAACTGGTAATAATTGTAAATTAAAACTTGATATGAAATCTCGACCCAAAAGGGGGGGACCTCCATCCTGCACAATATAAAATGTTAACCGATGACTTTGACCGCTGTATTGTACTAACAATTTAATGACACCTATACAAATAATGTTGTTTCCATTATATGTTCTTAACCGCTTATGAGTTTTCGACAATGGCACATCGTTAAAATACTTTTTATAAAACTTTTCTGAAACTACCGTAACTGCAGATCCACTATCGATTTCAAATTTAAACAACTTATTGTTTATACAAACTGTTTCTATCATCGGTTCACCTTTAAGAGAACGAACATAAAAAACCTTACCGTCATCATCCTCACTCTTATCACCGCTTTGTAACTCAACAAAATTTACTTTTTTGCACATTTTTTGTAAATGTCCTTTTTCGTTACACTTTTTACAACGATATTTTGCATATTTACAATCTGTAAACCGATGATTTGTAAAACCACATACACGACACTGCAATTTAAAGTCATTTTTTTTCTTTTGCGTTTTTGCAGAAATATTGAAAAACTGATTTTCAGATGACGGTTGCGGCACCCCTGCGCTCGTAGCTGCTGCAGCATTTGCTCGACTCATGTTTTCCGATATTTCGACAACCTTAACTAATGTTAAGTTTGCCAAATCTTGCGTATACAGTTTTTCTTTTTCCTTCCCTGGTTGCATACCCATTATAAACTTGTCACGAAGGGCTTCCTCCACGTTCAGGAACCCGCACTTCTCTGTCAAACCCCGCAGTCTCGCCGCCCACTGTGAGTAAGTTTCATCTGCCAATTGCGACGCTGCATAAAAGTTGTGCCGGTCTCCAAATCCGACACTCTTCGGTATAAAATGGTTATCCAAGAGTGACAGAAGATCTTCGTAGGGAACCTCGGTTATGTCTTTTGGCAAGGCCAAGTCCGTTGCCAATTTATAGGTACCCTCGGTGAGTGCGCTCAATAAGATAGCTTTCCTCTTGCCGCCTAACGAATCCGTCGACTGATTTATGTCGTTTGCGATGAAATATTGCATTATACGACCTTTATATGCTTTCCAATTTTGATTTTGGTGATCAAAAGCAGATAAAATGCCAAGATGTGTCGACATTTTCACTTTCACTTTTTTTCTTTGTGATGCGTAGGTAATATTCTGTTCGTCGCCAATGTTACGTATGAGGACAGTATGCGGACAAGCTAATCAAACACCGGTTAGATGCGCACTGGTTTATTATTGCAAGGGAGCGGGGTGGGCGCAGCCACACACACATGCAACGTAGTAATGTGCATAACATATATGATATATCTAACATTAACAAAACTATCAATGTTATGGTTTGTGTAAATGAAATGTAAAACGTGCCCGTAGATGTTGTATTTGCGAGACTTAACGTTAGTATAAATAGAGGCCGATCGACGGCTTGCATGCAGTAGAACGCCCGGTCAGCCGACGAGTCGACAGGAAAACGAGTACGAAGCCGAAAACCGAGACCGAAGCCGTAACCGTAACCAACCCTGCCGACCTGCTCACCGCGCTCGGGCCCGCCAACTACAAGCGTCCAGGAGCGTCACTTCGGATCCACACATCGTTTCTGCCGACTTAGTCTCCCGGTCTGCCACCAGCGGCAAGCCCCGGGGGACGGGTCGGTGGATCCCGGTGTGCCGGGTGGCGCCCCTTGGGCCGCGCTGGCTAACCGCCCCCTTCGCGCCGCCGACGAGAAGCAACACCACCATCTAAGCGAATCATGGTGCTCTGTTAAGGATGCCGTCAAAGCCACAACGACATCCAACCCGACCGCAACCGTACGGACACCGACGACGTGTGTTTGTGCGTGCACGGACCGGAGCTGACACCGCATCCTTCGAAGCGGGACTGGAGGCGGTGCTTGCGGTAGGTCAGGCCACACTGGTCTCCCGCGCCCGCTCCTGGCCCGTTCCAGAGGACGCTACAGCGAGAACCGAGGCCGGCGAGGAACGCTACACCGCCAGCCCGTACTCGCTCACCCCTACACCAACGCCGAGCGAACACACCCTGCTTGATACCGTCGAGATGGACGCCGCCCAACAACCGGCCGCCGCCCGCCCAGACGACACCTGCCTTAACACATCAGGTTCAGGAACAGAGACTCGCTTGTCGGGATCGGCCCACGCTGCAGAGACCACCCGCCTATCTGGAACTGCCCGCCCTACTGCGGCCGCTCGCATTAATGCACCGGCCCGCTCAACCCTGCCTACCTGCCCAGCTGCGACAGCCTGTTCGGCTCAGGCTGCCCGCCCAACTTCAACAAATCGCCCGGCCGAGGCTAAGCGTCCCGTTTGGTCACTGCGGCCAATCGAAATTGCAGCTCGTCCCACCGAGGCTGCCACAACCACGGACCGAACATTGGTCCCTAGGGATCCGCGAAAGAGACCGCAATCTCCCTCACTCCCGCAACCACAGCCGCACATCATAGCGGCGCGTTTCCCCTCACCGCCCAAACCGGTTAGTAACCTGCCGCCCTTCAGACCGAGGGCGCCGTCCATGCCATCACTGTTTGATCCGACCCCGATGGAAGTGGCTCAGGTGTCCCCAGCCCGTCAGGATGCCGCACTCTCCTTTGCTGCCGTGGCGGCAACATCAACGTCGCCATCGACATCGATAGCACAAGCAACTGCCGCCGGTACCAGCACGGCCACCCCAATTACTCCTACCAAGAGGACGCAACAACTGCCTCCCCTTGTAATCGAGAACTGGCCGGACTGGCCTGCCCATTTCCGGCGATTAAAAGAAGTCCTCGGCCATGCCCCTAATGGTCGACCATTTCGGAAGGGAGTGAGATTCCTGCCGAAGACCGAAGCTGAGTTCCGGGCCATCCAGCGTTATCTGGTGCAGCTGGAGACGGATTCCGGTCTCAGCTGGTACACATACTCGCTCCCTTCGGAACGAAGCCTGAAAGTTGCCATTAGGGGCCTTCCCTACGGCACCGACCCAGAGGCCGTCGCCATGGAGCTGCGCGAGCTCGGATTCCAGCCCGAATATGTCCGACCCATACCGGCCCGGCCTGGACGCGCGGGATGTCTAATGTTCGCGCAGCTACAGAGAACGCCGGACCTTACGCCGGGCATCTACGAGGTGCGGGAGCTCCTATGTATGCCCGGCGTCATCATCGAGCAGTGGCGGGGCAGGAAGGGGCCGGCGCAATGTCATAGATGCCAGACCTTCCGGCACTCCTCCCACAACTGCCACCGACCTGCTGTCTGTGTGCGTTGTGGAGGAAATCACCCGGCCCAAGATTGCCCCCGCCCACGCGACCAGCCGCCAACCTGCGCGAACTGTGGAGGAAACCATACGGCGAACAACGCTAGCTGCCCCGTCTTCCGGAGGGAGACGAGAAATAAGAGGGCGGGCACCATAGCCCTCTCGCAACCCCGGAGGACTGGACAGGTCGCTGACAGCGCTGTGCGACCCTCCGTTCAGGACGCCGGAAAGGAGGCCGACGCCCCCGGTTCGCTTATGGCTGCAGCCAACCAGCCTAAACAACCGGGAGCGCCCGATGCGGCCACGAAGAAACGTCGGGCGAAACGCGGTGGTCGTCGCCGTGACCGCAATGTATCGGTCCCCGACGCCAACCCCGCTGGCACGATGACGACAACGCCAGCGCCCCAACACACACCGGCAAAGGCGCCAGCTCGAGCACTAGCTCCAGCTCAGGTCCAGACTTCGACCTCGATCGTAGCCTCGACCAGTGCGCGAGCCCATCGCTCCTCAACCACGACAGCGGACCAAGGAACGACAAAGAAGACCAGGAAAGCGAAGGAGACACCCCGGCAGGAGGTGACAGCCCCCGAGCTGACCGCGGCGGAACGCATGCGGGTCGCGTGCATCCGCGTCTTGCAGCAGGTGCTGATTGCGTTACAGGAGGGACGGGATCCTCTCCCGGCTCTCCTGGACGGGATGGCAGACCTCTGCAGATTCACGTGAACCCGCCTGCTGACAACACCTTCGCCGCCAACGTCGTTCACTGGAACGCCGACGGCCTTTCACCCCAAAAGGCCCGTCTTCTTAAGCTGCTGCTAGCCGAGCGTCATGTGGACATCGGCCTGATCAGCGAGACTCACCTCAGACCGGCGGACCGGTTGAAGATCTCTGGATACCAGGTCTACCGGGATGATCACAGCTCGCCGATCGGGACCGCATATAGGGGATTAGCGGTTCTGGTGCGTCGGAACATCATCCACCAAGTGCTGCCAGTACCACAGCTGCAGACGTCGTACGCCTTGGGCGTGGAGGTCTGCATCGAGAGCCAACCCACACGTGTCTTCGCGTTCTACAAGCCGCCGCAGAATCGTCTGGCAGTGTCTGATATCCACACTCTGCTGGACTCACCACTGCCAACGATCATCGCCGGTGACTTTAACGCGAAGCACACGTCGTGGAACTCTACCGTCATCAATCCCGACGGCAGACGCCTCCTGGATGACGCAGATCGTCGTGGTTACAGGGTGCTTGGAACAGAGGTCCCAACGCATTACCCGTACTGCGCAGCACACACTCCAGACGTCATCGACATAGCAGTGGTGTATGGCAACATCACTGTATCTTCGATGGACGTCCTGGATGAACACCTCCTTTCCGACCACCAGGCAGTTCACATGACGCTGATGCTACCAGTAGCGAAGATGAAGCTCCCTTCTCCTCGATCTCGCCAGGATTGGCAAAAGTTCACCGACAACGTGTCGACGCGAGTGCCGTCCTTCCGGGTGGAAGCCCCTGCGGACGTCGATCGATTAGCCCTGGATCTCAGCACGGTCATTTCGTCAGCGCTGGAGGAGTCCAAAATCGACAACGCAGCCCCCCGAAGTAGACAAGCCCAGCTCCCCGCCTACGTCCGCAGCATGATCGAGGAGAAGAGAAAACTGCGCCGGCAATGGCAACGCTCCAGGTGCCCGACCATGAAGACCCGGTTGAATGCGCTGGCTGCCAAGATCTCGTCCGCACTGGAGACGGTTGCGACAGAGTCTTGGCAGCGCACCCTCGAGTCTTCAGCCGATGACTGGTCGGGTATCCACCGCCTGTGCCGTCAGCTCTCCGGGAAGCGGCCTCCGATCAGACCCCTCTTAGCCGACGACGGGAATCCTCGTTACCGAGCTGAGGATCGGGCGGAGATCTTCGCCGACTTCCTGGAGACACAGTTCCAGCCTAACCCCACCGAAAACGAAGAGCACACAGCAGCCATCCAGCAGCACCTGGAAGACTACTTCCGGCAACCGCTAGCCCCAACAGATGACCCCGTGGTGTTCTCCCCTGGTCAGGTCCAGCGGATGATCCTGCGGACCAAACTTCGCAAGGCCCCCGGTGCGGATGGTGTCTCGAATGAGGCGCTGCGTCACCTACCGCCGCGCGCTATCGCGGCGATGACCCGCCTCTTCAACGGCATCCTCCGTACCGGTCACTTTCCCTCCTCGTGGAAACTTGGGCGGATCATCATGCTGCCGAAACAGGGGAAGAACATCCTGCTGCCGGGTAGCTACCGGCCGATCACTTTGCTGCCGACGATCTCAAAGGTGTTCGAGAAGCTGCTGTTGCTACACCTGTCACCCCACCTTCAGCCGCGTGACGAGCAGTTCGGTTTCAGGGCCGAACATTCTACCACGCTGCAGGTCGCGCGTGTGCTGCACCATCTGGCTGCAGCACAAAACAAGAAGGAGAGAGCCGTCGCCGTGTTCCTCGACATGGAGAAGGCGTTCGACCGCGTCTGGCACGAGGGCCTGTTGTATAAGCTGTCTACATCCACTACTCCTCGTAGAGTAGTTAGGGTCGTGGACAGCTTTCTCCAGGACAGGCGCTTCCAGGTCGCGGTCGACGGAGTCCTGTCCTCCGAACATGTCGTAGGAGCCGGCGTCCCCCAGGGTAGCTGCCTATCACCGGTGTGCTACGCGTGGTACACCGACGACATCCCAGTCGCCGGAGGTGCCATGCTGGCACTGTACGCCGACGACGCCGCCATGATCACCACGTCGTTGTCGTCCCCCCACGCAGCGGTGAAAATGCAGCGTGCCCTGGATGCCCTTCCCGTTTGGCTGGAGGACTGGAGACTGAAGGTCAACGTGGCGAAGACTCAGGCAATCTCCGTGGGAGGCGTCAGGCTCCCGCCCCCACTGGTGTTGGCTGGCGAGACGGTCGAATGGGCTCCGAAGGCTAAATACCTCGGAGTCACCATCGATCGCCGCCTCAGCATGTGCTCCCACGTGAGCAATGTGGTCGGACAGTCGCGTGCAGTGCGCGCCATTCTGCACCCCGTGCTCTCGTCTACTCTGCCTCTCCGCGCGAAGCTGGGCGTGTACAAGCTGTACGTGCGCTCGCGCCTCACTTACGCTGCCCCGGCATGGTACGCGCTTGTTAGCGACCATGGCCGAAACCGATTGCGTGTCGAGCAATCGCGAGCGCTGCGTACCATTGTTGGTAACCCACGCTTCGTGCGGAACGACGTCATTCAGCGAGATCTGCAGATGGAGAGCCTGGACGACCACATTAGACGCCTGGGGCCTTACCACCACCTTTACAATAACTATTCAAATGCGAGGCATTTCAGTTTAGGTACCTATACTGAATCGCTTCGTTTCGTACCATGACGTGTTTAAAGTTGAACGGAATTGGAATAGCTATTAGTGAATGTTAGACCGATGTTCGTCTCTGAGTCGCATAAAAAATCGCTTGTTGTGCAAAAGTGACAGCGCTATACACTACCGCATAAGTTTGTCTCGTTCTCACATGATAGCTGGTTTCGTTCAAAAATCAACATATTTTAGGCTTGGTTTACACTTTTAACTTTACCGGTTTTTGAAAACATGCTAAATATAACTTTTTAGTACAAAATTATAACAAAACATAATCAATTATATCACTTTAAATAAAAATCAACGTTATTTCGTTTATTTGCAATTCAATTAACAAAAATAAAAAGTTCCTTGTAAAATTTCGTTATCATAAAACACGGCTGAAAATGTTTTTGAACGTTCTTTGTTTAGATTTGATGTGTCAACGTCAACTGTCAAGGTCAATCTTGTTTACGTGATTTAAATATTCTTTTGGATTTAATGTATTTATCAGGGTTTATACATTTTAGGAGATTTCTTCGTTTCTAAATGACAAGACATATTTACCGTGACAAATAATTGCAAAGCTTTTATAAGTTTTAAATGATGTTAGCAGAACATCGTAACTCATCATGATAAAAGAAATCTATTTAGAGCGGTCTGGGTCTCTTTGCAAAGTTTAATAGTGAATATTCCAAACAGCCGTCACCAGATGCATGTGCCTTCACCTCTGGCTACTTTGATCTTACTGTTATTATTACCACTCACTATGAACTGAGTTTGACGACCATTACTCAGAAGAAGAAGAATGAAAGAAATAAAATGAAACAAGTGTTCAAACGGTTCCACAGACGCGACGCTGGTAGAAGAGTTTAAATTCAGGGTTTCTAGTCGCAGCTCCAGACGACACCAAGTCTTTGCAAACGACTTCAACAGATTGCATAACGCAGAGGTATTTACGTACGCTGATGACGTGGCTGTGGTGGTTATGGCTTCAGTGCTGCAAAACTTAAAGCCAAAAATCAGAGAAACCTTAAGAGCACTGGAACATTGGTTTAAAATTAACGGTTTGGCCCTTAATCATGATAAAACTTGTTACCTTATGTTCCACTTAGGTGATGGAAACTCCGCTCTAAAAGACGACACTGACGTTGGCGTAAAACAGGTACAGACTGTTAAACTGCTTCGGTTACTACACGCAATGTGAATGTTATGCTCACCTGTAACTAGTGTAGTCGCTTAAAATATTATAATTAAGATATTGTTATTATGAATGTTATTACTGTAACTGCATTGTTGGTTAGCGTAATAGTAAATAAATAAATCAAGGTACTTGAAATCAAATATTATTTCATTCTAGTTAAACAATAATAAAACAAATTTTGAGTTAAATATTTTTTATTGCATTAGACAAATCTTAAATTAGATATCAATATAAATATGATGACAAATTTTCAGGTTCCTTATCAAAGCAGCCCTGGCGGAAAGTCGTCTTCTCAATTATATTCTGGATCTGGGATACATGCCAGCGTCAATCTGATGTGCCCGTGGCATCTTCGCTATGCATGTCATCAAATTATATCTTCTTAGAAGATATAGAGACGAATCTGTGGAAGGTCTAGAAATATTAAAATAATAAGAACATAGAGAACATATTTTGTACATTTCATTTGTAATTAATGTTAATATGTTATTTATGTAACTTGAATTATCACAATTTGTATTACTTGTCATTCCGTAACTATCTTAATAGCATAAAAATGTTAAATAATAAAGTTGTTTTAAAATAATGTAAAATTTTTGATTTAGTATTATTGTAAGACTAGATGACCTGCGTAACTTTGTCTGCGTCACATAGAGATACAACATAGCCTATAGACTTCCTCAATAAAGCACTTTCCAACAATGAAAGAAATTTTCAAATCTGACCTTTAGTTCCTGAGATTAGCGCGTTTAAACAAACTCTGCAGCTTTATAATATTGATGAAGTATAGATATTATGGAACACCTTGGACAGTTTTTTGGTAAATAATAAATATTTAAAAAAACTGTAGTGGATATATTGAAATTGTTACCTTTTCTCTTATTGATCCATCAGTCAAGTTTGCAGACTCCTTAAATATTGGTTTTCACTCGTCACACAGGTTCAGAGTCTATTGTCTAATAGGCGTATAAACTTCACTTTTTCCAAGAGAAATTGGTCCGCTATAACGTAATTCGAGTCTGTTTTGCGTTTTAGCTGAATTTCCAAGCTAATTACTCGCGAAAAGTCGAAACCGAGTCATTTCATCAGACGTCTGTAAAATAAGGTTATTTCTGTATTTATTTATGAATTTACTAAGATTTACAGTAATTTACGTTTCAATACTTACTTTTCCTCCTTATGTTTTATAAAATTGACAACTTATTCTTATTAAAACACTATATTTCAGAGAACTATTCAGTTTACGATAGTAAAGTAGTAACTTTTATAGAATCGCTAATTTTGACAGAATAGTTACTCAGTGTAGGTTCTAAAAAGAGGTCATGGTACGGATTATAGCGCAATTGAACGAATGAAATAAAAATGGCGGTGTAACTTCACTCTTGAATCGCTATACGAGAATTGACAGTAAAGTCGATCGCAATTTAGACGTTGTGGTACGAAATAACAAAACAATTCAGTTTAGGTCCTAAATTGGATGGCAATAAGAGGTCGTGGTAGGCCCCCTGACTGCCTCGATGTTTGCGCGAGCCGATGGAGCGAAGTCCCAGCACCTGCATGGGATAGCGCCATACCGTCGGCCACCGTCGCATCGACGAGGACTGCCACGGGACCTTCTCCTCCCACCTGGACCAGACTGCTCCTCACCGCTGGCGGACGGATGATCATCGGGACCAGTTGTCCCGGTGGTTTCGACCTCGCCATAAAGCGGTGGGTTGAAGCCACCACCGGATTCGACGCATCAACCCGGAAAATTCACCACTGGGGCGGCTCGCCGATCACCGGCAGGGCACCCGCCCTGTAGGTTAGATCGCGCCTCTCCAGCGGGCATCTTCTCCAATAAGGAGAATCGCACGAGGAGCCGCAAGGCCCGAACCCCCGTGCCCCATCTGTAGTTGCAGGTGGCGAAAGAAGCCACCGACGTAGGCCGTTGCCTAGAGCGGTTACTTCGGGGCCAGCTGCGCTGGCCCGTGAGACGTCCAGTTGTTGCATGCAGTCGTCCGCTCGCAGTCGTCGTCCGGTGCAGACGTGCTCTTGTACGCTCTGTATTGAACGCTCGCTGTGTCCGTACGATACGCCCATCTCGCTCACACGCGCCTGACGTCACGTTGACTGTGCTTCGGCGCGGTCTTCGTTTGATCGTTGCGGTCGTTTGTCGGCGATCCTTTTTTGTTTTTTTTTGTATCATCAGTGCCTTTTTCAAGGCGCTGTTGCCCCTCTTGTATCGGTTTGCGGTGCCATTCACCGCCTTGAGGGCTAGTTAGCTTAGGGCAACCGTCAAAACAATTCGCCTTTTTCAAGGCGAATTGCCGTTCCCTGCGTTTCTGCTTGCAGTGGCATTCACTGCCCAGGGAGCGAGGTCGTTTTAGGGACCCGCCTTCTTTAAGGCGGTTTAGATTTGAACGAGATGGCCTCTCTCCAAGCGGAGAGAGGCCTGGCAGAGTTCCTGCGGAGCCAACACCCGGAGGTTTGGACGAGCTACCAGCGGTACCTCGCGCAGAAGATCCCGTCAGCGACCAGGGACCCGCGACAAAACCCCGCCCTACCCACGGCATCCGCGAATGCCGTCTCACCCACCCCCGCAGCCCCTAAGGTTAAACCCGCAGCCCCGAAGGCTAAACCGGCGACCCCGATACCCCCTGCCCTTAAGGCGACCGTGCTGAAACCACGGAAATCCCCGGCGCCCGCGAGCGCTCCGCTCCGGACAGCGGACTCCGCGTCCACCCCCGCCGCGCCTCCCGCGACATCCCAACCCGCGTCATCTCAAACCGCGCCCGGTGCCCCGCGCCGCACCCCTCCCGCTTCGCCCTCGAACGAGCTCCTCGACATGGAAGTCGAGGAGATCGTCGCCCAAGGAGACGGCTTCACCGAAGTTGTCTCCAAGGGCAAAAAGAGGGCGGCCTCCTCCCGTGAGAAGGCCGCAACTAAGATCACCAGGGCCGACGGCGGCCCTCGTCCGAGGCCGGCCTCGTCATCCTCGGCTAGCTCCTCACGTGCTTCCCCTTCTCCGCCGCCCCGCCGGCCGGACGGACCTCCCCCGCCACCTCTTGTCATCCGCGATAAGAGCAAGTGGCAATACGTCTCCCATGCCCTCCACAACCGCGAGGAGGGCATCACTTTCCTGTCGGCGCGCAACCTTGCCGCCGGCATTCAAGTTAAGGTGGCAACCTCCTCGGACCACCGAGCCCTCTCTAGTTTCCTCCGCAAGGAGCGTATAGGTTTTCACACTTATACACTCCAAGAGGAACGCGACCTCCGGGTAGTCATCCGCGGACTTCCGAAGGAGATTGAGGTTGACCTCATCAAAGAGGATCTCATCTCCCAAGGAGTCCCAGCAGTGGCCGTACACCGGATGTACAAGGCCAGAGGCAAGGAACCATATAACATGGTCCTTGCCATCGTCGAGGCTTCCGACCGCGGCAAGCAGATCTTCAAATTGAAGACTGTCTGCCAGCTATCGGGTCTCAAATTTGAGGCCCCTCACAAGAGGGACATGCCCGGGCAGTGTCACAACTGCCAACAATATGGTCACTCTGCCAGGAACTGCTTCGCGCGCCCGCGCTGCGTGAAGTGCCTGGACGACCACGCGACAGCCGACTGTCCACGGCGTAGGGACACCGCGACGGAGCCCCCGTCGTGCGTGAACTGCGGAGCTGGCCACACGGCCAACTACCGCGGCTGCCCGATGGCTCCGAAGCCAAACCGACGCACCGCGCGTCAAAATAAGATTAGGGCCCCCCAACCGCCGCCGGTGGAAAAGTTCGTCCCGGCACCGCTGCCCAAGACTAACGCCTGGCCCCTTCCGGGCACTCGCGCACCCGCAGCGCAACCAACTTCACGCGCGCCCCCCGCCGCCGTCCCGGCTCCGCCCGCCCTCTTGGCACAACCGGTGCCCCGCGCCCCCGTCTCTCAGCGCCCGGCGCTCTCTAGCGGGTTCATGAAGGAAAACGCCGCGTTCTTTCATGTCCTGAAATCGGTCTCGCCCGAGCGATTTTTGTCTTTTATTGAGGCGTACAACGCCTGCGGTGTAGAAGGGGATCGAATGGAGGTATTCCTGACATACTTTGACGTGTGGCAGGCGTTCTCCTACGGCCTCCAAAATCAAAACATAACTTCCCCAGCGCATCCGCTTGCGCGCTCTAAAATTAACTAACTTAATTATGGGTAGTACACCGCAAAGAAGTAGGCCCCACGCCCTCACCGTCGGTCTTTTTAACGCCGACGGTCTCTACTCTCAACGCGATCAAATTGCTGACTTTTTACGAAGTCATCAAGTTGATATTTTCTTAGTGCAGGAAACGTTCCTCAATCCTTCGACGCGTGACCCCCGAATCGCGAACTACGTCATGATTAGGAACGACAGACTCACCTCATCCGGAGGTGGGACTGCCATCTACTACCGGAGAGTGTTACATTGCGTGCCGCTCGATCCCCCCGCGCTCGTTAACATGGAAGCGTCAGTGTGCCGCATCGCACTGACGGGCCACTCGTCCATCGTCATCGCGTCCGTCTATCTCCCTCCCGACAAACCAGTCTTGCAAAGCGACCTCGAGGCGCTTCTCGGTATGGGGAACTCCGTCATTCTGGCGGGGGACTTCAACTGCAAGCATGCTAGGTGGGGTTGCCTCGCCACAACCCCGAACGGCAGACGTCTCGATAGTCTGATTGACGTCCTGGAGTTCGATATCGTAGCCCCTCTCGAACCGACTCATTATCCGTAC
Organism: Trilocha varians; assembly: GCA_030269945.2. NCBI lineage: Eukaryota > Metazoa > Arthropoda > Insecta > Lepidoptera > Bombycidae > Trilocha > Trilocha varians. Next base: position 10,138,949 of record AP028265.1, on the reverse strand, counting down.
AATATCCAGCATCGGCCGGATATCCTGGACATGGCCCTTCTCAAGAATGTGACATTGCGCTTGCATTCTATCGAGGTGCATTCTGAATTAGATTCGGATCACCGCCCGGTTATCATGCAGTTAGGCCCCCCGCCTTCAGCGGAACCCATCATGAAAACCGTCGTCGATTGGCACGTCTTAGGCGCCAGCCTGGCGGACGCCGTTCCTCCTTCTCTCTCTGAAGGCCCGGATCAGTCCACTCCTTCCCTTCAGGAAACCACAGAGGCGCTTCACGCATTCACTTCAGACATTAAGTCACACATAGATAGGGCATCGAGGCAGGTCGAGGCGGATGCTTTTCTCCGCTTCAAACTGCCCGATGAAATTAGGGAGCTCATCCGAGCTAAAAACGCTTCGATCCGAGCCTTCGACTCCTACCCCACCGTGGAGAACCGGGTTCGCATGCGCGCCTTGCAGCGTGATGTGAGGCGTCGCATTGCAGAGCATCGGAACTCCAGGTGGGGTTCCTTTCTTGAAGGAATCAAACCCTCCCACTTAGCGTACTGGCAGTTAGCTCGGACTCTAAGGAACGACTCGACTATGACGTTGCCGCCTCTCAACCACCCCGCTGGTGGTCGCGTAGCGTTCGATGACGATGAGAAGGCGGAGCTGTTGGCGGATTCACTGGAAGCCCAGTGTACGCTCAGCGATGCCACCGCGGACCCCGCGCACGTCGAAATGGTGGACAGTGAAGTCGCGCGCAGATCTTCCCTTCCACCCACGGTCTCTTTACCCCCCGTCACCACCGACGAGGTGAAAGATCTCATTAAGTACTCGAAGTCTCGCAAGGCGCCCGGCTCCGACGGCATCTCCAACAGAGTTCTCAAACTCTTTCCCGGGCAACTTATTTGCTTCCTCGTCACCATTTTCAATGCCGCTATGACACACTGCGCCTTTCCGGATACCTGGAAAGAAGCAGAAGTTATCGGCATTCCTAAAATCGGTAAACCCCGTAACGACCCGAGTAGTTACCGTCCCATTAGCCTCCTTCAGTCCCTAGGCAAATTGTATGAGCGGGTGCTCTACAAACGCCTTTGGGACTTCGTGTCTTCCAATAACCTCCTTCCTGACGAACAGTTTGGATTCCGCGCCAGACATTCGTGTACCCAACAAGTGCACCGCCTCACGGAGCACATCCTCTCCGGCCTGAACAGCCCCGTCAGACCCGACTACACGGGCGCTCTCTTTCTCGATATCGCGAAGGCGTTCGACAGAGTCTGGCACAACGGCTTGTTGTACAAGCTGTACGAACTGGGTTTGCCAGATCGTCTCGTGCTCATCATTCGAGACTACCTGTCGAATCGCTCGTTTCGGTATCGATTGGAGGGCGTCCGCTCCTCCTCTCGTCCTATTAACGCCGGAGTCCCTCAGGGCTCCGTCCTCGCCCCCCTACTCTTCAGTTTGTTTACGAGTGATATTCCTCGTACTTTCCCCACCTCACTGACTCTCTTCGCCGATGACACTGCCGTTTTCTATTCCGATAGAAACAGGGCATTCATCGTCAAACAACTTCAGGCAGCCGCCACAGCATTAGGTCATTGGTTTCGGAAGTGGCGCATCGAAGTGAACCCTGCGAAGAGTACAGCTGTGCTCTTCGAAAGATCCTCGAGGCGTCTCCCGACTGCGGAGTCCCGCAGTCGTACTCTCCGGAGGAATGAAACTCCCCCAGTCACTCTCTACGGTCGCCCCATTCCCTGGGCCCGTCAGGTCAAATACTTAGGTGTCATTTTCGATCGTGCCATGACCTTCCGTCAGCACATCAAAGCCGTGCGCGATCGCGCCGCTTTGATCCTCGGTAGACTCAACCCCATGATCTGCAAGCGTAGTAAATTGTCACTTCGTAATAAGTTGACTCTTTACAAAACTTGCGTCAGACCCATCATGACTTATGCAAGTCCAGCGTTCGCTCATGCGGCGCGTTCCCACCTAAAGTCCTTCCAGGTTCTGCAGAATCGGTTTCTGCGAAAGGCCGTCGGTGCTCCGTGGTATATGCGGAACGTCGACCTTCATGACGATTTCGACCTCGTCCCCGTCTCTAAGTTCTTGAAGCAAGCTTCCGAGCGATACTTCAAGACCGCGGAGGATCATAGTAATCCTCTCATCGTAGCCGCCGCGAACTACGCGCCCGACCCCGCCCACGCCCGTAAGGCGAAACGCCGACGCCCGCGACACGTCCTCACGGACCCTCCCGACGCGCTGACGACGCTGCTCGCTGACAGACTCCTACGGTCCCTGCAGACCCACAGGCGACCTCGCTCATGGCGGAAGCGAACGCTCCCCGTGAGCAAAGGCCGCCAAGACCCAGACCCCGCGAGAGGGTGACGGCCGTTGTTACTTCGGCGACGCTTCCTCTGACTTCCTCGGCACCCGCCACCCAGGTGGCGGCGCCGTCGGGGAAGAAAAAGAAGAAGAAGAAAAAAAAAAAGAAGTCGAAGAGCAGCCAACCTGCGGCGGTGGGTACGCGAGCTGCCCAGGAGCAGCCCGTGGCCACTACATCGGTCCCTTTGCCTCCTCGGCCACCACGTGCCGGAGAGAGGCCTGTGTTGGAGGCTGTAGCCCCTCCACAGTCACTCCAACACGAACCCATGGAGGTAGGGTCTGTGCAGACTCCGACGGGGGCTCCGTCGTCTGCCACCCCACCCCTCCGCACGACGGTCCAGCCTCGAGCCCACCCACGGCCTCAACAGCGCGACGGAGGGATAGCCCCAGGGCATCCCTTCTCCGCCGCAATGCTGTTGGAGCTGTGGGAGAGAGTGTCGGAGGCGATCCGCGAATTTATTCGCGCGATCGCTTCCCTCATAGCCCCCCTCGGGGGACTAATATCGGGATTCGGCCCATTCGTCCCGCAGCATGGATAGGGAGGAGCTGCGGGCCATATATTGGAATCCCGGGGGGGTCCTCTCTAACAGGCTGGACCTCATCCGTTTAGCCCAGGAGTACAGACCGCATGTCTTGCTCCTGGGAGAAACAAAACTTAGACCGACTACGAGGTTTGTGGTGCCTAACTACATCGTGTACCGAAGGGACGAACTGACCCCTGATGGGTTGCCGTTCAGGGGAACGGCGGCTCTCGTCAGGAGGGATGTCGTGCACGATGAGTTAGAGCTACTGAGCTTCACCGACACCAGAACGGTGGGGGTGAGAGTGCAGGTATCGGGGGTCGAACTGCGGATTTATGCCGCGTATCGTCCCCCGGGCTACTACCTCGAGCCGGCAGACATTAGACGGGTCCTGGACTATGACCGTCAACCGACATTGATTCTGGGAGACCTCAACGCAAAACATACTGCGTGGGGCTCTCGGACTTTATCGATGGCGGGGAGGCGGTTGATCGATGATGCCGAAAGGGGGGACTACTGTGTGGTCGGCCCCAATGAACCAACGCACATCCCGTACACGGCGAGTCATCGTCCGGATGTTCTGGATGTGTGCGTTCACAAGGGGTTACGGTGCCCGATTAACATCGAGGTACTGTACGACATGGGTACCGCTCACCTGCCGATCTTGGTCACGGCGAGTTTGGGGATCACCCGTGCCGCGGCCCCCCCCTTGAGGCCCAGGGTCGACTGGGAGGCTTTTCAGTCTTCGCTAGTCGACCAATCACCGTTCCAGGATCTGTCTACCCCTGATGACGTCGATGACGCGGCCGTCCGCCTCACTGATTTCATCAGGGGAGCCATAGACCAAGCGACGACTATGGTGCCCAGCAGCGGGCCCAGATGCAAACTCCCGGCGTCGATTGAGGCGTTGATACGTCGCAAACGGCGTCTGCGGAAGCTCTGGGCGACCACCAGGTGTCCCAGGGTGAAGCGCGAGCTTAATGCGTTGGAGGAAGAGGTGAAGACGAAGGTCCGTGCCTTCCGGGGCGAATCCTGGGAGGAGCACGTGAGGGAGGCTGGTGATGACCGCACCATGACCTCGCTTCACAGGATCTGTCGTCGCCTCTCCTCCAAACCTAGCCCTGTTTATCCACTTGTGGATGATCAGGGCCTAAGGTGCTTTACGCCGCAGGCTCGCGCCGAAGTCCTGGCTGGCTCGCTGGAAAGGCAGTTCACTCCGAACGCCTCGGTCCCGGAGATGGCTCACTTCCACCGTGTCTTGGAAGAGGGGGTTACCGAATCCCTAGACCCTCGTCTCCCGATGCCAGCGCTTGAGGAGGATCAGCTGATCACACCTCGCGAGGTGTATCAGACGATCAAGACCCTCAAGCGCCGTAAGGCTCCCGGGGACGATGGTATCCCTCCCATGGCATTACTATCTATCCCTTCCAACGTTCTGGCAAATCTGTCAGAACTCTTCAATTCCATTCTCCGCACGGGTCACTACCCACGGACCTGGAAAGTGGGTAAGATCATCGTCTTGCCCAAGCCCGGCAAAGATAGGCGTCAAGCTTCCAGCTACAGGCCCATCACCCTGCTCTCGCACGTCGGCAAGTTGTTTGAGCGGTTGCTCCTGAGGAGGATATCTCCGCATATCCACCTCAGACCGGAGCAGTTCGGTTTCAGAGCAGACCACTCGACGACTCTACAGCTAGTCCGTGTATTGCACCACCTTGCGGACCAACGTAACTCCGACCGGTACACGGTCGCAGTCTTTCTCGATATCGAGAAGGCCTTCGACCGGGTATGGCACGGGGGGTTGGTCAGTAAGCTGCAATCCACCGGCCTACCTCAAGCCTACTGGCGACTGCTGGGGTCTTGGCTGGAGGGGAGATCCTTCTTTGTCGCGGTCGAGGGGTGCAAGTCGTCTGTGCGCCCCATAACGGCCGGGGTACCACAGGGTAGTGTCTTGTCCCCGATCCTATACGCCCTCTATACCAATGACATTCCCACCCTGGAGGGGCATCTCCGTTGGTGGGAGGAGGATGTGAAACTGGCCCTTTTCGCAGACGACTCGGCCTATTTTGCATCCTCCAGAAGTGTTAAACTTGCCATCTCCAGGATGCAGAGGCTCCTGGATGTTCTGCCTCCATGGTTGGACCGGTGGAGAGTCTCGGTCAATGCGGGTAAGACCCAGGCCCTACTCTGCGGTCCGACCCGCATCAGAGTCGTCCCCCGTCTCAGTCTTCGTGGTGTGGATGTTGAGTTTGGACCCACTGTTCGGTATCTCGGGTGCGAGATAGACCGTTCGCTTCGCGCGAAACCTCAGGTCGATCACGCGATTGGCCTGGCTCGCGCGGCGCGGTTTGTCTTGCGACCGATTCTCGCGTCCGCGTTGCCGATCAGGACTAAGCTCACTATCTACAAGACTTATATCCGTCCACGTATTACGTACGCTGCTGAGGCTTGGTATCACCTCGCACCGCCGTCCCAGCGGAAAAGGTTGCAGGCCCAGCAGAATCTCTCCCTCCGAGTCATCGTCGGAGCAGGCCGTTACGTGCGCAACGACGTAATAGCCCGGGACCTTGAGGTGGAGTCGCTCGAGGAGTTCATCGTCCGGCTCGCCCGTAACATGTACGAGCGGGCCGACCGAGGACCCCACGAGCATCTCCGCAATATAGCTCCCTTGCACGCCAGACCGCCTGAAGGTGCGGCGTTGCCAAGGGAGCTGCTGGGTCCCCCGAGATTCCTCGGAGTTAACTACCCTACGGCGTAACAACGTTGTAGGATATAGGCGATCCCCTCTACGTGACTGAGACATTGTGTCGTCCGTCCCGCATGTTTGTCTGCCCTAAGATGGAGCCCACGGGGGCTACCATCACCCTCCCGGCAGGGAGGTGCGACCCCGCTCCCCGTTAGGGAGCTGTTCCCCCTTCAGGGGACCCCCCACGCTTTAGTGGGGGCTTGTTTTTTTTTTTTTTGTTTTTATTTTTATTTTTATTTGTAAGCCCCCTTATGGGGCTTGTATACCCCCCTCAGGGGTTTGGGTCGCCCAGACTAGGTCTGGGGACCTCTTATAGAGGTCTGGGGTCGCGGAACGGAGCCACGGACTTGTCCGGGACTCCGCCCCGCGTCTCCGGGTCCCACTCCCCTTTAGGGAGTTACATTTCAATTTAAAGATGTAGGTCACTCCGCCTAACGGTGGAGTGACCAAATCCAATTCTTTCTCTCTCCCCTTCCGGGAACCAAATCCCCCCCTTCAGGGGGTGGGACCTCTAAACGGGGGCCCATTAGTGAACTGTGGGTCAAAACCTGCAGTCCCGCTCCCCCTATGGGAGCGGCCGACCTCAGCGCGGACCCTTCCCTCTCCACGTTTCGTGGTGTTGTCGTGGGAGGGAGGGGTCGGCGGGGGCTGGACGGGGCCCCAAACCCTTTGTACAGTTTTTGCAATTTAATTTTTTCTTTTAAACTTTAATTTTTATATTTTTTATTTTTCATTTTACTTACCTTGTCGATTTATTTTTGCTTAATTTTGTTTTGTTTGTTTAATTTTATTTAGTTTGTTTAATTTTATTTTTATTTTTGTTTAATTCTGTATAGTTCTTTTTATTTAATTTCTGTTTTCTTTGGTTTTAAATTCTTTTTTGTTTCTCCTAGCTCACATTTTGTTCTGTATAGATTTTATTTCATTTTTGTTAGATTATAAGTTTTTATTTTATTGTTAAAAATAAATAAAGGGATATCCCATCCCCTACAAAAGGGAGAAAAATAGTAGGGACCAAAAAAAAAAATTGATGATTAATTTGCAATCATTATGTTGTCTTCGTTTCTTCGTTGCTGTGGCCTTCCGATTCAAGACTGCCCAGAATGGGCGAAGACTGGACCGGGGCTGGCGGCAATCACAAGATAGCCAAACCAATAAAGATTACCAGACCATGGGAACACCCCAGAAAGGGGAACACCACAATGCCACACCTACACCTACACCTCCGCCCAGAGTGGCGGAGAGAAAGAGCCCGGGTAGCGGGGTTACCCCAAGACCCGTCCGTGTCCCCCTGTCGGGGGACACGAAGACCCCCATGGCTGGGCGCCCCGGATTCCTCACTCGTCATCGTCGAGCTCGACGCAGAGTTCTACATGCCCCATGAAGCGTCATCATCATCACCCGTTTCCTGCAAGTTCGTTTTAGTTTGTTATTTAATAAATTATTTTCTGGTGTACTGCTTTTCATTATTTGCACGCCCGCTGAGTTTCTTGCTGGTTCTTCTCAGTTGGGTCGCGTTCCGAATCCAGTGGTAGAATCATTATGTGCTAACAAGTTGCCTTGCGGCGACTTTTGGCAGTCCCTTCCTACCCTTTCTCAGCTGAGCCCCTTCTGAGCTCGCACATCCATCCTGGCGAAGCTGTAAAGGCCTGAGGGCCAACAGCGATTCCTCCTATCCCAAAAAAAAAAAAAAAAAATTGCATGCAGTCGAGTTCGAGCCGCCTTACGAGTAACACATACGCAAATTGTGAACAATAAACATCAAGTAACTCAAGAAGTCTTTTATTGGAAATGGACCTCAACTTTATGGAAGATACTGACGTCAGCAGGGCTGACGTCATCTATTTTAAAAACCCGTCGGGGCTTCGGACTTCGTCATCAGAAGTGGGATCGGAAGAGATCCTTATCTGAAACGCTCCACGCAACAAGCAGGCTACATCCAGACAATCAACCAAACAGTTTAACCAGAAGTATCACGCCGCAGCACCTTTCTCCGCGACCGGGTGCTGAGCAAAAATATCAAGCTACAGAATCTAATAGAAGTCAAACCGAAGTACCACTGCAATTCTTGACGCAGACGATGTCGGAATGTTTGTGTATTCCACTAGCACAAGCAAGAATGAAAATTCAGGATATCTGCCTTCCGTTGTTTGACCCGGATACTGATATCAGGAAAAGAGAATGATGTCAACACATTGATCAAGCAATTGAAAGATATCTCGACTCCGAGACATGCATGAAGGTGTGTGCACTATTAAAAGGAAGAACAAAAATGTGGACTGATAACTGGTTGAGCACCTCATAAAAACCTTTGAACCTGAAAATCAATATTCACGGGACGTAATACTACTGCGAGAGCACACGTATGACTAGTCCAAGGACATCGAGCATCCTATGGAAGAGAGTGACTCAAAATAAGTTGGATGGCGACGTATCGGCGACAAACGCCTACGCATCGAACTACTGAATGTAAAGGCAACAACAGTGGCAGAGCGGTGCAAGCGCCCTTTGTGAATGTGACTGCATCAATCAAAACACGCTATTCCGATGGGACGCACTCGGCGACGGGATGGCTGTATCGGCTAGAAAATGAATTACTCAACAAAGACTGCAGGTTAAGGCAAATCAAAACAAGAAGGTACGAATGTCTCATCAATTACACGTACTGCAAGAAATCAGGGCATGCATATGAAGCGTGTTTCAATCGACAACGAGCGCTGACCTCTAACGTCACAATGTAACTTCAATTGTGTATCTTGAACGACACAAGCATCTATAATCATCAAAATCGGACAAAGAAGAATAAAAGCAGTGTTCGATTATCGAGTGCAGATAAAATAATGTGATCTTTCTATGTGTGAACCCGGGACGTCGATCGAGGAGCGTCGTGACTACAAGCTTGGTGACGTCGAGCGGCTGGACGAGAGCGGGTGACGAGAACACTCGTATACACCTACTTCATCTCACCGTATGCCAGCTTCATGGAGTTAATCCGGTGATGTCATTTGCTTTTTACACAATTTCATTTTGGTATGTTGCTAAACTTTTATAATTCATTTTTAAATTCTACGAACACCTAATGTTACTTGTCTGAAAAGTTAGTTTAGCAAGTATCTAAGTTTAGCAAACTAAACTAAACTTTAGGATTCAATCACTCTTTACATCAATTTAGTTCCTTTCAAGTTTTGTTGATAACTAACTTAGAAATGGTTAAACTTTGATGATCATTGGAATCAATTGAAATCAAATTTGATTAACACGTTTTCAACAGACATAGTTTATTTTAAAGAGAACTCTTTAAATACGAGCTTTTATGATCCTGAATCTCATAAAGCGGTAGTGTGCTAGCTAATACAAGTAACAAGCACGAGAGTTCGTATTACGACTTTCCAAATTCATCATAAAGTCAGTGCCGTTTTGTCAAATTATTGCATTGTCATACATCTGCGTGCAAAATGTAATTTCAATTGGAAACCGGGAAGTTTGTCAAATTTAGCTTGCAAGGTTCCATCCGATGTGAAGGCTTGTAAAATAATCTCTCTATCGATAAACAAACATACATTCTCCTACAAAAAGCAACTATTCTGAACACTTGTAGAATAGTAAAGAAATTTTTATCGATTACTTAACTAGGTTAATTTTTGTCATTAATCATCATCATCATTCTAACATTGTTAAACTCACTTTTGGCCAAAAGCCTGCTGAAGTGGTGACATACCTCCAACTAACGAAAATAATAATAATAATTACTCTAAGTAATCATAACCTGAGTACTCTAGATTCAACGTGCAATCTTTACTTACTCGCGTTAATCTAATTACATTACGAATAGCATACTCGCATACATTTGCTTTGTTTCCAGCCTATCTACCGTCTTGACCAAAACCAATACCAGAAGCCGACACTCGAGGACGCGTGTCCCGCAGGACGGCCGAGGCATAGCCGATCATTGGCAGAGGCAGATAATAACCCAATCCGGAGAAAGAATAAGACAAAGAAAAAGAAAGAAAAGACAAAGAAAGAAAAGAAAGAAGAAAAAGAAAGAAAAAAAAAAAAAAAAACTTTTTACTACATTTACAACTTTCACTCAAATGTTTTTGTTTTCTACAGAACAGTCAAAGCATTGTGTTAACCAACGCTGCTGACATCCAGAACCTGAGCACCAGCAGCAGTGACTCTTCACACACCAATAATCAAGATACTACAGCGAGCTAAGCAGAGGGCAGGGCTCCGCTTTATCAACGAAAGACTTTCACGAAGGAGTGGCCGAACAGTACACTAATCCGGTGATTGATTTACTTATTATTTCAAAGCGCTTGTCGCTCATTTAAATTAAAAGGTTGTTTGTGTAACCAGCCTGTTGTTTTAAACTATTCTGGTTGTAAAATTACTGTTGTCACTATCGGGACTTCTCTGATGGATGTCGGAACCCCTCTAGTGGTTATTACGAATAAGAAACAGTAAAAGCCAGGCCTTTCCCAAGCGGAGACAGCGGGACCCCCCGAGCGGAGATAATGGGGCCCCCCGAAAAGGTCATCGGAACGAGAGGTTACCGTACACCAGGGTAGGAGTCACTGTTACACGCCGGAGAGGAGTTACCGTCTGCACGATGGGAGGAGTCACCTGTGCTATAATAAATTGATAAACTATTGCACCCTCAGAGTGGAGTTACCGTCACCTCAGAGCAGAATAACCGTTACCGTAATGAAAAAGAATACATGTAGAGTCATGTAAAGCTATAAAACAGGCTGTTGCACAACCAGCAATATAAAACCTACAAATATCAAAATTGATCACACTCATATAACACTTACAAAACAAATGTAGTGAATCTCTGAGACCATCTGAGATCCTACAATTATCTACGAGACGCACCGAGAACCTACAATTATCTACGAGACGCACCGAGAACCTACAATTATCTACGAGACTTATAAAACAAATGTAGTGAATCTCTGAGATCCTCTAAGATCCTACATTATCTACGAGACCCTCCGATAACCTACAATCATCTACGAGAACCGCCGAGAAATTACAATAACATACACTACACATTCACTCACAACTATAAACAAAGTAAAGGTGGACTTTACTTTACAAATAACCTTAAACAAAAAATAACAATTCATTTACAACTTTAAACAAAGTAAAGGTGGACTTTACTTTACAAATAACCTTAAAACCAAAAATAACAACTTACAAATAAGCAACCGAGGTTGCTTACAGATACCAATCTCAAAGGAGTTTATATCTTCATTACAGATCAACTGGAGTCAGGCAAGTGTCGAGCATGCACTGTTTGTCATCCTGAAACCACCGAGAACCTCCAAGAGTCTCCGAGAAACTCCAAGAACCTCCAAGAGTCTCCGAGAAACTCCAAGAACCTCCAAGAGTCTCCGAGAAACTCCAAGAACCTCCGAAAACTTAGACTTACTTAGATTTACTTAAAACTTCAAATATTGAACTAGAACTCATTCATAAATTAGAATAAAATGAACTAGTTAGGCAGGTGCAGAGCGCGCACCGCCTATCAGCATGGCCGTATCGGCGCGAGCCATAAAACATAAGAATAATTTAATAATAATTCAATAAAACTCACTACATAATAGTTCCTAATAAGAAAATGTAACTAGAAACTACGCATACGAGATACTTAACAAAACTATCAATGTTATGGTTTGTGTAAATGAAATGTAAAACGTTCCCGTAGATGTTGTATTTGCGAGACTTAACGTTAGTATAAATAGAGGCCGATCGACGGCTTGCATGCAGTCGAGTTCGAGCCGCCTTACGAGTAACACATACGCAAATTGTGAACAATAAACATCAAGTAACTCAAGAAGTCTTTTATTGGAAATGGACCTCAACTTTATGGAAGATACTGACGTCAGCAGGGCTGACGTCATCTATTTTAAAAACCCGTCGGGGCTTCGGACTTCGTCAGGTATTATATTTATAACATTATAGAGTATAAATAATGTGTTTTAAAAAAAAAATTGAAGTTGGTTAGCGCCATATTTAAAAAATATATTATGGCTTTAGATTCATCCGCCTATATTTTAATAGTTCATGCCCAACTTCTATTTATGATACAGTTTAATAAAAACGTGAATATAACAAGGAATTTCAATTCCATTACCAATTAATTATTTTACCTCCTACCAAAAATTCCTTTCCATTACAAAAACTTCTAGTAGATTTTATACAAGATCGAAGTTTCAATCGTACTAAGAGTCAACTGTAACTTTATACAAAGTTCAAAAGCTCTGAATTCGTGTCCAAAATCTAGTCAAACGTGTCAATGCTCATCCCACGGGTCGCTCCGAAAACTATGTTCTTTCATCAAAATATCAGGCATTTTCAAAGGACCAGATTTTCAAACATACTTCGTTGACATCACGCTATACTGACAGTTTACTTTTAGTTGAAGAAAAAAGTAAAAATTTAGTACATTTTCGTAATAATTTTGACTAATTAGTTATACAAGTAACAAAATACGGTGGATTATTTAAAAGAAAACGTTTACATTTGTTTAGGTAATGCTTGAATATCTATATGAAGAGTATACGAGGAAATGACAATGATTTAAATTTCATTCATGATCATGGCTCTAATAAAATTTTATCCCATCAAAATATTCTGTAAAAACTAGTCTCAGTGAAGCTGAAGGTTTTCCTCTAAAAAGTAATAAAGTCTAAACAAAGCCGTGCCAACTGTTAAAATTCTTACTGCAATTTCTTTGATGTTATAGTAAATGTTGTGTGACTTGGTCGTTCAACAATCTTTATACGTAGTGGGTACAAATCAATTTTGTCGGCTAATTTATTCAACATTAACTGAAGTTTTTCTTGCTGAAATTTATTTTACATCATTTTTTTCTTCCGTTTTGCGAGAAGGTAAATCGTAGATCTTTTGATTAAATTGGTTGCGGGGCCCAACACAAGTTTGCTTTCCCTCGGTCATGGACTTCACTACTCAGAGTCATTACGATAGTCATGGCTGTTTATCCTGACTACACAGGAGTTACAGTGGTGGGAGTAAAGGTGGGCAGATATCCGAGATGTGTCATAACGTCACGTAAGCGAAGTATTAACGTACTGAAGCGAAACGAGAGGCTGAAGTGTTAATAGCTGATGCATATCTACATTTTGGTGAGGCACCCATCGTGAGGCTTTTGTCACTTGTTTAAACGTTTGGCTGCTACGGGTAGCGTTGGAAAGTTGGTAAAAGAAAGTCTCAATACACGGTGTTGTTAAAATATAAAAAGACACAAGAGAGGCATGTTATTTCAATACGTTTTTAATAGTGTTATAAGTATAATAGTTATAGTCGTAACTGAAATCAACCGTGACAATAAATGAAGTAGGCAGTAGTCTTACCCGAACGAAGTCAAACCTAGCATTTTTGTAATCTGGATAAACCTAGAATACTCGTGAAAAGTTGAAAGAATAGCCTTATGAACATTATATTGGTATATTATACATTGATACTAATTTACACAATTGCAAAAATAATTGACACAACATCACTTACACGAAATAAAGCCAAAAAATCTTGTTTTGAGACGGCAGCCGATACTGTCAGTGTGGTTTGCCGAAATATGAGTTCGAGTTCCAGTGGTACCGACAAACGAACGAGAAAGAGGGTAGACAGATTTGTCTGCTCTTAAATGACCTACCCGCAGTTCTTCAGTCTTCCCGTGATCATGGCACTTGAAACAGTGCTGAAATATCGGGACCTCTCAATTAAAAATAATCGTGGTAAGAACCCGTTTAGTAATAGTGTAAGTGATGTAGATAACCGCGAGTGTTTAAAGAAAATTAATTGACACAAGGTACAACAACCATAATCGATCGCAAATTTTGCAAATTTTAATGAAATTTACTGTATTAGATAAATTTATGTAGGTGAATTATAAATGTGAAAGGCTTGTAGAAGTCCTTATTCCTTAAGCGACGGTAACAAATAGAGATACCAATAACGAGCTATCTGTCGTTCGCTGTTCTCTACCATTACGCTATGACTTGTCCTTCTTCAAACGACGCTTGAGGAAGGGGGAGGGCTTAAAGTTAGGTCGTAGGTAGCGATCCCTCAATGTCCCCTGACATTGTAGAGGTTCATGACCGACGGTAACCACTTACGATCAGGTGGCCCGTTGGCTCGTCTGCCTACATGGCAATAAAAAAAAATCCTGGCGAACTTGCCAAAATCTTAGAAAATAAACTCCACTTACACAACGTGTACACGAGGAAAATTTATGGAACAACCTTTTTCAATCTTAGCGGCCAAACCTTTTATATTGAGTGTCATCTATTCATAGTGACCTTTCTGCTGATCGTTCATAACATGCAGAATTCAGTATTCGTTCTGAAGAGGACCGTTTTATTGGATCAATCTACGTTGACCATCTGCCGTCCATCTGTTGTGATGATAATAAATTGTTAGACAGATGATAGAATAAAGATGAATACAAAGTGATGAAAATACAATTCTATTAGCATATTTAATTTTTAGTTACCTATTAAGAAAAATTACAAAGACCAAAGTTTTTATGTTCAAAGGAGTATGCACACCTACGACTTCAAAATCAAAAAGAGAGAGAGTAGAAAGACAGCAGTTTCTATCATCTATGGCAGGCGGCAGCTATGGGAACTAACCTAATAGGAAAAAAACGGCGTTTTTAAATAGACTAAAATAATTTATAAACTTTTAACATGACGTAAGTACAATTTTAGGAGTTTTATCCGAGTGTTTTTTCTTTAAAATTTTGGCCAATTGTGTTTACAACGAACCTGGCAACCAAAACATTTTTGCAAATTAAGATTTGGCTTTTAACAATCACCGCGTAAAATTTCGGTCTTCGGGCTTCAAAACTATAATTTTAAAAGGTTAATTATCTGAGATACAAACATAATTGATATTAAGTACTTTTTAATAATTATCAGTGAAATTCGATTGCAGTGACATCATATCAAATGACCACAGGTGACGTAGGTTTCCGCCCCTTACTAAAAAATCACAAACCAGATAGCATTTTTAACAGCAGTAGTGTTTCATTCGCGAAAGCTGGACCATGTCCACCTTACACTTACAATGTGCTATTTTAGTAGTTTGGTTTATACAACTACTAAAGGGAGAAATTTATCAAGATCGACCAAAAATTAAGACTCACGATGGCCACCTGGAATTGGAACCAGGATACGATAAAAATATATACCTGAAAACAAATGGTCCCAAATCAAAAATCCTTATTGGGAGTGTAGATGCTCAACGATTAAGTAGTGATAAAACACTAATAGGACAACACACCTCTTTTAATAATGACCATGTCGAACAGTACCTAAGAGGGGCAGAAGGCATTTTGACAAGAATCGAGAATCTGGAAAAAGGGAATTCTGTCAATTTCGATGGCATGTTGTCGAACGTTTCAAGAATCTGGAAGAAAGTTAACAAAGTCAATAAAAAACTTATTAGTTTGCAACGACAGGTAACACTAATGCTACTAACTCAATGTCAATCACAGCCCTGTCAACACGGAGGAACATGTTTGGACTTAGTTGACGGATATCACTGCCTTTGTCCTACGAACTGGGAAGGAACCAACTGTGATGTCGATGTTAACGAGTGTCGCAATTTCGCAGGTTCTGATCTTGGATGCCAAAATGGAGCTGTTTGTATTAACAGACCAGGGTCATACGAATGTCTTTGTAAATCTGGTTGGTTTGGCTTACATTGCACTAGAAAAGCAAAAGATTGTTCTGGTGGCAACCTCGAAATGTGTGGTCATGGCACCTGTATACCAGTAACATCAGGAGAAGGCATCACGTGCATTTGTGATCAAGGCTGGACTACAAATGGAACAAGTGTTTCTTGTCTTACGGATGTAAACGAATGTGAAGCAAGTCAGGGTTCGAGATGTTCAATTAATCCTAAAGTAGAATGCATAAATCTACCAGGTTCATTTCGATGTGGTCAATGTCCACCTGGATACCAAGGAGATGGTTATAGTTGTTCCGACATTGATGAATGTACGATTTTACCAAACGGAGGCTGCAGTCCGATCGTTACCTGTCATAACACAATAGGATCACGAATCTGCGGCCCATGTCCATCAGGCTACCAAGGTGATGGTGTTTCATGTGTTTGGAAAGGATCGTGTAATATTAACCACGGTGGTTGCCACCCTTCTGCACAGTGCATCGAATCTGGAACACTAGGCGCGCAATGTGTATGTCCTGAAGGAATGGAAGGTGATGGTCTCGGATTTCACGGTTGTGTTATTTCCAGTAATTACAATGAGAGCTGCGCAAGCGAGCCATGTGGAGTACATGGAACATGCCACACATTACAAACAGGTTACACTTGCATTTGTCACAAAGGTTACAGTGGTGCTCATTGTGATTTGCGCAGTAGTAGTGTATGTGCTAACAATCCCTGCCTCCATGGAGGAGTTTGCAAAGAAGACGATCAAGATACTCAAGGTTTTAGATGCGAGTGTACGGCACAATATTCTGGCTCACGTTGTCAACTAATGTCAAAGAGATGTGGTGGAGTTCTGGATAATACAGAAGGCGTCATTGCTTATCCTATTGCTAATACTACCTATGGCCACAACGCACGATGCGCTTGGGTAATCCACGCACAACCAGACAAAGTGATCAACGTGACATTTAGTAAATTTAGTTTGGAGCGTCATCCTGACTGTTTGTACGATTTTTTGCAAATACACGATGGTCGGAGTTCAGCAAGTCAACTTTTAGGAAGATTTTGCGGTAACCAATCCCCTATGGGCGGAAACATCATTTCCAGTCATAACAATTTATATTTGTGGTTTTCGTCTGATGCCACTGTAGCTAAAAATGGATTTACCCTTCACTGGAACAGCGTTAAGCCAGTTTGTGGAGGTGAAGTAAACGCCAGGACACATGGACAAATAAGTTCACCCGGTTCTCCAGGTAAATATCCTCCCAACCGCGACTGTTATTGGCATTTATCAACGACACTAGGAAAAAGAATACAGTTAATGTTTTTTAACCTCGATATTGAAGATCATCCAAACTGTAGCTTCGATTATTTAGCAATTTATGATGGTGAAAGTGAAAATGACCCTCTCATTAAGAAATACTGCAATACGACTCAGCCTGAACCTCTTACATCCGCTAGTTCCGATATTTTGATACATTTTCATTCGGACTCTTACAGCAACGGGTATGGTTTTCAAATAGCATACACGTCAGTCGAGGGAATACCTGGATGTGGGGGCTATCATACCCTTGATAAAGGTGAAATACGTTCTCCTAATTTTGATGGAAAATACTTAAACAATTTACTCTGTGAATATAAAATACAAACAACGCCTGATACAAAAATTAAAATTCAATTTAAAAGTTTTGATTTACAAAAGTCCGTAAAATGTAAATCCGATTATCTAAAAATTTACGACGGTTCTTCATCTGAATCGCGACTCGTAGGAAGATTTTGTGGAACTTCATTTCCGAAATCATATACTTCATCAAGTAATGCGCTTTATTTAAAATTTAAAACTGACAGAATTTTAGGAGCGG
Source organism: Trilocha varians (assembly GCA_030269945.2). Lineage (NCBI taxonomy): Eukaryota > Metazoa > Arthropoda > Insecta > Lepidoptera > Bombycidae > Trilocha > Trilocha varians. Next base: position 10,121,763 of record AP028265.1, on the reverse strand, counting down.
ATGGTTTTATAATAACTTACGAAGCACTATGTCAGTTCACAATAACCGGCGACAGTGGTGTCATCAAATCACCTGGATATCCATTTAGTTATCCAAGTAATAAAATATGTGAATACATCATAAGTACTTCGCCGGGAAAAGCTATTCAATTACAATTTCAAGATTTTGACATTGAGGATAATCGTCACAGCAACTGTGAATACGACAGTTTAGAAATAAGAGACGGGGTAAATTCAAACTCGAGCCTTCTGGGAAAATATTGTGGTGGTTCTGATCACACACCTCCGGTTCGTATATCGACACACAACTACTTGTACCTTAAATTTACTTCAGATCTTAGTGTATCTGGAACTGGATTTTATGCAAACTTTACTACTATAGATATTGAATGTGGTGGGATTTACACAACACCTACGGGGTTAATAAATTTCCCTTCCGATATTAACAGTAAATATAAAAATAACCAAACTTGCCATTGGATAATAATAGCTCCTGAAGGGATGCTGATCTCATTATCTTGGAATCGGTTCAGTTTGGAACATCAACGAAAATGTAGAAGCGATTACTTGAAACTTAACGAAATCAATGAAAATGAAACTGAAACAGAACTTGGTAAATTCTGTGGATATGCTGCACCACCAGCTATTACGACTACGACAAACAAATTAATGATCGAATTTAAATCCGATATCACTATAAATTCAGCTGGTTTCTCACTTTCTTATAAGTTCTTAAACGAAAAGTTCCATTGCGGTGGCTATTACATTAAATCTCACGGAGTGATATATTCACCAAATTGGCCTAAACCTTACGATCATAATCGTGACTGTACGTGGATAATTGAAGTACCAGTAGGACAACAGATCAGATTAAACGTAACTCAACTTGATTTAAAAAATCCTTTCACGCATTCATGCACTGTCGGTGATTATTTGGAACTAAGAAACGGAGCCACTAAAACATCACCCTTATTAGGACAGTTTTGTGGTCAGTTTGAAAAACGATTATTAACGTCTCTGAATAATATTCTACGTATTCATTTTCATTCTGATTTTTATCTTTCCGGCAAAGGTTTTGTAATAGAATGGGATGGAACGATCATGGGATGCGGTGGAACAATAACTAACTCTAAGGGGTCCATTGCTTCTCCGAACTATCCAAAGAATTATCATGATTTTTCGGAGTGCTTTTACAAAATTGTTGTAAACAAAGGTTCTCAAATACATTTATCATTTGTAGAATTAGATCTAGAACAAACACATAAGTGTGCAGATGACTATGTGGAAATATACGACGGTATTGATCAGAATGCACGTAAATTAGGTCGGTATTGCACTATGTCTGCTGATTTATCTAATATTGTTAGTACTTCGGACAGCGTGTTCATAAAGTTTCGTTCTGATTTTTACCTAAGTGGTAAAGGATTTCTTTTGAATTACGAAGCAAATTGTAATAGTAATTTAAATGGACTTTACGGTGTAATAGAAACTCCCAATTTTCCAAACGTTTACCCTTATTATGCCGATTGCCTCTGGAATATAACAGTACTTAAAGGAAGCAAAATAAATGTTACTTTCACAAACTTCGATATTGCCTACAAATCTTTACCTTGGTATCGACGAACTAAACAAATACAAAAAAGTTGTGATGGAGATTTCGTCCAAATTAAAGATTCTACACGTGGACATTTCTCTAATAAAATGTGCGGCAATAATATACCTCCTGTGATAACAACTAAAGATAATAATTTACAAATTAAGTTCTCGACGGCACATTATATACCCAAAACTGGATTTCGGCTCGAGTGGGTAAGTTTTGGTTGTAGTGGTGTTCTTAAAAAAAATAGAGGAGTTTTAGAAAAACATTTCGAATCAACAAGTGAACTTGAATGTGAATGGATTCTAAAAACTTCCTTCGGCAAAGCATTAGTTTTAAACGTTACTGAACTTCATTTATCGGAAACAAAAGACTGTGCAGAAGATTCTTTGGAAGTGTACAATGGTGGAGATGCATCATCACAACTATTAGCAAAGGTATGCAATCAAAAACCAGCTTCGGTTCAATCAACAGCAAACGTCATGCTCGTAAAATTAAACAAGCACTCTTCTCTTAAAAACATTTATTTGAATTCTACATATTATTCAACAGTAACAAAGTGCGGCGGATCATGGAAAACTGGTTCAGGATTTATCTACTCCAACAACTATCCTAAAAATTATGATAATAATTTAGATTGTTTATGGAAAATCGAAGTATCTACAAATCATCGGGTTGAATTGAATTTTACTGACTTTGATTTATACTCCCAAAGCAGACCGCAAAATGACTGCAATGATAAAATTGAAGTATACGAAACAAATCCTACACAAGGAAAAGATTCATATAAGCTCCGCATCTGTCCTCGATCTGATACAAGACATTACATAAGTGAAACAAACACCGTTTATGTCAAATTTATAACCAATAATTTCGGAACAGCTAAAGGATTTAAAGGAAGTTTTAGGACCGTGTGTGGGAGTACGATTACCGCTGTAACAGATGGAACGTTATCCAGTGATAGGTATCCACATTTAAAAAGCTGTACGTGGACGATCAAAGCATCAGATTTAGAAAAGAAAATATCTTTAACAATTACACACATGTCTCTTCCAAGCTTTTACAGCAATGTGCTGAACAGAACCTGTTCCTCATCATACCTCCATCTTTACGAAGGTGACAATACTGATGCGCCCTTGATAGGTGAATACTGCGGTCGATCAATACCGCAACTCATAGTAAGCCGCGGCAGCGCTATTACTATAGAACTCGCTACATACACTGATAAAATAACTGGAATGTTTTCTGCACACTATTCAACAGTATCTAATGCATGTGGAGGAAAGTTCACTTCAGAAGAAGGATTTATAGCATCACCAAACTATCCACGCCCTTACCCTCCTGATGTTGATTGTGAGTGGACACTTGAAACTTCACCAGGAAACCAAGTTTATATCGTGTTTGAGAGCTTTAGTTTAGAAACATCCGAATCCTGCAATTCAGAGTATTTAGAAATACGCAAAGACTCGAGAGGGGGATTATTGCACGATGTTTACTGCGGCAGTGCTGTACCTTCCAATATTACAATTGCCAAGAAATTATATATCAAATTTCACAGTCGTGCTGACACGAATTTAAATAATAATGGTTTCCTATTACATTACGGACTGATTCACAACAACGAATTTACAGGCGAATCTGGGACAATAACATCACCTCTGTATCCAAATCCTTACCACGATTCCGGTGAGTTTTCTTGGCGTATTGTCACGATAGGAGCAAAAACTATTTCGATCAAACTTAATTCCTTGGATATCAAAACTTATGGCAGTCTTTGTATCAATAAATTGATCATTTATGATGGATATGACGACACCGGACCTATGTTACAAGAGCTTTGTGGCGTCATGAGAGAATCAGCTACGTTTGAAACATCCTCAAACGCAGTTTTTATTAAACTTTTCATGGACAACTCAAATACAGGGTCCCTTTTCAGTTTGTCATGGACGAATGCAGACAAATTTCATATTAAGGAAACTAATGAAGTAAAATATAACTGTGGTATGAACGAAACAAAAACATTAATTCCAGGTGAAACTGAGATCATTCAATCACCGAAATATCCTCAACCTTATGACATGAATCTAAATTGTCGATGGCAGTTTAAAAGTACAACTGGAAACCACCTAAATATTGTATTTTCAGACTTTGACTTTGAAGAAACAGAAGATTGCTCTTCTGATTCTATTTCGATATACTCAGCAGACAAACTCGATGACTGGAAACCAATTAAGGAGAAAAAATGTACATTTGACTCTTTAAAAAGTGAGATGAATGCTACAAACTATCTTAAAGTGAACTTTGTTTCCGATCAAACGGTTAACAAAAAAGGATTCGTTGCTAAAGTAGAATCTGTTTGTGGTGGCTCCTTGACTGATCCTTCTGGAACGTTCGGTCCAATTTCCGCAGACGTTTTGAACAGTAAGCACCTAAAATTAAGATGTGATTGGCGTATTAAAGTAAAACCTGGAAGAGTTATCAAACTTTCATTTGTACATTTCAATATCACTAGTAACGACTGCTCAACCTCTGTCATTTTACATAACGGTGAAACCATTGACTCTCCCCTGCTTGGAAGTGGCAAATATTGTGGATTAGAACATGAAAATAAACATAGTTTGGTGACTACAAGTAACTCGTTATACGTTACCTATACTACTCAATTCTTCTGGAACATGAACTTAGTGCGTTTCGAAAATTTCAAAGTTCGATATGAAGAACAAAAAGAAGAATGTGGTTTTATTTCGAAATTAGATCAAGACCAAACTTGGGAAATAATAATGTCACCGAACTATCCAGCTGTTCCTCCATCCTACACAGAATGCTCTTGGACTATTACTGCACCCGCAGGTGAGATCCTGCGAATCGACTTCATAGAAAGATTCGACTTGGACAGCGTAAACAATTGCGAAACTGAAGCAGTTGAAATTTATGATGGTTCGTCTGAGTACGCACCATTAATTGGTAGCTTTTGCCAAGATACACCTGGCACTGTTAAAACGAAAAGTAATGCTGTGTTTATTAAATATTATACACAACTTGCTGAACCAAGAAATGGTTTCAAAGCTAACATATCTATTGATGTTTGTGGTGGTATAATCAAAGATTCGACAGGTGAACTTATTTCACCAGGATATCCCCATATGCAAAATTTGCCATTCGGCACTGAGTGTAAGTGGCAAATAATTGGAACACCTTCGAAAATACTACTTATAATTCCTCAAGATGTACATTTACCTAACTCCGAAGACCCTTGTGCTACTTATATAACTGTTGAAGAAACAATTGCAATTAATAACACGGTTTTAATCCTGCGTAAGTTCTGTAATGATGATTTAGAACCCGATTTGACCGCCATAAAATCCATAACAAATAATGTCCTCATTAGATTACACATCGGGAAACCTAGTCAATGGGTACAAGTTTCGGAACATAGAGGATTCCGAATTAATTTCAATAGTTCCTCAGCACAATGTGGTGGAACATTGACAGTTCCTGAAGGATTTTTAACAACGCCTTTGTACCCAATGGAAACGTCTTTGATATACTGTAAGTGGCAAATTGAGGTTCCCAAAAATCGCAGGATTCGATTGGAAATCTTAGATGCCGATACTCAGAAATTCGAAATTAGTATTTTTAACGACGTGCACTTTGAATCATACATAACAATACTTCCTAATGAACAAAATAACGAAACACACAAAATTTTTGATTCTTCGAGCAATAAAATGACATTATATACATTTTTAACAACATATAATATTAAGTACCGATTCAAAGCTAAATTTACCTCTGATGAGCCATCATTCTGTGGTGGAGAACTGCAAGGCCTCAAAGGATCCGTAATATCTCCTAATATAAACAGATCATTTGCTTGCGAGTGGCACTACGACTCTGTAGGAATGATGCTAAATGACACGTATAAGTATTCAACTACACTAATAACAATTAATATGACCTCATCTGTTTCTAAAACGTTTTGTGAATATATTGACCCCAAAATAAAAGTGGAATACAGACCAAAGGAAAATTTCAAACGTTCAATATCTGTTTGCGGCAATACCAGAACATCATCTACCTTACCTTTACCTTCATTTGATTTGAAAGCTATCAACAGTCAGTCTCAATCTTTGCATTTCAATATTGAATGGAAATTACAACCTTGCGGTGGTGTAATTCATGTAACTCAAACCCCTACTAACATTATAGATGTTCCTTTGACTTATAATGATACATTAGATTGTTCATGGCAATTGTCCATTGATGCCGATTCCAAAATCCAGTTTGATTTAGAAGGAATTTTTGAATTGGACTGCGATGATGAAAAAATTATTATTTCAAGGGATTTATCACAAAACTCACTACCTGTTTATGAATATTGCAAAAGTAATGCAATTACAACTCCTATTTTATCTAATTTAAATGATCTCTATGTGCAATATCACTCAAAGATAAAAAAAAATACTAGTATAAAATTAATAGTAAAAACGGTTACTAGTCAATGTGGTGGAGTACTTTTTGACAACGAAAAAATCTTCACTTCACCTAATTATCCTAAATCATATTCCGCCAATCAAGAATGCATATGGGAGATCAAAGCTAACACAGGATACAGAGTTAACTTGCAATTTATTGATCGATTCACAATAGAAGAGACAGCGAACTGCACCAAGGATGCGGTAATTATTTACGACTGGAAATATAATGAATACCAAGAAATAGCCAAAGTATGTGGCCGAAACGCTCCTTCATTAAATTATAGTTCGACACACTACAAATTGAAAGTTGTTTTCCGAACTGATTCAGAAACCAACCTCGACGGATTCAAAGCACAATGGAATCCAATATGTGGTGGTCAATTTACTGCCACCGAACAAGAGCTTTTTCTATACAGTCCCAACTATCCAGATGCATACGCAAATCTTTTAAATTGTACATATGAAATTTCAGCTCCAGATAAAAAAACTGAAATAGAATTTTTAGACTTCGAATTGGAAAGCGCATATCCACTATGTAAGTATGATAAATTAAGAATATCATACAGTGATATTTATAATAATTTCGATGAAGTATACTGTGAAAAACATAAACCTCCGAAAATAATAGCCAATAAAATTACTTTAAAATTTACAACGGATATTTCTCTCAAAGAAAAAGGTTTTAAAATAAGCATTAAAGCTTTCTCTTGCGGTGGTTATATAAATTCAACTACCTTGATCGAACCTACTAGCGTTGAGCAATATCACGAAAACATGAACTGCACTTGGTTCATTAATGCTCCAAAAGATCATATTGTTGTTGTGAAATTCCTTTTTATAAATTTAGAAGAAGATTATTACTGTCAAAATGACTATATATCTGTTTACAATAGTCCTACAGTTGACGAAGACAAACGCATTGCCTTATTTTGTGGACTTATTAATAAAACAACAACGGTAAAAAGCACAGGCGAAGCAATGATTTTACAATTTATTACCGACAGCAGTTTACAGTTAACAGCCTTCAAAGCTGAAGTTTCATTCGGCCTATCAGAAGCAGTTGGGTGTGGTGGAAAGATAGACTTGAACAATGGGAAAGTTTACATTTTAAAATCTCCTTTAATGAGTAATAGTGTAGTGTACGAAAACTTCTTAGATTGTGATTGGGAAATTCAGTCTTCAGATGATACGTATATTAAACTTGAATTTACAACATTCCACATTTCTCCATGTAGCGATGTAAATCAAACTGCTTTGGGTTACAGTACGTGTAACTGTGATTACGTTCAAATTAAAAATGGACTTTTTCCAAATAGTTTGATAATAGGTACATATTGCGGACACGTTATTCCAAATCCTTTAATTTCATCAGGAAATCAAATGAATATTAAACTTTCAACTGATGGGGAATTAGCCAGCTCAGGCTTCGAAGCCAAACTTATTGCATTACCTACTGTTTGCGGTCAATCCCACTTTGTTGTCACTAGTACTAACCAGGAAATAAAATCTCCAGGATACGATGCAGGTTCCATACCAAGTGGAACACACTGTTCATATTTATTAGATGCTAGTGATAATATGTATTCGACAATTCGTTTATCCATCACCTCTGATCTCCAAAAAGCCTCTGCAGAATCAAAACGTTGTACCGCAGACAAGCTATTGATTACAAATTATAGGAGCGAATTTAATATTACACAAGGGAAGAACTTTATTATGCACACCGAACTAAACGATTTCTTTTCGAGGTCATTAATGTATGAAGTAACAGTTCCCAACAAGTTTGAACTCTGTGGTTATCACAAATCTTATGATATCTATGTTTCCGGAAGTGTTTCCATAAATTTAATATCCTCTCCTATATCCGATTCATCGGGAAGGAGTCATAAAGGAGTGAAAATAGATTTTTCATACGCAGGATATTGTAGCAGGAACTATACTGGAACCCAGGGTAGAATTAAATCAGATCACAATAGTAAAGATGAGAACATAGCCGATTGCTATACACTTATTACTGCCCCTGAAAACCATACTATTTCACTGTATTTCATGCGTGTTGTACCAGATTACTGGAACGAAGGGAGTTATCTTAACATATTCGATGGCAACGAAACGAGTTCACCAAATTTACTTACCATAAAGATCAATGACTTTACTAACAAACCTGTATTTTCGTCAGGCCGCTATATTTTATTACACGACCATTTTATACCTTCTAATTATTATTATCAAACAATAAACAGCAGGATAACTTATGATGTGAATTTTGTGACAACCGACAAAGGTAAAGGTTGTGGTGGAAAACTTACGAATGAAATTGGCAAAATAACAAGTCCACTTTATCCTGAAGTTTACAGACGAAAAGCCACTTGTGAATGGGAATTAGAAACCCCTCCAAGTACAAAATTAGTATTGAGGTTTAAGCAATTTGATATGGGAGTTAACTGTGACGAAAATTATATTCAACTAGTTGACAGTAACGGTAACTTAGTATCGACGTATTGTTCCGAAACTCCAGCTGATTATACTAGTCCAGATAATTTTGTTAAGATCGTTATGTACACAACTGTCAACAATGGTGGTACAGGATGGGTTGCTATTTTCGCAGGCAGCGAAGTCATCTCGTGAAACTAGAGTCATAGTCGCGGTGGTCATAGACACTTTATTATTTTAATATTATAAGCAAAACTCTTCTCACTCTTTCATTGGCATGGCCCCGTAGTTTGATCTTCATATAAGAATATACCATGCAACCGAGCGTTGCACTGTGTACCCTCAACGATACATAAAACACACAAGTAGGTATTCGGTCATTTAAACAACAAATGTACTGTTTTATCAAATTACTGTATTCAAAGGCGCTAAAGATTGATTATTACTACTAATGAAACAAAAAACAGCAATAAAATTAACGTTAGTGAACTCTAAAGTAAATGTTTCATTTGAATATTTTTTTTTAAATGAAAAACTACTTGTCAAATATATTAAAAAAACGTGAAGGATCTTTATCGAAGAAATAACCTCATGATGCGTATTTCCAGAAAAGTTTTATTGCTTTGTTTTTGATGAATCTGGTTTGTATTATTGATAGTTCGATATTATAAAAATAACTATTTATCAGAAATGTTGCACATTTTAGTACATATCGGTATTGTTAATTTTTATTTTAAATAAATGATTTTTATAAAATTGTCTTTTATTTCATACTAGGGAGCCGTGTAACTTCGTCTGCATCATATTAGGTGTAATAAATTAAATTATTTCCGTTTTTTATTCACCCCTTCGATGTAGCCCGAGAGCAAGTGGCAAATTTTGAGCAGGTATTTGAGGCAATCTGAAATCTTGGTACATAGTTCTATTGCTATACCCCAACTCGGAAATTTTAATGTAGACCTGGCTGCTGAGTAGTGGAGCTAAACGAATCCCCACGTTTTTAAAATGTTTGATTTTTTTTTATTCAAGTAATGTGTTTGAGTCAACTTGCCATTTATAATATAATTATAATATATGTTATAATTTTGTGTTTAGAAAACAAAAAAAAATAAAGCCTGAACATTTAGTCAGGGCAAACGCATTGCCAGGCGCGTGCAAAAAATATTTTGAAATAAATTGAAAAAATGTATTTTAAGCAACTTGTACTGTTATAGGTATTCCCAAAAAAAAACAGGTCAGTTTTTAGGGGCTTCCAACCATTTTTTTTAAATGAAGTTTGCGTTAAGCCCTGCTACTCAGCAGCCAGGTCTATATTTCCGAGTTGAGGTATGGCAATAGGTATACCAAGTTTTCAGATTAAAGCCTCAAATACCTGCTCAAAATTTGCCACTAGCTCTTGGACCATACTTAACGCGCGCTCAATGGCCGAGTCCAGATAGACCGTGGTCGCTGCTGACATCATGGTCTGAGCCAACAGTTACACACCGCACATACATAGACCGAGTGTGCGCGAGGAATTTGTTTCATGAGCGACCGCGGTCTGTGTAGACGACCTCGGCCACGAAGGAAACGTCAAATAATCTGCGCAAACAACGGAGCAGCCGATGATGCAGCCGGTGATGAAATTGAGAAAGTAATTCTTCAAGAAGTACGGGTCATAAAATTACCGATATTTTAATACAAACTTTCTAACCCAAGCTCTTTGTCTACATTACATAAAACAGGGTTATTTTTTCCTCCTTATAACTAACTTCTCAAAAGGAGGGAGTTAATAAGTGGATTTTTTTTTTTAATTTTTTCCCTCATAACTTTAATTTGGGTCTGGACCGATACAGGTCGTCGTAGTACCAATTTGCTTACTTCTTTTTCAAAAAGTGAAATAGACAAGATTTTATAATTCACTATGCGTATTTGCGTATATATTTCTTTTCTGCTCGACCCGATTAGGATGAATCTAATTTATTAGAGAATAGTTGCTTTGGAGGTAACTCATAATAATACGTTGACCTAGACCAGACTACTTCAAATACAAGACCAAAACGTAAATACGTATATCGACAATAAAATATATTTGATTTGATTTTTAAAATAAAATTAGAAGTCGGTTTTCATTTTCGTACAAAATACAAGGTGTCTCAAAAGAAATTTCAGATTTAGTGGATTGATTAAAAAAAAGGAAGCGTTATATAGAAAAAAAAAATATTTATTGTTAAAATACACTTTTTGGGAATTCATTTCTTAAAAATAATATCGTCTAAATGTAAACCCTAACGTTGTTGGCACTCATCTAATCGAACAGTAAAATTACTTATGACTGCTCGACAGGTGGAGTGAGGGATAGCTGCCATTTCGTGACGGATATTTTCTTTCAAATGCGCCAGTGAAGTTGGTTTATTGGCGTAAACTTTAGATTTAAGATAACCCCATAGGAAAAAGTCCATAGGGGTTAAATCTGGGCTACGTGAAGGCCAATTTATGTCACCTCTCCGGGAGATCAATTTTCCTGAGAAAATTTCACGAACACGTGGCAGAGATATATTAGATGTGTGTGAAGTTGCTCCGTCCTGTTGAACCCATGTTATTTGGTTATAGCCAGGAAAGTTTTGCAGTTCAGGTACCAAGAAGTTGTCTAACATCTCCACATAACGCTCTGAATTCACTGTAACTGTACGCCCCATTTCGTCTTCAAAAAAGTAAGGGCCGATAATTCCTCGCGCCGACATGGCAGCCCATACGGTCACTTTCACGGGGTCACGGGGTGACGTCGCGCTCGTTTACTGTGCTGATTAGCTCTGTCTAATATTGCTTTTTAAATAAGCTAACTAGCATAAAAGTTGTTGAATTTACAATTTGGTGATAGATGAGTGTTTAAATAGTCTAACTGGTGAATAGTTTTAAGTAAAGTGTTGTTTTTGGCTGTTATATACAGTTTCGGAAGCGCGGTACTGGATGTTTGTTATTGCAGTACCCACTACTCACAAATAACATATTGAGATTATTTCGCGTCAAAGGATTATTTTAATCTGTACCTTGGGGTGCTCACTGCTCACGTCTGAAGATATATACGTATTCACTGTCACACACGAAATATACCACTATGGCGAAGTGTGGTGCTTGCGGGAAATTCCTATCCAACAATGATTGTACCCGCTGCTGCAAATGTCAGGATACATTCCACAAGGGGTGCGTTGGTGTCCCTCCGTCTGGTAGTGCTCCTCGTGGCTGGCAGTGCCCAGCTTGTCGAGCGAAGATGCCTCGCGGGGATAACACTTTGACTCCCGTGAGAAGTCTAACTGCAAGGACTGCGGAATCCCACTCTGGCGAAGAAGACTTGGCCGCTAATTTCGTTGAGGGATCACAGTTGGATCGTGCCGATCTTGTTCTTGAAATACGATCTTTCAAAGAAGAATTAGTTGGATTGAGAACTGATATCGGCGAGTACCGTAAAGAAGTAGCTGCTTTTAAGGATATTCTCGCATCCTGTATTGGACGGATCGATGCGGTAGAATCTCGCGTAGCTGGTATTGAAGCACATCTGGCTGAGGCTGTGCCGCAGGTTTTGAACTCCAACCTGGAAGCTACCGTAATTGAACTTCAAACGCAACTGAACGAACGCGATCAAGATTTGTTGTGCAATGATGTAAATATCGTTGGATTGCCGGAGACCCGCGAAGAAAGTACGGGCCACTTAGTTAAACTCGTGGCACTGAAGTTGGGAGTCAAACTTGATGAACGGGACATAGTTCACGCGGAACGTATAGGTGCAATCGCAACATGATCGAAGGTGATAAATACCGGCCGCGTGTCCTTTCATTACGTGTTGCTCGCCGAGAGACAAAGACTGCACTAATAAAACAGGCTCGCATCCAACGCAACTTAAACACAGCTGACCTTGACCTACCTGACCCTGCTTGCAATGTTTACATTAACGAACGACTATCCACGCAAAATCGTCATCTATTCCGTATAGCCCGCGATAATGGGAAGTCCAAGAATTGGAAATATGTTTGGACCAAAGATGGTCGCATATTTATCCGACGTGGAGATGGCACTCCGGTTTATCGCATCAAGTCTATGGCTGATATTGAAAAGTATTTTGTTTAAGACTTAATTTGTTTTTTAAAATATGCTTATATTGTAAACACGACAGTTATAAGGGTTACTTTAGTTTTTCTAACTTTTACTTCTTGGCTATATCATACTCATTTTATTTAGAGTGTAAGTTATTAACATTCTTCTTTTTAACACTCGTGGTTTTTTGCTATGATGTTTTTAAATATTATTGTTATTTTAATTGTTTTTATTATATCACTTTACTGTATCAAGAGTTTGTACATTTGCATTTTGACACTGTACTTGTTTATACCTTAATCGATGAAGTTTTGTTCACTATTCCGCAGTGCCGGGCAGGGGATGATATTCTAAAGCTTTACTCCCGATCTGAGTTTGGACGGAATAAATTTTTGATGATTTATTATATTAAAATCTGCTGTGGGCCTTGGATCAATGGGTCTTCATTGCGTTTTGTGGTTTTAATACATGCCAAATATATTCATACTTATCTAATACACAACTTGTCTTGTTTTGTTTTTAACTTTTACAACTTTGTGTTAAATTTTATGGAACTTAACTTTTATTATATGAACATTAGCCATTTCATAGATTTTAAATTTTATTCTTGTATTTTAATTTCATTAATATTAAATCTGATCATAGTTTTCATCGGTTATGTCCACATTTTCAAAATAATATACCTTTTGTGTGGCAGTTTTAAATCTTATAGTATTATTTCAAACATTATATTAATTTCTGATTTAGACATGTTATACGGTAATTTATTTCTAAAATAGTGCTACAAGAAATGCTTAAGATTGGTTTATATAATGCTGGATCTCTCAGTACAAACCATGATGATTTTATAGTGGCTTTGACTGGGCATAACTTAGATCTTCTAGCAGTTAACGAGACCTGGCTTAGACGAGGAGAGGAGGGCAGGGCCCCGAGTGTCCCTGGTTATCGTCTGAAGCATATACCAAGGTCCGATATGATAAAAGGAGGCCGGGAAGGTGGAGTAGGATTCTATGTCAAACAGGGAATCCTTTTTAAGTCTTGTGTAACACCACTAAATACGTCTATTGAACAGATGTGGCTCAGCTTAAAAATTAACGGAAAGCAGATTGTAATTGGCACAGCGTATAGACCACCGTGGTTAGATTTAGATACCTTTTTGGATTCTTTAACGGAAACTATTTCTTCCTTTCCATCTTACGACGGGTTAGTACTGCTTGGCGATTTTAATGTAAATCTTTTATGTCAAAATGATGCAAGAGCTATTAAACTAAACGGATTTTTTAAGATTTGTGACTTGACTCAAATCATCTCTGAACCTACTCACTTTACGGATCACAGTCAATCGCTGATTGACATCATCTGTACCAATAATTTGGGGACTCAAAACGTTCATGTTGATCGTATATCGAATATTCAAGGACATGGCTTTCTAACCTGTGAGTTGGACTGTAGGAAACCGAAGTCGCGGGCGAAGGTAGTTACGTATCGACCGTTGGGAGATGTTAATAAAACTATTTTTCGGCAAGATTTGAGTCTCATTGACTGGGATAATATCTTTGTTCTGGATGATGTAAATATCTGCTTAGACAACCTTAATTCAACTATTTTAAGTCTCTTTGATCTCCATGCACCTGTAAAGACTCGTCGAATTAGGACCCATACGTACCCCTGGATCACAGATAATATTCGTCTTATGATGAGGTTACGTAATGACGCTCATAAACGTTATAATGTTTCAAAAAAAGATAGCACATTTATTTATTATAAAGAACTGAAATCCCTAGTTGAAAGATATCTAATAAATGAAAAAAAAGCTTATTTTAAATTTTATATAAATAATAACATAAAAAATCCAAATAAATTGTGGCATAATTTAAAACTGAACGTCCTCCCTGTTACCGACAATGATCTTCCATTACATTTTACTGACGTAGAAAAAATCTCTGAACATTTTCTAAACACTCCAACCGTGCAAAACTGTCTTATATCTCAAAATATCGACTTCTTTAATATGAACAGTTACTCTGACTCTAAATTTGACTTTACAGCTGTGAATGAATGCTATGTAAAAAAAATTCTACAGCATTTTAAATCAAATGCAATAGGATTTGATAATATTTCGCTTAAAATGTTGGACATGACTTTGCCGTGTACCCTGACAGCTATTACTAAACTTGTTAATCTGTCACTACGTACATCTACTTTCCCTGATGTATGGAAAACGGCAGTCGTCCGCCCAATTGCGAAGAAACCAAATGCTGTATATTACTCAATGACTTGCGTCCGATAAGCATACTGCCATGCCTGTCAAAGATCTTGGAGAGAATTGTATCTCTACAATTTACTGAATATATTGAAGAGCATAAGATACTGCCAGAGTACCAGTCAGGCTTTAGGAAGTCACGCAGCACAACGACCGCCTTATTGGACGTGACAGATAACATCCTCGCTGCACAGGACCAAGGTATGTGTACAGTGTTAGTTCTGCTTGATTTCTCGAGGGCTTTCGACTGCCTTGATATAGGTCTGCTTCTTGCAAAATTGAGATATTATGGTGTTAGTGACAATGCTATGGGCTGGTTTACTAGTTATCTTAGTAATCGATCGCAGTTTGTGGAAATCCAGCGTGGTGGTAAAAGTGTTCGGTCGCGCATTGTGAATGTTGATAGGGGCGTACCGCAAGGTTCAATTCTTGGCCCACTTTTATTTATTTTATATAGTGCCGACATTGTTCAATGCGTAAAACATTGTCAATACCACATATATGCAGATGATGTGCAAATTTACATATCATTTAAAATTTCAGAATTGTCAGTAGCCATTAAAAAGTTAACAGAAGATCTAGACAGTATAGCGAAGTGGTCGGAAAAAAACTCCCTGTTGCTAAATCCTAGTAAAACCAAGTACATGGTATTTGGTAACCAGATACGCCTAAGTAAACTCTCGCCACTTTTATTTCACGATTTGGTTATAAATAATACGCCAATAGAGAGAGTATTTGACGCTCGAAACTTAGGCTTAATGATGGACAGTGAACTCAGATTCAATAAGCACATAACAGACATCGTGCGAAATTGTTTTTATCGGCTTAAAATATTATATCGAGCTCGTAACTATCTGAGCGAACCCCTTCGAGTTCAGTTGGTTGAAGCTTTAGTCCTGTCTAAGTTGAACTATGCTGATACCGTGTATGGACCGCGACTAATAGCGTCTACTGAGCGTATGTTGCAAAGAGTGCAGAATGCGTCTATAAGATTTTGTTTTGATGTTCCACCTCGAAGTCACATTACGCCCTATTTGAACACAAATAAAATGTTGAATCTCAGATCGAGAAGAAAGTTTCATCTTGCTTGTTTAATGTTCGGAATATTTAATTCACGTAAGCCAACATATCTGCACTCAAAACTAAATTATTTCGGTAGACACGGAAGGCGGCGGCGCGAGTGTACGCAACCTTTAGCTACACATAGACACTGTTCCGCTGCTTTTCGTGGTAGTTTCCGATACGTGGCCTCCAAGTGCTGGAATAATATCCCTCCTCCTGTTCGGCGCTGTGGTTCATTAACTTCATTTAGAGTATGTTTAAGGAAATTTCTCTTAGACATACAATTAAAGTTTGAGAATGTCAACGTTAACTATTCTGTTTTATAATATCACTAGCTGCCCCGCGCAACTTCGTCTGCGCCAATCTCAATTAAATGTCAACTATTCGATTTTTTCTCGCTGTAAATACCATCCTTGAACTTCATCGAAAATTAAAAAAAAACAACTATTTCTAAAACAAATATAGCCTAAGTTACTCCTTATAACATAAACTATCAGCCATTGAAAGTCAGCCCGTCCGAATCGGTCTAGCCATTCCAGAGATTAGCCAGAACAAACAGACAGTGGCCACCTTCCAGCTCCATCATCAGACCTTGATATTCATCCTCTACGCAAAGAACTCATCAAGACGCTTCATTAGAGCCTAAACACGATGAGGTTATCTTGCTTAATGACGGAGTTCCCATAGCCACCTTCCAGCTCCATCATCAGACCTTGACATTCATCCTCTACACAAAGATCTCATCAGGACGCTTCATTAGAGCCTAAACACGATGAGGTTATCTTGCTTAATGACGGAGTTCCCATAGCCACCTTCCAGCTCCATCATCAGACCTTGAATTTGAACAGAAAGTTATGAGGTATGAGAAGAATGCATGATATAAAAAAAAGCCTCGCCTAATCCTCATCCCGTTTTTTTTTAGTTGAAGAATATGTGGAAGTTGAACCGCACTAAAACCTCCAACCGCTTACACTGAGGGTCTGAAGCACAGCTGAAGACAGAACCCAGCACGGGATTATGCGGAGCGGGGCGACGCGTTACGTACTACAGCACTCTTTCCCGTCGCGAAAGTCTCAACCCGAAAGAATTTCCGCCTCAATGGTGTGTCTGACTTTAAGGCAGCAGGCAAGTTGAGATTTAAGGCAGCAGTTACACAACTTCGGGGATAGGTTCAGAAGAAGCATAATTGGGACACCGACCTTCAGCTTGATGGTATGCACTGGAAGTACACTTGCTGATAGAGAGTTCAGAAATTTCACAGAATAATGTGTCATCTTGCATAACGACGTGTGATTTTTTAATCCCTCTCAATTTCGGAAAGAATGCATTCGTTACGCCCTTATCACTTTTGGGTGGCAAAATGCCCGTTCGCACACCCGAGAATTCTGCTGATGTTGTAGTACACACAGTGCCAGGTACGATAGGACCTTGTACCGGTTTCAAGTCCGCGGTGTTCCACATGGGACGGTCCACGACCTCTCCTCTGGAATATCGGGTACGACTGAGTGCTGAGAGGTGCTCTCGTCTCGGGTCTTAGCGTTATTTGTTACGCAGACGACACGTTGGTTGTGGCCCAGAAAGATGACTACAGAGAGTCTGCCCGTCTAGCCACAGCGGGTGTGGCCCTCGTTGCGCGCATAATTAGGAGGTTGGGTCTCGATGTAGCGCTAAATAAACCCCAGGCCCTCGCAGGTTCCACGGGTCTGGGGCGTCGCCACCGGTCGATGCCTACATTATGTTGGAGTTATTCGGATTGAGATCAGGGTGCTTAAGTACCTCGACCGGCTCGACTTCTGCGAGTCCACCATCTCGGAAGAGAGTGGCAGGGCGTGTGAAACTGAGTTCTTTTCTTTACGCAGGAATCCGCCGTCATCGATCAGGGCGCTGGAACTGAAATTTCGCTCGGAATTTGCCTCTCTAAGAGATTCGGGTTCTCAACGCTACCCAGCGTGCGGGGTTCCAAGAAGGTGTCGTGTCTCGCTTAGCACGCACCTTGCGTTAAGGCAACCATGGGTTTGAAGACCGCACTCTCCGATCCACACTGGTATGACCCAGCATCCCGTGGGAGGGTGAGATGCGGTCCCGCTTCAGAAAGCCCGCTGACCGTGAGAGCCGGTGGCTGTATCACCGGTGGCTGCCGGTTCGGTGTTCGGGGGCGCGATGGAAAATTTGCACCGTAGTGAGTAAAACGTCGCGCCGTCCCGCATTACCCCGTGCTGGGGTCTGGTTCAGCCAGGATTCGAACGCTAAGTCTGAGCGATTAGAGGTTTTAGTGCGGTTTAAGTACCACATATCTCAAGCGCAGCGCCGCGATTTCCAGCATGGAAAAAAAGTACACAGTGAGTTCTTGTAAGCTGGATACAACTCTACCGACAGACTCAGAAGCACCACCTGTCCACCTTTTTCCTCGCTAAGATTTAGAAAGAGAACGGAGTATTCTTGTGTATTTATACTACCGCGCGCTGGTTCGAGCTCTTAAAATTAGCTAGTTCCTACATCCCACTTAAGTTTAATAAATACATTTATTTATTTGTCTTGCTCATCCCTGAAACGAATTAATTAAACAATTTTAAGCAGAAAATGCCTAACGCCATCTAGTACAATCGAAAATCACTACGTCGCCCACAATGCAATGACATAATCAAATTTAAATTATTTATATCGAAAAAGTGCTTCTATACGTAGTTCGATATAATTCTCATAGATGGCGTTGCTTTAAAATCGTCTTAAAAATTGAAAATATCATTTTTCTGGCACGTATTCGAACTAATTTTGCTGTACAAACCATCCTTGACCTACAACGAACATTTAAAAAAAAGAATTGGCCAAATCGGTCCAGGCGTTCTGGAGTTATAGCGTCAGGGAGGAAAACCGGACTTATTTTTATATAGTAGATAGGCCTATTCTGTTTATATTATGCCGTTTTATATGTTGTGAAGCCCTGTATTTTGTATTCTTCTTTTTTACTATTTGTTTTATTCATTTTTTTTTTGTGTGGCTGTTACATTTTGTAGCTAATTAGCACAGTGCCTGCGTGCACGTCACTTGGTGCCGACGGAAGACCAGCGTCGTAGTACTGTTTTTCGGTGCTGTCGACATTGCTGAGTCGGTAGCCGTTTCCTAGCAATGTCATTTAGTTATAGTTTAGTGTAAGTGTTTGTAATTGCTTGGAATAAAGACTTATTCTATTCTATTCTACTTTAGGCGAGTGTAGGGGTTTCTGATGTTTGCGTTTCGGATTTCTGATGTTTGCGTTTCGGATTTCTGAACTCCAGTAGCGGCAGTTTTGCTTATTTACGTGGCAAATTAAGATGAAAATGAGCGTCGAATCACCGTTCTTGTAAAACTCTCCCACGCACAACGCGCGGTCTGCTCCCGAGAAACGCTCTATAGCGACTGAATCCCCAAGAGCCAAACTACAAATTGACATAACCCCCGCACCCCTCAAGTACGCAGCGTTCACGCAGTAAGCTAAACAAATATAAAATTTCTTTTGAGACACCCTGTATTAGTTTTTGCCTTAACTACACCTTAAACTTTGATGTAAACAAAATTTAATGTAATCAATCAAAAGTTATGGGCGTATATATTATTATATTTCGGTGATTCATTCATAATTATTATAAAGATTAAAATTCATATCAGTTCTGTGACCAACAACGCCCCCAATCTGTTTAATCCAGACGCTTTACAGTTGTGGCAATATGCTTTTCACAGTCATCAAGTTTCATTTAATGTAGTGGAGCTAAAACTTTTGGATACAACATCATGGACAATATATGCCAATGAAACGAGTTTTTCCTGCTGTTGCTGTCGCTATGCTGTTGTGGAGTTGTGTAAAGGTTGTCATTGTGCAGTCCTACGGGTCTCCGTGAGCCTTATAACGGTTTCTTATAAGATAAAGTAGACTTTGCTGTTCCATTACTACCCAGAATTTATTCCTGATATAACACATAGTTAAAGATAATTATAATTATATTATTATAGGAAGAGGGAGAACATTTGTCAAAAATGTGACTGAAAATATTTCAAGACACGGTAGTAACAGATCAAAAATTGTTATTACATGTTGTCTTTAATTCCCAAAAACGTTTTTATTCTTGTAGTAAGTAGGTAAATCATTGTCATGAATGATGCATTAATGCAATTAAGGATTTGTTTGTTGAATATAGAATTCGCTAATGTATTTTTTTCTGACATGTCTTACAAATCGTTTTTAGGCTGAAAATTTATTAATTTGGGATCAAGGTATAGTCTAACACTTCAAAAAAACACAGGTTTCTAACAGTTAAAGAATTTTAGAAATCAGTGAGGTAGTTTTGATAGTTGGTAGTAGTGTTTTATGTTTCTACAGTCCACCGTCAAAATCCTTTTAAAAATTGAATATGCCTCTTATACTTATTTCGTACCCAGCTTGTTCTATTTCTAAACCGATTTGAATAAAATAAAAAGAATATAATATTTATTTAAATAGCATAACATATAAAAAATATATCGACTTAATTTTAAGTGAAACCTTCCCAAATACATAAAAGTACCGCATCTAAACCAATTCAGCCGTTACTTAGTTCGTGCACAAACACATACATAAACCTAAGTCTATATTATTCTCTCAGATTCTCTATATCTTTGTCATCGCCACTGTAGTCAATAGCTGTCACTTTTGGTACAATTAGCTCGTGCCATCGACTATTCATATGGTTGTATGATCTGATCTAGTGTATTTTTGACTGTTACCCTGGACCTGACCGCTCCTCACCGCTAGCGTCCACCAGATGCTCATCGGGACCAGTAGTCTCGGTCGGTTTGACCTTGTCGTAAAGCGGTGGGTTGAAGCCACTACCGGATCTAACACCACCCAGATTAACACCACTGAGGCGGCTTCCTGATCACTGGCAGAGTATCCGCCTTTCAGGTTGGATCACGACACCCCAACGGGCAACCTCTCTTAAAGGGAATAAGTTTTTTTTATTGGATTACCCTAATAAAAAGGTTTTTTAGTTTCCAATCAAGTGTTTCTCTAAATGAAATAGCAAAACAAAAACCATAACATATAGAAATAAATAAACACCTAATAAATATCATAGGTATTTATCAAATTTATCTTTTGACATGTGTGTGAGATATCAGGTGTCCACGAGGGGCGTTGGTTTTCGCCCCTCGTCAACAATTCACAGAAAACTAATTCTAGTTATTTAGAAATAGTCGTGTTTTGTGCGCGGAAGCTGGACCATGTCCACGTTACACTTACAATGTGCTATATTAGTAGTGTGGTTAATAAAATTAATATATGGAGATATTTACGACGATCGTCCAAAAATTAAGACTCACGATGGCCACTTGGAACTGAAACCGGCATACGATAAAAACATTTACTTGAATACAAATGGACCAAAATCAAAAATTCTTATTGGGAGTGTAGATGCTCAACGAATAAGCAGTGATAAAACACTAATAGGACAGCGCACTTCTTTCAATAATGAAGATTTTGAACAGTATCTAAAAGGGCCAGAAGGCATTTTAACAAGAATCGAGAACTTGGAAAAAGGAAATTCTGTCGATTTCGACGGCATGATGACGAACGTTTCGAGAATTTGGAATAAGGTCAACAACGTAAACAGGAAACTTATTCTTTTGCAACGACAAGTAACACAAATGCTACTAACTCAATGTCAATCACAGCCCTGTAAACACGGAGGAACATGTTTGGACTTAGTTGACGGATATCACTGCCTTTGTCCTACGAACTGGGAAGGGACCAACTGTGATGTCGATGTTAACGAGTGTCGCAATTTCGCAGGTTCTGATCTTGGATGCCAAAATGGAGCTGTTTGTATTAACAGACCAGGGTCATACGAATGTCTTTGTAAATCTGGTTGGTTTGGCTTACATTGCACTAGAAAAGCAAAAGATTGTTCTGGCGGCAACCTCGAAATGTGTGGTCATGGCACCTGTATACCAGTAACATCAGGAGAAGGCATCACGTGCATTTGTGATCAAGGCTGGACTACAAATGGAACAAGTGTTTCTTGTCTTACGGATGTAAACGAATGTGAAGCAAGTCAGGGTTCAAGATGTTCAATTAATCCTAAAGTAGAATGCATAAATCTACCAGGTTC
Organism: Trilocha varians; assembly: GCA_030269945.2. Lineage (NCBI taxonomy): Eukaryota > Metazoa > Arthropoda > Insecta > Lepidoptera > Bombycidae > Trilocha > Trilocha varians. The sequence continues at coordinate 10,099,741 of AP028265.1, read as the reverse complement.
ATTTCGATGTGGTCAATGTCCACCTGGATACCAAGGAGATGGTTATAGTTGTTCCGACATTGATGAATGTACGATTTTACCAAACGGAGGCTGCAGTCCGATCGTTACCTGTCATAACACAATAGGATCACGAATCTGCGGCCCATGTCCATCAGGCTATCAAGGTGATGGTGTTTCATGTGTTTGGAAAGGATCGTGTAATATTAACCACGGTGGTTGCCACCCTTCTGCACAGTGCATCGAATCTGGAACACTAGGCGCGCAATGTGTATGTCCTGAAGGAATGGAAGGTGACGGTCTCGGATTTCACGGTTGTGTTATTTCCAGTAATTACAATGAGAGCTGCGCAAGCGAGCCATGTGGAGTACATGGAACATGCCACACTTTACAAACAGGTTACACTTGCATTTGTCACAAAGGTTACAGTGGTGCTCATTGTGATTTGCGCAGTAGTAGTGTATGTGCTAACAATCCCTGCCTCCATGGAGGAGTTTGCAAAGAAGACGATCAAGATTCTCAAGGTTTTAGATGCGAGTGTACGGCACAATATTCTGGCTCACGTTGTCAACTAATATCAAAGAGATGTGGTGGAGTTCTGGATAGTAAAGAAGGCGTCATTGCTTATCCTATTGCTAATACTACCTATGGCCATAACGCACGATGCGCTTGGGTAATCCACGCACAACCAGACAAAGTGATCAACGTAACATTTAGTAAATTTAGTTTGGAGCGTCATCCTGACTGTTTGTACGATTTTTTGCAAATACACGATGGTCGGAGTTCAGCAAGTCAACTTTTAGGAAGATTTTGCGGTAACCAATTCCCTATGGGCGGAAACATCATTTCCAGTCATAACAATTTATATTTGTGGTTTTCGTCTGATGCCACTGTAGCTAAAAATGGATTTACCCTTCACTGGAACAGCGTTAAGCCAGTTTGTGGAGGTGAAGTAAACGCCAGGACACATGGACAAATAAGTTCACCCGGTTCTCCAGGTAAATATCCTCCCAACCGCGATTGTTATTGGCATTTATCAACGACACTAGGAAAAAGAATACAGTTAATGTTTTTTAACCTGGATATTGAAAAACATCCGAATTGTAGCTTCGATTATTTAGCAATATATGATGGTGAACGTGATAAAGATCCTCTCATTCAGAAATACTGTAATACGACTCAACCTGAACCACTAACTTCCGCTAGTTCCGATATTTTGATACATTTCCATTCGGACTCCTACAGCAACGGATATGGTTTTCAAATAGCATACATGTCAGTCGAGGGAGTACCCGGCTGTGGGGGCTATCATACTCTTGATAAAGGTGAAATTCGTTCCCCTACTCTAAATGGAAGATATTTAAATAATTTACTCTGTGAATATAAAATCCAAACAACCCCTGATACAAAAATTAAAATTCAATTTAAAAGTTTTAATTTACAAAAGTCCGCTAAATGTAAATCCGACTACCTAAAAATTTACGATGGCTCTTCGTCTGATTCACGATTAGTAGGAAAGTTTTGTGGGACATCGTTTCCAAGATCTTATACATCGTCAACCAACTCACTTTTTTTAAAATTCAAAACTGACAGAATTCTAGGCGCGGAAGGTTTTTTAATAACTTACGAAGCTCTATGTCAGTTCACAATAACCGGTGATAGTGGCGTCATCAAATCACCTGGATATCCATTTAGTTATCCAAGTAATAAGGTTTGCGAGTATGTCATTAGTACTTCTCCGGGTAAAGCTATTGAATTAAATTTTCAAGATTTTGACATCGAAGATAACCGTCACTACAACTGTCAATATGACAGTTTAGAGATAAGAGACGGAGCGGATTCAAACTCGAGCCTTCTGGGAAAATACTGTGGTGGTTCTGATCACACACCTCCGGTTCGAATATCGACACATAATTACTTGTACCTTAAATTCACGTCGGATCTCAGTGTATCCGGAACTGGATTTTATGCAAACTTCACAACTATAGATACTGAATGTGGTGGAATTTACACATCAACTACCGGGTTAATAAATCATCCTTCCGACATCAACGGTAAATATAAAAATAATCAAATCTGCAGTTGGATATTGATAGCTCCAGAAGGAATGCACATATCATTAACTTGGAACCGTTTTAGCTTGGAATATATGAGTCGTTGTAGAAGCGATTACCTAAAAATTATCGAAATCAATGAAAATGGAACTGAAACAGAACTTGGTAAATTCTGTGGACCTGCTGCACCTCCAGCTGTAACGACGACAACTAACAGATTAAAGATCGAGTTTGAATCTGATAAAACATTACGGTCAACTGGTTTCTCACTTTCTTATACGTTCTTAGATGAAAAGTCACACTGTGGAGGTAATTACATAAAAACTCATGGAGTAATATATTCACCAAACTGGCCTAAATCCTATGAAAATAATCGAGACTGTACTTGGATAATCGAGGTACCAGTAGGACAACAGATCAAACTAAATATTACTCAGTTTGATTTAGAAAAACCTATAGCTCATAAATGTAATCTCGGCGATTTTTTGGAAGTAAGAAATGGAGCCACGGAAACTTCACATTTGATTGGCCAATTTTGTGGTCAGTTTGAAAAAAGAATAATAACTTCGATGAGTAATGTTCTGCACATTCATTTTCATTCCGACTTTTATCTTTCCGGTAAAGGTTTCGTAATAGAATGGGATGGAACGATCCTAGGATGTGGTGGAACAACAACTAACTCCAAGGGGTCCATTGCTTCTCCAAACTATCCAAAACACTATAATGATTTTGCGGAGTGTTTTTATAAAATCGTTGTTAACAAAGGTTCCCAAATACATTTATCATTTGTAGAATTAGATCTAGAACGTACACATAAGTGTGCAGATGACTATGTGGAAATATATGACGGTATTGATCACAATGCAAATAAATTAGGTCGGTATTGCACTATGTCTGCTGAATTATCGAACATTATAAGTACTTCAAACAGCGTGTACATTAAGTTTCGTTCTGATTTTTATCTCAATGGTAAAGGTTTTCTTTTGAATTATGAAGCAAGTTGTCATACTAACTTAACAGGACGTTATGGTGTAATAGAATCTCCTAATTTTCCTGATGTTTATCCAACGAATTCTGATTGCTTGTGGAAGATTACTGTACCACTAGGAAACCAAATCAATGCAACTTTTACACATTTTAATGTGTACAAATCATACAGATTTCATCGATTTTCAGGATATAGTTTTCCAAGGTTAAGTTGCAGTAGAGATTACATCCAAATAAAGGATTCAGAGAACTCTATTTTTACTGAGAAAATTTGTGGATCCACCATACCGCCAATGATAACAACAAAAGACAACACATTGCAAATTAAATTCTCTTCTGGGTTTGTTGCTCGAACTGGTTTTCGACTAGAGTGGGTTAGTTTTGGTTGTGGTGGTATTCTTAGCAAAACGAGAGGAGTTTTAACAAAAAGTTATGAATCTACGAAAGAAATTGAATGCGAATGGATTCTTAAGACTTCCTTCGGGAAATCTATTGTGTTGAATTTTACTAAAATACACTTATCAGAAACTAAAGATTGTAATGAAGATTCCATAGAAGTATACAATGGCGAGGATACATCATCACCCCTATTAACAAAGATTTGTAGTCAAAGACCAACTGCAATCCACTCAACAGCAAACGTTATGCTTATTAAATTAAACAAACACTCGTCCCTTAAGAATATTTACTTCAAATCCCGTTATTATTCTAAGGTGACAAATTGCGGCGGTTCGTGGACAGCTGATTCAGGGTTTATTTACTCCAAAAACTATCCTAAAAATTATGACAATAATTTAGATTGTGTGTGGAAAATAGAAGTATCTACAAATCATCGGGTCGAATTGAATTTTACTGACTTTGACTTATACTCTCAAAGCAGACCGCAAGAAGACTGCAATGATAAAATTGAAGTATACGAAACAAATCCTACACAAGGAAAAGATTCATACAAGCTACGCATTTGTCCTCGATCTGATACAAGACATTACATAAGTGAAACAAACACCATTTATGTTAAATTTATAACAAATAATGTCGGAACAGCTAAAGGATATAAAGGAAGTTTTAGGACCGTTTGTGGGAGTACGATTACCGCTGTAACAGATGGAACGTTATCCAGTGATAGGTATCCACATTTAAAAAGCTGTACGTGGACGATCAAAGCATCAGATTTAGAAAAGAAAATATCTTTAACAATTACACACATGTCTCTTCCAAGCGTTTACAGCAATGTGCTGAATAAAACCTGTTCCTCGTCATACCTCCATCTCTACGAGGGTGACAACACTGATGCGCCTTTGATAGGTGAATACTGCGGTCGATCAATACCGCAACTCATAGTAAGCCGCGGCAGCGCTATTACTATAGAACTCGCTACATACACTGATAAAATAACTGGAATGTTTTCTGCGCACTATTCAACATTATCTAATGCATGTGGAGGAAAGTTCACTTCAGAAGAAGGATTTATAGCATCACCAAACTATCCACGCCCTTACCCTCCTGATGTTGATTGTGAGTGGACACTTGAAACTTCACCAGGAAACCAAGTTTATATCGTGTTTGAGAGCTTTAGTTTAGAAACATCCGAATCCTGCAATTCAGAGTATTTAGAAATACGCAAAGACTCGAGAGGGGGATTATTGCACGATGTTTACTGCGGCAGCGCTGTACCATCCAATATTACAATTGCCAACAAAGTATATATCAAATTTCACAGTCGTGCTGACACGAATTTAAATAATAATGGTTTCCTATTACATTACGGACTGATTCACAACAACGAATTTACAGGTGAATCTGGGACAATAACATCACCTCTGTATCCAAACCCTTACCACGATTCCGGTGAGTTTTCTTGGCGTATTGTCACGATAGGAGCTAAAACTATTTCGATCAAAATTAATTCCTTGGATATCAAAACTTATGGCAGTCTTTGTATCAATAAATTGATCATTTATGATGGATATGACGATACCGGACCTATGTTACAGGAGCTTTGTGGCGCCTTGAGAGAATCAGCTACGTTTGAAACATCCTCAAACGCAGTTTTTATTAAACTCTTCATGGACAATACCAACACGGGGTCGCTTTTCAGTTTGTCATGGACGAGTGCAGATAAAGTACAAACTAGTGAAAATAATGCAGTTAAATATAATTGCGGTATGAACGAAACAAAAGCATTAATACCAGGTCAAACTGAGATCATTGAATCACCGAAATATCCTCAACCTTACGACATGAATCTCAATTGCCAATGGGAATTTAAGAGCACGACAGGAAACCATCTTAAAATTACATTTACAGACTTCAACATTGAAGAAACAAACGAATGCTTTGCCGATTCTGTTTCAATATATTCAGCTGACAAACTTGGTGATTGGAAACCACTCAAAGAGAAACAATGTGTATCTGACTCCTTAAAAGGTGATATAAATGCCACAAGGTACCTTAAACTTAACTTTGTTACTGACCAAACGGTAAACAAGAAAGGATTCTTAGCCAAAGTTAAATCAGTTTGTGGTGGTTCCTTAACTGATCTTTCTGGAACGTTCGGTCCAATCCTCGAAGACGTTTTACATAGCAAGCGTCTACAATTGAGATGTGACTGGCGTATTAAAGTTAGACCTGGAAGGGTTATCAAGCTTTCATTTGAACATTTTAATATATCAAGGACTGATTGCTCAACCTCAGTCATTTTACATAACGGCGAATCCGTTGATTCTCCTCTACTTGGCAGTGGGAAATATTGTGGATTAGAACATGAAAATAAACATGACTTATCCACTACCAGTAATTCATTATACGTAACATATGTTACTAAATTATCGTGGAACAAGAACTTCTTAGATTTCGAAAATTTTAAAATTCGGTATGAAGAACAAAGTGAAGAATGTGGCTATACTTCCAAACTAGACCAAGACAAAACGTGGGAAACCATAAATTCACCGAACTACCCAGCAGTTCCTCAACCTTACACAGAATGCTCTTGGACCATCTCTGGACCTGCAGGTGAAATCTTACGTGTTGATTTCATAGACAGATTTGATTTAGACTACGTGAACAATTGCGAAACTGAAGCAGTAGAAATCTATGATGGTTCATCTGAGTACGCTCCATTAATTGGAAGTTTTTGCCAAGATACACCCGGAACTGTTAAAACGAAAGGTAATGTTGTGTTTATTAAATATTATACACAACTGGCTGAGCCAAGAAATGGTTTCAAAGCTAACATATCTGTCGATGTTTGTGGCGGTATGATTCAAGCATCTACGGGAGAAATTGTTTCTCCAGGATATCCTCATTTGAAAGTTTTGCCATTTGGTACCGAGTGTACATGGCAAATAACTGGAACACCTTCGAAAATGCTACTTTTAACCCCTCAAGATATACATTTACCTGACTCAGAAGAGCCTTGCGCCACTTACGTAACAGTCGAAGAATCGATCGCCATCAATAATACCATACTAATATTACGAAAATTCTGTAATGAAATTATAGGATATGATTTGTCTTCTATAGAATCCACAACAAACAAAGTTTTCATAAAATTACACATAGGAAAGCCCAGTCAATGGGTACAAGTGTCGGAACACAGAGGATTTCGATTTACTTTTAACAGCTCAATACCAGAATGTGGTGGTACAGTGACTCTTCCCGAAGGCTACTTAACAACACCAGGGTATCCAATAGAAACGTTTATTAGATATTGTCAATGGCGAATTGAGGTTCCTAAAAATCGTAGAATTCGGCTGGAAATATTAGATGCCGATATACAGAAATTAAAAATCAGTATTTTTAACGGCGGACGTCCTCAGGCTTTGATATCAACAGTTAATGAAAATCAAGGAAATAATCGAATTTTTGAATCTACGAGCAATAAAATGACCTTTTATACATATTTAAAATCACCAAATATTCCATTTCGATTTAAAGCTAAGTTTGACTCTGATGAGCCATCGCTTTGCGGCGGAGATCTCCGAGGATTCGAAGGCTCCTTAATATCTCCTAATATCAACACATCGTTTTTATGTGAATGGCACTACGACTCAGTAGGAAAGCTTTTGAATGACACGTTTAGTCGTACGTATTCAACTATACTCCTAACAGTTAACATAACCTCATCTGTTTCAAGAACGCTTTGTAGGTATTTTGATCCCAAAATAACATTTAAATATAGTCCCAAATTTACAAAATCTCTTTGTGGTAATACCAGAACATCGTTTACCTTGCCTTTACCTTCGTTTGATTTGACAGCTAGAAAAGACAACTATCAATCTTTGTATTTCAATATTGCTTGGAAATTACAACCTTGCGGAGGTATAAAACATGTTACTCAGACCCCGATTAATATCATTGATATTCCGTCAGATTATAATGATACATTATATTGTTCATGGCAATTGTCCATTGATTCCAACACCAGAGTCCAGTTTAATTTAGAAGGCACGTTTGATTTAGATTGCGATGACGAAAAAATATTAATCTCTAAAAGTGTTTCAGAAAACTCACAACCTATTGGTGTATATTGTAAAAATAATCCCATTACGACTGCAATTCTATCGAATTTAAATGGTTTGTATGTCCAGTACCATTCAAAGCCAAAGAGTTTAACTACTGTAAGATTAGTAGCAAAAACGGTTACTAGTCAATGTGGTGGAGTAGTTTTGGATTACGAAAGAATCTTTACTTCTCCGAATTATCCTAAATCATATTCTGCCAATCAAGAATGTATATGGGAGATCAAAGCTAACACAGGATATCGAGTAAACTTACAATTTATTGATCGATTCACTATAGAAGTTTCACCAAACTGCACCAAAGACGCTGTAATAATTTACGATTGGAAAAATAATGAATACCAACAAATTGCAAAACTATGTGGTCGTGACATTCCGTCTTCATATAGTTCGACCAACTACAAAATGAAAGTTGTTTTTCGTACTGATGCGGATATAAACCTCGACGGATTCAAAGCACAATGGAATCCAATATGTGGTGGTCAATTTATTGCCACCGAACAGGAACAATTTCTGTATAGTCCCAACTATCCAGACGTGTACCCAAATCTACTAAATTGTACATATGAAATTTCAGCTCCAGATAAGAAAACAGAAATAGAATTTTTAGAGTTTGATTTAGAAAACGATTATCCACTTTGTACTTATGATAATTTAACTGTATCGTACAGTGACAATTATAACTATTTTCTGGAAACATACTGTGGATTACATAAACCTTCAAAGATGATAGCTTACAAAACAACGTTGAAATTTATTACTGATAGTTATGATGAACATCAAGGTTTCAAAATTAGTTACAAGACATTCTCTTGCGGAGGTCATATAAATTCAAGTACTTTAATCCAACCCAGTGGTACCGAACAATATCACGAGAACATGAATTGTACTTGGTTCATCAACGCTCCTAAAGATGAGATTGTTGTGATCAAATTCCTTTTTATCGATATAGAAGAAAACTTTTACTGTCAAAATGACTTCATATCCGTGTACAATGGTCCTACGGTCGACGAAGATAAACGTATAGCTTTATTTTGTGGACTTATTAACAGAACTGTTCCACTGAAGAGCACAGGCGAAGCAATGGTTGTACAGTTTATTACCGACAGCAGTTTACAGCTCACAGGCTTTAAAGCTGATGTATCTTTTGGTTTATCAGAAACAGTTGGATGTGGTGGTAAAATAGACATAAGTGATGGTAAGGTTCACACTTTCAAATCCCCCTTAATACAAAACAAGGTAGTATATGAAAACTACTTAGATTGTGATTGGGAAATTCAGTCTTCAGATGATACATACATAAAACTCGAATTTTTATCCTTCCATATTTCTTCCTGCAGCGATGTCAACCAAACTGCTTTGGGTTACAGTAAATGTGATTGTGATTATGTACAAATTAAAAATGGACTTTTTCCAAACAGTTTGACGATAGGAACATATTGCGGGCACGTTATTCCAAATCCTGTGATTTCATCTGGAAATCAAATGAACGTTAAACTTTCAACGGATGGAGAAATAGCCAGCTCAGGCTTCGAAGCCAGATTGGTTGCACTACCCAGTATTTGTGGTCAATCTCAATTTGTTGTCACTGGTACTAACCAGGAAATAAAATCTCCAGGATACGATGCAGGTTCAATACCAAGTGGAACACACTGTTCATATTTATTAGATGCTAGTGATAATATGTATTCGACAATTCGTTTATCCATCACCACTGATTTACAACAAGCGTCTGAAGACTCAAAACGTTGTACCGCAGACAAACTGCTGATAACAAGCTTTAACAGCAACAGCAATATTACACAAGGAAAACATTTTGTCATGCACACTGAAACCAATGATTTCTTTTCGCGGTCATTTTTGTATGAAATAACGGTTCCTAACAAATTTGAACTGTGTGGCTCTCACAAATCTTATGATATCTACGTTTCCGGTAGTCTATCTATAAATTTAATATCATCTCCAGTGACCGATTCATCCATACATAGAGGAGTAAAAATAGATTTTTCATATGCAGGATATTGTAGTAGAAACTATACTGGGACTCAGGGAAGAATTAAATCAGATCACGATGTTAAAAATGCTAATAAAGCTGATTGTTATACGCTCATCACTGCCCCCGAAAACCATACGATATCACTATATTTCATAAATGTTGTACCAGACTATTGGGATGAAGACAGTCACCTCAACATTCTTGATGGTAATAATACAAGTTCACCAACTTTGCTTACTATAAAGACTAACTATTTTGCTAGTAATCCTGTATTTTCAACTAGTAGATATATTATGCTTTATGATCTTCTATCTAATAAGCCACACTCAATATACGACAGAATTACGTATGATATAATTTTTGTAACTACTGACAAAGGCAAAGGCTGCGGTGGAAAGATTACTAATGAAATTGGTAAAGTAACAAGTCCTCTTTATCCCGAAATCTATAGACGTAAGGCATCATGCGAATGGGAATTAGAAACCCCTCCAGGTACAAAATTAGTATTGAAGTTTGAGCAATTTGATATGGGAGTTAATTGTGACGAAAATTATATTCAGCTCGTTGATAGTAACGGTAACATAGTATCGACGTATTGTTCCGAAACTCCAGCTGATTATACTAGTCCAGATAATTTTGTTAAGATCGTTATGTCCACAACTGTCAACAATGGTGGTACAGGATGGGTCGCTATTTTCGCAGGCAGCGAAGTCATCTCCTTAAACTAGACTCGTAGTCCCGGTGGTCACAGACTTTACTAAGCTTAATATTATAACCGAGACTTTAACTAATGAATTTATTTCTGTAAATAGGACGCATCTGTAACTTTGTGCTAATGGAAGTGGGAAAAATGACTTGTCAGCATACAACTCGGGATCTTTTTTTTTTAATCGGTTAACCTTTTAATCCAATATTAGATTATATATTTGTACGACTGTCACTGCGGGCTTCGACAAGTCACTCACCTCACTTCAGCTAGCACAAGGTATAGATCCACCCTGTAGATACCTGGTACACAAAACTAAGAAAAACAGAATGTACATAGGTTAAGATTCAAATAAATGTAACGAGCATGGACAAAATATTGTATTATCTATACTAGCTAAAATTAAAAAAACAATACTGTAAATCTGTCAGATAATTTATTTATTAAACTTTATGCACATAAATGGTACAATTGTATTATTTTTCACCTACTGTTATGTATTACTTTTTTAGATTAAAATGCATAGGCTGCCCGCACATAACAAATAGTATTAACAAGACTTGTGAAAAGTAAGTGAAGAAGTGCATTATGAGATACATTTTTATATATACAGGGTGTCCCAAAACTATGCGACATGAACGGGAAGTTCCTTAAATATAAGAGATAGATATTTTGCTGAAAGGAAACATAATTTTATTTTTGACGTTTAATAATACTGTATTCACAGTTTTTTTCGTAAATTGTATTTTATTGTGTTTCGTATTTTATTAACTTGCTGATCCGTGCAACTTCGTGTGCGTCATAAAGAAGTTCAGACAGTACTTGTGATTCTGTCGCGTTATTATTATAGGACCGGCGGCAGGCGAACCAATTCTTTGCGTTTTTATACCCGTGATAATTTCTCAATAAAATATCCAATTGAAATAAAACATCATTTGGATCATCGTTTATACATATTTTTAGTATTTAGTATAGTTTTATGATAAAGATTTATAAAAATATTAGGTTTTTATAAAAATCTAACTCAACAATTTTTGATTTTTTAAAGCTCTTTATACAAACGGCAGTGATTCTGAGTTCAGTTTCGTCATGTAGCTAAAAATAACGAACACAGGTGATAATATGAGTCCACAAAAAACATATTACCTATACGTGTTTATGAAAAACTTTATTACTACATAACAAAACAACCAATTTTGGTTCCTTCCGAATTGAGTGGTTAAGTGACAGTGGCAGAAATTGCTTGTTGCCGGCAACCATGCCATAAAAACAAAAATAATTACAAAACATTTGACAAATGACAGTTAACGTAACGTCATATTCATGATAAATTTTTATTTTGTTCGGCGAATTTTTAACCAAATAATGTAAATCAATGAAATACTTACACGTAAGCCCTGAAATTACAATAATTTTAATAAGAATACTCCAAAAAGTTACTGCCAATGAATTACTTAAATATAAAGATATATAAAACTTAATGAAAGTTACATTAAACAACGTAAAGCTGAAAGATATATGATGGACCTCATAGCGGTATTCGTGGCGACGTTTTTATACGGCTCTGTTTTAGCTTTAGCTTTTCTTATTTTGGTAAGTACACTAATATTTTAGTGAGATAGATGCTTATCGGTGAAAACCCCGTGCCTGTTGTTATAAAAATTTCATCTTTCAACATTATAAAAAGTGGAATTTTGAAATGCCTCATACAAGGAAAGTACTGTTAATAATTATACCGATTTTTTTTGTTAGGAACCATTCTTTTGAAGAAATACAACTGTAAATTTATAGCTTCGTTAATTTTCAGCTTGCCATAATACTATACATAGTAACAGACAAGTACCCTGTCGTAGAAAGATTAAAAGAAGAGGAATTTTATAATGATCCCGTTACAAACAAGAAATTGAAATTCCCTTCAATATCTGAAGAACAGTCTGTTAATCTGAGTGTGGTTGTTCCTGCTTACAATGAACAGGAAAGATGTAAGTAGAACTGCAATATGAAGACTGAATATACACGACAAAGACTATATACATATACAGTCGAACCTCAATAAGTCCAAGGGAAACACAAAATATTTTAAGTTAAAGAGGTTTTTAAGTTACTGAGGTTTGAGTTATCAAGGTTCTACTGCACATAGACTTTTTACTGATTATACTTGAAATACTCTAAGGAATGTACTCCATTTTTTAGATAAATAATTGCTACTGTACTATAACAACCCATTACTACCTACTGCTGGGTGAACCCAGACCTTCAGGTCTCCTTAGTAGTCCACCATGCTTTCCTAATGCAGATTACAAGTCTTCAAATATCTTGATACCTCCCATGCAAGTTGTTGTATCTCCAAAACTGCAAATTTACAGTAGAGCGTTTCAAAGTTCTTTAAATAATTTTCGAAAAGAAATTTCAAAAAGATGTAACAATAAATGCAGATTTTGGTTCACTTTGAATCTTTGAGATACAACAACTTACATGGGAGGTATCAATCTTAATTTTTGGATTACAATTCCTTTTCCACACAAAATTTACCTTCACCATTTTAGCCAGTGGTTTTACCTTATAATTACTACAACTACATAATAAATCATTAATAAATAGATTGGCTCTAACTTCTCGATTCAACACAACTTCATTATAATATTTCAGCTTTATAATTTTTTAATGTGTTTTTCCACAGTGCCTCCAATGCTGGACGAAACAATTGAATTCTTAGAAAGCAGGCAAAAGAAAATACCTTCATTTAAATATGAAATAATTGTAGTAAGTGATGGAAGTAGAGACAGGACTGTGGATGTAGCTAGCACTTATTCCGAAAAGTATGGAAGTGATAAAGTGAAATGTCTCGAATTGATTAAGAATAGGGGTAAAGGAGGAGCAGTAAGATTGGTAAAGTTTGTACTTTTTTATGAAACGCATATAATGTAACTGACCTCATATTGTAATACTAGATGACCCTCGCAACTTCGTCTGCGTCACAAAGGGGTTCAAACAGTACTCTTAATGCTGTTGCGATATTATTTGCGCGGCCCGGGGAGTATTCATGTTTTACACTCGTAATAACTTCTAAACGAAAAGTCCGATTGGAATAAAACAAAAAGTAATTTACTTCTACATTAATACTCTTGATAACATAATACTTTATTTGGATAAGGATTAATATAACAATACTAATTTAATGTTAAATTCATTCTTCGGACGAATTATTTTTTTTTTTAACATAAAAGCAGTTGTTGTGACTAAACTATGATAGTTAGATATATACTGTCGCGGACTTTTTTGTTTGTCTTCAAAAGACCTAAAAACCCGTAGTACATTATTTTGTTCTATTGTCAATAGTTTTTGCAACGCATAAATAGGTTTTCAATTATTCACTTGTGTTACATATTCGATATTTTCATACGGATCCCTAATTTTTTTTCAAAATAAAATATAGCCTATAACCTTCCTCGATAAATGGACTTTCCAAAAGTGAAAGAATTTTTGAAATCGGACCAGTAGATCCTGAGATTAGCGCGTTCAAACAAACAAACAAACTCTTCAGCTTTATAATATTAGTATAGATTCATTGCAAATAAAAAAATATGTATTGGTTAGTTCTGAACAGCAAAATAGCTTTCTAAAGAAAGTGTAAAATTTTCTTGATTTTATCATACTCTGATTGAGTAAAATGACATCTGAGAAATACCATGGATTGGAAGAAATACATAAACAAGACAATGAATTCGTTTTTAGTTGAAAAATTGTAATTTTTTTTTTGGTTGTATGTAAATTTATTCAGTCTTCTGTGGCCATGAAAATATAAAAAACATAGCATAGATGCTGAATAATGAACACATTATTTTAATTTTAACAAAAATCATAATGTGAATTTGTTCTTAGTGTTGTTGCTACTAATAATAGATATCATTATTTCAGGGTGTACAAAGCTGTAGAGGCGCAACAATTCTATTTGCTGACGCAGATGGTGCGTCGAAGTTTGAAGACTTAACAAAACTAGAAGCGGCACTCAAAGATATTGTTAAGTTTGATCCTATGACAGATCCTAACAATATAAGTAATACTCTAGGCATGGCAATTGGTTCAAGAGCACATTTAGAAGAGGAATCTTTAGCAAATAGAAGTATTTTTAGGTAATACTCTGATTTCAAAAATCACAAATGGTTATCTGTCTTTCAATAGTGCTAAATACTTACGGGTTTTTTTTTCATTCGCCTTCTACATTATATTACAGATCTCTACTCTTTTTTGTTTATCATCATACTATCCCTTAGCTATACTTCAAATTTAATTTATATATTAAAATGTTGTTGGTTTATGTTACAGAAATATTCTAATGTATGGATTTCATTTCCTGGTATGGCTGTTCACGGTAAAAGGCATCAGGGACACTCAGTGCGGCTTCAAGCTATTTACAAGAGAAGCTGCAAGAGTATGCTTTGATAGTTTACATGTTAACAGATGGTAAGGGATGTTATCATTGTTTGAACAGATTACTGCGTATTTCAAGTACTACAAAACAATTGAAGTTACAATAAACATAGATTTGCAGGCATAAACAGCTTCTATTCGCAGTAATTTAAAAACTCGACTGGGAAATATTTTTTTTATTTTAGATAAATATTATAAAGCTGAAGAGTTTGTTTGTTTGTTTGAACGCGCTAATCTCAGAAACTACCGGTCCGATTTTAAAAATTCTTTCACTGTTGGAATGTGTTATAGGCTATATTTTATTTTTAAAAAATTAGGGATCCGTATGAAAATATCTAATTTGTAAGCCAAGGTGAAATATCGAAAACCTATTTATGCGTACGCTGCAAAAACTATTGACAATAGAACAAAATTATGTACTACGGGTTTTTAGGTCTCAGTAAGACTAACAAAAAAGTCCGCGAGAGCATATATCTATACTAATATTATAAAGCTGAAGAGTTTGTTTGTTTGTTTGTTTGAACGCGCTAATCTCAGGATCTACTGGTCCGATTTCAAAAATTCTTTCTCTGTTGGAAAGTCCATTTATCGAGGAAGGTTATAGGCTATATTTTATTTTCAAAAAAATTAGGGATCCGCATGAAAATATCGAATATGTAACAAAAGGTGAAAAATCGAAAACCTATTTATGCGTACGCTGCAAAAACTATTGACAATAGAATAAAATGATGTACTACGGGTTTTTAGGTCTTTTGGAGACAAACAAAAAAGTCCGCGACAGTATATATCTAACTATCATAGTTTAGTCACAATAACCACTTTTATGTTTTTAAAATTTAATATTTCGTTCCGAGATTGAATTTAACGTTAAATGAGTATCGTTATATTAACCCTTATCCAAATTAAGTATTTTGTTATCAAGAGTATTAATGTAGAATGAAATTACTTTTTGTTTTATTCCAATCGGACTTTTCGTTTAGAAGTTATTACGAGTATAAAACGCAATGAATGTGTGGGACTCAGCGAGCCGCGAAAATAATAACTCGACGGCATTGCGAGTACTGTTTGAACTCCTTTATGACGCAGACAAAGTTGCGAGGGTCATCTAGTCTAACTATAATAGTCTAGTCACAACAACTGCTTTTATGTTCAAAAAAAAATTTAATTCGTCCGAAGAATGAATTTAACGTTAAATTAGTATTGTTATATTAATCCTTATCCAAAAAAAGTATTATGTTATCAAGAGTATTAATTTAAAAGTAAATTACTGTTTGTTTTGTTCTAATCGGACTTTTCGTTGAGAAGTTATTACGAGTATAAACGCAATGAATACCACGCAGAACCCACGCGGGTCGCGCAAATAATGTCGCGACAACATTGCGAGTACTGTTTGATCTCCTTTGTGACGCAGACGAAGTTGCGAGGGTCATCTAGTTTTAGATAACTGGCAAAATACTTTGTTAGTTACTGAATTTGAAGGGAAAAATATTTCTAACATTTTTTTTACATTATTAGTGCAAACGTGAAAATTATATGAATATTTCGCTTAATAATTTCAGGGCATTTGATGTCGAGTTATTGTATATTGCACAACAATTAAACATTCCAATATCTGAGATAACAGTCAGGTGGACCGAGATAGAAGGCTCAAAAGTCACGCCAATCATCTCCTGGATACAAATGGGTTGCGACTTGGGACTCATCTGGCTAAAATATACTATAGGAGCGTGGAAAATAAAAAGTGAAAAAAGAGAATGATATATATTTTTAAAAATCATTTATTATACATTTATAAATTACATTGAGTAATATAAGGTTAATTTAAATTCCCACGAGTTTTATTTTGAACATAGTTTTACAATTGTTCATTGGAGTACGTGGACAGAAATTGTGACTAAACTTAACCACAAATCGGCAGATAGCAAAAATTGTAGTACTAAATATTTATTCTGAATCTGAATAGAAACCTTAAACCCTAAGAGCATTTTACTTTACAAAAAAACAATTAATCGAATTTGGCAGACAGAGAAAGCTAGAGCCATTTTTTTTTTCAAAAGTAAGCCAATTCCAAATTCAGTTACCAAAATAGTAACAAAACAGTTTTAAGCTAGCATATTCAACATCAAAAGCAAGTCTTATACTATGATTAATATAAAACTAAGTGTATACACAAATTTCACAAATGTAAGTTTCAATAGTTTTAAATATTTCGTGAAACTAATAATATTTACTATTGGTGGAAATACTTAAAAATAAATGTAGTACAGTACAATATGAAGATATTCTGATGTTTAAATTATATTAGAAATGACAAACTATGGAACAATCAGACTTCAGATAAGTTCGTCAACAGTTACAATTATCTTATAGTTACTCGGACCTTATATTTATAGAAGTAGATATTTAATATAATATATAGTATAATAGTAAACTAGTAGTATAATAGATTAATTATCTTCGTACAGCATATACTATAGCATACAATTAATATTTTAGAGGTGGATTTTCCTTATTTCGAAATTACAAACATACAGAGCTCTATAGTTTTATCAAGAAAATTTTAGTGAATATTATTATTATCATTACAAAATTGATTCTTTTATATCTTCATGAAAATTCTACATCCTTTTCATAGGAATAACTGAAGAAAATAAGTTTTCATTAAAATATCCGAGTTTATTTTAAAGTGCTTCAAACAAATATTAATGGATCTAATAAAACAAAACAGGCTTTGTAATTAAATGCTCGTTTTGCTTGAGCAATGTTGTTTCTCTACTCTTGCATTAATAATTTGGCGCTCCAGGGTTGAGCAATTCATAATTTGACATACAAGTGATGTTTATAAATTTCCAAATACCTATTTATTTTAAAGCAATTTACTTTCTATTTTAGATAATAGCATAATGATGGCAATCACAAAGTCTTATTTTATTCCCAATCCATTAGAATATTTAGTACAACTAAAGAATCGAATATTTAAGCTCAGAAGATCACTCTCATAATTTAAATTAAACGTACTTAACTTTTATGTACCTTATGTGGACAGATGAACTAAAACGATCTTCGCTCGTTTACGGCCAACACTGGCGGACAAAAAATATTTTCCAATTAATAAAAAAACTAAATTAATAATAATTTTAAAGAAGAGATTCTAGTGATTCTAAATAAGTTCAAGTCTCCACAAAAAGTGATCGTAAGCATTATTGAAATACTGTAGGTGAATTAAAATTGATGCAATTTTTTTTTTTGTTAGGACAAAGCAAGTTATCCATGGAATGATAATATCACAAGTTTTATCTTGACGATGGTTCGACGAGATGTGCGAATGGCGCAAAATAAGGGTACTTCAAATTTTGGATAAAACTTTTCACATAGTTCCATTTCTTCAATGTTTATTATGAGGGATTATTTTTTCTTTTGGCATAAAAATACAGGGTGGTATTTTTTTTTTAATTATTAGTTTAATTTCAAACGAATGAATTTTGAAAAAATCTTTGAATGCCAAAAATGAAATAATGTTTCCTTTCAGCAAAAAATCCTATCTGCAATATATAAAGTACTTCCCATTCGTGTCGCGTAGGCTTGGGACACCCTGTATAGTGCCAATATAAAACGTGCTATTTTGGAAGACTGCTAATGTATACGATTTTTAGCTCTATAACATCTTACATTTTTGTTTATAACATTATTTTATACAAACTGTTATAATTTTTTCAGAAGAAAATTATTAATTATTTAAAAATGTTCAACTAAATAACCACCATTCATTAATTATTATTAGAAAATTGTGCGTAAGATTTTATATTAATTATTATACATAGTTCCAATCATTTTTCATATATTTACAAGAGTATTTTTTTTATTTTGTAAAACCGACACCTAGTTAATACTGCTTTATATTTAACAGAATTATTAAGCAATAGCCGTCCACCAATTAACTAAATTTACAAAAAATTAAAGGCAACTTGTATCCAAATTTCCATGACAAGAAAACCTCTTTTTACTTCAGACTTTTAGCCGAGAATTTGTTTATAACCAATTGTCTTTTATAACAAAATTTAATAAATATAATCACAGTATATCATATTATTATTATGGACAATTTAATGTTTTTTAAAATAAAAGTAATGACTTTAAAAAAACCCTGATATCAGTTATTTACAATAACTTCATGAACACTGCTCATGATTATAATTAGATAAAAATAGTATTATATTCATTTTTAGCATTAAAAATAATACAATATAAAATAATAACAATTTTTTTTCTTTGTAATGAAATTAAATGTACATTTATGAGTGCTTTAATAAGTGTCGGTATCTACAGTGGATGCATGTATATTTTTATCAAATACTTCCACTTTAGATTATTATTAATGGTGTACAATCTATCCTTTAATAATATGGAAGGCGATAACTAAAAAATGCTTTGGTTTTTCCACAGGAAAGTTATAAAAACCCTGAAATTAGCATTAATTTCAAGGTTTTTACAACCTCAACTAAAGAAGGAATGAATCATCCAATAATTATGTCCTATACCCTATAAGAATACTAATATAATTATACATGCATTTCGAATGATCAAAATATTTGCATTTATCATGTAAATATTTGCAAAATACAAATATTAACAGATAGTGTTATCATATTTGCAAGCTTCACAATTTATACCTTTAATCCGAAAACCATTTTAAGAAATTGTTCGTAATGTATTGTGATGACGCCATCTTGATCCGAGTCATACTGTCGAAAAGCTGATGTCAGAGTCTGCGAAAAAAAATTATAAACAATTGAGCTTGATATCACCATACACATAATAATGAAATTAAAATTAGAGATAGATAAAGTCAATCTATGAGAAGTACACGAGTAGAAAAGAGAGCCATGAGTAGAATATTCTAGTGAGCCAATCTTTTAGATGACTCGTATGTGAAATTAAAATCAGTTTTGATCTCAAAGAATCATAACTTAAGTTCAAAAAATCTATCAGTAGTTTATACAGAAATAGTTTATATTTTAGCTGATATAATTTATTTTATATTATCTATTATACTCTTACATCTTTTCTTATGTGCTTATTCTTATGTGCTTATTATTAGAATTATAATAATTTGTAAATTATAATAATACTGAGTGTTTGTAATACAAAAATTACCCTTTTTCTTGGATAAATTAAATTTTTGATATTATAAATTTAATACAATTTAGAAATGATCTGTGATTGCAATAAAAAAAAAAAAAAAAATACAGATGTCATCTCAGAAAACCACAAGCTGTTTGATAGGTCAACTGTGAAACTCGATAATACCGTGAACTACAAGGCCATCACAAGGTTTCAATGCATACAATAATTACAATAAGTTTCATTGTAGAAATAAATCAGTATTTGAAATTCTTTGAAAACCCTGTATGAAGTTGAAATGTTACAGGTGTTAACAAAAGTATTATTTAGTCAAAGCTTTTTTTTTTAATTATTATTTGGGAGCCTTGTCAGCTTCTTTAGTCAAATCTTACAACTAAGTTTTTATTGATTGAAAATAAATGAGAGAGATTTCTAATTTGATACAAATATGGCATTAAAATTTACCAAATCATAAGAAACATTCATTGTTACTTACATAAAGTGTAACACAGCATTGTATGAAGTCGTCAAATAAAATAGTTCCTCTGCCGAATCTATCGAACTTCTGCACCATTATGCCAACAACCTCATCAGACAGCCTGTATCCGAAAGCTGTGAGTGCATTCTTCAATTCCATTTTGTCAATATTTCCCGAATTATCACGATCGAATGACCGGAAACAATTTTGCCAGTCCGATACATATTTCCAAAGCGCACCGAAATCTTCAAACGATATCACTCCTCTGTTTTGTTTGTCAAACATACCTATGAAAAATATTTCACTTATCAATAGGATTAAACCGGCAGATAAAGTTAATTTACGACAGTGTAATATAACTTTTCATTGTAGCTATAAGTAATCTATACTAATATTACAAAAAGACAATGTAGTAATGTTGTAGACCTTTAGCTCTACATAAACAGTTTCTTTTACAAATATGAAGTTACATTATTAGTGACTGTCGTATGGTTTATCGTAATTCTAAAATTAAAAATGCATTTTTGTAGTGTTCTTGTGATGCGGATGATGTTGCATCAGTCAGCAAGTCTTGTACAAAGTATAGAAATTAAAACATAATTGTTCATTACATATTACTACTAGCTGGATAGAAACTAAAACTAAGAAGGAAAAATAACTTCAACATATTTTAATCTAAGTAATTGTACTAAACTTAAAGATGCATACCAATCATAAGTCGCACAGTTTCAGGGTTGAATGGATTCCATGTTCCATTGGATAAGGCCTGTTGTAACTCATCAGCAGAAATATAGCCGCTTCGGTCCTTATCCACACTGAAAATACAAAATTAATATCATGTAGAATTCAAACCTATAATTATTTTCTTCATTTTATTTTTATTACCTTCTGAAGATGTTCCACAAGAAGTCTCTGCTTGGCATTGGTGATTGGAAAGTCATTTTGAACTGAAAGAAAACTGTTACTGAGTCATGGACTGACAAAAACACAAACACTTATTGCACAATATTTTCCTAAGAAATCGCTGTTATTTATCAAAACTATTTAATTATTAATTGTTAGTGATATAAAAGGCACAATATTTTTCAAAAATTATTGTTTAAAAAAGGAAAATATGGAAAACATCTGTCCTAAACGTAGGTTTCTTAAAAATTAGACGATTGGAGCTTTCGTTTAAGTTTTTAAAATCATAACACGTTTAAAAAACAAAAAGTTTTTGACTTACATTTCTGGATCCTTTTATACGGGAGGCAGTAATGTACGTCCCCATATTGTACGACCCGATAATGCACGACCCAGTATTTGGCGTCCAAATATTGCACAGGCCCGGAATCCGTGTACAAACAAAGCAATGTTTGTACACCAATTCTCGGGTCGGCAATTATTGGCACGGGTGCGGAATCCGTGTACAAACAAACTCCGCTATTGGTCAGCTAATCTGGTCTCTTATTGGTCAATAAATTATTCTGTTCTTTTTGGTTTGAGGTTCGTTTACATTCAGGTTTGGATTACTTGACGACAGGGTAGAAGACCCAAATTTTAATGACTTGATAAAATTACGTTTTAAATTTTAAAATAACATTTTCTTTTCCTTTACGTAGGACTAGTTTTTGTAATTTTAATTATTAAAATTCTTATGTTTTTTTGTTGTATAGGGTCCCCGACCCACCGTCACTTTAAATTGAGTAGATGTGACGAAGAAGTTTAAAAGTTACTATTTCATATATTTTTCTTCTTCAATATATATTTTTATTACAGGGGAAAATTGTTTTTCAAGATATCTTGTGATGTTTACAAAATTTAAAATTAAATGTTTATATCTTCCAAGTTTTATGGGAATCGATATGATCATACTGAACTTGCATTATTAATTAAAATTTTAATTACTGTGAAGTATATTTAATCGAATGTTTTTTAAATTAATACTTTATGTTAATATATTGTGAAACAATATCATTAGTTACTTTTATTTGTAAGCAAAGAGGTTCAACATCTACATCAGATTTTTCTTCAAAACTAAAGAAAACCAACCACTTCTTGCTTAACAAATCACATAGAACTTCCATAATTCATTATTTTATAACCTGAAATGGTAAAGAACTGAATTGAGCGATAATACTTATTTCTACATTGTTTTATAATGTCAGGGTAAAATACAGACGAAAAGTTTGTAAGCTTTTTCCTATCAAATGCTATATGAGGATAAGTGTCCCACCAAAACTGTTTTTGGCCGAAACTTACTTATAATGTTTAATCAAACATTTCACATTGTTCCTTTTGGTTAAGATATTATATTTATTTGCTACAATTATTCCTAATTAACCGTTCTATCGATTGGCATCATAAAATACAGGTTGTGGATTTTTGCCGATTTTGTTAGTAAAGTTCGATTTTTAAAACAAACATCAAAATTAAATGATGTTTCGTTTCAGCAAAACATCCTATCTCTAACATTTAAGGTACTTCCCGTTCATGTCGCATAGTTTTGGGACATCCCTTGGAGGATGTCCCTTGGCATGCAACAAAACGAAAAACAAAACAAAGTTGTTCACATTCACGCCCATTCTTTTTACAAATTACAAATAAATTATTGTGAACTTAAAATTGATCAACATTGTGTGCTTTTCTCGAAAGGAAAATTACGAAATTCAAATTTAGTCACTAAATTTTATTAAACGAGTATTAAATAAAAAAATATATCCCGCGTGCTTAACGTAGCGGGCGGAATCGCACTAAAACTTCCGACAGCTCACTCAGCGTCCGAACCCCGGTCGAGGCCAGAACCCAGCTCGCGGTTATGCAGGACGACGCGACGCGTTACGGACTACGCACTCATACCCGTCGTGCAGTCTCCTTTCCCGTCGCACCGTCCCGCAGCTGAAAATAACTCCTATCGTTATTTTTAATGTTATAATACTCGTAGTATGTTATATGCGTTAGGCTTACGAATATGGAAACAAATCCACTCTACTGGGAACGGCAACCAAATTGGTTTGTTTACTTTTGCGAAGTCTGTGTGTCAGGAGCCAAAATTGAGCACAGTTCTAAACTTTGTTTTGTTTACATTTTTTAATCGTCTCATATTTTACGGAGATACTATATTTTTTTGCTGAAAATGAAATACAGCGTAGTTTGATAAAAAAGAATTTACAAAAATATGAGGTTTCATTAAAAATCAAAATTAATCTTTATTGGAAAAAAAATGATTTTAAAAAGAGGCTCAAACAGGGTAGGGATTCCGAACGAAGTCCCCAGTTTTGCCATCTAGCGAAAAGTGACGTTCCCAGTTGAGTGGTTATGAGTACTTTTTTGAAATCAATCTCAATTAGCGACTATGTTTTTTATTAAGTAGTGATTTTTAGAACTTATATTATTATTTAGTAGTGTTGACTGTACTTTTAACCAGTTTGAAAAATACTTATACCTACAATAACTAAACGCATCATTGTTAATCATCCCAAAAAAACTGTTAGTAACATCAAAACGCAAAGCATCTTTTTTCAAACCAAAACATTGAATTATCGACTTTTAAAATCGATAGAAAAGAATTCCATTCGTGATAGGTATTTTATCATCAACGGACTCATTTCATGTTGCAATATTAAATTTACGCAATATACGTGTGATTAATTATGTTTTATAAGAGTTATTAAAAACCGCTTAAGCATTTGTACTTGTTTCTTTAAATAACGAATATGACTTGCGAGATTCAGAATCTGAATGGAATCTGATATCATCTACATAAGTTATAGCCCAAGAAATAGTGGCAAATTTTGAGCAGGTATTTGAGGCAATCTGAAAACGTAGTACATACTTCTATTGCTATACCCCAACTCAGAAATGCAGACGGCTGCTGAGTAGCGGGGCTAAACGAATCCCTAAGTTTTTAAAATTTGCCAATATCTCTTAAACCATTATTATCACCTCAGACCACACATTAATTTTGTGAGATAATGGGTGAGCTTATCAATACCAAATACAATACAATAAAATTTCGACGATTATCGACAGTTAATAAAAAAATATCGATATTTTGATATAATATCGATATTTTTTACTCAAGCCTATCTCTATCATAATCTGTGTCTGTGATCATCTGTGATCTTCGTAATCTGTGGTGCTAAACTGAAAATTAAAATTGGAATATTAATATTTGAAGATTAAAATATGAAGAAGAATAAAATGGAGACTTATTAAATGGAATAATCACTGATCCAATTACTTTCCGTTGGAAAATCCTTTTTAAATCTTAACAAAAACCTGCAGCCGCCACTTCTGGACACTGGAAGTTTAATGGATAGATCAACACGTTTTTATGAAGCTCCAGGATTTCTCTAAGCGGTTTGCTCATTTAAATTATTCCTGTGATTCTTCCAGACTTTATAACATTAATTAAGAAATCTTTTGACGACATTACTCAATAAAAAATGGTCAAATTACTTGATTTTTGTGAGAATGACATAACCTGTTCGATTGTACTATTTAATTAAACTACAAGAATTAAACCAAACAGGTGAGCATGAAAATTGTGTAAGTATTATCAGAGGTTTCACATTGTCCAAACAAAGATAATTGTCATGAAATTTTATGTTATGTTACCAACACTCACTTTCAACTACCAGTTGTAATAACCAAACTAGATTTTTGAATTCCAGAGAGTAGCAAAAAACAGTATAATTTTACTAATGTTGTATGTTTTTTAAATAATAATCATTTATTAAACCTAATGATTCTGACGTTATAGTTTTAGAAGACTAAGATATATTAATTTCCCTTTATTTAATTTACTTAATGTTTATGAAAGTCACTGAAGTTTTAGGTGATGAATAATTATTAACATCATCATGTATCATCGCAAAATCTATGAATTGAACCGAAGGTAGTCTTTGCCGGACAAATTCAAGGAAATTAAAATTCTAACTTTAGCGTCCCAGTACATTTATGAAAATGTAATGCATAAAAATATTCATGAATTTCCTAAACTCTCAGATATTCATAATTTTAACACTAGGAACAAACCTAGGCTTGCGTTGCAAGTAAGTAGATTACATAAAATTAGTAATTCTTTCCAGGATTATCTGTAAAGCTTTATAACAAAATCCCAGTGGCTGTTCAAACATTTCGTATAAATAGGTTTAAAAGAGTTATTAAAGAACGGCTATGCAGTAAAGCATATTATAAACTTAATGATTATACAAATTACTGCACAACATGGGAATGAGATGCTCGTACCGTGCCGTTTCAATTGATACATTTGTTAAAAATAATTAAAAAAGTAAAACATATAAAAAAAAACTTCATTTATTAAAAAAAAGACATGCCCGTTGAGTTTTTGCTAGTAGTTTTGGTAGTATTTTTTTTTTATTGACATTCAAAATGTATATTATGTGTCCAGATCAACTTTGAAATAAAATGATTTGACTTTGACTTTGTATCTCTTTCAGGTTTGTTACATTTAGAAACATGAGTCCTGTCCGGTCAAGAATGTGATGTCCAGTAAAATGGATAGTATTAAATTCTTAAGACATTGGAATGGAGGGGGCACCTTGCTCCTTCACATCCAGACCTTGCTGATCCTTGTTTAATATAGTTTTCCTTCCATTTATCTTATGAACTATGCCTTTATACCACCTAAGGTAGGTAAGTTGAAGTGAACCCACAGATGTTTTTTTCATCTTTATCATAGTAATGATTACATAGTAGAATCATAAAAATACTTAATAAAATCTGATAGATAATGTATGAAGTAATACATAACAGCGTTAGTACGCCTGGAGCTAACCTCAAATAATTGCTAATAGTCAATAGTGGCAAAGCTGGCGACACTAAGCTAAATCTATTCTATGTGTTGTTTCTGGATGCTTGAGGATAACTGCAAAGTGAACAATCTCAACAGTCCCAACCTACACCTACACACCTTGAGAAGAATTGGGACTAACAAATTCAGCAGGATTAGCCTATTAAGCCAGTCTTTGTTTTGTGACATGAAATAACTTATTTCCTGCAACATAAATATTCAAATCAGTTCTCTTACACTTAAGTTGTAGAGGGAGAAATAAAAAAAAACAGTTAACTTGATAACCTCTCCTTAGAAAATCAGTTAACAATAGTCGTAGTATTACAAGAATCTTCAATTACTTCCACAGAATACACAAACCAATCCATAGAAGAATAATAGAAACCTTTCCACCAGGCAAGGCTGAGACATCAATCCAAGGTGATAGCCGGAGACATCAGTAAATGCTTACATGGGGATACTAAAACTGACTTCAAAGAATACATCGTGTTATCTGAAAATGTGACAGAGCTGTAAGATTAATTCTGTTCTGAGAATAAATAATATTATGAAACCTATGAAGGTAATTATGAAATAATTAACAAATACACCAGCTTTTGTTTGTGTGGTTTGGCCAACTTTCAATAAGAGGGAGGTCCTCAATTTGTTTGTAGTTTTCTTTTGATTTTGCGTATATTTCTTTTCTATGTGAACCGATTTCGATATTTTTGATTTAGAATCTTTACAATGCAGATATTGGACTGTACCAACCCATTACTGCCCACTGTTGGGCTCAGGTCTCCTCAGAAGAGGGATTAGGCATAGTCCACCATGCTTGCCCAGTGCGGATTGGGGACTTCACATATCTTCAAAGGATTTTTAGAATCCTTTTCTGACATGCAAGTTTCCTCACGATGTTTTCCTTCACCGTTTTTAGCCAGTGGTGTTGTGAAAAATTGCACATAAGTCCAATTGATATTGGACATTATCTCAGAAATTTGATAAAGATAGACTGACTGGTAAATTTTGTACTATTCTAGAAAAATAGAAACCAATCTTTTTTGAAGAGAATCCTTAAGGCTAGACCATAGGTAGCAGTCCTGCTGTGTCTTCTGACAATGCAGAGGTTCATGAGCGACGGTAAGCGCTTACAATCAGGTAGGCCATAAGCTTGTCTGATTACGAGGCAATAAAAAAAAATATTTTTGTAATAAAATATTACTCATGAAGGGAATATTCGAAAAATAAATGTTTCTCATCTCTTAAGAACCAAGTATAGGAACGACAGTTTATTCCAATGTAGAA
Source organism: Trilocha varians (assembly GCA_030269945.2). Lineage (NCBI taxonomy): Eukaryota > Metazoa > Arthropoda > Insecta > Lepidoptera > Bombycidae > Trilocha > Trilocha varians. The sequence continues at coordinate 10,072,370 of AP028265.1, read as the reverse complement.
AATGTTGAAGTTTATTTTATTTTTACTAGGTTAGGAGACATATTATCTAAACTTTCATTAAATTAGTTTTTCAACGAGGCTAAAATAACTAAACAATATTTTCTTAATCCAGAAATACGTCCTCTCAAGAGCTAGACCGTACCACAACTGGACTGCGTGAAGCTCTTAAAGTTCCTGACTTCAGCACCACTGTCCGCTAATTAACAGAGACTGCAATGAACTGGACAAAGTAGATGACTAGCGTAGTAGTCTGGGGTGCTTTACGAGGAAGTGGAGGAGATCTATGAACCTAGTTTGGCAAGTAATATAACAATCTATCACTGCGCAGTTGGGTTCAGACCTACTTAGTATGAGGAGCAAGTTTAGTTCACCATGCCTAATGCAGATTGTGGAATACACATAGATAAATATTAGAAAGATTCTTAAAGGTCTTGGAAATGGTTGATCCGATGTGGTATGTATCCCATATCAACATTAAGCTTGTTTGGAACGTTTGTACTATATTTACTACATTACTAGCCTTTCTTTGCACGCTATTAATTTTATACAATTTTTTAAATTTTTTAATATTATAAAACTGCAGAGTTTGTATGTTTGTTTGAACGCGCTGATCTCAGAAAGTACACCCGATTTCTAAAATCCTTTCAGTGTTGGAAAATCCATTTAGCTAGGAAGGTTATAGGCTATATTTTATTTTGATAACAATTAGGGATCTGTGTGAAAATAACGAATTTGTAAAATAAAGTTGTTGCGAGTGCTGTGAAGCCCCTCGTGACGCAGACGAAGTTGCGCGGGTCATCTAGTATTTTATATCACTAACCTGTTTCTTTTTTTACTGAAAAGACAAGGACAGAACATTAAATAGAAGTTTAGTCATTTCAATTAAGAAGTGTTAACTGACCTGAATTTATGTAATAAAATAGAGATGATTACTTCGATTCGACACCATTATTTAACTTGACTAGGCCTTTGTCTCGGAACTTTCGGGCAGCAGAATGAGTGTCGGTGTAATAGATTATGCCGAAGGATTCGAGCCATAGATCTCAAACAGAAGAACAAGAAATGCTTTCTTTCAAAACTTGATATTATTTTCAGATATAGTCAACAGCTGCTGTCGCCTTGAAGTAATGGCAGCCTCGGCACCAATTGAACACAGGGTTTGGTTGACTCCTGAGGAATCTCAAATCTCGGACTATTCACTTTCAACAATTTTTTTTACATTGAAAAAAACTGCTATATTTTGGAAAAATGTTTTGAAACAACATATTATATTATTTTTTTATCACAAATTAAGTAAATTTTGAATTTACATGTAATCTTATGGAAAAAATGTATAATATTTTGTACTTATAACTCCTATTTATCATAGAAAATATTAAGATACAATTGTTACTAAACTGAGGCAAACATAAAAAACCAATCGTACATAACGTTTTAAATATAAACAACCTATTTTCGAATTCTGTAATTGTAAGTAAATTACAAATACATATAAATGACTTACTTTATATGAAATAATCAAGTGTGAGTTTTTTTGTAATAAGGACTTAGATACATGTCATAACTTAGCAATGTATTGAAAAGTTTTCTATAAATGTCCTTCTAATTTTAATGCTTTAAGGAAAATACATATTAAGTATTAGGAAAATAGTAGATATTGTAAATCAAGAAATGTGTATCGAGTTCTGTTTGAAATTTAATTTTTATATTATATAAATTTATATACAGGGTGTTATAATCCGATGAAACAATATTTTCACAGCAAATAGTATACTTGATGTAGAAGCCATCCACCAACTTTGGGTTTTCTAGGCATAATATATCATAAGTTATAACTAATCAAAACTAAGTGTCAATTCGTGCAGGATCAACCCTACTGTACTGACCTACACCAACAGCTAAAGCCTTAAGCCGGCTAGTCACCTCCTGTATCATAGAACATTGTAATAATACACGGGACAAAAATCAAATTCTAAACAGGATACATTTTTTTTTGCAAGGAAAGCATACTAGTCTTCACCCACCTGATGATACGTGTTTATCTTACTACCGCCCAAAGTTTATTGTTTTTTTTTCTACGTTATAACAAAATATCGACATGATCATATTTTTTAATTAAAAAAAAGAACTATTCGGTATAATATTGCTAGGGGCATAAAGACAAATCTACAAACTTTTGTTGAAATGTACAACGATTTATTTTAAAGGTATTCAATTCAACAGAACTCGTTATTTTGGAGAAGACATCACAATTCCAACTATTTAAAACAAGAAATTAGTTTTTAAATTGTATGAGCACTTCTGAAATTACGATAATTTATTAATAATAATACATATTTTTTTTGAATACTTCCGACACATCTGTATGTGTTTATTCTATGCTAATCCACGTGGACTGAGTCGGTTGCGTCAAACGAAATTTCGGCTTTCACAAAAGACAATAATACGAAGCGCTCTCATTCTATTGGAACAGTCTTAGTTTTGTAAAATGCCGATTTTCTATGATTGGTTGATTAGAAAATGGTATCCGCCCATAAATAAATAAATATCTGCAAACAAATTTGAAAGTGGTTCCGTCGTATTTTTTTGTTTTATTTTTTGAAATTGGAATGAGTGAAATTAAAATAAATCATTCGATGATATTATGTGGTTCGAATAACGCTCGACGAAAAAATTGAGTGAATATCACCCACCCTAAAATTTTTACAACAAAATAAAGTACTTTACACCAAAACATGTACCTACAGTACCTATTAGATTTTCATATGTAAGATGAGAATACAATTGTCAGCTAATAATATTATTCGTTAGCCACGCGAATTCATTTTCTATTAGTAGATTATTAGAGTACGGAACTCTAAAATTGCACCTTATGAAGTTTGCAGTACAAATTAAAACTAAAACTCAAAAATCAGTCAGTAAACTCTTGCATTTCGTCCAAAGTAGTTTATGATAATTTTATTCCTGCCCTGTAATTTTCAATTCAAAAAATATGTCATCACCATACTTGAATGCCGAGTATTACGACACGCTTTTAAGTGTTGGAGCTGCAGATGGAAGCTACCACGGCGGACGCGAACTTTACCGACAACGATACGTGGTCGGTAGACCGCCTTCCGAACAACGAAGACTTCCTTCTTATACGTGTTTTCGGAACTGTGTAGTGCTAAAATGTGCTTTACAAACCTATCTGTGTAGTGCTAAAATTCGTTTCATAAGTGACAGTGTAACAATAAACTTTCCATAACGTTTGTTTGACCATTCATAATTTCTTCATCAACTGACTGAAATTGGGGGCCTCTGAATATATGGCATAAACTATCATTATGAGTACTGAAAATTTAAACGCGAACATCGAAACAATCGACGGACTTAATATCTCGATAATACGGTACATACTTTTACATAAATCTGTAGGTTAAATGTTAGTAGGCAATCTACTTTTTTGTAAAATTTTAATAAATTGTTATAATTTCTGTTTCTGTTTTATTTTCCATTTACTATGAATCGATAGGTAGGTAAGATTTAAAAATAAAGTACTGAAAGTTGGTACGGTGTGGTAGTTTTCACGATATGTTAGGTTATGCAAACACGGTTTCCTTTCTAATAAACTACTTATGACATTCTATTTCATTACCAACGCCTACTGATTGAACATAATTTGATTAGAACAAAACTTACTCATTTTATGTAATGAAGCGAAAGATATAACACATTTTGTATTAGGTATATGACCAGAAAATGCCGCTTATTACTTTTAGGGAGTTCTCAGTTCTTCAATTAAAAACCTTACTTGTAATTTTACCACATGATTAGTACTTAACTAGGATTAGGACTAGATTATTGATTAGTTTTACGGCTGCGGCCGTCGCTGAGTTCGATGACCTTGAGTGTCACTTGTAAATATTGCGCTACGATCGGATGCGCTTGTGTGCTCACGCACACGCACAACACGCTAAATGTAGGTCAGGGTAGGGTTGTCAAAAATAATACAAAATAATATTTTTTTAACTTTGTATGGGAAAATAAAGTGATCGTCTCCGTTTCAAAAGTATGTGTATATGATTTGAAATGTGAAATAGATTAAGCCCTTAAAGTATTGTTTCATCGGATTATAACACCCTGTATAAAGTAACTATTTTGTGAACGACAGAATAAGCCCGGTAAAAGCTCTCGTATGCAGAGTAAATAAACATGTTTAAATTCCTTTATATATACGTACATAATTAATAGTAAATAACTCTTACATCAGAAACTTAGGTAAAAATCATATCTGGAAACGAGACTTCGCGAAAACGTGCCATGTACAACGCAGTCTAGTGGTGAATAGCGAAATGAAACGTGGCCATATGGTCGCTCGATCGGACCCTAGATTAAACGGCGCCAAACACGTGTTAGCTCATAGGTTCTAATTAGATGATTTTAGCCCTAAATCTAATTGGAAATGCCTCCAAAGACCTAGGGGACCTAGTTTTTATGTTTTTTGTTTTATTTGACTAACTTAGATTGTTATTTCTCTTATATTTTGTTCTTGAATTAATTTAGAGTCATTAGGGTCTCTCAGGGTCAAAATATGTATGATCTAGGGCTGAAATATATTAATCCGTGTGTAATTAGGTTACTTCTAGCTTATAATGTAAATTTAAAGTAAATATGTAACATAGTTTTTGTGTAAATGAGCAATAATGTCTGCGATTTTTGAAAGTGAATTATATAAGATTTAGGTTTGAGAATAGTCTTATTAGAAAGATGTAAAACCTAACTAGAATAAGCATTAGAATTTTATAGAGTCATAAATGAGGAAATATTAGCATAACTATGTATAGAACATACTAGTTGTATCGCACGCGGCGGCCCAAGCTCGACTGAGCGCAGGGCGACGGGGATATGTGAACATGTTAGAGATAAGTGAATATGTGTAACGTGTAGAATAAGAATAATAATGATGTATGGAAAAGGAAAATAAACTATTCCTTGTATGTTGTAACGGGCCGGTTTCGACGCTCCAGCAGAGGTTCTCGAGATTTCCCTCTCACCACACCTGAAGAAAAGAAGAACTGAAGAAAGCCACTGAAAAGGCTGAACCCCTGCTGCCCCGCACCCCTGCCCGGCCGCAGTACTGAAAAATACGGTGTTTTTATTGGAAGAAATCCCTGCTCCTGCTCTCCTTGGCGGTCCTGTCCCGTGCTCCGGTCTGACGTACCAACCCCAGGGCTATCGAAACGGTGGAGCTGTACCCCTGAACCGGCCAACAACGTGTCGACCAACATCCAGACATGCCAGCCCCAGTCAATTACAGTCCACTGCTCTCCGGCCAGAGCTCCACCCCGTTCATATTTATTAATTATTATTTTGGTAATTATTTATTTATTAAATGTTGAATTTTTTTGTGTTTTTATATCTTGTGTGTATTTTTATGTCTTGAAATTTTACAAACACTATTTTTACCAATTGTTAGTATTATTACAAAGCTATGATCATCTGTATGCAATTATATTATTTTCTCAGTAAAACTACTTTTTGTATGATTTTATAGTAAATAAATTAAATAATTATTCATCATTATTAGTAACAATAAATATGCGTCAATTCATTGATAATATCATACTTATAAAAATTAAAAAACTAAGTAAGTAGTTTCGACAAGGAATAAAAGGCTTTTCATTTAACACATTTATTAAAACATTCATAATGAGCATTTATGGTAGTAAAATATAAGAACTCAACATTTGTTTATTTATTATGTAGGTATTGAGAAATATTTATTTATTAGTTGATAGACTATGCCTTATCCTTCTTCTGTGGAGACCTGAGCCCAGCAGTTGGCGGTAATGGATGGCTACATATCATATGGAAAGTTATCAATTATTGTTGCTGACCTGGCCAATATGTCACTCCATTCTCCAACATAAGAGTTTTTTTTGTAATTGATTAGGTTACATAGTACTGCCTACCTGTTATGAGAAAATTATACTTATCAGTTATTTTGATACTCCACTTTTACGGTCCTTGTCTCATCATTATCCATGTTTTATTTTAACTTCAAGAAAACTTGAATATACCAAAATAGTATATATTCATACATCTTCGGACATACTATGGAGATAATCATTTTTATAATCAACACATTGAAGATTTCATCCTTTTGACTAAATTTTCATATTGTATGTAGGCATCTGACTTGCAGAGTAGGGAAATATTGTGAAGGAAACTGTATATCTCCACCACCAAAGCTCGAATCCTTCAATGTGGATATATGTATTTGTACTAATAGGAGAAATCTCACTTTTGAATACTTTAAATATGGGAGTATTTACTGTACTTACCATTGGTTTTAGTTGTAGGAAAACAGTATCATTTCGTCTTTGATACCAACTGACAGAGCGAATACAATAGATTATTATTAAACATTCGGAAAAAACATTAACTTCTCATCTTATCTTTACCGTATGAAAGGCGAATATAAACAATAATTTTGAGGTTACTTTGTATATTTTCATATCAATTGCTGTATTCAAAACCCAAAATTTTCAATGGGATGTCCTATTTTCTAGTCTTTTTGCTTAGTAATACAGATGTGCTTTCCATGGTCTAATAAAACAAAGAGTCTCAGGTTTGTCGGAACCGAAACTTCCCAAAAGAGATCTTCATGTCATCAAATCTTCACTGAGCGTAAGTTAAATAGTAAATACTGCTGCAAAATACTCTCTGCAAGTTCATCTGTTCATAACATTGCCTATTGCTGCTCAGAAGGATTAGTCCAGCAGTCGTTAGTGATTAAACTCTAAATGAGGTTATTTTTCTCCTCAGTTGTTAATTTCCATTTCGTTTTCAGTCCACTGCACTATTAATTAATACTATGTAGTAAGAACAGTCCCTCTTGAGAGTATTTTCTAAAAACTAATAATTAAACAAGAAACAATCAATTTTCTCTAAACTGTGATGTAAACAAACAACGTATGTTGGCATTGGCAAGTAGTGAAAACGAAGCATAATCGTCTATGAGAAAACGCTGCTGATTGGCTATTAAGCTGAAAAGCCGCCATCTTGACCATGAATTCCTGGGCTGTGCATTCCGTGGTCGTGCATTATTGGTACGGTCCTGTATTGTACGACCCGATAATTCGTGTACAAGTAATGCACAGCCGCGGAATTGGAAGCCAAACAATGGCTTTTGTTTGTACATGAATTCCGGGTCCGTGCATTCCGTGGTCGTACATTACAGGGACTCTTTTATACCCACAAAACCACTTCTTATCAACTAAATACTAATAAATAAAGATAAATGTTAAATTTCTGTTCGCCTTTCGGATATTCCACAGATTATAGAGAGTAAGATTATGAGGAAAAGGGGATTCTACAGAACCCAATTTCAACGTCAGTCTTTAGTGATGCGACTCGATTCACAACTCGAATCGAGTCATTTTAAACTTGATATGAATTGATAGCGGAGTCGGCGATCCACGGACCGTCTACGTCGGACCTTCTGTTTTGCCAGCACAACACATCGTTCGTTGTACTATATCCGAGGATGTCGAACTCGCTCTTTTTTAATTTCAGTTTGTTTATGAGAATCTTTTTTAGTGAAATATACAGATTTGACGTGTTCTGTACATTGCTATCATTAAAAAATAGTATTAAAACGATACCAAACACAATTAAAAATTATCGAGCCCAGAGACATAAATAATGAAAAAAATAAAGTAAAATAACATAACTAGCAGTTGGTTCACTAGGCAAGCCTGTATCGAGACAGCTTAAAAACCGGGTTAACACAAATATAATTATTTCAATTGTTTTGCCTCTAAACAATGGAAATCGATTTCATCATATATAAATGAATTCATCGTAATTTCTACGTGGGCACATCCCCAATTTTTATTCCAGTTGACGTTTGACGCTATAGAAACGTCCGTGAAAAACAGACAACTAATTTTCATTAAGACTCCATACATATTGGTCACCCTACTTCAATTTGGTTAACACACTGGATCTCATTTGGCAGACCTACGAGTGAGACTGTTTGATTTTCGCCATTTTGGCGCTGTTAGCAGTACGAAGCAATTTGGAACTAAAATAGAGATAGTGTGCCCGCACACCTAAAATAGTATTGTCAATACTTGTGACAGAAGCAGAGATGGGATTTAATTCATAACAATTTAATTACAATGTTAGAATAAAATAGCAATAATAACGTTTGAGTAGCATGCACTAAAAACTTTTAGATAATGAAATTGTGTTATTTGTATGGGAAGGAGGAATGGGTATATATACCTCCTGGTGCTTACGTCAAGTGAGTTTGTTTCCATGTATTGCGCTAAAAGATATGAAAAAAAGTAGTTTCAGACAGCATCAAGCCTGTAAAAGTATGAAAGAATTTGAATTAATTCATTGCTTATATTATAAATTATAAGACCACCTGAATAGTAGACTTAGGATGTTAAAATTAATATTTTTAACATTATACGATTTTGAAACTTGATCCTAAAATATAATTAAGTTTTTCAAGTACTATTTATCCTAAAATATGCAAGTATTACTTTAGAGAATGTGCTTTTAATTAACACTTTCTTTAACATGCTATTTTTTCAATATCTTTTCCCATATCTCGGTCGAAAGTATTGACAATACTATTGTAGGTGTGCGGGCATGCATATAGTCTGAGGGTACAACATAGATTACACCCTACATAGTTATGAATATGAATGCTTGATATTAAAATGGCGGATGTCCAAAGTAATGAACGTAAAATAAAAGTTATTAAAAGTGAAAAAATTATTAAGAAACGAGCTCGAAATCCTGAAGGTAGTTATTGATTTTTATTTCGTGGATATTTCTGACAATTATCTAATCATACCCGTACATCTGGAATAAAATATCAACGTTATTGTTCTCATTTCGGTGTTCCAATTCTTGACTCTTACTACCTTACTGCTTTTTTGCACTGAACTTTGTGTGTATAAAAGTTATGTCTAAATCGAAATAATCTTTTTATGCTACGTTCTAACAATTAATTTAGAGAAGTAATTACTAATTTCCTTATATTAATAAAAGATGTTAAAATATATTATAGAAGTCGAAATTTGACAGATTCCAATTAAATAAATACCAATTCTGTTTTCAGAATGGCACAAACAAAAACAAAAACGTTTGAGAATAGCCGGCCTAGAATATATAAATGCAAATGGAAAAGTGGTACCACAAAAAAAACCTGGCCCTGACTGCAACTGTCGCCGGAAATGTTTTCAGAGAGTACCAGAAGATGTCAGACTTCGAACTTTTCAAGGGTTCTATTCCATGAAGACACATGATGAACAGAACGCATACTTGTTTGGTTTAATGAGACAGGTCGATGTGAAAAGAAAACGAGTAAAAAACAGCAGTAGAAGAACATGTACATTCGAATATTTTGTAAGAGTCAAAGGAAGGGAGACCCAAGTATGTCAGACTGCTTTTAAAAACATACACGCCATCACAGAAAGAAAAGTCAGAGTATTATGTAAAAAAATGGATGATGGGATCATGTTTCCCAGTGATAATAGAGGGAAGAATAGTCATCGTCGCTCTGGTGAAGTGCGACTGCCATCAGATGTTATTGATCAAATAAAAAATCACATTTACTCAATTGTTCACACTCATAGACTAAAGGATTTCATTCGACTTGACAAGATAGCTGGACTTGAAATCAATATCTCAAAAATGTGGAAAGATTACATAAAAAATTTTGATCCTGATAATTTGTCAGCAACATTACCAAAATCCAAAAGAAATGTTGAAGTGATACCAACAGAGAAATATCACCTTCAGGCAGCTCCTCAACAAGAAACATTTACACCTCTTAATTACCCAGGCAGTGGTCATCTAGTAAATATTGCAGAAAACTACTTTCAAAATCAATATCAGACAACTGCTCTTACTCCTGCGACCAATTTTTATCAAACTCCAAGTGGAGGTCAAGGAATGGGTATATTACTTCAATCTACATCACAACGGCCAACGCAGACTACTACAGCTTACATTGTTCTGCAAACTAAAACAGAGCCAGGTCAGAATGCTACACTAACCATAGACAACAGGCCCATCAATCAAAACAATAACTCATCAAACATCACCAAACAATCAGAGAAAAAAAGAATTAAGAAGGAACGCAAAAAGGGTCCATTGGTAAAACAATGGAGATATAACAACATATTTCATGATGAAATCAATGGGGCTGCTCTGGCTGCCATAAAAACAAGGTTAGGAATGTACTATGCTGAAAGTGATGCTGCAAGAAAAAAGGCAAAGCAAACGAGACCACCGGAGGTTGTAACACAGATGCAGAACCCTCCAGAACAACTGAACCAATTAGAACAGGGAGTCACAATTTACACACACCAACCATAACATTAGTACTTAAGCCTACTGAATAAAGGCCTATAATAGATGATAGTATTCAAAATTGGTTCTAAGAGTGCCTCTCAATAATGTTAGGAACTTTATTTATATTGATCTGAAAACTCGAATGAAATCATTTGAATTGAAAATGTGGGAAAGATGCTTCGCAATAAATTATGGTCTCATGATCCAATGAGATCTTTTAATTGGAGAATATTTTCTGATTTGTATTGTCAATAACAAAATGTATTTGTATAATTTAATAGACATAGATATTATGTATGTTTGCTTTATGTCCCATGTAAATGTTGAGATCTCATGTAAAAATATTTTTTTATGCTTTTATGCTGATTGTAACCAATTGTACTTATAAATTATTTATTAAGGGTGTGCGAATAATTCGAACTCACGAATTATTCGTTCCGAATCGAATACGTATATTCGATTCGAAACTCGAATCGAATAATTTGAAATTCGCCTATTCGAAAAAATTCGAATAATTCGAAAAGTTCGACTATTTTATAGACATCTAGCCCATTAAAGATATTATCTACTAAATACAAATTCTTGTCCTATTTCCGATGCATCGTCGTAGTCAAATTCGATACTATTCGAAATTCAACGAATATTCGAAACTTTTAGAATTATTCGAATATTCGTCGAACTTCGAATAATTCGATTCGAATTTTAATATTCGATTCGATTCGAACGATATTCGCACACCCCTATTATTTATCCAATATAATTTGAAATCATTTTTACTGGAAAAAAATCATGTTCAATAAAGCATTTTCATTTGTATAAAGTTTGCTTTATAACACTATTTTATTGTTTGATTTCACTATAAATTTATTCCTCTCTTGTAGTAAAAAACACTAAGCAGAGTATTTTATGATCCAATTGATAAATTACTTATGCAAGAAAACAATGTCAAAGATTCCATGTATATTCTATTTCATTTCATGGCCCACCTGATGGAAAGTGGTTACTGTCGCTCATGGATCTCTGAAATTCCAGGGCTGATATCTATCACCTACTTAAATAGGACTTTAGGTAATTCAAAGTTTAGAGTGAAGGTACTTAAAATACTTGGATACTTTAGAAAAGGTAGTAAGAAATGAAACAGTATGTTTTTTTTAGTTTTTATTACTTAAATTACGCAGATAGTACACAAGCACCACCCACTTCCTTGATTTTCTTCTCTGCTGATTTTGAGAAGAATTTCGCTTTTACTATAACAGGCTGTTTGGGAAGTTTGCCTTTGCCCAATAACTTGTAGTAACCCTGAAAAGAATAAAAATGCAACTTTATTCCACAACATTCATCTTTTGAAATAATAAATGAGAGTTATAAACAAGAATTGAAGTGTTGCTTAGCAGAAAGAATTAAAAAATTGTTGTTTTTACTTAAATAGGTACTGTAATTGATTGGAACATATTAGTTGCGCTGTATAAATTTATGAGTCACTTTAATTTGTGGAAACTTTGTTGGTCTCTGTATTATTATTATTCATAAGACTATCTGTAACTTTATGACTGTTTGTTTCCCAAATAAATAAATAAGTACTACACAAATTTTGGGACTATATTAATTTTCTATAAAATTGGAAAACTATTGTTATCTAATGTACATCTTGGCTAACTCAACAATTAGACATAGACATCCTTTATTTGTAACAAAAATGGTACAAAACAATAATAAAAAAAAAAATTTAAGGTTTTGAAATAATTTTGAATCAATCTAAGGAACAAGATTTATTTTTGATTTTAGTAATTTCTTATTGGAACAGTATGTAAATAAATTACAATTAGTTTTTGGCAGCAAATATGTAGTAAATAGCAACTGGAAAAACTAACTTATAAACTTTTTTAACTTTAGTTCACCAGAAAAACATCACCACCAAACACCATTATCACTTAAATTTAAAATTCTTCTTGCTATTTATGCCAGCTTAACAATTATGAATAATATACTTACAGCCTTGACAATGTTGATGACTGGTACTTTTCCATCGGTAGCTGACGCATACTTCAGTCTTGTCTGTTCAGAAACTAACGTCCACAGTTTGTCTAAGTTCAGAACTGGACAGAAAATCTTGTTCTTTCTCAAGTGGAAATTTCTCATACCGAGCTGGAATAAAACAAATAATTATAATTAATTTTGAAGTAATAATAATTGTTCATTCATTTATAATAACATTTTCAGGGAAAACGAGACTTTCCATATTTTTAATGTTTCTTTATATAACAAAGTTCTTGAAACTGCACAATAAAATTAGTTGGTTCACCAAAAAATACACCATACTTCACTTGATCAGGTAAATTTAGATTTTGCTGTTTTCATGGAACAACTACTGATGAATAACTTTGAATAACACTGTCATCAAAATTACAGAAAATCGTAATACCTTGCCAAAGTATCCTGGATGGTACTTGTCCATGTTGATTCTGTGATGGTGCTCACCACCAGCGTTACCGCGACCACCGGGATGCTTACGGTGTTTGCCTTAAAACAAAACAATCACTAAGAAAAATGCCGGACTTCATAGGTTATGACTTTGTTTACATTAAAAAGTTTCGTTTTTTTAACATGAAGCTTTCACGAAATCTTGCTGCTACCGATATAATTATAATACCATAATAAATTCTAAACTCAAGTTTTTTGTCATCAGTAGACAAAATAAAATTCTTGAAACTTTTATTTAAATTAAAGTGATAAGTTTCTACTACAAGAATACAATCATTTTAGAAGGATATTTAATTAATATAAATTAAAACTAGCAATACGCTTTCCGGCATCAGTACATAATGTGTTTGTATAGGTTATAGTTTTGTTGATGTCTGCTTTTGTATGATAAACCCGTTAAAATACAATAACTTACCGATACGACCATGTCCATGGCTCACATGTCCTCTCAACTTCCTAGTCTTCTTTTTTGAGGTGGCCTGCAGAAGAACAAGAACATGTAAGGATTGAACTTTGGGCACATTATCTCAAAAATATACGACCCATTAATGTCATTAACACGTAAATAGCACGAACTGAATTGAAAAACACATTTTAATTTTAAGATTTCACTAATATAATTCGATAAAATATTAAAAAATAACACAAACCATGATTGTACGTTCCGACAACTTTTGAAAAAGAAATGTCAGAAAATTTTGACAGCGATTGCCAACCACGGAGTTGCCAGGAGTTGTTGGAGTTTTAAGCCAACTTTACACGTTTGAATTTGTTGTCGTATTCGAATACCTACAAGAATGATACCAAGTATTTCTTTAATCTTTACAATGGAAATGGAATTAAAACATAATTAATGTAGCACAAACAAAATCAATCAAAAAATATGGATATTTATGTGTTATGTCTTTAGAAAACCCATTAAAGATTCTATCCTTGTTCGGTTTGCGACATTGTCTTGAGTTTAACTACGGTACTCATAGTGGCTGTGGCAGTTCCATACATAAAGAATGTAACATTTTTTCTTTTGATTAATGTAGATAATTGTAGTTATAACAATAAGTCCCATCTAATAAAAAGATGTAAAAAATAAATAATAACAAAAATCTTTGAAATTGGTCACATTAATTTTAACATTGAAAAATATCAAATGGAAACTAAACAATGGCAACTCTATTCAGTACGTTTCCAGAAAATGGCAGGATTGTGTGTCGAAGTTATATCTGACACGTATTTTACGAAAAATCGTAAATAGTTTCTAAAAGTTTTGCTATGTTCTATCTTCTTTAAGGTTTTCTCACTAATACTAATCATTAAATATCAAAAATGGACTTCCGCGCTACACTTTTAGCTGCTCAGCGAAATCAACAACAAAAGTCATCTGTGAGTATTATTTACTTTTATGGAAAAATAGACTTTACATGAAATTTTGATGAATAATTGTTGAGGGTCCTGTGTGCTTGAACTCATTGCAACTACGATTTTGTTCCAAATTTCAACTTCTATCAAATATGACCTTGTTCTGATAAAGTTGTGGATCTTTGTTGATTCCCTTTACATTTGAACTTGTTTTTAGGATCAATACTACTACAAAGCGAAGCTCGATCCTTTAAAAAAGGAACAGAGACAAAAAGAAAAGTTATCTGCCAACATACAAAAGTTTTTGGCAAAAAAAGATGAAGAAGAAAATCAAAAAAAAATCGAAGCTCAAAAGAAGAAGGACGAGCTACTGGCCATGCGTGATCCAAAGGCGCTGCGTAAGATACAGAAAACTTTGAAAGTTATAAAATCTGCAAATAAGTCTGTTATTGAGGATATAGACAGAGAAAACACAGCGGTGACATTGACCGGGCCCGAGCAACCTGATCAAGATGACTATGGATACGAGTCACAGGCAGCTGCAGCTATTTATGCTAAAATGATGGAAAAGTACAGTAAAATACCCGAGGAACCAAAGTTCCCAAGTAGTTGTGAGTACTTAATCAATATTAAATATTACACAAAATCATGCAATATACATTAATTTAACAATAATGTTTACAAACTATTGATACAAATTAGAAAAAAAAACATAACTGTGGTTTTTAATAACCACATAGTCCATTACAGTACTCAATCTGAATGAAAATTTCTAGTAAGTAATTACAGAAGTGGTTACAGTTACTTTGTTTCATAACATCACAAAGACACAATTCATATTTTATCAATTGTAAAGACAAGTTAAATTTACAACAATAACAATATAGTTAATTTGAACTTTCACATTTAGATAATTTTGAGATAACTTTATGCATTTTCTTTGACATATTTGCTAGGGCTTTGCCCTTTAAGTTATAACTTGTACTGAAGTCTAAAACATTAGTCCATTAGTTTAAAATCAAATATGGCAGCTATGTGTGTTAATTTTCTATTGTTTTAATGCACACTGTTCTTTTTGTGATTGTGAATGTAGAATCTCATTATTTAGTGATATATTATCAAATATAGAGGAAATGGATTTTTTTTTTAATTCAAAGGTAACTAATATCATCTTATGATCTTAAAGTGCCTAAAAACTTCATAGTTTAAGTCAGCATTTGTAGAAATAATTTGTTGTTACTAAACATTTTTTTATGAAATTCATTTGATGCTTAGTGTCACTTTTCTTTCTATCCATGTAGAGATTAGTCCCATTTTATTTTTCTTTTACTTTTTATATCATTTTATTGTATTCTATAAACACAATAATAGATATGGTGTTTCAAAATATAGTCACAGTTAATTAAAATTACAGTTTTTCATTATGATAAATTACATTTTCTAGTGAAATCTGTGAAGAAAGATTTAAATGGCACAAGAGAAAGAGTTAAAAATGCTCTGCAGCATGAAGATGAACCCGTTCCTCATAAAAGAAGAAGACGCACTGAAAATGGAGGTTTGTTATACATTCACAGTAATTAACTAAAATAATATGTAAATAACTTTATGTAAACTGATAATATTATAATTATTCTCACAAATATTTCTGTCCCAGATTTTTTATTTTCAAAACATACCATCAGCTGGGCCATAGCCTCGTTTATCTACCATGCAATGAAAATATAGATTTTATATAAATTGAGAAACCAATTCTGTATGCATTACTTTCATGAAATAATAATATTATTATTTGTATTTAGAATTTCCTCATATTACAATAAAACATTGGCCATTTTCTATATCTAGGTTCTAGACTAATATTGACATAAGTAAACCAATAAATGTTTTTATTAGCAAGAAATATCAGTAATGCATTAATATTATTGAAAGGATCTACATAACATTTTTTTAAATTACAATACAAACATTGTATTGTATTCTGATAAAAACTTATAATGTATTTTTTTTTTTTTTTTATTGCCATGTAGGCAGATGAGCCAACGGCCCACATTTATAATAGTTAATTGACCTTAAACAGTTCTGTATGACTATAAAATTGTTTGACTTGTTATTTCTTTTCCATATTTACTCTCAAGTCTTGTGATACAAATTAATATATTAAAGGTAGCATCTAGATTAGAAATTGCTTATTTATTGCTTATTAGTTAGGTTCTGGATACTAGGGATTGTAACAATTTTATTTATGTTTTTGAACATTCGTATTCGCAAAAAAATATGCGACTGTTTTGAAAAAGATGTGATAGAACCAAAATACACCTTCCGTTCTCAAGATAATGTTTGAGGGTATTTCCAAAAGAATGTCCAAAAATTTACATTTTCAACATCCCAAATGCCAATGAAATCAATATTAATTTATCATGTTTAATTAATTAGTTTATCATCGGGGATATTTGCATTACAGAAAGGGAAACGAGTCCTCCTTCGAAATACGAACCTGAGAAAAAGAAAGATGAAAAACCTAAAATCAGGAAACCAGCACCCCCTCCGCTTGATTTTAACCAGTTGTTGAAAATCGCCGAACAGAAAAAGAGTGAACCTATAGATATAGCAGCCAAAAAACCTGTGCAAGAAGCAGAACCTGAGAGACCTATGACTAAAAAACAGAAGAAAGAATATGAAGAAGAGATGGCTCGAAGGCAACGTCGTTTGGAGCGGATGGAGGCGGAAAAATCAGGAGGAAAAAGAGGTATTATTATTATTAAGAAGGTAGTCTTCAATGTTAAGTGGTGGTGTGTAAGTTAGTTTTTGATGTAGAGGTTCATAACTGATGATTAGTTACTTTTAGGTACGAAAGTTTTTTTATCCACACTTGCAATAGTAAAATTTTACAAACATTTTGAAATTTTACTTGTAAACCTAGCAGAAATAATTTCAATGTAAAGTATTTTTAAGGAATTACATTTGTCACATAAATTTTATTTGAATTAAATCTTTTACAGTGCAAAAAGAAGAAAGACCAACACACAGAGAAGATAAAGTCAGAGAGTCAGAAAAGGAACGAAAGCCCGAAAGTAGTGGAGGTTTCGGTCGTATACCTAAACTCAGTGATAAAAATGCCAGTAAAAGCTCATCTTCACGGCCTCAACCGCAACCAGAAAGAGAAAGAAAGAGAGAAGAGAAAGAAAAAGAGAGACCAAAAGTTGACAAGGAAAAGTCTGAGCGAGAGAAGGAAAAACTTGAGTTGGAAAGATTAGAAAGATTGAAAGCTGAAAGAGAAAGAATCGAAAGGGACATTCAAAGACTTAACAAAGACAGAGAGAGACTAGAAAAAGCAAAATCAAAATTGGAAATAAAACCTTCCGAAAAAACGAAAACCATAGACAAAACTTCAGACAAGAGTAGATCAAGTGAAAACGGAAAGAAAAATATAGATTTAAAAAGTCAGAATACTTATAGGATAGACAAAAATTCTAATGAAAAGAAAATGGGTGCACCCGGTAGAAGTGTAGATGGTAAAGTAAATGGTCATGTTCAGGGTAAATCATTGCCAAAACCTAAAGAATCAGTTCCGAAAAACGGTTTCAATGGAAAGATTCCTTTAACCAAGAATAAAGTGAGTGAGAGTCGACCCGAAAACGGTAAACGTTTACCAGAAAAGGACCCAAAAAGGCCTGATGAAAGAAGGTTACAACCAAGTGGAACTAAACCTCAAAATGGTCCCAGTAAACCTAAGGTTTCTAACAGTTTCGACTTTGACAAACATGTTAATTCAATTGGTAAGAATGGAATGAGGAGGCCAGATGGATCGCGACAATTCCCTCCTGGGGACGTAAGAAGAAAACAACAAGGGAAACCTAAACGTAAGTATAATTTTATACCATACAAAAACTTTACAATGTACGGAAAAGATTGATGTAAAATGGGTGTCCCTATTTCTATAAAAACAAGCTTTAAAGTAAGAGTCTCTTTGCGACACGTCTAACATTCATTGATTGCTATCTCTTTACTGGCTGTATTATCCATAGACTAGTAAAATAGGACGATATTGCCAGTTTTAAGCAATCTTAAGTCAATTGTTTAGTAAAATGACATCATTTTAAAGGCTACTTATTTTTTTAAATAAGCCCTTTTAATAAAATAAAAATGTCTTTTTTTCATTTTCATGCGTCTGAAATGATCCTGATGTACAATGGTATGAGTTATTTTGATGTTTGTAGTTAGATTTTCAGTATTTATGGGTAAAATTACATAGATATTTTAATCTAACTTATTTGAGTAACTTACAATCCTAAAGTTTAGTCTAAGATGTATATTAAAAATTATACTTTATAGCTACAAAAAAAGTTTCGTAATTTGCCGATTATTTAGTTATTTAGTTTGGGTAGCCAATTCGAACAATTACTTTTAAAAATGTTAAGATGTAGATAATATTATTTCTGTTTTAGGTTTGACTCACGTCATGCTTATCATATTGTTTTTTTATAATTTTCAATGTTATTTACGCTTTATGAAATACCATAAAATGTTGACTGTGAAAGATTTCTCATGTAGTTCCTCATTCCTAGTTTTAATTATACCTAATTTAGCGTGGTGGAATATGCCTAATCCCTCTTCTGGGGAGACCCGAGCCCAGCAGTGGGCAGTAAGGGGTTGTTACAGTACAGTATTGTTTTGAATTTGAACAGGACGCGCCGTAGATTCAGAATCTGAATACGATTCAGAGTTGGATGACTTCATTGATGATGGCGATGAAGAAGTCGATTACTCCAGACACATCAAGGAAATATTCGGATACGACAAATCCAAGTAAGTAAAAACAAAAAATCCGTCATATGTTGGTGAAAGGTAATATATTTTTTTTTTTTCTTCTTTTTTTGGACTTCGCATCTTTTACTAAGCACGGCTTGCCAATGTCAGGTTGTACAGGTATCAACATATTTGAAAAAATATTGCAGTAATATTGAGAAAATATTGCAGATTGAA
Source organism: Trilocha varians (assembly GCA_030269945.2). Taxonomy (NCBI): domain Eukaryota; kingdom Metazoa; phylum Arthropoda; class Insecta; order Lepidoptera; family Bombycidae; genus Trilocha; species Trilocha varians. The sequence continues at coordinate 10,053,188 of AP028265.1, read as the reverse complement.
AGTTATAGTTTAATGTTATTGACGTTAATAAAGTATGCAAGCGTAGATACGACATTTTTAGTTGGTAGAGTTAGTAGGAATTTTATATTAACGGGAAAAGGGACATCACAGTAGTATTATTTTATTTTCAAAATTAAGCATAGTTACGTTTGAAATAGGTTTAACCTTCACACACTAGATACATTTAAATATTTCTTACACAGGGTGTTCTAGGTTTTACCAGTAATATTGACAAGGCTTTTTTGTATATTAGATTACGAATTACATATATGTACATATTATGTATGTGTACTATTTATCTGATACAGTAATTTCTAAATTAGTAGTATTTGTAATATGACAAATTCTTCAGATTCCGAGATATGGATGATGACGATGACCCGATGATGGAGTCAAGTTTCGCTCGACAACAACGCGAAGAATACATCAGCAAAAAGATCGGTAAGTTTACATAGATAGTGTACATTGCAATAAAACTTGACTAAACTATTTTCCACACATTGAGGCAAAAATGCAAACAGTCAATTAATCTTATTTTAATTTTATGGCAACACCATATTAAATCTTAATTAAAGCTGTTTTTTGTTTATGCATAAAATAATATTGTTATAGGAATCATGGAGGATTTGGAAGACATGAGAATGGAAGCAATGGAGAAGAAGAAAAAGAAACGTCGCATTAGCGACGACTGAGCTTAAATGACAATGGAACTATGTGCAATTTTAATGGACTTATGTACTTATGTTTCTAATTTATGTTAAATAAATCATTTAATTGCATGGCCTTCGTTTTGTGAAAATGGTTTATATAATTCTATATTAACTTGTCAAACACAAAAATGATTATATTTCTAGTATTTCTCCAATTTAATTTAATAAATTGTCACACTTATGCGTTCAAGATACTTCTATCGAGTTATGTATTAGTAAAATTATGATTTATGAGTTAATTTCGTCAAAAAACGATACAATGGTTTTGTTTTGAAAAGTTGAACAACCTGATATGGATTTTGTTATACCTTATGTACTAGTGTAATGTATTAGCATAGAATTATGACATCTGGAATCAACATCATGAACAACAGAATGAAGCCAATTTAAAGTGCACCGATCGCGCGTAACAACACGATATTCTGGCGTTAGTGTACCGATGACACTCAATTCATTTAACACACTAATAAAATATTACATACACATAAGTTCTTTAAAATTTCACTTTGTTATTTATGATGTTGATTCAAAATATCGTGTTGTTACCCGCGATCGGTGCACTTTAAAATGGCTTCATTCTGTTGTTCATGATGTTGATGCCAGATGTAATAATTATATGTGTATTAGCTAATTTAATTTAGAAGGCACATTTATTTTATAAAATCTCTTGTATGATTTAAAAATATAGTAAATTATATTATTTAGTTAATTAATAAATAAACGACATAAGACGCGTGTTACCCAATATTATTATAGTTTTAGGGAAATTTACGTTAATATATTTTAGTATTTATGATCTATACAATCTCGTTGCTTAGTTTAGCTAACTTAATTTTATTAATATGTTTTTTTTTTTTCATGTAAGCCAACATCCACATGGTAAAGAAGGATTTACGTAACAGAAGTGATTTTTTTTTTATTTAATAGCTTGAAATATATCGACTTATGTGTATTTAAAATGTTTAGCAATTGTTGCTTTGTATATTGTGTTATATGTAAGGATAATATCTTATTTACAGTTCTCCTTATAACGTTAGGTTGAAAAAAACTGGTGGAGTTCGTTAAGTTGTTTAATTAAATGAATATACAGGGTGGATCTGTAACTTTGGACAAGCTGAAGTGGGGTGAATGACCTGTTGAAATAAAACTTAGAACCACTTTTATTTTAGGAATTGGATAAAAAAAAATTTCATCATAGTATGGAAGTCCGCAACGATAGTCGTACGTTTTCCATACAATGTCAGGTAAAGAGTTTAACACGTTCACTGCGAGACCGATTTTTGCATATTTGCCGTTCTTTGCGACACAAGGTGTAATTGGCCCGGACCATAACCAGACGTTAGGGTGACACGCGGTCTATTAGACCCCAATGCCTTTAATAAAGTTACACTCTTCGCACCGCTCGTTTTTCCTTGCCGCACCACAGCACAGTTGTAGGAGGGGTCATTTAGGCCTCGTTTCGCAGCGAACGTGTTAACCGATCCAAAACATAAAAATAGTGCTAAGTTGTATTTCAAAAGGTCATTCACCCCACTTCAGATTGTCCAAAGTTACTGATCCACCCTGTATGAGACGTAAGTTGGTCATAATTTCAAACCTTTAATACCAGAACTAAAAACGTACCGATTTGAATTTTTGTCTTATTATAGTTTATTGTTATTGGTTCGGTTACTTTGTAAATGATGATAGTCTCTGCCGTTAAATGACAGAACATAGTTTAAGAATACAATAAAAATACTGCGGTAAAACTTTAAAATAATTTTACCCTGCTTACCACAAAGGCCTTAAATACTTACAAAAATAAAACTTTATAATAATTTCCTAGCTCCCAATAAGCCCCAAAAACTTAAAATATATTTACACTAATAATAAATATGTTTACACTTAATTAAATTACAAGTTGTTATGTAATGTAAAAGCAATGAAATAAAATATTTTGATAAATCGTATTTACAATAGTTGAGTGTTCATAAGCATAGTAAAGAATGAACTACACGATAATAATAAGTATAAAATAATAACGAAATTTTGTTACTAAATTGTAATACTATTACCGTGATTCATTCGTGATTGATTTGTGATCAGAGTTTATTTTATTCTACATCGGTGTTCTGTACCAACCGCCTGCCCACTTGGGCTCAGGTCTTAGGAGGGGGATCAACGGTATTTAATTTCTATGAATTACAGCATTTCATGGAATTCACCAGAAGACAGTACAAATACTACTCTGTGTACAGAATTTGATGGTTCAAAATTCTTTGGCACCTTGGCCAGTTTTAAATAAACGATTGATTGTTAATTGTTAATCTTTTGTGAAAAAATATCAGTTTTGCTTCCAGGCTTTTGTATTAATATTATAGTTATTTAACTTCATTGTTAATTAATTAATATTAATGATATAATAATAGTCACCAGTGCATATTTTTAATAAATTGTTTATACACTAGTAAGCACCAGAAAGTTAAGTAAGTCCATATCGATCCTATATTACAAAACAACTGTAAGTGCCCTATTATGAATGAGTGATTTATAAAACCATACTTATAAGACTCTGAAATTCGGAACAAAGTTTGTATAATATTATATTTGCTTAAGTATAAAGAAGTTCGCATAATAAATTAAAATTTGAAGAAATGTTTAGTTTTATTTTTATCCAGTTACTTTGTGCTGTTAGTTAAATAGCTTAACACGTTAACTGCCGAGAAGACACTATGTTTGTTAGTAAAGATTGTTGGTAATTAAGTGTTCTTTCAATTGGCATTATAAAAATACAAGGTGTTAATTTTTGCCGATTTCGTTAGTCCGATTTTCAAAAAACCAAACTATTTACAAAATATCTGTGAATGCAGTATTATTTAATATCAAAAAGAAAATGATGTTTTGTTTCAGCAAATCATCCTATTTGTAATATTTAAGATACTTCCCGTTCATGTCGCATAGTTTTGGGACACCCTGTATAGATGACCTTGCGTGAAACTCGTATGTACAGCACTTGCTCCATTGACTTCACTTGGAGACTACTGCAAGGCGTTTTGATGCTGATCAAGGCTTGAAAAGAGTCCTTAATGAATGCGTCATGACATGTCTTCCTTCAGACGAGATTGAAGAGAACTCCTGTATAGGTAGAAAGGTGAGGGGTAACGCCCCCCAATGTCCTGGGCTTGCAGAAGCTCATGAGTGACGGTAACTACTTACCATCAAGTGAACCGTAGGCTCGTTCTGTGGGCTCGTTTATCTTTTATAATAATATAATAAAAGTAAAAAATAATGATGGTATTGAATGTTTCGATCTTTGCATTTATTTTTCAATACTTAAATTAAAATAAAATTATGGAAAATGTTAAATATTTTTGTTAATAGTTGGTCTTCTTTGGAAACCTAGACCTAGTTTTTCACGGAAAATAAGTTTTTGAACGAAACTGTAAAGGTGCATGCACACATAGTAGGCCGCAAGGCATAGCAACTTGTTAATGTCAATTATTATTCTTGCACAAAATCTGACAAATTACTTTTAATAGTTTCGATTGGGCTCATGAAAAAGATACTTAGTTGCGGCCTTCTTAAGTGTTCGTAAAGCATTAGTTCATGTCAGGATTCATACGGTTGATCCGATACCTTTACGTTGCGGCCCGGCATAGTGTGCGTTCTCGACAATGTGATTGTCAATTGTCAGGATTATATCAGCTGTCATGTGACAGCTGGTAAATATTTTGAATTTCGTTTCAAATGTCACTTTTCTCTTTCAAATACCAAGGTTGAATGTGGTTGGTCTCTTTCCTGTTTTCTTAAATTCAGTTTTGTCTTTGTAGTATTCTAAGAATATAACTTGGACGAGCGACAAATACTAAGCATTACATTTTAACATTGTCCTTAAAATTAATTAGTGGGTAAGTAGCCAAGTTCTTGGTAGGAAATCAATTTAAATATGTTTCGTAAAACTACACTTAACATTTGCATTCACAAATAGATTTCTGGGCCTTACAGAATAAGCACTAATGTTATCTAAAACTCGCATATTGAAGTCAAATTTGTGTAGTTGTAGATATGTTTTTAGTGTATATTTTACTTCAGCAATGAAGGTTTTAACGGGGCTGCAAGAAATTCCTGAATTCACGAAAAATAACGTTCATATAAGAGACGAGAATGAGTTAGTTGAGAAGCTGAACAGGATTATAACAGGCGGACAACAGAAACTCCAGATTGTGACAGATTTTGACCACACACTGACAAGGCACACTTTGGAAAATGGAAAAACAGTTCTCACTAGTTTTGGTATGTAATTCTATAGTTATAATTTCACTAAATAACTTTCTTTAGATAGAATAGATAAAGTCAATGTCATTTGGAATTTATTTTTAGAAACTACACAGCTATTATATTTATGAATTTGTTTTTAATAAAATTTGATATTTCATTTATTTATAAATAAAGTTTTGATATGATTTCATGTTATATTTATGAGATATGATTAATTTCAGTCAATTGCATTAATTCATGGTAATATAAGTACTAAAGGTAATATGTGACCCTGTTAACTTTTTGTTTGTCAATTATAGAATTTACTCATTAGATTCAAAATTAAATTCTAATATCTATAAATTTTAAGTTAACTATCATCAAATTACACTAGTTTCCCTTATTTGAATGTCTTTAGTAAATCACTACTAATTACTACTAATCAGTATAAATTTAAAGTCATAAATTTTAATCCATAAAATTAAATAAATTTTGGGAAAAGTAATTTTTTATCTTACAGTATGTATATGTGAAAAGGAAATACAATAAATTAATTTAATACCCATTAGATTTTTAAACAGTACAATATATTTTTTACTTAATTTTACTGTTGCTGGGCTTTAGTCTCATTAGTATAAGGTATTACAATTTTCCATGAAACATGTTTTACTTACAATGAAATGTTCTACAGGTATGTTTAGAGAATGTCCCTCAATTCCGCAACATTATAAAGATGAAGATGTGAGATTGGCCGGTATTTACAAGCCGATAGAGGCAGATCCTGTGATGTCAGTTGAAGACAAAACTAAGCACATGGTTGATTGGTACATTGCTGCTCATGCATTATTGAAGTAAGTAGAAAGTATTTTGTTTGGATATTTATATATTGTCAAAGTCAAATCATTTATTTCAAATTAGATGTGAACACTATATACATTTTAAAATTCAAGACAAAAAGCAATCATATTTTTGGTTTTGTATAATAATTTCTTATGTCACTTACACTATTACTAAACGGGTTCTTACCACGATTATTTTTAATTAGTTCCTCAGTCTTCCCGTGATCATGGCGCTTGAAACAGAATGTTGGGATCGTTCAATTAAAAATAATTGGTAAGAACCCGTTTAGTAATAGTGTAAGTGATGTAGATAACCGCAAGTGTTTAAAGAAATTTCTTATGTATTTACATCATTTTCAAAATAAAATGTTTCCCATGCCCATTCCGTCTTTTGATTGCGCAGTAGTTTTTAGCAAAAATATTAGAACATAACTGTGAATTTAATAACCTGGTAATTAAATCTTATATATAAAATTGTCGTGTCACAGTGTTCGACCTTAAACTCCTCCGAAACGGCTTGACCGATTTTGATGAAATTTTTTGTGCTTATCCGGTACCTATGAGAATCGGCCAACATCTATTTTTCATCCCCTAAATGTTAGGGGTAGTCCACCTCTAATTTTTTTTTTCGGCGCAGACGAAGTTGCGCGAGTCAGCTAGTTGTTGATAACATTTTAAACAATAAACTTCATAGTTGAAATAAATTGTGAGCTAAAGCAAGCAAGCATGTTAATATTTATACAAATTTACACTTGTTACAGAGGAGTTAAATTTCCTAGAAGTGAGTTGGCAGAAGTTGCAAACAAAATTTTACCTAGTTTCAGGTGAGTCTTTTTTATTTTTATTAATTAACTAGCTTTTGCCCGCGACTTCGTTCGCGTGGACTTCAGGTTCGTCCCGCCTAGTTCGCGACGTCTATAATATAGTACTATTATACCGCAAAAAATGTGTTCTTTACGACCTTAGAAACCTCAAAAATTGTAGCCTATGTGTTATTCTGATGTATAAGCTATATTGTGGTAAAGTTTCATTAAAATCCATTCAGTCGTTTTTACGTGAAAGAGTAACAAACATACATCCATACATACAAACTTTCGCCTTTATAATATTATTATGATTATGATTAATTAACAGTTCCATAGAATTTGTACAGTGTTTTAATAATAAAGTTTTTCTTTAAGTCACACTTATAAAACAAAACCTTATTGTAGAGATCAACAGAAAAGTTATGTGTGTGCTATACACAAATTAATTATAATAAAAAAAGTTTTAAGCTCATTTCATAATAATATGGCAATTGAAACTATTAAAAACAGAATCAGTTCAGGTAGATGAATTTAATTATTCTATGTAATAAAAAATTATCACAAAATGTATTGGTAAGCGCATAACTCAACAATGCCTGGACCAATTTGAACAATTCTTTTTTTACGTTCATTGTATTTCAAGAATAGTTTTGTATGGCGAGAAAAAATCGAACATTGTCGGGAAAAAGGTAAAATCTTTGTTGCTTAATCGCAGACGACGTCGCGGGAGTAGCTAGTAACAACTAATAAATTAAATTTTGATGGGTTTTTTTCATTTAAAATACAAATCATTTTTTTATCCACGCACGCGTATCTTGTTGACATTTCAAATATGGCTAAGGTCAGACTTTATCAGACGATTGTATTAATTAAAAAAATTATGTCAAATCTTAAGTGCAATAACATGTTGACCACTTTCAAAACGTGTAGTCTACAAGATCATTGAACCCTATAGAATGATAGCTCAATTAATTTCGTCTGTTATCTCCTTTCTTTCGAAACTCCACTTGATTTCGCGAGTAAGGGTATTGCAGACCTGTTACCAGCTTATGGTATATAATTACTGCATTTTTCTGGCATTAGATAGTAAATAGAACATTGATTAACTGAATTACAAAACTTATACCTACACATTTTGAACGAAATTTGTTTAACTCCACGTGAATGAAAAACTTAATATGCTCAAGTTAAAATATTATAATTATGTTCTAATTTATGTATTTCATTTGCAACAAAAACAAGTTTGTTACTTATATAGTTTATAACAGTAGAGAATCAAATAAAATATGTAAAAAACCGATTTTTTGGTAACCTTGTTCTTTCCATTATCGCGGTTTTTCAAATTAATCATTGTTATTTCATGTAAATTTAGCAAATGAATATTAAATCTTTAAATGACAAAGATTAATTTAACAATAATTATGTTCGTCCCTTAGTCACCAGAGCAGCTTCATGTCATCAGGTTATCGACAATTTTAAAGGAAGTATAAACAATAACTGTGATTGCGTTTAAAATAAACAAAGCTCATTTTAAAATTTAATAATGTACTACCATTGATTTTAAATCAAATGATTGCTTTCGAACCCTCTCCGTTACTTGAGCTTCTGAGTTCGCACATCAACCTGATGAAGTTGCATAGCTTCACCTCCAGTAGGACAGCAGTGATCCCTACTGTCTCAAAAACTATTTACTATTAACAGAGATATTTTTTATACGCTACTAGCTGACCCACGCAACTTCGTCTGCGTTTTGACGAAATTTTGCCTAAAAAATAAAAAAAAAAATTTAGGGGTGGACTACCCTTAACATTTAGGGGGATGAAAAATAGATGTTGGCCGATTCTCATAGATACCGGATAAGCACAAAAAATTTCAACAAAATCGGTCAAGCCGTTTCGGAGGAGTTCAAGTTCGAACACCGTGACACGAGAATTTTATATATTAGATTAATTGTATGATCAGTTTAAAACCACAAAAATGAGCATTAAAGTAGGTACGTTTTATAGTAAATATTCATACGCAAACGCTTAGGGCCGATAGAATTAAAAGGTGATATTTATAGAGACTGAATCGAAAATGAAAATGATTAGTAATTTTAATGAGAAGAAACCTGATTTACACTAATAAGTGAAAAATGAAATTACAGGAAAGGCGTACAAGAAATGATAAGTTGGAGTGAATCTAACCAGGTTCCAGTCTTGGTATTCTCGGCAGGACTTGGAGAATCAGTATTAGCAGCTTTGGAAGCGGCTAACTTCTTATTACCACACGTAAAGGTAACTTTAAAAATATATAGGTACTCGTTGACATGACCAATTAAAAATTGAAAATTTTAATTCCGACTTATTATTGAAAGTAAATATTTATTTGAATTAACTTTCATGCTAAGTAATTGTAAACATTACATTCCAGTTAGGTTACTTCATAGATTGCAACATTCTTATATAGCAATACATTGTTGCTGTTGCTTAACTTAACCTTGAACGATGTTTTGTCCTGACTTCTATAACTTAATTTCTTCTTATTTGATTTTATGTTCAACTATTTACAGGTAATCTTAAACTTTCGACTGAGTCCCAGAAAATATATAGTCTCACCAATGTTCTGTAGTCTAAATAGGATTACTTTATGGTTGAAGAAATTTTAGGATTGAAACATGTGAGTTTGGAATCAACCATTTCCCAAATAAATTTAATTATTAACAGGTTTGGTTTTTTCTCACTACACGAACAACGATCAACCATTTAATTAAAATGGAAATGGCAATATAAATTCGCATGGGTCAATTCTAAAGTTTCTTCAACCCGCTAGTGTTGTCAATCTTTGTCAGAGATAAGCAAACTTATTAATTATATCCAGTAGTCCCCTTTATGACCCCAGACAAAAACTATACTATTCAAAACAAATTTGATGGCTCAAGTATGCAAAAATAATATTGTTGACGACTAGTTTTATGTTTCGCTATTCTTGCCTTCACACTACACTAGCGATTTTATTGCTAACACCAATCAATATTCTTTTTTTTATTTTATTTTTTGCCATGTAGGCAGACGAGCCAACGGGCCACCTGATCGTAAGTGGTTACCGTCGCCCAAGAATCTCTGCAATGTCAGGGGACATTCGTAATTAATTGCTTTCTTATTTTAATTTACCGTGACAATCTATCAACGTGTTAAGCTAAGCGTTTTAAATTGTATCGACCGGTTAGTATTTAAATTATATTAACATAATTGTATTCTTAAACAATCTGACCGGATCGTTTTATTTCAAGGTCGTATCAAACTTCTTGGCTCTGGACGAAGACGACAACATAGTAGGTATAAAAGGCGAGGTCATACACACTTATAACAAGAACGAGACTGCCATTAAAAACACTGATTACTACGACTTAGTACAACAGAGGAGTAACGTCATTCTTATGGGGGATAACATCGGGGATGCTGGGATGGCTGAAGGGATGGACCATTGCGACGTGGTTGTGAAAGTAGGGTTCCTAGGTCACAATACTGAAGGAAACCTACCTAATTATATGAAAAAATTCGACATAGTGCTAGTCAACGAACCCTCAATGGACATTGTAAACGCTATGTTGAAACTTGTGCTGTGATTTGTTGAACTAGATCTAATGTATCTCATTAAATGTGACGTTTTATTACAAATACGTTTTTGAAACTAATGTTCGTAAATATTGTTTAGCATAATTAATTTCATTGTTTTAGATTTATTTTTGTTTTGTATCAATTAGAGTGCAATAGTAACACTTTCTACCTCAGATGAATATTTTCGAATTGCGATTTAGAAAGGAAAAATGACTAAATAATTAGATGTAATTGAATTATTTAATTAATTTTATTGATTGTCATATTACATATTGGATAAAGAAAAAAAAATAAAAAAAAAAACAATACTATTTGTATGTTTTAGTATATGAAGTTAAAAAAGTTGAATATTTTTTCTTGCGTACTTTTGTACTTATTTTGTATAACTTGTAAATAAAGTTTCTTGTTATGTTATTTTGTAATTTATATTACCTATTGCTTATTTAATACGGGTAGGTGCTCGCTAGCCAAATTAAAATAAAACAATAATGTTTTTTATGTAGGTATTTGATAGAAATACGAAGAAAGTGGATACCGTTCTGGTATTCTAGTTATATTGTACAATTGAACTAGGAAATATTGTTTAAAAATTATGTATTTAAATTACGTAATTTAAAACTACATGTAAATACTAACGCTTCTAACACAGCTTCTCATCCAGTTATGACGTCATCGAAAGACTTGAAGTGCAATTAGAACGTGATGGGCCGCATTACGCAACGTAACACATCATATTGGTCGGGTAACTACATTTTTAGTATGTATCAACCCAAACTTAGGTCACAACATGACGGTCTGCGATAGCGAAATTTGCGGCACGCCTCGTCTAAATGTGTGTAGACCTTAAAAGTTTTAAACATTTTTGTTTGAATTAATTTGTCTCGTAAGCATTCAACGACTTGTTTGTTTTGTATGCATTACATAAATTAGATAAAATTAGTAATATCGTGTGCTACAATCTTTGTATTATAGTTACTGTCTTTTTTGTTTGACTTATTGAATGACGTCAGTTTAACCCCTTTCACGCTCATGGGAAATATTTTTCCCTTCTACAAAAATCGTTAGATTCTTTTTGAATCGATATTTTTTTAATGAATGTCTAACGTAGGTACGTTGTGTTAAAATGTTTTCCATGAAATTAATAGGAAAATTAAATTTGTACACCCTACAATTTTTTTCTAGTGATATCTCTTACTTTACAGAATAACTTAAATATTGTGTAGTATTCGCATATTTAGTCTCAGCCATCTTATTGTCCTGAAAGGGTTAAGTAACGAAATATTACTCCATGAGAGACATTTCAGCTTATAAACTACTTGGTTAAGGTTTGATATTAAAATTAATCTAACATCACTTACCTTGTTGGGTTCATCAATTAACTATTTTGTAGAGATTAGGTTTGTCCAATTACCTTTTAGAGGTAATGCAGTTAGTGATTCTGTGAAAAAATGTACAGAGAATTTTAGCCATAAATATTCACCATTTTGAAAATTGGACAATCTTGGTCTGGATTAAAATCTAATTTGTTTTGTCCATTATTATGTATGTTGTATGTCCACAAATTGCTAATAATCTAATCGGAAGGGAAAATAAAACAAAATTATTAATGAAATTAAATATTTTTGTTATTATTATAAAAACAACACATCCAACGTATTTTATGTATTTTCAAGTCATTAAAACGTTTGCTTTAAACAAAAAGCTGAGAATTTATCACAAGGAAATAAATGCAAATTCTTTAATAATAAAATACTGATCATAAGACACATACACAATTTTTATCATAAGGTGAATCATAAGTATGATTTTATTTTCGTTGTTAGACTAGGGGCGTTGGATGAAGACTCATTGTCGTTAAACTTCACAATTATTAATAAAATTTATTAAATATTTTTTAGAGATGGCAAGAAACCAATGCCTCAGCTACAAAAAATGACTGGAAAATACATTCATTATCATCACAATAATCTATTAAATAGTTTTAACTGAACATATTAAAGATTTTAAATAAACAACAGTCTTACGATAAAAGTTATTTACAATTGTTTTTTTTCTAATTACTTGTTTTAATATAAAAATGTTCTACTGTACACGTAACAATATTGTTTCATATAGAAATATATTTGTCTCTATTTACATAACTAGAACGATAGTACAAAATAGTCAAATCTTTTAGGAATCATAAATAGTCATAGAATCTTCGACGAGAGGCACACTATTGAGAATTATTAGACCATTCAAGGCACTTCTGAGAACACAAGAACAATATACTTCATAAAATAAATTATAATTTCTGTAATTGAAAAAAATATATAAAAGTTTAAACTATTGTAATTGTTATATTATTTGTAGGAACTTAATTAAATGCATATTAGACTATACTATAGACGTCATTTCTACAGTGTGTTACTATTGAACTTGATTCAATTGAACTACTTTACTTTTAGCTTAAATACGATCTAATGAAATATTATTGTCAAATCGTAAATTTCAAAACATTTATCTATGTTACGTTTGCATTGATTATTTACTTTTAGATGAATGACATTAATTGAATCTAAAAATTTAATTGATTGGTATTCAACAAGGGAATTGTTATAAGCTACTTGTTTATGAATTTTTTCTTAATTTTAACGAAAAACTGAGTTTTATATTTATAAATAAGGTCAATCGAGATAATATTTTTATGAGTTTTATATTAAGGTCATTATGAATTGATTAGTGTGCCTTTCGTCTTCATGAATGCCCCAATGGCGGGTGCAGTCTCCGGCAAGGCAGCAGTTTTACTATAGAATAAATAACTATAATTGAGAAGGAAGCCAAACGACATCACATACCTCTAGAAAAATACAATTTATAGTCTATCACACGTATTCAACATTCTGTCATCGGTGTATGATACATAATTATAAAGTTTCATAAATAATCAAAGTAAAGTAATTAAAAAAGCGAGTGTAAACTAATTGAAGTTTTAATTTAAATCGAAAAGCCCTTTAAGAAGTTCTGCTTGATTTGAATTGTAAAGAACCGCACAACGTGTTTATTAAACGTATTTTCTGAGAATATTTTCATAAGAATGCGACTTAGTAAATTTCTATTTATACATTATAGGTGCGATTCTTTCATTTCAAAAATCTATGATACCGGCAAAACTTCGCGGCGAAAAAAGAAGTACAAAATTCTAATAACATTAAAAAATCAAGAAGTACTTGAATCTAAAATTAACTTTACATTACGAAAAATAAGTTAACAGCCATAAATTTGTATACATATACTCTAACAATAAATGCAAAAATAGTACGAATCAATTCCAAAGACAATTATTATTCGTAGAGCAGATTGATTCTCGCTTTTGACACGGAACGTCGTCAGAATTGATTCATCTTTTTTTTTTAATTCAACAATGTACGCTCTAGGAATAGACAAACATTCAAATCTATGACCGTTAGGATCTTAATATTTATTAATAAAGCTACTGGCACAAACATGCACAATACTGTTACATATTTAAACACTACAGAAATATATTCATATAGCAGATTGGCAGATCTTTTTAAGCACCTCTGAGGGGTCGTTCATATTTTGGTCACTACGTAGAGCGAAGTTAAGGCAAGATATTTCTACTACTAAATTTCTATAACTATAACTGGCGTTAAACTTTAATAATTAAGGAAAACAAGTACAGCAAGGTTCATAGGTGTTTGAACGAAAGGATAGTTTCTAAAATCTAAATAATTATCTATTTTATTAAGTAGAAAACAATATCTATTCTAGCAGGTTAAAGTAGCCTCAATCTTTCTTTTGGTAACTGATAAGTAAATTATTTTGTTTCTATATTTGTGTAGTTATATCATATTCTTTTAGTCATTTTCAGAGTTGAAAACTCAATAAAAAAGTAAATCAAGTCAATCAGAAATATGTGTACCGTAGTTTTAATTATTAGTCTCTATAGAGATTTGATATGTTTTTATATTTTGTTATTATGAAAGTCGCTTATTTGTTTTATAGACAGATATTAATTTACATACATTTTTTATGCAGATCTTATTGAATGTTATTGTATGTATGGTTCACATATTGATTTTTAAAATCGAGCAAGTCTCCATATGCCTTCAATCAGTAGCGTGCATGCATATTTAAGTCAGGGTATGCAGAAATATAAATCTGAGTAATTTTCCACATATTTATGTCCTATAATCAGTTTAATTTAACTTTTACGTTAAATGTGTGCCAATAACAGTAATTAAAAGTGTATTTTGATTAAATATACAACGTTTAATCGTTTTTTGTTACAATTTTTTAAGCAAATTTGAAATAATAGGGTATGCAGTGCGTATTTGCTTGTATGAACTGCACGCCGCTGCCTTCAATAGATATTGTTTTCTACACATAAAATATAGACAATCTCCTATTTAGTTGAAGTGTCATAGCGTTGCTAATTTCGATAGAATCACGACAAGCAACACTGCAAATATTAGGAATGTATTTTTTGTAACCATTGGCCATTAAAAACATTTAAGTACTATGTACTCTGCAGACTAGATAAAACAATTTCGTAGAATGTGTTTTAAAGTAATCGACTGAGTAACCTACTGTCAGATCTTAAGAGAAATACTGTTCACTTTTTATTACAAAGAAAACTGAACCTTATGTCTACTAGACAAAGACTACATTGGCAGTTTCTATTTGGTAGATATTACAACACCATAGCTTCTCGATTACATAAACATCGATCAGAATTTAAAAGGGTAATAATATTTCTAAATAACTTTTAATATTAGAATTCGAGCTCGCAATCTAGGAAGTCGATATTGGTAAAGCTCGCTTCTTTTTTTCAGTACATTGTAGTTAGAGTAAGTACATTGCAGTTTCGTGAAATTAAAATTTCTTAGTAAATATTATTACCGTTCCTTCAGAATCGATTTCAAACTAAATACCCTCTCATTATGTAATTTCTATCAAGTCATTTCGATACACAAAATCGATTACGCGAACGAGAAAAAACAAACGAGCGTATAATTTCAAAGTTTCACTTTATAACAATAAATCGTTCGCTTCGAGCGACGTAACAACCATAAACTGATCATTTATACAAAACAATTGGTAACTGAACGAAGCTCGCCAAACATCGAATAAAATATCGATAATTTCAATCGTAATCGATTCCCATTCTTGGTCCCACTGTGTCTCATAAAGCACTACATCACACATTATAATCATTCAGACTTGACACTGTCACTTTACACTAGATATTGTTTTGCCACATTCGTTATTCGAAAAATAAGTTAAATATGGCGGAGATCGCAACTTTTCACTGCACAATGGACGCCATTTTGTAGACGAAACAAGATGGCGGTCGTGACGTCACTAAGTAATCCGGAATAAGTTGTCTATCACGAAGTATAATTAGGAGTGAAGGCACGTAGGTAAGCTCCAAGACATACAAGGGTGTGGACGGCGCGCCGGGCCGGGCTCGTGTCACGTGACCGCCGCCACGTCCGCGCTGCCCTTCTGTAGACCGTCTTCGTCTGTTGATCTGGAGAAGAGGTGGGAGGTTAACATCGTCCTTATATTAGTAGATACAATGTACGGATCAAAACAGTACAACATAGGTTTTTCCAGACAAATCGCCTACACTAATCATTAAGTACTTCACAAAACATCTTAACGGATCTTTAATTTGTAACAATTTAAATCTGACAGCGTATCTTTACGACACGTACGTTTACTGAGCCAATGGACCTATGGAGTGAGCTATAACAGGCATGACGACACTATCAAAGATTCGAAGATTTAATGGTATTATAGGAAACTACATATTAAAAGAATTTAAATCACTAATTTGGTTTTACTTAAAAACTTCAGATTAATAAGATTTTTAATAAATTAAAATATTACAATCGCACATTTTGGCTGAAACAATATGAAATTGACGTTCTCTATTGGTTACGCCATGACATTTTGCGTTTGTTTACTTAGGTTTGACATCAAACGCGACGCCATGACACTATGGGCTGTTTGCGCGCACTATTTGAAATGAAATTCAAAAATGTTAAACTTTACATTGTTACCTGGTGTTTTTGTTAATAGTTAACCTGTACCTATAATATGGAAGAGGATTTCAAATCTTTCGTCATGCCTATTCATATGTTTGTACTTGTGTGTGTGCGTGTGTACCTGTAGACGTGTGCGTGCGCATGCGCGGAGCGGTAGTGCGCGGCGTAGGGCAGGCGCGTTCGGCGACGGGCGGCCACCGCGCGACGCAGCGTGCCCGGGCGGACTGAGTTGCGGATGGCGTGATACGACAACCTGGGGAATAACATACGCTATTATCTCACGATGGTACAAACGCATACGTTGGTAGCTCGACCAGATCCATAGAACACACAAAGAACCCTCTAAAATCAAATTTGATATCGCAACACTTGAGACACAATGGTTGCCAAGGCAACGGTTTTCCCTCGCAAGCCTAGATGTTCATTTCTGGACATAGGCCTATCCCAAATCTCGTCGCGACCGATCCAGCGTTGCAGTCTTTAACTATTCCAGAAGCAAGAATCAAAATAAATCACAACGTTTAGTGCTTAAAGTTGTCTTGTTTACATTTTGTTATTGTCTCATATTTATTAGTAGTAGTTTCAAAAACAAAGAATTAGTGATTTTTAGAAAAAAAACATTATCATCAGCCTACTGCTGACATAGGCCTCCCCTGCCCTCGCCACATCGACCGGTCCTGCGCCATCTGCATCCAGTGACCTCCCGCGATCTTGACCAGATCGTCGATCCATCTTGTGGGGGGTCTACCAACGTTGCGCTTACCGGTTCGAAAAAAATATTTTAAGAAAAATACTGAAACTGGGTAGGGCCACTATTGCGTCATCTAGTGACATTTGAGTTGCTAATGTTGCACCTAGTTGAACCTTCACCTACCTAGGAGCCAAAGCAGCGACAGTGGTCAATCCGAGCAGCAGCCAGTAGGTGGAGTCCTGCAGAGTGTTGACCATGACGCCGTACGTGGACGGCATCCCGAGGCACGGCTTGCAGATCGTCTGGTACATCATCGTGAGGATGAAGAACGATAGCAGCGAGCCGGTTAACGCGAACACTTGGATTATTGTCTGCAATCAAGTGTACTTAGTGAATACACTGTCATCATAAATAGTCCTCAATATTTTTTTCTTTATGTATAAAAGTTTTTTTATTGGGCCACTTGATCGTAATCGGTTACCGTCGCTCATGTACTTGTGCAAAGTCTGGAAACATTACGGAGCCGCAACCTGCGGCATACATTTTGGTCGTCGTTTTACATAACAACAATCACTGTCAATCTTTATGACCGTTTTGAATTTTCCTATGAATAAAAATCTTAAAGATTTTATAAATGTGTGTGTAAATAAATAAATCTTTCTGAGAAAATTTGATAGTGATATTCAGAACGATCTTAAAGATTTCTTCACAGATAAGGCGTCAAACGACAATCACAACAAAACACAGTGCAATTTAAAAATATCTCACACTGACACAGCTTGAATTTACACACAATGCACACTGTAACTGTAACAACCCATTGCTGCCCACTGTTGAGCTCAGGTCTCCTCCGAAGAGGGGTTCCACTATGCACAAGATCAATTATCACAGTTCTGAAGGGGTAAATAAACAGTTTCTTACTTAGGTTCCCGTGATATACAGGGCGTTCAACTAATGCTCCCAAACAATAAGACATATAATACGCTGAATATCTGCTGGTTTGTGGTGAAAATGTTATATGAATATGTAATGTATGTTTTGCATTTTTCATATATTTATCACATACCATGTACAATTACGTTTTTTTATATACCATTATCAACACTATCATCTTATTTTTTGGAGCGTTTACCCACACGTAAATTATTTTTAATCTATATACATATTCATTGTTGACAAGTTTGAGGTGTAAAATCACAAACGTGCAACGCGAGAATAACACTAGAAGCTTCACTATATTTTTATCACACTGTAACTTACTAATCTCGGAAAAAAGAGCTGCATGAAAATAGTTTTATTTTAGTGCAAGTTATTTTTATTATCCTGTATTTGTTAATCGTCATCAATTAAATTACACTTGCAAAAGTCAATAGATAAACATAACTATAGAACTATTATTATGACTTCTCTTTGTTTACTATTCCACAAACAATTGATTACTTTTAAGTTTTAAATTTACAAACATAGACCTAATTCATCATCATCATCATCAGCCCGAGAAGTCCACTGCTGAACGTAGGCTACTCAAAACGGACGACCCACCTAATAAAACCACTAAAATCCAAAATTCCATTCATGACCCTACAACTGGTTCGTTTACCCTAAAAATCACAAAATGATATTTCATCATCATCATCAGCCTATAGACGTTCACTAGTGGACCTATGCCTCTCCAATCTTCACCAGTCTATCTGGTGGTTTTATGACATATGATATTTACCCAGCTCCTAGTCTCGATAGCGACGTACACCAACATGACGAGCAGACAGCACGTCATGCAGACGAGCCCGAAGGACCACAGGTCGACCGCGGAGTCCCAGTAGGCGGCCGCCGCGCTGAAGAACACCACCAGGCTGATGTAGAGGGACTCCGCGAGCACCAGCCAGTAGGAGTGCGGCCGGTACGACAGCCCGCGGCGACTGGCGCTGTACAGGCCGGCCAGCTCTGTGAGCAGCGACGCCGGGGCCACGCGGTCGTATGCTCCTTTAAAACAATACATATTTCAAATTGCGTGTACGTAGCTAACATTTTTATAATTTTTCAAGAATATGAAATTATGTCCGAAGCTCTCTCTGCTTCTCAACAAACTTAAATAACCAGTTAAATTGATAACTATCTCCTTTTGGAAAGTCGCACGTGTTCTCGTGTCTAGAAATAATTTTGTATTTAACCCTTTCACGTCCAAGGGAAATATTTTTCCCTTCTACAAAACCGTTACTATTATTGAATAATATATTTTTTTAATGAATGTCAAACGTTACGTTTATGTACGTTGTGTTAAAATGTTTCATATGAAATTTATAGGAAATTTGTACACCCTACTATGTTTTTCTAGTGACATCTCTTACTTAACAGAATAACTTAAATATTGTGTAGTATTCGCATGTTTAGTATCAGCCATCTTATGGTCCTGAAAGGATTAAAACAAATCAAATGTTTAACTTTAAACTCTCTAAAATATAATAGGGTAAATTAACCAAAAACAAATTAACAAAAATATTTTTTTACAATAAAACTAGAACCCGAATTAACTAACTTAAAACATATTAAATTTTTTGTATTACTAATTATTTTGATAACCAATATAATAAAGTTACCGATGACAATGGGCGGTAGGGCTGTGAACATCAAGTTGTACGCCATGAGATGTAGCTGATCGATCATGACCGTCGCAGAGAACCCGCAGTACAGCTGGTACCAGAACACCATGAACACGAATGTCTGTTGCAAAACAATACAAAACAAAATTAGAGAAAATTTAAGATTTTGTAATAAATAGTTTAACTTCTACACATTATCGAAAACTTTTTAAACACTTTTTATGGATTAATTCATTATTTTCAATAATGTAGATACAAAAAACACCATTGCTATACTTTCGAGCGAATACTCAATCTCAAACAAACGGAAAAAAATCGCTCTCTGATATTCAAAAAATTTAACAATTGTTGAACATAACCTAAAAATTTCAAACACTACTAAAATATTTCAAACTACCTTCACATTACACAAAATCCAATCCAATCCTAAAATACTTACAGCATACTTTCATGCATTTTCAACGGGTTCTTACCTCGATATTTAATTAATAGACAGTGAGTGTGGTGTGTCGTGATGTGAGTTCGAGTTCCAGTGTTACTACCCAAAAGCGAACGAGAAAGAGGGTAGACAGATTTGTTTGCTCTTAAATCGACCCGCAGTATCCAGTCTTCTCGTGATCATGACGTTTGCAACAACGTTGAAATATCGAGACAACTCAATTAATTAAATATCGTGGTAAGAACCCGTTGAAAATGCATGAAAGTATTATAGAAAACCGCGAGTGTCTGAATAAGTTTACTTACAGCATTTTTAAGAAAGAAGTACAGTATCATTCTGGCGAGTCTGTCGTAGCACCAGTGTCCGTGCACCAACAACAGTCGTTCTATGAACTTGAACCGAGGCAGGGCGAAGTCCGAGGCCATCACCGCCTGCATACCCTCTTGACCGGAGAGACCTGTGGAAAATAATATAAGGTTATTTTTAGAATAAAATAAAACAGAAACGCTTGGATATATCTATTGAAACATAATTCAGTAGGAGGTTTTTTGAAAAACTTGTTCTTCTTCAAAGAGAGTTAAGCCATAGACAACGACCAACGACGCAATGTCTTACTTAGCAGCAGGTGAGCAGTAATATTTAAGTAGCTTGTCGCTAATCTGTCTTAATAAACAATAGAGTTACCTGGTATCGACCATATTTCATTAAGAAAGTTTTTCACAGAGTTTTACTCTAATTTAAGTTGGCTCTTTGAAGTAAGTAGTAGCTACTATGCATGTGTCAGTGTATGTAAACAGCAGTAGGGAAGTGTCAATTTACTAGAGAGAGAAGTCGATTTTAGATCCTACAAGAAGGTATATTTAAGGTGTAGTTGACTTTGGGTTATCAGGAGCTGCCCTGGTGCTATTCCTCCAGTCTTTGAATACCGAAGGGACTTGACCCTTGACCACTGGTAACTAGTGAATACGTACCGACACCCACGTCCGCCGTTTGTATCATGGACACGTCGTTTGCTCCGTCGCCTATCGCTAACGTTGTTACGCCTAATTCTTCTTTTACTGCCTGAAAACAAGCATATTATTTTTATTGTCAAATTGATTATCAAAAATATTTCAAGATACTGCAGTGTTTCCACTGACGCAAAGTCGTCGATTGACCAATCACAGTTCAGTAACATTGTTGTCTCTGATTTGTGATTGGTCAAATTTGATTCGATCGTTCACTGTCCAATCACAGTTCAGTAACATTGTTGTCTCTGATCTGTGATTGGTCAAATTAGTTTACCTTGACAATGCAGGCCTTCTGTAGCGGTGTGGCCCTACAACACAGCACGGCGGAGCATCGTCGCGCCAGACACAGGAAGGGCGCCACGAGTCCCGACCGTCGGTCCAATATGTAGGTAAGGGTCCGACCGTCCACTACCAAAGCCCTTCCGCTACAATCCGACCCTATACCGCCCTCTAAGTAGCTCTTGATTGTCGATTCCGCGTGTTCCTAAACAAAAAATAATGATGAAAACTTTTTAAATACAAGCTTTTAAGATGAGTAAAACCAGCTGAAAAACGACAACTCTATCATATTTATTACAAGTGTTCATATGGCCACCTTCCGAATCCATAATCAGATCAGCGCCATTTTGTCACGCGATACACATCTGCGTGCAAAACGTCAGCTCAATTGGAAACGGGAAGTTTGTCAAATTAAACTCGCAAGATTGTGGAATCTTACATAGTTTACTGTTTATACAGGATGATTTTTTAGAGAGGGTACATATTGCAGGAAGGTGATGAGTACTCTGTTCTAAAACGGAATATTACAAAAAATAGGTAATATTACAAAATATTTTTTTTGTTTTTTTAAAATCTAAATTCGACCAAACTACCTTAAATATAAACAATTTCGGCTTAAAGAATGTTGACTAATGACCTCTAGTGATCTCGCGCACCCCACACCTCCGCCACACTCATCAGCTGTCGAAAAACCATCATTTTGCAAGAATTTTAGATATTTTTAAATTTTAGCGATTACTAAGGCATTAAGCCATATTCTTTGGTAATAATATTTTTACTGGTCGTATATAACCATCAGCTACCATGACCTTCAATATGTACCCTCACTAAGAAATCACCCTGTATAATTTCATCTAACACGTATACCTCTAAAAGTTCCTCATACATACCTTATCTCTAGACATGAGATGTAGCAACCGGTCGCTCTGTGAGAACAGTGAGGCGGAATACGCGATGTTGATGGCCGTCTCCGGCTTGTCGCCCGTGAGGACCCACACGATGATGCCGGCGTCGAGTAACGCTCGGACGGTGCGAGGGACGTCTTCTTGTAGTCTATCTTCGACGCCGGTGGCTCCGACCAGTGTTAGGGCGCTTTCGAGACGAGCGAGAGAATCACGTATCCTCTTTTCGCGACCTGCATGAAAGTTTCAATTTCTTTGTTAAATATACCTATATGAATACCAATGGTCTGATTTTTAAACAACGAAACTACTATACCTACCATAAATGGAAATTATGAACTTAATTAGGATCGAAAAATAAATGCATATATTTGTTAAATAGTTTAAGTTCTTAGTAAATTGTCTCTGGCTGTACAAACCATTTGTAATCTCTTATTACGGTCTCCCGCGATACAGGTCTGACCTAGTGCGGGGACCATTGTTAAAGATGTATCAGTTGTCTGTAAAATTCTGTTAATAAACTATTTTGTATTTTTTTTTTGTAATTACATCCTGATTACCAACCGTCTTCTACCTTTCTTTAACTCAACCTAATCCCATTCGAATGGGGTCGGCGCAATATGTTTATCTATCCATTTATTTTTAATCTGGCATAAGTCCTCCGTCACACCAAAAATGTTAATATTCTCTTTCACAAAATCCAACCATCTTTTCTTAGGCCTTACTCTCCTCTTACATCCATCCACTTTCAAATAACTTACTTCTTACTTCTATCATCAGGAGAAAATGTCTCTTAAAAGAAAGGCTAGTTAACCATAAAAAGAAGAATGAAAAGATAATAAAACCAACCTTCTCCAATCTCCGAAGCTCTTGCGTGACTGGCCAGCCACTCCTCCCACAACGCCGGTTGCATGGTCCTCTTGGCCATTACTAATGTTCTCAATCCAGCGCGTGAGTACTCGCTGATTAGAGTTCTAGTTCTCTCGCACGCGGCTGACTCTGCAGAGCCCGCTCTCATAGGAGCTAGAGCACCTAGCACAGTTGTGTCTGCGCCTTTTACGTATAACACCACCTGTGTGGGAATATGATGTTTTATGAATACTTGAGAAAGACTAGTACTGTCTAGTAGAAGTAGTAACGCCTATGAATTTATGATAATGTATAAACCAATAGAAATGTGTCTTGATTTTTAAGATTATGAATTTTCGCAATATTAAACCTTTCTTAGATCATACTAAGTAGTAGTACTATTTTTAAGGATAAGACTAGAAACACCCATTTAGGATACCTTGTTTTTGGGAAGAGTAGCTTAAAATGATGCAATGTGAAAAATGACAATTGAAAAATCTTTTAAACGTAGACAGATAATATTATGCCAAGATCATTATTTAGTTAGTCTAGTATAACTCCCAACTCATAAGTCACTTTTATGATTAAATAATATTATGTTCTGAATCAGGAGTCCTGATCCATAAAATTATTTATTATTTGTATTCACGCTATGGACAACATTGTAGCAATAAATTTATCCACGTTTATTCATTACACTTTTTATTTTGAACTTTATCTTTAATGTTACTTTGAAATTAAAGTTTAATTAACTA
This sequence comes from Trilocha varians, assembly GCA_030269945.2. Lineage (NCBI taxonomy): Eukaryota > Metazoa > Arthropoda > Insecta > Lepidoptera > Bombycidae > Trilocha > Trilocha varians. Next base: position 10,029,417 of record AP028265.1, on the reverse strand, counting down.
TAGTAGTAGTAATCCTGTTAAGGTAAAACAAATTTCTAGCATGACTCTTTATTTGGTTGTGTCACCATAATACATATTTTAACATATCATGGGGCACTTCAATATACGGGTACATCAAATAGAGCACACATGATTTCAATTGCCAGGGTTCAAATAAAAGAGACATTTAAATCGTATACTAAAATATAAAAAATTTGTTCCTCAAATTATACCGTCAAATTATTACCCTCATTGAATCATTTTATATTAAATCGGCTGAAAGCTAAGAAGAAAATAATACATTTACTAATTACTTATATTGTAGAAGTATTAGCATAATTAATTAATTTCCACTATCATTATATTTCTACGAAAGCGCTTACTCATAAAGTTCGCATTAAAGCCTGAGAACTTTCGAGAAATTGACGTAGCATTTTGTGTGGGGAAGTACACAAAAGAATACTGCTCCTTTATTTTTTCAAGTTATTCAGGAGAGAAAACCTATTTAAATAGTTTTTTTTTCAACTAAAACATCAGACTAATTTTTAATTCCATTAAAGAACCCTAAACCCCCACTTCATCAGGTCATCTATTCCTCAACTTTTAAAACTAACAGTTACTACAATCTAAACTAATTCTCACCTGTCCCGAAGGTGCCCTCATCGCAACCGACATGCACTTCCGACTGGAATCGAACTGCTGTACCCTTAGCACCTTCAGCTGAGTAAGTTCCCCTCTGACCCCGACCTCTACTTCATCAGGTGATCTACTCCTTAACTCATAGCCGTACGCGAGAGCCGCTTCAGCTAGAGCTAACTCATCAGGACTTTCAGCTTCGAACCGGGCAATCTAAAGAGATAAAGTTGTAATTGAGATTCAAATTGCAGTCAATTTTCTTTTGCTTGTTTTCAGTTATTAAAAACAGTCTTCAAATACTAGAGAAGAAAAACGATGAAGGAAAACATTGTGAGGAAACCTGCATATTGGAAAAGGGTTTTAAAAATCCTTCTAAGATGTGTGAAGTCCCCAATCTGCATTGGGCAAGCGGACTATGCCTAATCCCTGTTCTGAGGAGACCTGAACCCAACAGTGGTTGTTACAGTGTCCAGAGACAATCTTACAATTCTTACATACCTGATGTTCAGCCGACGTACTCGGTTCACTGGTGTTGTCATCTCGACTGCCGAAGGTCAGTTTCGGAAGGCGAATCTTCAGAGGAGAAATGGTTGATGGCGGCGGCGAAGGTGTCGTCGATCTTGATTCCGTTAATCGCGCGTATCTACAAAAGGAATTGCTTGTATTCTAGGAACGAGTCGTGTGACAATTAAACCGGTTGCTGGTTTGTTGTGGAGAGATTAAAACCAGTAGAACGGGTGGTGCGAAATAAATAATTTTAATTTGTTGACAACTCAATTGAGAAGTCTGAATTGAAAGTATTTTTGATAAAACAAGGGATTTATTGTGTGTTTCCAAAATCTAGTTGCATACCTTAAGGACCTAGCTATACAATGCGGGACCATACTGAAACCGGCCCCTACCGCCTATCTCAAGTCTTTTGAGATTCGTTAAGTTTTGCTAAGACCTTTTTTTACCATTGTAACTTAATAGACAACTGACCACTTTGTCTTTGATGAAACAACTTTAGGGCAACTTAGTACAATTAGAACAAACTATTGTTTTGCGAATATTCGCTATCCTAGAATTGAAATTTAAATATGTTTATGACCGCATTATCGTTGCATCTGGCGGACGACATAAAACGAAACTCATTAAAATTAAACCATAAAGGCGACTAAAACGACAAGGCGAAGGTTGATTACGTCACAATACAGTAACTAAAATTATTATTGTATACAATGGAAAATGAGCTCCCACCTGACAGGGCATAGCTGTTATAAATTAAATGAAAAGGAACGAGTATGGAAAAAAATATATGTATAAAAATTTTAGATGCAGATGATTACAGATTGATTGCAAAATTAACTTTTATGTTCGCGAAGTGCACTTACAGTTTTAATCACAAGTCAACATCACGAGTTACATAAAATTACAAAACAGCTTTTCATCAGATGGTCCATAGACAATATTTATAATGTAATTAAATAGAGCATTGCCCCTAGATTAATTAATAATATCAACTTACTTGTCGTTTGATCGTAGCGTTCCATTCGATCTCGATGGTTTCCTACTAACCAGTTCCTCTCCTGAATTGGACATACTCAGTTGCATTGTATCGACGTGCGGTTGACTCACCACCACCGTGTTGCAGACTGCCAGCATTAAGAGGAACTCGCGAACCTAGTCAAAGAAATACCCCATTATTTTTTCTTTGTCTTCGGGATATGGGCCTTATCTTGAATTAAACAAAAGACTTTCTTTTCAGTCATTAAAATGGAAGTGAATGAACGTGAACACCTATATTAAGAATATTACCAAATAGAAACATTCGTCAGACATCCACCTACGCGTTGGCGTAAATGGAAGTTAGGAATGTAAAAGTAGGACTGAAAAAACTGACGCTCATTAACTCGAGGAAATTATCTGCACTAATGAGTGATACAAATATCAATTGCTTAGTCGAAAGATTTCTACCTTTTGCGTGTGTTGAGCATCGTTTGTATCATTAAGGTGTTGAAGCATTCTTCGGTTCGGTGACACTTGAGTTACAGGAGTTACAACTGGCGGTAAATCCGTCGATGGTTCAGCAGGCGGCCCGGGCGGGTGATCGTAATCCACACCATTCACTGTACACCGTCTGAACACCATCTTATTCTCAGTCAAAGTTCCTGTTTTATCACTGAACAAGTAGCTTATCTGTCCCAGCTCCTCCGTGATGTTCAATGCACGACACTCGGTTCGTTTGTTAGTCTCCGGATCGTACATCTCTATATCTTGGTGTATGTGATAAACTTGCAATAGTTTCGTCATCTCTATCGTCACGTACAAAGATATTGGTATCATTACTTGTAAAATTATTATGTAAGTCCAGAATATCTGTAAGCCTTCGTATGCGGGCGCTTTATCGGCTTGCGGTATGAACAGCGTGTATCGAAGTAGATTTGGAAAGTATTGGTCCAACCAGACCTTGTAGCAAGCAGCGCCGACGCAACATAGGAATAGTAGTACTAAGACGCACCAGACCACGTCCGTATTCATTTTTTTCTCTAGACCGGAACATTTGTATCGTGGGCCTCCATTGTTGAGCATGGCTTTGGTTTCATGTCCTGCATATACTACGATTCCTTCAACGTAGTCTGTGTTTTTAATCGTACATTCTCTTAATAGTAAATTTTCTGAGTTTAATGGCACCCTCTCGCCGTTCGGATGAGATATCGTTCCGGTAAACCTATAGATTTTTGTGGAAGGCCTTTCTACTTCTATTGAACTTCTAAATTTCATCGGATTAAAATCGAGTCTCTGAAACGAAAAGAAACAGAAGTTTTAGAATTGGAAACATAGTAGTGTACTTACGTAAAGAATTTTATAATATTTTCAATACAACTCAACAATTTTCATTCATCGTAGAGTGGTTATTTTTAAAAGTGAATCTGCTTTACATGGGAAACATATTTTCATAAATAATTCAATGAAAAACACTTAGGTATACACATATGTATGTGACATATGACTGATATGAATTATATTATGTGAACTATGACGCATTTTGCATTTCTCATGGTTACAGGTTTTATTATATTTCTAGTACACTTATGATTTTATGGTAAAACCTACTATTGCTGTTGTTACTGTAAACTACTGTACTGATACCACGAGATTCTCTTAACGATGTAAAGTTTAGGATGTTTTTGTTTCGAAGTCTAAAATACCACCCTGTATTTAGTTTTACAGTGAACGTTTTGTTACGTCTGAAAATACATCATTCCGCCCCCACGTTACATGTCATCCTAAAACGGTTAATTACCGATATTTTGGCAACAAACGCAAGAGAGAGCGTAACTCAAGGTCGCGGCAAAAAAACAAATAGGTATTGGAAAAAAATAAAACATATTTTTTCGGCAAGTCACCGCCGGCACTGAACCGTATAATTATAGCAGAAAAGTACCTATCGTCAAAAATTATTTAGTGAGCTGTGATTTTCGTTATATTGTGTTCAAATAAAGCAGTGGAGAAAGTGTTCTCACGTTTTATTTTTCAAACATTTACTTAAAAGTATGTCAGTTAAGTAAATAGTTATTAAACAAGTGGATCATTTGAACTTATTTATGGTTCGTGTGACTTCAAACGGATTACCATCGCTCCCCTTATTCTTTACGCGGAAAAATAACTTGTTACTGTTTTAAAAAAGAACACACAACATGTTTTAAAACAGATGACACCATTTGTATTATTTGTATCCCAACAACTGCACAATGTACAATAACCATATCTCATTTAAAATCAAACTTCAACACCAAAAGGTAGGAAATCCTGGCTAGTTTTTAGCCTTCGCAAGTTTTAAACCTACAAGTATTTGTCGGTTCTCATTTTATAATTCCGAAAATTTGGATTGTTGGTAGAAACTTGCGATCATACATAATAATTCGTTGGTAGATTTATAAAAACTAGCCAAATCAGACCGTAGGCTAAAATACATTATCTTATAAGAAGATATGATATGTTATACTCTTACTTATAAATAAATTTCAGTTAGTACTGATGATCGTTGAACTTGGCACCGCCATTTAGATTTCACTGCTTTTGTCGTTGAAGTCAACAACCAAGTCATTTATCATAATATTGGACTTGGCTCTCATTTCACATTTATTTTTTGTATCAGATTGGTTATTGTATCAAATTCACGTATTGTTTCATAGAGCAGGATTGATATTAAAGGAACTGCATGTATCTATTGCTACTTGTAATAATGCTATCTGAAATGTGACCGAGCTACACCATTACTTTAAGGATTTTGTTGTTTTTCCAACATTTTTATGTCTAGTTCCTATTAAACAGACTATTACAATTATATCGAAACAATATCTGTTTGTTCTTGTTTTATTCATTCAATGTTGAATTACACGTATAATCTGTCATAAAAATATCAAATAGCAATATCAAATCGTAAATCTAGCGTCAGAAACGAGGTTAAACGTTTTTGTTTAGTTATTTTATTGAACTGACACACTTACGTTGTACATTTCGTTCACGAAAACGTTCTGAACATAGTAAATAACGACGTCTGAACGTGAAAGCGATAAATTATTCCACTGTTAACGTAATTCACTTTTGAAGCATTGATGGGTGCGATTCAATACGAGGGTTGTCACTTAGAGAAAATTTAATTTTCCTTCTTAGAAGTTAAAAATATGCTCATCTTGGCGTTTAGAGAATAAATGAAAACATCACGTTATTTATGTTTCGGTTTAGTGATTTTGTATTCCAACTAATCCCAAATAGTCAACTTTATGCACCTTAAAATATAACACTCAAATGAATAACGAAAAAAGAAAGAGAATATTATTAGCTTAGAGGAAGTAGAAGTAAAGTAAATAGGAATATGTGTAAAGTCACGGAGTTAAGTGAAAACTATTTTTAAGTCCTTTTCCGTCTACCGAAAATTGTGCTCTTGGAAAGAGCAGTGGTCCGCGAGGGTGGCAAAGTGGCAACCCTATTGATAACGAGGGAATTTAATTAACTATAGATACAAACGAACACTTCGCTGTAATTAGGGATCTGATTACGCGATTGTTTACATTGAATTTGTTGTTTTACTTTGTTCTGTAATTTCCGTTTATTTTAAAGGTTTTGATTATATTAGACTCGATTACCGTAATATTATCCTGTATTGTTTTCTGTATTGCTCTTAAATTTCTATGGGTACTAAAATAACTTTAGCGACTAATTCGTTTCAAGCTACGCCTTGATTTATCAGAATTTAACAGATTAATTCAATTGTTTCAATGTATTAATATAAAACCTTCCTCTTCCTCAAAATAGATTAAAAAAACAACATCAAACCGTTGTGTAGTTTAACGTAAATACGTAACGTAACTTACGAACATAATGGCAGATAGCAAGAAAAGTTTTTTTTTTTAATAATTTAACTTTAGCTCGGCATTATGTAGTGTTACAATTTAGAAAAAAAAATACCTTATCTCTAAATCCAGTCGCAACGATCCTCTGTTTCAAATTCGTCTCTCCGTCCAAGTTGCACGTGTCGAGGTAACATATGCCCATGGGATTCGACGAGTGCAACAACACCATGTCGGCTGGCACCGCCTCGTTGTTCGACAGGTGAACTAGGTCGCCGACACGCACGTCTCTCCATTTCACTTTGACGTATCTCTCGGCTGACCTGTGGATGATAATCAATTTGTTAGGTTATGATGACGTTTATTGTACTAGGCTAAGGTTTCGGGGGCGACGCGACGGGAAAGAATGCCGATGGCGTAACGCGTCGCGTCGTCCCTCACAACCCCGTGCTGGGTTCTGGCCTCAGCCGGGATTCGGACGCTGAGTGTGAGCGGTTGGAGGTTTTAGTGCGGTTAAACTCCCACATACCCCGCCCGCGATCCGGTGATTTCCTCCAACTAAAAAAAAAAAAAAAAAGGCTAAGGTTTAATAAAATTTCTTGGAGTTGCATTATTTACATAGTACGTTATTTCTTTAGACATTTTGTGTTTGTTATCAATTGTTGTGGCTTGTGAAGAGACCATAGCGAATTACAATGCTTATAGTATGATTAGTTTTCATACACGGAGTTTTCTATGAAACAACCTTTCTGTTATAATTTCTAGTGATTGCATTCAAAGAGTTCATAATTTTGTTAGTTGTTTTTAAAACAATAGAATATATCCAAGACAGTGTGTCATAGTTATTAGTTATCTCTAGCAGGTACTGTTATATTACTGTAGATTAGTGAAGATAAACGAGGAAGTCGTAATGTGACTAAGTCATCTGCAAATATCTAAGAACCATACGTAGATATATCTAACACAAAAATAATACTATTAAGAGATCTTTAACTACAAATACACGAAGTATACTTTGTAAAGGCACGTTTAGAATTTGGATTGTCATTAAATCTTTAGCTAAATGGAGAATACATATCACGGGCTTGAAAAGAGATCATAATCACCTAAAACGATTTGAAATACTAACCAGTCCGTACAATTGTCATACACGGAAGTTCTTCAATTGTTTACTATTCGAAAAAAAAAGAGTTCTAAAAAGGTTTCCTCTATCACAATCTTTTGTGCCAGTCACAATAGTTCAGGAAGTTGTACATAACTTTTTTCACAAATTTTTTTTCAGAACGCTATAGATTAAATAAATCGGCATGGTAAAGTCGGGATGCCGCTAGATGAGTACAAACGGCGCGAACACACCATGATTGTTATCGTTTGCGTGCCGACTTCGTTTTTTAAATCGTTCATGACTCCGATAACAGAGTTCGTGAGGTAAAAGCAACAGGTAATTTGTTCTATGGCGGCATGAGTACACGAAGCGGACGATGTACTGGCGATTACCTTCGCTTTCTTTTGTTTCGATATTGTTTTACATTTTCGTCCACGCTGTATAGAAACATTGCGATAGCAGTCTTCAATCAGTCAGTTTCTGTGTATATTGAGGTATTGAAAATGCACAACGTTTAAGAATTGTTGTGTACGATCTTACTTTGCTTCTCATAAATTTATTTTTTCGGTTGTACCACTTGAGTCGTTTCTTAACATTAAATTAACTTTGGTCACTCAACTTGGATTAACTCAACTTGAATAATTTAGCTACAGACAAACTAAAAACCCATTTCTTTAAGATAACATTAGAATAGCCTGTTCCACATAAATGCATGCTTGCCATCGAATAGGATCATGCAAAAAAAACCCGATTAATAACAGTTAGCAATAGATTCCAAACCACAAATAATTTACACATCTATAGGTAAAATAAAGTCCAATGACATGCTATAACAACATTACTCGCTAAGTGTTTCTCAATCGTTATTCAAACGTAAACAATACGTTTTAAACGTCTCAATAATCGTTACTATGAGGAAGAGTTCAGGAAGTATGTAGTTTAGTCTATAATTATAATTCATTGAAGTGCATTGCCCAATCCATATTCCATACGTAATCTGAAGAGTGTTTGTTTGACTTCGCTAATATCAGGAACAGATGATTCGATTTAAATAATATTTCAGTGTTGGATAGTCCATTTATCGAAAAAGATTTATGGGCTATATTATATAACTTTGTGACTCAGACGGAGTTGCGTAGGGGCAATTAGCAATCATAACATTAATAACGTGAAAACCGCTGTGAAGAAAGAAAAAAGAGCTGTGAAACCACCGCTCCCTTAATTTTTTTTACCATTTATTCAGTTAAGTTATGCAAAATCATAGGGTTAAAAAGATGACATTGACAACACTTTATTCCTTTGTTTCAGATATTCATCGTCTAATTAATAGTTAAGTTGATAAAAACGTTATAATAGGTACTTTTAATTAAAATCGATCCAAAAACTATTCAAGGTAAATACTCAAGAATCTTCAGTTGAATATTTAAAAATATTAAATTACTCGACTTACTATTTCAATTCCCTGATTGCATTGAGTTAAAATTGATAAAAATAATTTACTCGAGCAACTTTGAGCTTTTAAGCAGGGAAAAGGTGTAAAAGTTTTGATTTTTATAATAAAAGCAAAAGACAGATAAACTAAGAATAACTATAAACTATTAGGTTTACAATACATATCATAATATTTTTATTCTCTCATATAATAACACTTTGTCTAAAATATTTATAGGTGTACTCAATGATTAGCGAGATTTCACATTACGTCATGAGACGGGTGTGTCGATGTATGTTGTGTACTTATAGTATTTAAAAAAATGTACATCGTGACAAATAGTCGAAGAGTAAGTAGTTTTTTGCTATCGAAATATGAGAACTTCAAGTAAGATGAGCTTACTGTCACTCATCTATCTTGCAATAAAAAAAAACTCATGGGTCTCAAGATATGTCATGTAAATGATGTAATCTATTATTATATTACACTAATGATACGATGTGCTTGGTATTTGATTGCGGTAATAAAACCTTAAACTCTATTAAAAAAAAAGAACCATCAACCTCAACAGAAAACAGCTGATGTTAATTTTCAATGATACTGGCAGTATAAAATATATTTCAGGGCAATAATAATGTGTAAAACTTATAGGTGCCATAAAAGCGATATTGGCCATGTCATGCTGATCGTTTAGCAGCGTGAACTAATAAAATCCTTACTGAAATTCGTAATGAAACTTCGTAGGAAGCCAATATAGTGTGACCGTTCGGCGCCGGACCGATTCAGCTAATTAAGGCTATTATCTTTTTGTGAGGAGACCGAGTGACGCCACTGCACGGTTTTACTTTTTCCAAACAAATTATGTGGAAAATCGAAATCTGCCGTTCGTCACGAGGAAACAAACATTTTTTTGTTGTATTTATTTATTCTGTGAAGTAATACAGTTCATGACAAAACACGGATAATAATCATAAGGAATTCTTTATGACTCAATATTTGATCAATTTTATGGATATTCATGAATTGAATGAAATGCAATAGATGGGTTGATACTTATTGTGGAAGAAGATATGAAAAAGATTTATGTGCAATTTTTCACAACACCACTGGCTAAAAACGGTGAAGGAAAACATCGTGAGGAAACCTGCATATCGGAAAAGGGTTCTAAAAATCCTTTGAAGATATGTGAAGTCCCCAATCCGCACTGGGAAAGCGTGGTGGACTATGCCTAATCCTTCTTCTGAGGAGACCTGAGCCCAACAGTGGGCAGTAATGGGTTGGTACAGTACAGTGGAAGAAGATGTTCCTAAACCCAAAAACAATGTTATATCTATAGTGACTCAGCTAAATAGTTTGGATATAAAATATTATGCATTAAAGAAATGATCCTAAATATAAAATACAAGATTATTTACAAAAGAAGGATCACAACCTCATCCAAAAAAAGGAACACAATGTTGTTACTGTATTCTGTTACACGTAAACAAGAGTAAGGCTCGATTATAAATAGAAGCCTCCGAATTGAGTTCATAACACAATTTATTATGCAGAACAGATACAGACTATTTATCGAGAAAGAATTCTCAATAAACAAGTAAATAAAATAATTATGTTCTCCGTAAACAAGGTAATAGTAGAGGAGCCCAAGCGGGGATTCCGGGATTTACTACAGCGCGGCAGATTAATATACAGGGGGTACCTTGTACCCGGTTAAGTACCTCCACAAAATATGAGGCCCATATCTAAGGCCGCCCGTGAAGGATACAGGATCAGATTAGTAAAAAAAAATTGATGATCAGAAATTCTCGAGCGCGTCAGATTAAGGTAGGGTGAGTTAATTACATCCTAAAAAGTGTATATTCCAATAATCTGACAATTTGAGAGTGACGTAAAAAAAGGAGACGGTAACAAAGTTGTAAAAAAAAAACGTCATCGCGACATTCTCGAGCGTAGCTAAATTTTTTTTTATTTTGGAGGAAATAATTCAAGAATAATAAAAAATATATAATCTGACGATTTCCGCAAGCCGAAATAACAAAAATCTTATATATAAAAATGAATTGCTGTTCGTTAGTCTCGCTAAAACTCGAGAACGACTGAACCGATTTGGCTTATTTTAATCTTGAAATATTCGTAGAAGTCCAGGGAAGGTTCGTTCGAGAGATATCGTGAACGATAGAAGAAGAAGAAATAGTGTTTTTCGGGATTCCGAAATTTATCTCCGAAATTTGTGAGTCGATCAAAATTACTTATGAGGATGATAAAACTACGTCGAATGGTACCAACCGCGTTAAAATTGGTTCATCCATTCGAAAGTTATTGCAGTTTGAAAATTCCAAAAATAGTGTACTATGAAACTTCTATCAGACTTTCGAGCTGGGAGAGCTCAAATGCATAGAAATATTATTTCTTTGAACTCAGGAATGGAATTAGCGGGAAGTTGCAGGGATGGCTTTAAAGTGAACCATTATCCTAATTTTTTTTTTGTCAGATCAGGCGAATCCCTCTAGATAATCGTCAGATTATGAGACAGTACGTTTAGAACATAAAGATAAACCATATATATCTTAATCTGACGCGCTTGAGTATTTCAAAATGGCGATTTTTTTTTGCACATTATGAAAATGGCTGCGAGTTTGCGTCCCATCGAAATCGTCAGATTAGTGAATGAGAGCTTTTTTTTGGTGTACTTAACACTCCCTTAGAAAATCTGACGCGCTCGATATATTTTTTTTTTTTTCATTTTCAACCTTTAAATACAACCACCCGCATCACGCAAACGATCAGATTAACATACGTACGTTATTAAAAATACGTAGGGCATTGATGCTATCAATATCTGACGCGCTCGAGGATGTCCATGCAACAGTTTTTTTTTACATCTTTAAAAATCTATAGCCCCTTTCCCCACCGATGTAAAGGTATATGTCATATAACATTTTTTTCTTCTTATCATCTAAGCTTTGCATCCCAATAGGTCTCTTCAACGCTCGAGTAAATCCCCATTTAGCATCGTCGCCTCCTCTACTATAAAGATAACCTATTTAATATACTTGATGAGTTACACAGCAACATTGATGGAGTAGAGTTATTTATGGCTTCAGATATCGAAACAGATTCAATACAAACTCACGAATGTTATTCAAACGTTTTAATAATAAACATCGAAATACATTTTATTTCAGTATTTGTTTTAGTTTTCCGCCTTCTCGTGTTTAATAAGAGTGATATCTTTAATTTAAATTGTACGATACTAATTGTTGAACACATACGATCATACACACGTATTACATCACTTTAAATAAATTTAAATAGACATGTGCCTTATTTAAAAGTTTATAGTTGCGAGATTTTGTATGTAGAGGTTGGTACCCAATGAAAAAACTATACGACGGAGAAAGATTAAAGAAAAAAAATCAGATTATCGTAATACTTGAGGAAAACCGTTATTAGTTGCTCTTTTCTAGTTTTGTGACGATGAATAGTATTCGAATTTCATTTAATTTTCATTTTTGATGAATACTTTGTAAAGTTATACAGATTACTTTGTAATTAAAGTAATCATCAACTATCAGCTATCAGCCCAAGGCTTTCCATAGAGTTCTATGATACAATGTGACTAATTGAAAATTGCGTTGACAACGATTCGTTTCTTTGGTTTCAGCGCGTTTGCGTAGAGTCACGCACGTAGACAAACGATTTGATTGTCCCAATTGACCTATATTATTGGCTAGAAAAAGCACTTCCTTATACCATACTTTGTAGCAAGAATTGGACTTTGATTTGAGTCTGACCTTTATAAATTTGGGATCAAGTGAGTAGTGATTATTGTCATCAGCAACTTTTTACACACACTTGATGTAACGAAGCTTTTCACAGTTATTTTGTTGAAATTATCCAGTCGATTTAAAGTCACACGCAAAAGAATAACATTAATAAAAACACGTCAAAATATTAATTGACAATAACTTTAATTCATCACGAATCCTAACAATTACATTTAATTGTTAATTAAGTGTGTTGAGCACACAATATTATAATTCTCAATACCGACAAACCGTTGTAATTGTCCGTGAAACATTTGAAATAATATACTAATTATGCTTTGTTAGATGTTTAACGGTATTCGGTATCAAATACTTGGTCATCCACATGCAGCTTTTTAATTTTTTTCTGTTTGCCGCTGTGAAGTCCAATGAAGTATTGATTCGTAAAACTTGAAATCTTGCTACATAAATACTATTTCCGGGATTCAAATATGAAATTATAATTATTAATGGCCATCGAATTATTAAGCTTTATTATTTACTGTAATTTTTGTCCACAGGTCACACATACAGAAGATACATTGTCAATGAGAATAATCAAACTTACGAAACACATAAATTTCATGGTGTGAGGTAACCAATGGATACATCATATATGTTTGCTCATCTTACGCATAAAAATACACATTAATTCATCGTCAAAAACTTTAATGACATCATTAAACTTGAATACATCGCATAGTTTTGATCCAGCCGTTCTGATCAAAGACGAGATAACGTAAACTTTATACGACACTGAATTAATACTGAAAACTTCCGAACGTAAACAAGAGCCCGGACGCCTCTTAAATATTCATCATTACACTTGAACTTCAAAAGAGTTGCTCTCAATGTCGTAAAATATTAACAAAGGGAATATAATTACAGTGTTTGTCGATATTGTCTTGCCTTAGATGATGTAAGTTCAACAGACGAGTGTTTGTAAACGAAACGTGCCTAAATACGTGTGTGTGTGAGTCATTAAACGAAAATAGTGGAAGTGTTTGAATGAAAAATTAACGTGATTGTGCACGAATTAAAAACAATACGACACATACATAGTTTTTGTTGTCAAATCTTTCAAAACGAACGATACGAAGCTTTGACTAGTCCAATTCAATAATTTAAGAATAGTGGATACTGGACAGAAAACATATTAAGTTGAAGATGGATCTACGATATCCTCAGGATACCCTAAAACTGATCAGCATTATCATACTTCTGTTGGTTCTGAAAAAAGTTTCCCTTTTAAGTTACATACGTACTTCTTCTCTACTAGTGGGTTTATTTCTGGTAAACCCCGAAGCGATTGAGTGCAATCAAAATTTAACTTTCACCAGAAGATAATTGGTATTATAACATGAGTACTTCCTATTAATTTGCATTTACGCTGTGCGGTTACAATAATCTTCCAAACAAATTATTTATCACTATCACTTTTCCATTCATTTCATTACAATAGTTCTAACTCTCAACCAGTAATCCTCGTCTCGTCATTCGTGCATTCAGTCATAAAACAATACGATGGAACAATGTTTCATTACAGTCTAAATACTTGACATAGTTTCCGCGGACATTTTCGATGAAACTGCTCGACAAAGGTTGAAACAACGTACTTTAGTAAAGACTAAAGCCTTCGTCACACAAATGATAAAGATTTAGACAAATAATCCTTGACCTCACGTTTCATTATATAATAGCTTTATTATGCTTAATATTTAAACGAACAACATTGTATTCAATGTTACAATATAAACAGCAAAAACTATGAAATGAAAACGGAAACGAATTAAGGAAATAGCGAACCGGTAATAACTGAAACGGCTAGAACGTTTCCTCGACAACTTGTAAACGTAATAAAATACAATTTATCCATAATTTTAATTTATTGGCTCGTGTGGTCAGTATTATGAACTCATACTTCTAACAGTCAAAACAATTGTGTATTTTCAAATCTGTATATTAAATCTATTTCATTACAATAAGATACAACCCTATCATATAAATTACTATTATTTATCAACTGTCCATAGTTAACACACAAATCGAAACAAGCATCTCGGCGACCTTAGGCAGGTCACAAATATATCATCACAAATGTGCTCAGGGATACCCCGGCTGTGACGCATTTTTTTTGGATCCGTTCCACGTAATTCATCTACGTAACGTAACCCTCTTACAATATCAACGTAAATAAAACTATCACACGATATAATGTAAGTAATCTCCCGTCAAAATCTTAAACAGCAATTTTTGTTTTCACTTTTCGATGTTCATGACATCAATATGGCCGGTCGTTCGGAACACTTTCACCGGCATATAAAGCCGGAATGAACGAGGCGCGGTCAAATTAGAATCTTGAACTGCAAGCAAGTGTGCCGTGGTTACATCAGCTCGGATCTTGGCCCGACCAGGCAATGTGAAGGCCGGAACGTTCACTAACGGCCTCAGCGACGCACCGGCCATCACAATATTACTCAAACGTGTTTCAGATGTTTCGTCAAAACAGACAACTATTGATTTAATAGAAAAGACGACGTAATTGCGAGTAAGATGTGAGGTCACTGTCTCGACTGCATTGGTTGATGCTGGACAAATCAAATCCAATTTATAACAATATGAATGATTACTGCTTACCATATTATGCCTCCCTATGTCTCGCCGAGCTTTGTATTTATAGATCAAACGGTAGTTGACTGAATAGTATCTGCTTAAAGAAATATTAATTATTATTTTCTCTTTTTAATCTGCTAGATCTTTTGAAACTTGTATCACATGTAATTATTTAAATGAGGGATAAAAGTATTTTATTACATTTCGCATTGGTAAAAGGTTCAAAGATTATGAACGTCAGTCTCAGGATTCTAAGTAGTTATAATCCAGCAATATAATGAGCTTATTCCTAAGCAGTTAACTATAAAAAATGTAATTAAGAACTACCAGTATGTTTGACTCAACATTAACATCGACATCTTTGGTACACTTGAACCACGTGACGAAAAGGTAATTTCACACGGGAAAAGATTTCGTAACCTAATGGTTGGACTTTACCGTACAGTACATGTTTGTGACAATAATATACAATGCATGTCTACTACACAACTTCATCTGTATAAAGATGGAAAGTCGCGATAGTCACTGGGGAAAGTAAACCGAATGAACCCTTTCGTTGTTTCCTGAGCTTAAATGACTTGTCATTTTACTTTAAGATTCCGATAAATAGAAAGAGTCATGATTTGTATCTGCTACAACTATAGACAAGGCAATTTCTCAAAGTTTAAAAACTACGTTTGGTCATTAATTTTACATCAATAGAAATGCATGCAATATCAATCGACTGATTATCAAATGCGATGTTCAAACCCAGGAACACTGATCACCACATACACAAGAAAAAACAAAAATAAATCTTTTATCAACCAACGTCTCCAATATAGTCTTTATAAAGCTTTCAGATCCCCGCGGGCACTTAGTCATACTTCCTGCGTCCGATTAGAGATAGCCTCGATACAACTGTGAAGTCATTGCCAATGTATCAAGGCCTACGACTCTGCTACATAAATACTATTTAGAACTAAGAATATATTTAAATAATTTAAATGTCCGACATTTTGTATAACATTGTGCTGTAAGAATATTAAGCATTTATTCGAAGTGTTATCAGTGACGAGTATTTATGTACAAACCAGTTTTATCTACGCAACTTTGTCTGGGGGTGTCGCGACGGGAAAGTGTGCTGCATTGCGTAACGCGTCGCGCCATCCCGCATAACCTCGTGCTGGGTTCTGGCCTCAGCCGGGGTTCGGACGCTGAGAGTGAGCGGTTGGAGGTTTTAGTGAGGTTCAACTCCCACATACGGCGATTTCCTCCAACTAAAAAAAAACGCAACTTTGTCTACGATAGGCTAACTTACAACCCTAAAGTTTTGGAGGGAAAATCAGACAGTAAAATAATTTTGCCGAACTATTTTCAAGTTCCTTACTCAGTATATCCATTAATTTTTATTTTCTGTTCTTCGTTAGTTACCTCATGTCTTATTTGATTAGAAGCAGAGTTTGAGAAACATATAGATTTATTTCCCACATTTGTTGCCATACAAACCACTCGTTTTGTAGAAACAAATGACTAGTAAATGAATTACTGGGATTTGTCATTATTAATTCTCAAAATAATTACATTAAATTTTCAAAGCAAGGATGTGCACAAATGTAGTTTTAAGGACAAACATCCAAACATACATTTTTATTATATGTAGAGATAAAGTTATCAGGAATGCATGCAGCTAAAAGATAACTGTTTTGTTTTTAATGTATTTTTAACGATATTTTATTGGCGGGCTTTCACTTGACATTGGAAACAGATAACTGCGTCTGATAAAAGAACAAAAGGTTACACAATACAAGTAGAAATTAAATATTGGTTGACCAGATTTATTTTTTATTTTTTATTGCAAGGTAGATAAACGAGCATACGGCCCACCTGATGGTAAGCGGTCACCGTCGCTCATGAACCTCTGCAATGACTATGCCAATTAGATGAAGTAGGTTACTAAATTAGTGTTGTTGTTATTTAAATTTATAAATCTAATAATAAATATACCATAAGCAAACATCTAACAAAATGATTTACACGTTTTAAACCGTTTAATAAAAGTATATTCGTTAAACATAATCAATTTAGTATATGTACCAAAATTGTTTCATATACCATGTATTAAAATTCTAATCTATACATGTATTAGGAGCTGATAAATAATTTAAATGTTAAATTAAGGAAAAACCGCATCGGTTGTCAGGGAAAATATCCATGAATATGTTTTTAAATTAAAACTATGCCTTCGCACGCGTTGCCCTTGATATAATGACCTTAAAGTATTCTAACGAAACGCCGGTTACAAGGGCACTATAGACATAGTGAAGGAGATTCTTCACCGTTACATATTTATGTGTAAAAATTTGAGAAGGCAAAACAATTTTTGAATTTGTTTTTGAATGTTACATTCTTTAATAATTGCAAAAAAAAAACATTGCAAGTCAGTCAATTTAGCCCTACAAAATTAAATTTCCAGTAGGAACAGCAACTGCACATATTGGTAATAAGAGACAGGAAGTATAGTCTAACAGTAACCAAGTGCTAGTGTGCAAAACGCACTGGTCAGCGCCCTGCAGCCGGTAAACATTCGTTACACAGACATTTAATTATAATAATCAGGTTACAACACAACTTTCTTGTTACAACACTGCAATTAACTTTACGCAGTTTTGTAACTTGTTTTAGTCAAATATTTTATGTAACGGCTGTGTTAAAAGCTGTTTTATGTTTCTAGGTAACTGAGTGAAAATATAAGTGCTGTTACCTACATTTTTCTCAGGACAGTGGTTGTTTGGAATGAGAGGAATAATTTTTGATTGATTTATGGGTAAAATTCTAAAATTCACACCGAAAAAAATAAATTATGAATCGTTTACTAAATATATAAAACAGAAAAATTATAAAAGTATTTCTCTACAGCGAGATGTCGCGAAATGTAAGAAATTTATTTGCGATGTATAATAACGGATATTTACATATTGATAAACACATGTGGCGACGGAAGAATATAATGTAAAATAATTTAAAAATAATATTCGATAAATGTAAATTATAACAATTATAATGTGCTATTTTTCGTCCTTCAACGATCCTGTTAACAGCTAGCACTCATTTTAATGGAGTTCTCATTCCAGTTTAAAGGTTGGATGTTGGTCGATGAACTACAATTGGATTAGCGCCGATACGACTCCTACATAAAATAATTTGTATTCGAACTACGAATACCTCCTGTACGAAGAAGGTGAACGTCCTCACAGAGGTAATGAATAAAATCACACGTGAACAACTCTTCAAACCAATTATCATTTGAAAACGTCCATTATTCGTTTAAAACAAAACTACGGACAAAACAAACTCCCACGTGACAATTAGGCACGTCACAGTTTCAATTTGATGGCCTTTTAACGACCGTTTCACACTGCGAGTCGTGATTACTGTCGAATAATGAACGCGTCCAATGACCAGTTACCATTGATTTCAGTCGTCACGCTGAATCAAAGCTGTTGGAATAATAATTTGATTCATTGACAATATTTTTTTCTACCAAAACTCCCTTAAAACACCAAAATTAGACTGATCACATCGAAGGGTAAATGATTAAGATGAAAATCATACTAGAGAAAGTCTCTTAAAGGATTTAGGTATGCTATTTGAGCATTACATTGACATTAGTAATATATTATTCAATAAAATCTTCGCTATCATCCTTGAAGTCGCAAATTCTCAACATAATTATCATAAAACAAAAAGAATCTAGTTACATAATGCGAGCGCCACAATTTAAATAATACAAGAATAAAGTAACCTGTTAGTTTATCTATCTAATAGCCGTTTAAAATGATGTGAATGTTTTGTAATAACGCTGAGAAATATCAGGTATAACTTCATTATTGATGTGAGACTGATTGTGACGCAATGTGTGTATTTCGCAATTCTTATAAAACATACTTGTGTGTAGTAAAACTGAGTAGGTTGACATATCGTTTCATCACGTTTGAATAGATATTGTCCAATATATTTTTTGAGAATGACCCTGATAATGACTATTCTCATAGTTTAGTAATAAAGTACCGTTAAATATGAAGTTAAAATAATTCCTCGAAATTGTGACAAGATTGAAGGTTAAACATTGTAAATGTTTTATACTATAAAGAGAAAAAAACTAGCGGAAAGATTTATTATTTCAGAAATAGAAGTCGATTCCGCTTTATCACGGAATATTGAAATTAATGAACTGTGTGGTTCGATTTTTGTTCTGACAAGCTTCATTGAGCATAATAATATTATGAAATAAATTATATTACGGATTTTTTTTAAATACAAGCTTTTAAGAGCTAATACAAGTAAAACGAGCCCAAACACGACGAGTCTATCTTGTTTAGCACAAGAGTTCCTTCGACTGGCTTTGACCGCTTGACGAATCCATCATCAGATCAGAGCTATTTTGTCCTATTATTGCATTGTCATGATATACATCTGCGTGTAAAATCAATCGGAAACCTGGAAGAATGTCAAATTTAGCTTGCAAGATTCCACCCGAACTTACATATTTTTACAAACATAGTTACATCCAGTGCCAAATAATATAAAGTTCGTAAAAACCCAATATTTTTAGTATCTCAGTAAACTAAGATAAATAAACACGACTCCATATTCAAATGGGATTTCCCCTTAGCATTCCACATTCCCGTTTAAGATAACGTTTCATATAATAATGTGGTTAGTATACTATAAATTAATAAGAGTACTCACTGTACTATTGATAAAATCGACCACAGCCTAGCGACCCACCTTATTAAAATGAATGTAACCTCGTATGTAAACTACGACATTAACTACAATATAAAAATACTGAAATGAATTAAAAGTTGCTCCTAATAGGGTGCAACTTTAATACAGTACACGAATACTTTGACAGCCCTACAATACGATGATAAAGCCAATGACTTCGCGTATCACATGGTCGTTGGGTTGCGGTTTTAACGAAACTCGAGTAATTATGCTGAGTCGCACGGTACCGTTATCTATACGCTTTCTTTTATGTGTAGAAGCGCGTGCGTTGCCGACTCGGACACGCCGGTGAAACTCGACACGACGCGGCCACGATGCGGATATCGTCAATTAATTAATACTCAACAATTACACAAACAACAGTAAGATGACAGTCATTTTTTTTATGTGCATCATGATTTAGAATGATAGTATATAATAATTGTTTTTGTAGGATTCGTTGCTGTTAATTTTAAAATCTTTACAGCTACACAAGTCGGATTATCCTCAGAAGCGGAATCAATTCGGATTCGATAATTTCTCGAATGGAGACCACACTATTGACATTCGAGCATTACGTATAATTTCAGTATAGTACGTTTCAACAACCCTTACCGATCAAAAACTTTCCGAGGTTATTATGAATGACATTTTAGGTTGGCATGTGAGCCTAGAGGCTGCAATCAAAAGATGCATGGAGCAATGGAATAGTACATCATACAATAACACACCAAATTCGATAATTTTACCTTGCCTTGAAAAGCTAGTCCTCCTTTAAACTAAATTTGAAAGGAGGAAGGCGACTGACATTGTATAATTGAGTGATATCTATAAAATAGTAGTTACCAAGAGAGGAACACTTACTTGAGTAACAAGATACTTTAGTTAGTTACTCTTTACCTGTTACATGTCGTGTATTGGCAAATATTTAAGTAAAGTTTGTATATTCTGTTAACCTATTATTTATGTATTTCAATCTACTTTGAGTTATGAGTGTGGCTTTGGATTCGTCTAAGGCAGGGAGAGTTAGATAAGGCTTAAACCCATAACCGTATGCAAATTTAAATAAGAGTTCTAGTAATGCTACAAATTATTAGAAGAATAGAACAATCTATTCTAAATCTTAAAGTAAACAGTAATATGCTTTGGCGTGAACGAATTTATAAGTGTAGAAAACCAGTTCCTGTTGTAGGCGGTCTCGTTTCCAAATATGGAATATACACAAAGAATGACATATGAACGAACTTGAAACTTGTAATATTCAAGATAGTATTATGCCAATCGTATTATAATATATAGGCGTTATGTTTGTTTATTTAAATTAATGTCCATAAAAATGGAATTAATTACAGGATAAGGAAACATAACATACTTGTACTGCGCAGGGTTTTTACATAGCTCTAATTTACGTTTCACAGAAATTAGTTGCAATGAACGTAGAAGGTAATAATTTGGTGAAAATAACTGACATTGCATGTACAGTAACACCTAGTACAAGTACACAGGAAAACATCCCAATTTGGAAATACCCAGACGCTTAAAACAAAGTATTACAAAAGTTGCGTGTGTTAAGAATGCGCTTACATCGCTCTTTCAATATGTCGACGTAAATAATAAGATCAAATATTTGCAAAGATATTAAGCAACTTTTTAACACGTTACTTGCAAAATGTCAAACATAGGCACATACACATCTTACGAAAACAAAAGAATTGAATCAAAACTCTTAGATTACAAAATAAGTTTTAGCTAAACAGACTTAGCCTTAAACGATGCAAATTTTCGCAACTAACATGAGAATTGTTTTGTACCTCAATAACATTTCAAATACAATACGTAGGTGATGTTCGATAAAAACGAACGTAGAACACAATGGGATAAACTCGGTGAAGTCGAAAGTTGCATTACACGCGGCGAAGAATGACATTGAAGTGAAAGGCATTGTTTTGCAATGTTCTGCTAAACACATACAAAATGATATGATGATGAATTAAAGCATACGTGGTTAATTGTTATTATTGAACTCTTTCAATAATCACGATAAAGAGACACTGAATGACTGATTTTTAAAATTGCTTACCTAGGTTTGCAAATGAATTTTGGTAGGTAGGATCATAAATTTGTAAAAGTAAAGTAGTAATAGTCGTAGCAAAGTGCTTCAGAAACTACATATTTTGTCACTACTGATAACCAGAAAAAGGAGAGTGATAAGATTGTATCTCAACTATAGTCTATGCAAGAATGAGTAAGCCAACAGTAATCTTCACAGAAGACTGCGAACTACTGGAGTAATTAAAAACCTAAAGTTCAGTGCTAATTAGATATACAGGCTTTTAAAAGGTAAAGGACATTATCGTAAGCCGCACACAGTCGACTGTACTAGGAAGTGACTGGCGGATTGGAGAGATCTCGAACGGCCTCGAGGACACGCGCGCCGACACCGACGGATAAAAACGGTAACACGTTCTGATTGTCGCTGGTCACCACAGTACCGGCATTCTGTACGAATTGTTTTTAATACGGACGTATGCCTTTTAGAAAGTAAGCCTTGTGTTTATTTTTATTGGTGCATAGCAGGAGACCATTCAAATTTGAGCCTTAATTTCCTCCAAATTTTTTGACCAAGCACTAGAAAGCGAATTCTAATCTTCTTACTACAGTGTTGTTTGTTTTGTTGCAAACATATCCTAGCTGATCATTCTGTAGGGACATAGAAGGAAGAATGGTCAATTAAAAAGTTATGATCCAAATAAAAAGCAATTGCACATTTGTTGTGCCGGAAGAGTGACCCCATCTAGTGGAATGAGGTCAAGAATATAGCAGGTGAACAATTTAACTCGACTGTTTTAAAACGTTAACGCACTCAACGTAGATAAGATCCATACGATTACGGCGAAATAGGTTAAATAGATGGGTATTTAGTACAAGGTGGCGATGACAATTTACAAATTGTAAAGCTGCAATCTAAAACTTTAGCATAATTTTATTCTGTTTTAAACATATAATATTATTTATATTCAATACTACATAAAATGTGATACAATTTGTAAATCATCCATATTTTAGTTATATGAAAATTGAAAGTCATAAAACTATATTAAATCAAATAACAACGCTTCAACATTTTCGAACATTTGATATTGGTCCAATGCAAACATTTAGAGATGTATAATCAATTTAAAAATACAGCAGAATCCATGCTGCTTTGTGAAAACAAACCGTTTGTGCGAAAATGAGAATTCTAATTTCGTAATGGAATTAAATTTCGTATTGGATTGGAAATATGGGTTGTTATCTTTACAACTCCGTAACGATTTTCTTTCGGGATCATGAAACTAAGGCAGATGAGATGGTCATTTTGGGGAGCTGTACAAAGAGTGATCTCAATCTTAAGAATTTTATTTAAGATGATAGATGTTTAGTACATTTAGATCGTTCCTTTTGTTTCAAAGGACATCTTAGTAATAGATACTGTTTTTTAATAAAAGTCACTGTATTTTTTTTAATTTAAGCGGTTGCTTTGAGTATTCAAATTGAGAGGAGGAGTAATGGAAACTGAGATCAATCTAATAGTGTCAACCACCGGTGAATTTGAAGGTCACTGCAGTGAAACCAATTATTGCCAATCTCCGAGCCTCGTAAATTGAATTTAACGTTGTCTTAGCTTGATGTCGTCATCCCATCAACTATAAACTTAAAAGACAATATTGTTAATAGCTCCATTAATTTATACCTATCGAAATAGATAAATCAATTTATAGATGTCATTTGTTGTACTAAATTAGATTGTGACACGTGATGCAGTTATAAAGTGTCGTCACGAACTGTTTCAAGACGTGTGTTCATTTAATCATAACGGTAACAACTACAATGTGCATCGACAACTAGCATAGCATTAAAAGTTCATTGATATTATGGAGACAGCTCTTCGGAAAGATTATTTAAAAGTCAAAAACAACAATGTTTGCTATTAATTGAAATATTGTTAGAATTACCAATAATTTATGTATTTTTTTTGGTAGACATTCTATGTGTAAGCTTGATAAACATCAACCGTCGTATACAAAGTACACATACCTATTATTTAAATA
Organism: Trilocha varians; assembly: GCA_030269945.2. Taxonomy (NCBI): domain Eukaryota; kingdom Metazoa; phylum Arthropoda; class Insecta; order Lepidoptera; family Bombycidae; genus Trilocha; species Trilocha varians. The sequence continues at coordinate 10,005,670 of AP028265.1, read as the reverse complement.
AAGTTATTAACAACCATAAGTCTACCTACACGTTTCTAAAACTTTATAGTGAAAAATTCATAATTTTTATTTTGAAGTGTGGTTTTGCCTCAATCAATACAAACACCAAATGATTGTTAAAAAAACGCATGTATGTAAATGTTATGATATTAATTGATAATGTTATTGAACTGCTTGAGTGCTTCGAATTATTGCCAATGTTTATCTATATACAATTGTTAGTGTGATTCTTATGTACACAAATAAATCGGGGTTACATTCCAAAACATACAAAGACGCTGTTTCTAATACAGGAAGATACATTGTATGCAATCTCAAGAGGACATTTTAAAGGGCAACCATAATTGCCAAGACACTTGAAGACAGGAAAAACAGGGAAGCTTTTAATACAAGCCAAACTACGTGTCTATAAAATACGAGCACTTGAATGAAATAGAACAACAAACAACTTATAAGTTTGGATCAGAATTGGAATGAAATTGATCGAATTAAGATAATAGTCTTTAAAAGGTAAAATTTATACTAGAGAGCAGTTGGAAAATAAAATTGTTTTAATTGTTATGATGATTTAAAATTAATAGCTATTTAATGATAAACTGACCTCTATGTCTTTTGTAGAATCAGTACTTTATTATAAGAGTGCGTAACAACGATTGCTGTAATTCTAACTTCAATTGATTTCAATTATAGATTGCACTCACATTTTGCTAAACAAGAAATTGAGAAAGTTTTGGTAGAAATGAACTCTGGAAGTTATTTTTTTTTTATTGGATGCACATAATAATAACGCAATGCAGTTAGCGAAAGTTACTCAGTAAATTCATGTTGCAATTTCACTGTTTACTCAGTAAATCCATTGTATTATAATTTCATTTCTAACCTTATCTTCATGTGTTTTAAAATATAGACAACAAAGTAAGTATTGAACAATGGTGATAATTTAAAGTTTATTCATATTGAAATTAATCTACAAAATTCACACATTTAACACCCTAAAACCATAATTTGCCCAAATAACTTGATCATAAAGACTAAGTCTACCATAAAATAAATATCAGAAACAAATCAAGAATACATTTACCCGCTTAAAAGCTACCACTACAAAATATGATCGAGTTTTCAATCAGCCTAAAGTGTTTATCAGTCCATCATCATTTACATCAAATTGATCATGAATATTCTAGTTTAACATTAACTTAGGGACCTTATCTAAATACAAATAGTCAAGTTACGAAGTTCATTCGACATAAACGTTTCTATTACGGAGAATTAAATGAGTGTTATCATTTTATCACGATCACTTTCATGTTACTATTTGTTTTGTAATCATAGTAATACACTTATGTGATAATAGATTGTGTTTCTTTTAATAATGCATGTAATTTAACATAATAGAATGTGATTGGATCATAATTGATATTATATACCTACAAGCGAATTCTATTACATTTTTTTAGTAAGTAATCGCTTGATTTCTACTCATCCCACGAGATTTACAGTTAGTAGTAGCACCGTACTACAGCTACTAAACCTTCTGCAGCTGACAATCAGCGTTCGATGACCAACGGAGTTCAGATGCCATCATGGAGCTATGCGCGGTAGCACGACGCGATACATTCTATGGCATTCTGACCGCCGCCCCACAGAGTGGACGTAGTAGTTTCAAAAATAAACTTAGTATCATCACAAATAAAATAGTATTTTAAGCTATAGTTCGGGGCAAGAATAAATGCACTTCGACTTCTAAAAAGAGAGCAGTTCATAGCTTCGGATTTATAGAGCGCTTTCTCTGTCGCACACAGCTTTGTGACATTCAATGTCAGTTGTTGTTCTAATTCAATTTAACATATAATATAATAGAGAGTTGTTAAAACTCTAAATATATTTATTTGCATAATTTCCTAAAAGTCGAAGTGCATTTATTCTTGCCCTAAACTATAAATGTATGCATGATAATTTATCATACTGCTATATTTTAATTTGCAAGAACTGTAAATTAAAAATGTAAGTCAAATTACAATAAATATCACTAAGAAATTTCTACAAACTTTATCCTGTAGATAAGAAAAATATTGGTCGGCTGCGCTTGGGTTTTTTACTTCTGAGAGAACCGGAAATCATTATTCTTAAAATGATAAGAATTGACAAATATTTTTATAAAAAACTATAATGAGGTAGGTATTTTGCAATAAAACTAATTCACGATTTGCGCTAGACCCATTCGATCTCTTTAACGTTTGCAATAACTTTAATAAAACGCCATATAATCCAGCTCAGTTATTTAATGCAATTTAAAACCACAAACGAATCTAAATTGAATTTGCATTTTAATGATCAACAAATAAATTCTCGTGACCGCTACGACCTTGTTACAGAACTTAGAACTTCGAAAAAAAAAAATCACAATACGCTCGTCGCACAAATGAGAACTAGTTTTACATAATATTAATCGTGTAGGTCGGACCAGTACAATGCGACATGGTCCGGACGTATAATCTGTATAAAACGTCTATTTCTGTTGTGGATCTATCGCGTTTGGTTCGGTCCTATGTAGACCACGGTCAGTTACGTCACACGTCACGGTTCACAGAGATTCACTACGATTCTGATGCGGAGACAAGATGAATGACGCGAAAAGAAAACGCATTTCACTGTAATCTGAGTTTTATAAAACAGTTCATAATTCAATTAGACTAAAAAAATAATGAAGCAAACACGATGACCACGTCAGAGGGTTCCAGACTTTCTTTTGTTCTTCTTAATTACATTCAATTTTTTTTTTTAATTATGCCTTCCTCTCGTCTTATATACTGATTCAACATTTGCTTCGTAACGTGATCCTCATGTCACCTCATCCCACACATATTCAAACCACGTCAACTTTTTACTTTTCAGTGTGTCAATGTAAATAAATAAATTTCACCGATGGACCACTTCCTCCAGACATGTTCCCAAAAAAAAATCATAAATATTGGGGTTAATTTGTTTTATCAAAACGTTATAAGTCGAAGGCAATTATTGCAACAATAAAAATATAACCAGGAAATCTATAAAAATTAGTAAGCTAATAAAATCCTAGTAAACTGCTCATAACTATAGCATAACAATAATAATCATTTAATATCCGTATAATCATGAGTATTTCTCACACAATATTTATGTACCTATTGGTACTCGGCAATAAATAATAGATCTACTCATGTATTTCAGACAAAACGGCAATTTTATAGGTAAACTCTTGATATTAACGATCATAATAAGTTATGTTCATAAGAAATATAATAAGAAAAATAATTCCTATTGTGTCACTAATTGTTCCTCAAGCTTCCTACATATTTTTGTCATCAATCACACCATTTGAAAGAAAATGAATCAATTCCGGGTCATTTTGTTTTATTAACCAGAGTATGCATATTTACGAATATTCTTTTATATTGTACCATTTAATTCCTAAATAATTCTAGATTGAAATTTGAAATCTGCGCTAGTTATAAAAATAAACAAATTATAAGGTGAAATTCTAAAAAAATAAATACCAAATTATCTACAACATATTTAAAACTTTAAACATAGGATGTATAAATTAATTACGAAAACGTGAAATCCAAAAAAGAAAGTGCAATTTTAAGCACCTACTTCTGCTTTACTGTAAAATTTATTTAATAGAAAGTGACATGCTTTGACCTTTAGTAATAATAATTATTTACTATCATTTGGTTCGTGTACTGATAACATAAAAACCGTGACAATGAGGAAGTGACTACTTTCAATACATTTTTAGCTTATCTTTAAACTGATAGTATAAATAAATAGACACCGAAATGGTTAGAGAAAAGAATTCAAATCAACGATAAAGTACATATTGCTATACTAGTGTTATTATAGAGAATAGTTATTTAAGGAATATCACGTTGTTGAATCTAAGAAGTCTTTTATGGATGTGGAACAGCCAAATTTAATTGAAAAACACATTGACTATTGATTTCAATATATTCCATCTTCACAACCTCACATAATGAAATTAATAGTAATTAAAAATCTTAACCGCTAGAATGCAAAATGATTAGCGAATACAGGCGAACGTCAATTAACGCTTTAACCCGCGAACAATAATTAGCAACAGGAATGATACGGCACACGAGGAAATATCAAAGGTTGTCTAACAAAACACGAATACGAAAAACAACAATATTACACGTACAATCCTCCATTAACTAGTCATTGATGGCTTTCTGACGATATTCGATTCTGATAAATAACAAGCGTAGATGTCATGCGATCATTGTCGAACAGTGAACAAATCACCCAAAAATAGGCGACCACGACTGTCAATTAAAGATTGAGATCAGAGTGATATATCGAGCGCGAAACAAAAAGAAAACAGTGCCATTTGATCTAACTGGCACTTTTATTTTATTTTCAGATGAGCAGACAAGTTAATGGTTCGAATAAATGCGAAAACGATGGTAGACGGTAACCGCAGTACATTGACACGTTTATGAACATTTTTGAGGTAGATTTTAAAGTAGAATAGTTTTCTTCAGGTCTCATTAATTTGCTCATAAATATTCCTTGGGCAAATATGAGAGAGACATTTTAATTATAAATTGGTTTCAGTTGTTTTGAGACGATATAAAAGCAACCCTAAAAAGAAAATTTAAATGTGTTACCATTGCGGCGTATTTTATTACTATTTCGATTAAGTTCACAACTTTTTTGCGCATCCACGCCAAGCTGTAGGAATAGAAAAGGCAACTATTCAAAAACTGCGGCAACGCGTTGGGTGCCAGGTAAGTGTTCAATAAAATAACCATATCAATACATGTTAGCTTCCCATAACTAAAGTACATCTACGTCCAGAAGCCAAACAGCCGCTAAACACGCAATTCAATTATTAAATTAAACATGAAATTGTAAAGATTTGTAAACCGGCATTTTGTCGGTAAATGCCAATGTCCCTGCAGTGGTATCGTATGAGGTTGGACAGCCAAGGTCACTAGTTGGCACGCAATTAGCCAATTCATTAGGCTGGATATTCACGTATGCAAACATTGTGGCAATCTTTCTCGAGGTTAGCAAATCATTCCTACTGCTGGAAACTTCCGGAATCATTTTGGGTACATATTATTGTACAATAGACAATTTTGAATAACGAAGCTTATCTAAAAACATAGTTCATTACTATGATATTCGTGTAACTGCACAAATTTATATCTGTAGTTATCCTTCCCTACAAGGATATTATTAGTGAGCTACAGTATATTATTAAATTTTTAATCATTACTTTAATTATTATATTACAATTACGTATTATATTGCATTATTGACTTGTTGTATTACTGTTCATTGGATAAGTTAAGTTGTAGCTCTAATTATACTAACCAAACTTGTATGGAGATAAATAGTAATAAAATTATAAATATATTAATATTTTTGTAAAACATTATAAATAATAGCAAAAAAACGTTGATATTAACGTTTTTTTGTTATTATTTGCACTCCGCACCCAATCAAGAAGCTATAAGTTTGAAAAATTTAAAGCACCAAGGTTAAAATTATAAACTGGGTAGATTTGTTAAAATTTATAGTCACAAAAACTTTAAATACTTACGATTAATTTAAGCAATAAGCCTGTTTCTTGACGCGCAATAAGTTTAATTAATTCTACATTATTGTTTATAAAATATATTCACTGCTCAATACCTTAGATTCATAACATAGCATCCAGATAATTACTCCGTTTGTCTCATTTTCTATTATCATATTATACTTAAGAAATCAGAACATCTCTGTTTTTGACTATGGAATGCAATATTCTTGTGAATCTTGTGACTTATGAAAGTTACGTGAAGTTAATCCCAAAATATTTCTGGTAGGTATGTTTTGGTTGGCATAGTGCCACACCCTACACTCGTTATTTCAACATTTCCGAAATGTTTTCTACTATTTGGATTGACAAACATCGTTTTATAGGTAAATATGTACTAAATCGACCCAAAAATAGCACAATTGATTGAAAATAGCAAGCAATATTCGTTGATGGAATTAAAATTTAAGTATAGGATCATCGACTTCCAATACAGTCATAAATTAATGGATTTTTGAGATAGCAAAGTAATTAAGATAATTGATCACTTAAAATGTTTTACTTAATAACTGAGCGATTAGTGAAGTATTGAGGAACATGTCTGTTTGAAGTATCGAAATCATAGAATTTTTATTGCTTGTCTTCTTATCTTCTTATATATAAAAATGAATTGCTGTTCATTAGTCTCGCTAAAACTCGAGAACGACTGAACCGATTTGGCTTATTTTAAACTTAAAATATTCGTAGAAGTCCAGGGAAGGTTTAAACGGTGAGAAAATTTCCTTATGTGACGCAGACGAAGTTGTGTCGGCCAGCTAGTCTGATTAATACATTCTTGATGTTCTCAATTGAAACTGATATTGTTTTTAAACTATGGTGCCTGATTTGGTCAATTGCCTATTAAATTCGCAAAACATTTTTATCAACATGTGTTTTATATTGCTATTCATTGTCACGTAACTCTGTATCCAAGTATGATAAATGACAATGATTGTCCTTGGCTCCTTGTAATACCCAATTTATTTAAATATCCAAACATCTGGATCCTTCATATGCTAATATAACAACTAATTACTCCTTAGTAAGATTAAAAGCTTAAAACATAAGCGTTTTTATCTTAATACTTTTTTATAAATTATCGTAGTAGGTAAGTGTCGAATTTAAGTTTATTTTAAATTAGTGTCCTTAAAGTTAGGTCGTAGGTAGCGACCCCTCAATGTCCCCTGACATTGCAGAGGTTCATGAACGACGGTAACCACTTACGATCAGATGGCCCGTTGGCTCGTTGTAGGCATACATGGCAATAAAAAGAAATTAGAAATCTATTACTTATCTTTTTTGGGGCAAAATTGTTAATATCTAAACATTTTGAAGGCAGCTAAGAATTAGAGCTTGATAAATGAGCAAAAAGGACGAAGCTAGTAACATTGGTTTCTCATAGTTTTCCCGAAATCTTAGTGACGTCATTACCAGTGTTCTCCTTAAAGGACGTGGCTAAGGTCGTAACGCAAGCTATAAAATAATAAACAAGCATTCATACGAATTTAGAAGTATAAAAGTAAGAAATAATAACCAGTCTGAATCATAAGAAAGCGCCGGCTTTATCAAGTATTTCAGTAATCATTAAATAATTAGAACATGTTTACTAAAACGAAGGTTACAATTCCGAACTTTTCATACAATATTCACAAACGAAGTATGAACAGATGTTTATTTCATTATTACAGTTTAACATAAAATTTCTCTTGTTTCACCACTGATGAAAAACAATGGATAATTATCTTTGCCGTATGACGTTGCAAGGTTTTACAAATTGTGTATTTTTTCATTCGGTACGTGTTTATGACGCCGATGAAGTATTTTTCAATTATCATTCCGATATGATAAGGTGACAACATTTTTCAATTAACATCAAAAGCATAGTTCCGGTTGTGATATTGGCGTTGAAGTTATTTTGTCTTCGTGTAAACGATTCAATGCGTATAGGATTATCGTTAACGAATCTAATATGGTAATGATAATCAATTTGCGATCGTTTTAGTAGTACGGTGTCTCAATTATTTAGGATAATTTTATTCTGTTCGGTCGGTAATATAAAATGGTGTTTATGTTTATACTATTCATGTCATCCTCAACACGAACTATGTATTTGTATTATCTGTTTCGTGTCTAGTTGCTGTTGGCTTCCATCGATCTACGTATAATAATATGTATTTGTGTTGTATACCTATGTAATAATTCTTCATCATTATGTGAAAATGTCATGTTTTCAGAGTACGTTCATCCGATTCAATACATATACGAGTACCAACTGAATATATTATAATTTAAATTCTGCTTTGTCGAAGCCTAGTGATATTAATTTTGATATCACCAGGGAAGAAACAATAAAAGCAGGCTGGTTATTCCAGAAACCAACAAGTGAATTCTCGAGTACCTACGTTGTTGTTTAGAGTAAAATTTAAATGACTCATACAAGGATGGAGGCATTGAACCACGTATGTAATGCACGTGTTACGTGAGTTTTAACAAGTTTTAAAATTCTTGTGTCTAATGCACCGATTTACACAGTTTTCATAGACTTAATAAGAGCAAGTCACTATTAGCTATAACTTTCTAGGACTTCGAATCATCTTATAAACGCGTTTATAGGCAATACGGGTAATATGCACGATGACGCAGATGGATCGCGGTCACGGAGGATTTGCGTATTCAAAGCCATTACTTTAACGGCTTTTTCCATACGATTGCGAATTACTATAACTACGGAATGTATGGAACTGACCTTCGTGAAGTACGTGAAAACACGAAAATAGGAAACCAAATCATAGTGCAGCGTGAATAATAGTGAATATAGTCAAATGCAGACTTTTGATTTTCCAAACTTTAGTATCGATTTTAATAATTGAGCTTTTTTCCACATAATCATGGATACTATTTTATATGAGACCTGTGAGTGATAGTGATCACAGTCAGAGCCTACGTTTAAAATATGACATGGGCATTCATGAAACAAAATTGTACATACATGTAGTAATACCAATGAAAAGAAAAAAGGCATCAAAAGGATTGATAAGACAAAAATGATGCCAAAAAAGGGGGCGTATACAAAATATGAGATTCGAAGACATCACATGTGCCACGTGTGTTATCTTTTCTACATAATATATTAAAATTAATATGTTTTATTAAAAGTGCATTTCCATAATTTGGTTAATTGTACTGTTTTAGGCAACTTTTATTTTAAAGACAGATAAATATTTCTCCCAATTAATTTTGAATTTATTATTGAATTTAAATTTCATTAAAATTTATAACTTGTTTTTACAAGCAACCTTATTTGGAATCAACAAATTAATGACTTTAACTCAATAATGTGCCATTTGATCATGGAAATTGTTGTCTTATAATCCCATTGTTTTCCAAAGTATTATCGCGTTTTTAATTATCAGTAATTATATTACTTTCAAATAAATAAAATCAGCACGATTCAGTAATTCAGTCAAAACGAATTCTTATTATTAGATTTAAAATACACTGCAAGAAACATTGAAATTAAATTTCAAACATCCTTATACTCATAAAAACACATGTAGCCATATTGATTTATTAAATACTTTTGATAAATTAAGTTTCGGCTTTATAGCCACCCCTCAAGCGTCACTTTAGAAACGATTAATCTTATCAAAAGGTTATGATACCTGTTGATTAATTACAAAAGCTCTATTAAATTCTAAACGATTTATTAAAGCGTTAATTTAAACAAACACTACTAATGAAAATTGACTACCGTATATTGAAAACAAATCTACAAAGTATACTAAAGTAATATTGTAACTAAAACAATTTTCATGTCAAAGAGCGTAAATAATACTTATTGGAAGTAGGTACATCTCCTTGAAATTTGATTGCTTAATGGTCATGCGATTTATGAAGATTTACTTGCGAATAGACTATCAAGAAGACCTTGAAGTTAATTCCTATCTCCGTTCAAGATATCAAATGTTTATTTACTGGTATGGCGGTCGTTAACTTATCATTTCGTTATCATATTACATTCATGGTAATTCGCAACTTCTAATGAGTAGTAGGTGAATAGTTTGAATAGGAAGTATCATTTGAGTTTTTAAGCACAAGTTTTCTTTAAAATATTTTTGGGATAAACAAAACCTAGTAGTTTTTAGTGACGAATAGGTGTAATGATAATGAAGTTATTTTGCTAATCAGAATTTCGATACAACAGCATGTGATGACGCGTGATTTAAAAGATCAGAATGACCCATGTTTGCAGTTTGTGGTACTGATAAAAATTATATCACAATTCACAACATATTAGTCATATTACAGTGATATGAAGTGTTATCAACAGTGTAGTGGTTGCGTCAACTTATTGAAAACAAGATGATTTCTATAGTGACTCATGTTTGTTATTTTTTGTTTATTCTGTTATTATTTGTTTATTGCTAATAAATAAATAAATAATAAATAAATATAAAGATGCTTAAATAACATAATGTAAAAATTTCAGCCATACTGAAATACTTAGAAAAAATGTTTTTTTTTTTCATTCAGAATTAGCGTCTGGCACTAATTAAACAGCACCTAACATGTCTGGCAATAATAAATTCATGTAGCAAAAAGTTCAATTAACATAATAAAAATGAAATAAAATGTCTTAAAATGATTTGAAAAATCAGTATTTCACCTGCACAAATATGATGCGCACTGATAAACGCAACCACTAGCAGCAGCCAGACTGCCCGTATGACGTCCAGGAGTGTGTGAGAGATAATATACATAAAAACTGGCACTACTAAAATGCTCTCTCAAAAACGTTGCTAGCTCCTATACTATTCGATTTTGCGCAATAATTCGATAATTGAAGACACGTGGCAAGTAATACCATTGTGAACGTTTTTTCCCTTTGTGAGGTATCATACTATTTCTCATCGAAGATTGTAAGCAATTTACTATCAGATTTGTAGGTAAAGATATCTTTAAATGACCGTTATCTACCAGATCCATCTTAGTACAGTGGCGTGTGATATGGCAATGCAATGAGATGACACGACGCTGTTTCGTAATTGGTGTTAGAATCTTGTTACAATGAATTAAATGTTGGTATTAAATTATATTGAATTAAAACTAGTTCATATCGTATAGAGAAGCATTTTACGCACACTTAAAATATTGTAAATTAAGGAAGTCATTAGCTGCTATAACATGGCACTAACATTAGTGTCCAAATACACCATTAACGATTTAACTATGGTCTGCTAAATTGACCATAGTAAATCTCTTTTGAAGAATATTTAGAAACTAACATTTTTTTTTCAACAGCTACCTTTTTAGTCGCCTTTTATTCTGCATCATGAATAATTTCACAAGCGCCTAGGAACATTACTTGAAACGATAATGTTTACCTTGAGAATTGTTAATAAAACACGAGCTTACTGCTTGTTCAGTTAAAATGAACAATGATTACTGGTGAGCACACTTAGGTAATTAATTATGCGGCTACTTACAAATTGAGTGTATTTTAAGAACTTTAATTAAACTACGGTATTGCGTGTTTAGTTTTATAGCGGTCTTTAATTGTTAGATAGAGAACAATTATAATGTAAAGAAAACTACAAGCAAACTTCTAAAAGTCATTAGGAAATTTTACGAGGCTCAGTAGGTAAATGAGGCGTCACCATAATACTTGTGCTGATTAAATTATGTTTTTCAAAAAATACACACACTCTCTTCCAATTTTAATTAGGTAATTTTTATTGCACCCAGTGTATGTAGGTAATAAGGTCGCTTATTCAAATGGAAACCATACTGTGATTCAAACAGGCATATAAGGATAGAAAAGGACTATTAAATTAACGATGAGATGAAATTGTATTTCATCATTTTCATCACAAGGCACACTACTGCTTTGGGAAATCAAACATACCCAAAATTGACGATAGCAGCCTTCGAGATACAGCTTTCCCACCAATGGCAAACCCAATATACCGTATAGCTTTTATTGGCTGTTTAGGTCAACAGGGTACCAAACATTTAACGATTCCTAAAACAACAAAGCCGACGTGTCATTAAAATGTATACGCGGCGCGGTAAACATTTCAGCGGACCGATGGCACCACAAACATTGTTATTGTCCAAGGGAACTTATTGACATTCAGGCCTTGAACGTTGACCCACTTCACGCAAACGCTCCTACTTCTACGAACGGTCAATAAAGTTGAATCAGGCTTTGTTTTCTTTTTCTAGCAGTGAATGGTCATTGTTGTTAGGCTGGACGTGTCATATTTTTTTATAAATCTATTGTTACAGACGAGTGATTCTTGGGAGAATTATCGAAGAAATCGGCTCAAAAATGTATCTCAAACCAACTATTATACCAACGATTGGAAGAAATGTCTTCAATCGTTGGTATGAGTAATCAGTAATTGATGTGACAGTGAAGCACAAAACATACTTTCCTATACTTTTATCTGCAAAAATATTTTCAAGTTGTTATGCAACTATGATTTTATCGAATTCTAGATGACCCGCGCAACTTCGTCTGCGTTACAAAGGGGTTCAAAAATTGTAGCCTATATAGGCACGCGCCGCCCGGCGCAAACAACTACGACCCTGCATTTTAAATTTGTAATATCTTCGGTAATATTCACTTAAATTACATGCTGTAAAAAGCATATTGATCTATAATAAATGCACAATTTATTTAAGGTACTTAATTGGATAAGGATTAATGCTGTATTGTTTAAAATCACTTCGTAAATAACCATTTTTTAGTAAAGAATAAAAATGGTTATGCTGGGTTATCCCTAAGAGATAGACATATACCATCGCGGACTTTTTTGTTGAACTTTTTAAGGTGAACAATACTGTAGTACATTATTTTGGTCCATCTCGTAGGGTTCAGCTAGCGTTTGCAATATAAGCGCAGAAAAACGTGCTTATTTACGACATCACATTAGAAACCTTTAAATTTATCAGTGTTTCTCTACTATATTATGCATTTATTATACATACAAACCTTCCTTAAGAATCACTCTATCTATTAAAAAAAACCGCATCAAAATCCGTTGCGTAGTTTTAAAGATCTAAGCATACATACAGACATACAGCGAAAGTGACTTTGTTTTATACTCTGTATTGATTAGTATTGAACTTTAGTGTGTGAATTTTACACTAGGTACATTGCTACTTTGAAACAAAATAGGTATTTTAGTTGAGGAAAATGAAAACGTAGCTGAAATAATTGTTTAATTATTTCAATTTATACCTATTCCGCAACTTTGTATCCTTTGTACAAAAATATTAGTTTTGTTGAAAAATATATTAAACTTTTGTTGAAAAAAATATTAAACTTTTATTGAAAAAAAATATTAAACTTTTGTTGTAAAAAATATTAAACTTTTCGTTTTATAGCAATAAAGATCGGATTCTGTTTCCGATCATGACCAGATATCTAATGTAAACTTGCGCTAACCATCCACCAGAGACATTAACAGGCCAATTTGATCTGAATTGAAAGAAAAACTGGAAATCTTTTTTTTATTGCAACGTTGGTAGACGAGTACACGGTAATGTAATGGTAAGTGGCTACCGTCGCTCATGGATTCTTACTATGTCAAGAGACACTGCAGTGTCCCCACCTAATATAAATAAACTTATGTAGAAAGGAAGCAGTTTTCATTAGTTACTAAGTTTCAAACTTTTCATGATCATCTTATGATTACTAAGATTTATCTAGTCGGTCTTTCTACCTCGTTAACATTTTGTTTTTTTATCGTGTAGCTTAAACAGTAAATATCAAAAAGTCAAAATACATAACAATTAGTCGTAATGTGAATCACGCGAACGAGACCGTGAGTCCGTCGACAGCAACATACAATATTCATACGGTCAGTAATCGTTGGCTTAGCGTTATAATGGAAGCGGGTATGAATGGGTAAATACGTAATGTAACCGTATTGTTCGTTTGATGGAAATTTGAAATCTTCAAATACATTTTCTCATTTAAAGACATAAGTTACAGGAAAATCCTCGCATTGCTATACAAACTGTATACTTCATTGCAACGTAGTTTATTTCGATTTTAATGTTTTCGTCTCTTGTCAAATACTAGGTATTACCAGAAGCTTAGAAGGTCTTCAATCGTATCGAAATCACGACTTTGAAAATTTGAAAAGATATTATCATTAGGGGTGTGCGAATATCGTTCGAATCGAATCGAATCGAATATTAAAATTCGATTCGAAATTCGAATCGAATAATTCGAATCATCGAATTATTCGAAGTTCGACGAATATTCGAAAAATTTCGAATAATTCGAAAAGTTTCGAATAATTCGAAAAGTTTCGAATATTCGTTGAATTTCGAATAGTATCGAATTTGACTACGACTATGCATCGGAAATAGGACAAAAATTTGTATTTAGTAGATAATATCTTTAATGGGCTAGATGTCTACAAATAGTCGTAGTCGTCGTAGTCGAATTCGATACTATTCGAAATTCGACGAATATTCGAAACTTTTCGAATTATTCGAAATTTTTCGAATATTCGGCGAATTTCGAATAATTCGAAGATTCGAATTATTCGATTCGAGTTTTGAATCGAATATTCGTATTCGATTCGGAACGAATAATTCGTGAGTTCGAATTATTCGCACACCCCTAATTATCATGACCACGCATAAAAATAGATATATTAAGATTAAAGATTAAATAAAAATAATTTATTTGGCCGAAATTTACAGTGTAATATACAATTAACCATTAGATCTCCACACTAGGTCAAGCCTGTCTCGTGGAGATCTTACTAATACATTTATCAGTCGAATTAACCATTTGTATCGATACCAAAATACAAACTTGAAAAACATTGCTTTAGGCACGACATTAGAGCTAATTAATTGCCATATTTCATGGTAAGCATGATATCTCCTACAAACCCATTTAATGAGACCACAACCACGCTAGCAAGAGCTTATCAACGTAAATTTAACTGCATCATTGTTGATATAAAATGATTCATTTAGCCAATGGCATAATTTTATTAATTTTTATTGCGTTACCTATACATATTAGCAAAAGGAATTTGTACTTTTATCTATACTAATATTATAAAGCTGAAGAGTTTGTTTGTTTGAACGCGCTAATCTCAGGATCTACTGGTCCGTTTTCAAAAATTCTTTCACTGTTGGAAAGTCCATTTATCGGGAAAGGTTATAGGCTATATTTTATTTTCAAAAAAATTAGGGATCCGCATGAAAATATCGAATATGTAACAAAAGGTGAAAAATCGAAAACCTATTTATGCGTACGCTGCAAAAACTATTGACAATAGAACAAAATGATGTACTACGGGTTTTTAGGTCTTTTGAAGACGAACAAAAAAGTCCGCGACAGCATATATCTAAGTATCATAGTTTAGTCACAATAACCACTTTTATGTTTAAAAAATTAAAAAAATTGTCCGAAAAATTAATTTATCGTTAAATGAGTATCGCTATATTAACCCTTATCCAAATTAAGTATTATATTATCAAGAGTATTAATGTAGAAGTAAATTACTTTTTGTTTTATTCCAATCGGACTTTTCGTTTAGAAGTTATCACGAGTATAAAACGCAATTTTATTTATACACCCACAGCGGGCGGCGAAAATAATATCGCGACGGCATAGCGAGTACTGTTTGAACCCCTTTATAACGCAGACGAAGTTGCGCGGGTCAGCTAGTGTTATAAATAAATTCCATAGGTTTATTATTCAATTTTCAAGCAATTCAATTATGTTCAATGTCATTTTACCTTATTGATGCAACATAAGAAAATTAATACTAATTTCATTTATTTATTTTATTTAATACTTTATCCCAAAATAAAACATACAGTAAGTAGAATTTAATGTAGGGTAGAGAAGTGTACAATATACATAGAATATATATTAATATACTTATACATATAATAATAATAAAAAACATAAATACTATAATAATACAGATAAGCGAAATAAATATAACAACTATACCAACAAAATAGACATATTATATACATATTGTGTACAATAATAATGATAAAATGAGTAGTATATATTATGTCATTTTGAGGAAATGCTGTTTTGTATTTCTTTTAAAAATGTCCAGCGAATGACTAGCTCGTATGGTGTGGGGAAGAGAATTCCACAAGCGTGCAGCCTTCACAGTGAAGGATTCACTGTAAAGACTGGATGAGTGCGGTGGAATCATTAAAAGATTAGCAGTAGTGAGACGACTTTGTTTGCCACTGGGAGCCAAGAATTCGAAGCGTTCACGGAGATAAATGGGTGAGTTAGCGTTGAAGAGTATATTATATAGAAGAGAGAGGATGTGGTTCATACCCAAACCAATAAAATTATACCTTACAGCCTATATTATATAAAATACCGCATGAAAATTTTGCAACATAATTTTACCATATATTTTGGTTCACCCCTAAACTCAATAAACACTTTTAATAAGCAAACGAACATTTGACATAACAAAATTATTAAAACAATAAATCTGCACATTTATTCTCGTGACAATAGAGATCATTATGCTCATGATTCGAGTTATTGGAGAGACCTTGGCAGCCGTCAGTCGACTCAATCAATTGAAATCACTGTAAACGAGCCAGCCGACTCGAAAAGCACTTTAAAGTTCGAGGACACGCCTATTACAGACGGAACCATAAAATAATTCATCGTGAACATCGATCACCACACACGTGGGCCTTTTCAAATACCAATATCCAATTTCCGAGGTTTATTTATTTTACATCGTAATTTCCTAGAACGTTATAAGGCGATATAAGGTTTCCGACTGCGAAGGTCAACGTACAAGGTTGCTTTTCCTAAAAATCGCATTTACGTTATCTTTCTACGCACTATACCTACACACCTGAGTAAATCTTTTGTGATAATACACCACTATTTCCTTAGTCAGCACTAGGACTTATTAAATAATCAAAGAAGTTCAAACTTCTACTCGTAGCGTGGCACCTGCTTATTTCTTTTTTGTATTCTATATCATTATTTATATTTAAAATATTTGCGTAGGGCACTATATTATTATTGTTGTATTGTATTCGTGCCTCCGCAACCAAACGCTATGAAATGAAGAGTAAACACTATAAAAAAATCAGTACCTCCACTGAATAAAGAACTAAGTAACCCGTAAATGCGGTTCATTTTCCGAGCTGTTTCAAAGTATACATGTACGTATTATATATGTAAAGTGAATATACTACATATACCTACGTTGTATGTACCTAAAAACCCGCAGTACATCATTTTATTCTATTGTAATAGTTTTTGCAGCGTACGTAATAGGTTTTCGATATTACACCTTGTCTTACAAATTCGATATTTTCAGACGGATCCCTATTTTTTTTCAAAATTAAATATAGCCTATAACCTTCCTCAATAAATGGATATTCCAACAGTGAAATAATTTTTGAAATCGGACCGGTAGTTTCTGAGATTAGCGCGTTCAAACAAACAAACAAAAAAACTCTGCAGCTTTATAATATTAAAGTATAGAAGTATAGATTATTTAAATTACAGGTTGTTTATGAAATCCATACCTTTTAAGCTAAACATTGTTTTAGTATAAAAGTTGAAGAGGATGTTGGAACGGTTTCGGCATTCAGTTTTATTTTGATTCCGAACTATATGAGAGATAAAACTCACACTTGTTTATCATATCTAAATAGATACGTGTATCTTAGTTTAGATAATTTTATTAATAAAAATTGTTCAGTTACGTGATTCATAGTTTGATACAACGAAATTTATTTTACTTTTTCAAGGGTAAAAAGCTTGAACATTTTTTCGCGGATTTTTCTAGAAAATGCTCTAAATTTCGGAATCTAAATTATGTGACATTGTTAATAAGTCCATTTGATTTCAAATGAAAAGTCCGAATGAAATGAAGTGTATTGAGTTGCTATTAAATAGTTTTTAGGTGAGATATTATATTCTGAATTACAAACAATGCCTATTGTTATAGAAAATAAACCATGTTATTTGTCAACATGCCATTTATTTATGTGTAAGACAAAATATTTGAAAATCTTGTGATCGCACAATTAGTTTACAATTTACTTATTTTACTAGATTTACTGTAAAATTGTATTCTAGCAAAATTTTTCACTGCTATCATGTTAGAAGTAACATAACTTTCACATAGGACACACATAATATTAAACAAAACAGGGATTTTTTTTTAAAGCAATACAATTTAAATTAGGAACAGTTGGAAAATAATTTCTTAACATTAGTATTAGAATAGACAAAGCATTGAATCTTATATAAAGCCCATAAAAAAAGGAGGAAAAACTGTAAATAATTCTATATCTTTGTATCTAGTAATTACATTAAATAAGATAACAATAATCACATTATCTTACATCTTCACATTGATGCATGTTCCTTGTAATCAGATGGTTGGAACACAAGATAAGCATCATGACAAATACTATTTATACATAATATTTTAATAACAATATGGATAGGATTAAATTTAATCATAAAATAATTGAGGAGTGGCAAAAACTACTTAGTTTTATCATCACCTACATTGTAATATGTGGGTGTGTTTCTTGAATTGATTAGATATATTACTAGAGTATGTAGGTATGTGTTCTACAGTTAAATTCCTGGTCATACTTAATGTATCAGCAATTTCATGAAATGATTAAGTGTTAACTGCTTTTATTTTAATGCATCTCAAATTCCACTAAATAATAAAATACAAACATTTGGTTTGGGACCAGTGCAACACATTCTGATTTAATATGTCTAACATGTTAATATTAATGGTTCATGTTTCAACATAGGTGCTTTAAGGAACTAAGGTAAAAGTGATCATTTAAGTTGTCTCGCTTCATAAATACCTAATGGAGTTTGTAGATTGAATGAAATGGTAGGTTTGCATGTTACATGTCTGTCTGTCTGTCTGTACCAACCCATTACTGCCCACTGTTGGGCTCAGGTCTCCTCAGGAGAGGGATTAGGCATAGTCCACCACGCTTGCCTAGTGCGGATTGGGGACTTCACATATCTTCAAAGGATTATTAGAACCCTTTTCCGACATGCAGGTTTCCTCACGATGTTTTCCTTCACCGTTTATAGTCAGTGGTGTTGTGAAAAATTGCACATAAATCTGTTTCACATTTAGATTTAGAGGTACAAGCCGGCCGGATTTGAACCCGCAACCTCCCGTACGGAAGGAAGCGGTTCGACCACTCGGCCACCACGACTTACATGTAGATAGAAACTATAGTACACTTTTTAGTTATATTATGAATACTTTTGGAATTGAAGACAACTAATGAAAAAAATTTTTTGTAAACAATTAATATATTATTTTATTTAATCTATTTAACCTTAAATTTTGCAAAATGTTGAAAATGATTGCATTTTTTTTTATGATTGAAATAATGAGGATAATGTAGTTACTCTTAATTTAGGATTACCAATATATTTTGTGATAACAACATCAATAAAAAATAAAATTAATTGCAAATTAAGTCACTTACTTTTTATATACTCTGCAGAATGAATTGTTGATTCTCTTGTCAGAATTGTGTCTTCGGCGATCTTCGAATAAGTCTTTAATGGCAGTGACACCCAACACAAACAACACTGGTAGCATGGCCACCTCCTTCCCAAACGCACTGATGGCCGGCACCCAGTTCAGCAACACAATAAAAATAAAGTACACATTGGCAATCCTATGGAACTGTTCAAACAAATTCTTGGGCAAAAATGATAGTAAAGTATATTTAGTAGTTCTAATTTTGTTGTTACACCTCTGTCCATTGGGGTGGTCTTTTGGTGGCGTTTTGTCTGGCACTAAGTGATTTGGTACTACAGTCATTTGACGGTTATCAATGACTGGTTGTTGCCGTCTCAGCAACCAGAAGGCAGCTCGCCTCCAGGGTCCGACCACAGAGGTTCTTCGTATTGTGTATATGGAGTCGGAGCGGGACGCCTGTCGCGAGTGATGGGCGCGCACAGAACCAATCCTTGGTTGGGCACTGGCTGGGACTGGCTCCCTGTGTCCTGGAGGTAGGATGAAGTCTGTGCGGCTGCCGGTGCGACTGTGCCCCGACCCTGACCCCGCCTGAGGACCTTCCCCGATCTGACCGTGAGATAACGCGCGCTGATGGCCTCGTAAGGCAGATTTTAGCGGCGGTCGAGCAGTAGTCGAATTCCCCGCTAGCATGGGAGTGCCCCCATGGCTTATGGACCTCGAGTGTCCTTTTACTTTCGGGAACAGATACGTTTGTTCTGGTGCTCCTGGTAGACATGGCACCGTCGAGGGAGTCTCTCCGCTTCCTTCTGTTGACATTTTTATACATCTGTGATGAATACAGATTGGTTTGTCCTATCATTTAAAACGTGATCCGTATTGAACTAGTAATTGTTGTGGAACACTTAAAAGAGAGAAACTGTCGAACGATTTGAAACATATGGTAAAGTCATCTATCACTGATTTTCACAAAGAAGATTCGTGTTAGAGAAAGAACGAATCAATGCTGCTGTGTTCCGTATCGATAATTCACCACACATTGTTATAATTTGATTTTGATGTTCAGTAATCTTGTTTTCGACAAAACAGCAGCAGTACAAATCGCTAAACACACGAGAGGACAACTCAAAACAACACAAAAAAAGTGACTGACTGAGATATCACAAAAGAACAATTGACAAACACTGACAAGTGACGTACTGAAATTGACAAATGACAGCAAGAAATTTTTGACACATAAAGCTCCCAATGCATACAGTCAAAGTTTGGCCTTGATCTTTGAAATGTGTTTTGGAGTTTTAAAATTACCTTAGACAGAAATCATTTAAGTACAAAACAAAACATTAAGTATTAGGAATTACCGTAAATTACTTTATTATTTTGTAACCTTATCCTTTGAATTCATTTTAATTATATTAAATGAAAACACATTGCACCGACTATGGCAAAATTAAGAGCAAAAGAAGATTAAACGCGGGTGGCCAAAAGTTATAGATTTCTGTTTAAAATTTGGTGAATTTGGTCATAGTGATTTCTTAAATTAGATCACCCAATTATAATTATTTAAATAGTTTATTTTGCATAATTAGCCAACAGTATGTAAGAAGTAAATGGTTATCCTTGTATTTATATGTATATTACGTGTCAGATAGAGAAGTTAAGGCTATAAGACATCTGTTGCTGATTTTTCTGCAATCAGATTGGTGGGCCGTTTGCAATATGCTCATTTGCCTGCTTTGGAATAAAAAATAATTTTGTGTTGGCCAATGTGTGTGAGTGTTTGGTGAAGAATGAGTTCTTTGGATTTTTCACAACTGGCAATACTGTTTTTATTTCCGTTCTTTTTGTTCGTTCTTTTGGCTCTTTCGATTCATTCGTCAACGTCATCGATGGTCGACATCTTTCCATGTTCCGACATTTTGACATTTCTTCATCAGTGGATAGTGGTTGGAAATCGAGATATATTCTAATAAATATTCACCATGGATGAAGAATACGATGTGATCGTTCTCGGAACAGGCTTAAAAGAATGCATTTTAAGCGGCATGCTATCTGTTTCCGGGAAGAAAGTTTTGCACATCGATCGCAATAAGTACTACGGCGGCGAATCTGCGTCAATTACCCCGTTAGAAGAGCTGTTTGCAAAGTTCAACGCACCGGCACCTGATGAAACATACGGTCGAGGTCGAGACTGGAACGTTGACTTGATCCCCAAGTTTTTGATGGCAAATGGTTTGCTAGTTAAACTTCTCATTCACACGGGCGTCACCCGGTACTTGGAGTTTAAATCCATTGAAGGTAGCTATGTTTACAAGGGTGGAAAAATCTCCAAAGTACCTGTCGATCAAAAGGAAGCTCTCGCGTCGGATCTCATGGGTATGTTTGAAAAGAGGCGTTTCCGTAACTTCTTGATCTATGTTCAAGATTTCCAAGAAGAAGATGCGAAAACTTGGAAGGATTTCGACCCTTCAACAGCCAATATGCAGTCGCTGTATGATAAGTTTGGTTTAGACAGAAACACTCAGGATTTCACTGGCCATGCTCTTGCCCTGTACTTAGATGACAACTATCTGCAGCAGCCTGCTATTCAAACCATTCGTCGCATTAAGTTGTACTCTGATTCACTTGCTAAGTATGGTAAGTCTCCTTACCTGTACCCCCTCTATGGATTGGGAGAGCTTCCTCAGGGCTTTGCTCGTCTCTCTGCTATATATGGAGGTACTTACATGTTGGATAAGCCGATTGATGAGATTGTTTTGGGAGAAGATGGCAAGGTTGTAGGAGTTCGTTCTGGCAATGAGATTGCCAAGTGTAAGCAGGTGTACTGTGACCCCAGCTACGTGCCCGACCGTGTACGTAAGAAGGGTCAGGTTATTCGTTGCATTTGTCTCTTAGACCATCCTATATCTAACACGAAAGATGCTCTTTCCACTCAGATTATCATTCCTCAAAAACAAGTTGACAGGAATTCTGACATTTATGTGTCAGTTGTGTCATACACTCATCAAGTTGCAGCTAAGGGATGGTTTATTGCTATGGTTTCTACCACTGTGGAGACCAATGATCCTGAAACTGAGATCAGACCAGGCCTGGCCCTTCTGGGTTCAATCAGGCAAAAGTTTGTGTCTGTGACTGACTATTATGAGCCAATTGATGATGGCAGCCAAAGCCAAATATTTATTTCGGAATCTTATGATGCTACCACACATTTTGAAACAACCTGTTTGGATGTGCTTAAGATCTATCAACGTGGTACTGGAGAAGAATTTGATTTCTCTAAAGTCAAGCTGGAACTTGGTGAAGAGGAACAGTAAAAGATCGCGAGGCCTCATAAAGATATATTATGATGTATACTGCTTGTTATTCTGCTGTTTATTTTAAGGCCAAACCTCAATGAATTGTTAGTACATATTTTGCAATTTTAATAAGCAATAAAAGTCTGCTCTGCAATTAACCAGTTTCATGAAATGAAAATTTTATTAAATAAGTGTCAAAATTTAAAGATTGTTATGTTAAAGAATTTATTTCTGTAATCTTATTTATAAGTATATGTATATCAAGTGTTAAGTTGGTCTGCACAAGTTGAAAAGCTGTTTATATTTTATTTTGTAACTGATATGCATTCCATTAAAGTACTTTATTGATGCAGCAGTTATCATATCATTGTGTAACCTTTCAACATTATGAATGCTCATTATGTCAATGTTCTGTGTAAGATCGTAAATAAAGTTACATTATGGATGTAAATGGTTTTATTTATTTCACAACAATAGTTAACAACAATACAAAACATTTAACAATTTATCATAACATTATTCTTTTCTGTTATCAATTTTAAGACAATACAAGAGATCATTTCTACAACCAATGTAAATGTGGTCATCACAAATGACTGGTGATGAAAAGATTTCTCCTGGTAACTCAAATTCTGAGAGCACTGAGCCCAGTTCTGTGTGGATTATCCACAATTTTCCATCAGTAGAAGCACATAACACCATTTTCTCACTAAGACCTGCTGGGGTAGAATAAATAGGAGAAGTCACTTTCGCCTTCCAATGTAAACTTGGCTGGAAATTCGTTATGAGAATGCTGTAGACATTGTTGTCGTGACATCCAAAGGTAAACTGCCATTTGTACTTGGTAATATTTTTCACATGTAAGGACGAAAATATATTTCCTTTTGCGCCATTGTAAGTCCATATCTGAAAACAAAGTAAAATTGTTGATAAAATGGACTTTGCTTTTTGTTTTCATTAGAGCACTATTGTTACTTTAAACATTCACAACAAATTTGACTCATGATGTCATTATAAAATTTCCTTACCTTAATTCCCTTTTCTACGGTCCTACAATGTATTTCCCCATTTACTTCAGCAAATATTGCATACTTTTCATTGTCATATAGCACAGGACTCGCGAAAATGGGTCCTTTCAGAGATCCTTGCCAAATTAAAGAGTTTGTGCTTGTCTGAATACACGCACAAACACCAGACAGGGTACCGAGAATTACAAATTCATTTTTGGCAAGGACTAGATCTGCAGATATTGCCTGATCACACACATGTATGGTTCCTTTAATTGCTTTATTCTGGAAAGTAGAAAGTTTAAAATCATATTTTAAAAATAATACTGTCACATAGCAATAGCCATTTAATAGATTTGTGATAACAACTTCACATCAGGTGGTCTGTGGTTCGTTCTACTACTAAGGCATTAACAAAATAAAGATAAAATGATTAGGTGTGTGTGGACTTTTTACTTACCAAAATATCAATACATCGAACATTTCCATCATAAGACGCAATGTATAGCATCCCTTTACAATACGTCGCTTTGCTCTTAACCATGGAACCGACATTGATTGTCCACAAAAATGAGCACGTC
Source organism: Trilocha varians (assembly GCA_030269945.2). NCBI lineage: Eukaryota > Metazoa > Arthropoda > Insecta > Lepidoptera > Bombycidae > Trilocha > Trilocha varians. The sequence continues at coordinate 9,981,637 of AP028265.1, read as the reverse complement.
TCTATAAGAAAGCAAACTATCGTTCCATCGTATGTCCCGACAACGCCACATGGTTGTTTAACAAGTTCATCTTGCATACATAGTATGGGAGCTTCAATACGAGATTTCAGTTGTATTATCCCTTGTGTTAGTCCTGTTTTAGCATTCATCACCACGATCCTTCCCGAGTGACTCCCGACCATTACATACAGTTCACTGAAAAGAAAATTATTATTAATATAGAGCATAGAATGATTACATCTGGAATCAACATCATGAACAACAGAATGAAGCCAATTGAAAGTACGCCAATCGCGCGTAACAACTCGGCTATCTGGCGTTAGAGAGTGCCGATAACACTCAATTTGTTTAGCACACTAGTAAAATATTACACAGACAAGTTTTTAAAAATTTCACTCTGTTATTCATGATGTTAATTCAGAATGTCATGTAGTTACACACGATCGGTGTACTTTCAATTGACTTCATTGTGTTGTTCAGGATGTTGATTCCAGATGTAATAATTCTATGATATAGAGCTGGCTACCTTGAGAGAACTTTACATTTTTTAGGTACCTGATTCTGAATGCAACGTGATAAAAACGGATCAAAAGATTACTAAGTGTTTGCAATGTGATCATATGACAAAGGAACCGTTTGAGACATAAAAAACAGTGTAAATTCTGAAGTAATCAACACTGTAATTACGAAATATACGCTGTTCCGCTTGATGGACATTGGTTTATGACTACTGCAACATTACGTTCGAAAAACCTTAGCAAAGAAATAGCTTTGAGATGCTTGAATTTAGTTACTTATTTCTACAAGATGATGCTTCAGATTTCTGTTAATTATTTTTTTATGCAAGTTATGCAGTGCAAACTTATGGTGCGCTTCCGCAGAGTTCGACTTTGGCAGAGCCACCCATGAGCCCAATAGCCAAGTCTCAGTACGCGTAAATCGAAACAGAAATATAACTGATGTACTTGAGGAGTGCAAGTGTCGTGCGGTCGTTCAGCACGAGCCATAGATAGAGCCAGAGTAACCGGTGTATGAAACGCTGCGTTGTTTCACGGTCAAGATAGTTCTGACTCGGTTACACGAGACCTCATTGTGTTGAGTTCTTTTTATTTTATAGCGTGGGATACGAAGTTTACTAGGTTTGACTCGAGGACGATGACGACTCATTCATGAGATAGGTGGACAATGAAAGCACCTCCTTTACAAAGGTTTGGTCAGGATTGGTCAATCAACTATTGCATGGTGCACATTGCTAAACTGCAATAACAAATACTTATTTAAAATTATTTATTAAGATTACCTTTCACTTTTATACAATGTAGGCGAAGCATCAACACATTTCCCAGTGTCATATGACCATTTGATACTGAAGTCCATACAGTTCGTATTTCGTATTCCAACGTGTTTTTTGATTGACAGACTATTTGAAACACTGTCGCTTAGTGAGCGATTTCTTTTAATACTCTTTCTATTTTTAAAATGCACACTAGCATTTTGATTAATCATTTTTAAAATATCATTTATGCTTTTATCTTGTGATAGTAAATGTGGCAAAATATACTTTCCAGCTTCAGGATAAATTGAAGAGAGTTTATTACAGATTGTCACAGCTAGGAAAGAAGTTCCACCAAGTGATAGGAAACTTCTACTTTCAATATCTTCATTATTCAAATTTCTATTTACCATAGCTTTAATTTCTATTAATAAATGAGATCTAATACTTCCTTCATCTTGTTGTAAATTATTTTCGTACATATTGATTAGCATATGCTTAGAAGTTTTTCCATGAGCATTTGTAGGCATTGTATCCACTCTTATTACTTTATCTGGCCAGTGTTTTTCGTCCAGTTTGCATTTTAAAAAGTCTAGTAATTCTTGGCTGCTTAGTGAATTGGCTGAGAAATAAACAATAAGAAGTGAAGGGGTTTGCAACCATACACAGGAACAAGCTTTGACTCTTGGACACTGCATTGCTGTAGATTCTATGGTCTGCATATTGACTTTATGGCCAAACCTCTTGATAGTGTCATCAACACGACCTTTGTAGAATATTGTGCCATTCTTCACCTCCCCCATATCACCTGTGTCAATAAATTTGATGCTATTTTCTTCCTCATTTCCTTTCTTTTTATTTAAAAGGATACATTTCCTAGTTTTGCTTACTGCAATGAGATTTAAATGTGTTAGAATTTAAATTAAGTTACCTATTTTTATTTTATAGTTACTATTGATCTTGGCTATGGCTTACATAGCACCATAAAGTTTAAAAAAATACATAATATTATTTGAATTGATACTGACAACACACACAATATTAGAATAATACTGTCACAAAATAACTCTTATTGGAACTTATAATAACCAACTAAAAACAACTGTACCTAATACAATTTTCCCTGTATTTATATTCTTCTCATGTGGTTGAATGATCAATTCTGTTTCAGATAAACAGTTTCCAAGTGGCACTTCTTTATCTGTAGTTACTTTATTTAAATCAAGTTCTGCCACACTAGCCCAGCATGACATCTCAGTGACTCCATACAATGTAAATATTCTAGTTTTATTGCCTTTATGTTTTAACTCTTTGAGTAATCTAAGGCCATTAAATGGTTCACCACCTAAAGCTAAGATTCTTAATGTTGATTTGGCACCTAAAATCTTATTTCTAATATTTTCATTTGAATGTTGGAAGAACTTTGATGGCGTGGTTTGCCAAAATGTTATGGAATTCTCATTGTTTTCTGTAAATAATATTTCATGATCTGGTGCAATGAGTAGTGACGCTCCATTAGTACAGGCTAGTAATATTTCTATCATTGATGGGTCAAATGTCAGGGGAGTTGAAAAGTATATTACGTCTTTTGAAGTGATACTGAATAATTTTGTAAGGTCATCAATATTTGGTTGTAGACAGTTAATTGGTACTTGTATGTGTTTTGGTTCTCCTGTACTTCCAGATGTCATTGCAATGAATGAATGTTGCGATGTGTAATTATTTTCATTAATATCACAGTTGTAGAAGTTTATTGTCAAATTAAACATTGATGCTGTTGCATCCGGTTTCTTTTGAAGAAATTCTAATCTGTTGTCTTCAATCTTGTTGATCACAATAATAATGGAAAGCTTGACCTTGTCAGAAAGTTTCTCTAAATCTTGAGGAGACTTTAGGAATATGAAAGATGTACAACATTTGTGAGCCCTGGAATTACAAAAACATTATTACATTTTTTTAAGTATAGAATCTTCATGTATTTTAAGTTTAATTGACAATATTGAAATTGAGTTGAACTTCATCTACTCATACTACTTGGGGTGCTGATGTTTAATTACCATGTGACAGGTTTTAAGTATTTTTAGCTGTTTTAGGGAATACTACAGAATTATAAAACATAAAATATTACAACATTATAGAGAATGAATTTGGTGACTTCTAAGGTTGACTTGCACATATCTTACGAGTTACGAACACATGAATGATGCACGAAATGTGTTTGTATACTTACGCTGCTATAACTGAAGGTATGATTGCATTTTTTTCAGATAAAAGAGCCACAACACCTTTGTTGCATTTCAACTGCTGTAAGTTCTGTGAGATATATTCGCAAACTCCGTACAATTCTGAGTATGTGTAATTCTTATATTTTCCACATTCGTATTGTCTCACAGCAATGTTTGCAGGAGTTCTAGCACAAGTTTTTACGAAAACATCGTAGTAACCGCGATTCGTCTTCATTTTTGAATCACTATGTCAGAATGTAAGAATTTTTAAAGGAAATTTAACTCTTTAGGAAATGATATGCATATTGTTAGTAAATTACAAGAATTTGTTATTCGTTTTAATTTTGATCACACTATTTCCGCTATGTGCCAATTTTCTGACTTTTTCAGTGCTTTTTCAGTTTTCTGGTGTTTGTTTACTTCTTTTTCACCTTTTTTAAAAACAAATCAGCTGTCAATTGTGTCAAATGTCAATGTCACAGTGACAGCCTAAGAATAGCGGATTCGAAGCAAAGAAGTTTGTGTTATTCAGTTTTATTTAAATTGGGCCGATCTTGGGGTGTGAATAATGTGATAGGTATGATCTTCGATTAAGTATAAATTATAATAAATTGCATAGTTCCGAACAAAACATTCCAAATCGTGTTTTCAAAAATCTACTTTTTGAACTAAAATGAACTAAAAACTTTAGCACTGGGCTCAATTGTCATGTTTTCAGGAAATTTGTAAGACAGAATAATACTGAGGTTCATGCGCGACGGTAACCGCTTACTATCAGGTGGGCCGTAAGCTCGGTAAAAACTACATAAAAAACCTATCTCATAATAATACATCGAATGCTCGTTCTTAGAGCATTTTGTTTTTGGTGTGGTAATGTGTTATTACCATAGTTATTACCTAGATCTACCTAAACGTGAATAAATTATATCTTAATTAAATAAAATTCAATTTAAAAATCTTTTTACAAGTCCAGTTCAAAAAAGAGAGTTCTAAAATGGTACATTTTTATTGTAAGGAACATAATTAGTACATATACTAGTCTGGAGACAATTACGAGAGAACAGATTCCTTCTCAGTTATTTTTTTACGCGCACAGTGCGGCACTTTTATATACAAGTTTTAACTAACAAAACAACGTTGCAATAGCGTTGACGCAACAGTACCTACAATGTGCGCGAATCAAATTATGCGGAGCTGTGCGGGAAGAATGTATGTTATGTATTTGTTATTGTTCACGAGATCGAGTCTACCAGAAGAAAGTTTTATGAAATACACAAATTTTAATACCACACTCTGGTAGAATCACAGCTTAAGAGATACTTACCATGCTACAAACACTACGTCGTAGCTGTCGCCGTAGCGCATTGTACTGTTATGTTTCATGTTGTTGGTAGCTTGTTTCATTTCGTAATCAATTGTATTGGTTAAAATTGGTTTGAAAAGCGGCTTGCACACGACAAGAAGGATGCTCGTAACATAGCATTTTATACTCTTAAAGTAACTACTTAGCAGTAGGTTACTTTCATTACTAGTATCTATTTCTCTTTTTTATTTTTTTTGTTTTATAAAAGTACTAGCTGGCCCACACAACTTCGTCTGTGTCACATAAGGAAATTTTCTCACCGTTTAAACCTTCCCTGGACTTCTACGAATATGTCAAGATTGAAATAAGCCAAATCGGTTCAGTCGTTCTCGAGTTTTAGCGAGACTAACGAACAGCAATTCATTTTCATATATACCTAAGATTTCTTAGTAGATAAAACTTTTATAGAGATGACTCTTTGATGAAGAATACTCGAAAACGATGAGTAACTTAACCGAAACTACTCCAATTTAAACTGCTTTAACGACATGATGTTGTCACTTTAAATAAAATATTACACTTAAGTACCATTGTTCCACTCGCGTTGTGTAATAGAGAAGTCAATGAGCTCAGTTTTCATGTTTAATGCTTCAAATTGTTATTTAAAGTAGTGAATTCTAAACGTAGATAGGAATTTTAGTCTTTGCGCTTAACGATACATTACTTAGTTTGTCGTACGTTACATATAGTTACTTTCCACCCGAACTCACATAGCTACTTACATACATAGTTACATAGCTACATCTAATCCAAGCTAACCTAACATAAAGCTTGGAAAAATACACGTTGCTTAAAAGGTAGAACCTAGGTAGATGACCCTTCAGTGTCCCCTGACATTGCAGAGGTCCATGAGCGACGATAGCCACTTACGATCAGGAAGCCTGTTTGCTCCAAAACGTGGATGTTATTCCGTTTTTTTTTATAGGCAGTGTTTCACGAGGAAGATCAATGCAGAATGTCTCGAAAAAAATGAGCATTATTGACCCTTAGATCGTAAAGCTATTGACGAATGTAAACATAAAAAAAGATTTAAATGGCTACAGTAGTTTTTTAAATACGTAACTTTTCAAGACAAATAATGATTCTTTAACCGCAATGTACATTTCCGCATGTTGCAGCCGAAAATAAATAAACTTCCTGAGTTTTTATTGGTATAATAATGTACATATGAATTGAAGAACGAATATAGTATAAAACATACGCGTACTTTTCTATAGCTTTTTTAATTACCTAGGTACATACTCGTTTTGTTCTTTTCTAATATTTTTAAGTCACAGCATTTCAATTGCGATATAAATTAATTAATAATTATAAATAATTATCTCTTGTAGACATGTTTGAGTACCGTTTAACACAATAATATATTCTGTTCTTATACTTAAATGTAGAGTTTTGAACAACCTGATCGTAAGTGGTTACCATCACTCACGAACTTCTGCAATGTTCCTGTACAATACGAATTGACCTGTCTTGTGTTTTTTTTTATTGCATAATGTATAAATGTATCTAACACGAGCCTACGGCCCACCTGATGGCAAGCGGTTACCGTGGTCTCACGATTTTGTAGTTTATGTGAGATTGCGTGATTAGTCTTCATTATAAGATCTCAGTAATCAATAAAGTTTGAGAAAGTACTCAAAATAAAATTGTTTTCGACGAGAAAAGTACAAACAAAAAATGGATCAAGTAGCTTAATTCCATGTTTAAATTATTTGGAACCGTTTCGTGCTAAATTAGTGAGATTATTATCATCTAATCTACTGATCTTTTCAGATGTATCTGTCGCTTGTTGAGAAACAGACGTAGCGTTCCCATGTTAATTAATCAAGTGTTAATAAAATTCATAATAATAATCGTTTAAATTACAATAGACATTATTATTGTATGTGGCTTGCTGTAAATATCAACAATGACTAAAATACAGTAGTACAAACGATACAAATAATGTGGGTCAAACTAGTAAACATATTGTAACCGTGAAGGATCATCGAAACTTAGACTGTTGTTGAACCTAGTTGCAGAGAACTCTGGTTTAGTGTTAAAAGAACGTGGAGACTGCGGCGTAACTGACCTAAAACGTGTTCGGCAAAAGAACAAGCCCAATCAATTAGGAGCGGTCAGCGATCCGCCAGAAAAGAGGGCAGCGCGCGCGCTTTCCACGGAAACTCGGGAAATGTGTTGGTGCGGGGGCGGGGCGCGTGCCGGAGGGTGCGTGGTCGGTCGCATCGATCGCGCGCGCGGACAGCACCACCACTAGCGCCACTAGCGCCCCCAGCGCCACTAGCGCCGCTCGCGAGCCGTGACCAGGCGCGGGCTCAGTCCGCCGGGGCGGCCGGCGAGAGCGCGCGTGAGATGCGCTGTCGCTAACATGGCCGGCGCTCGGCCGCTACTGGCCGCCTGCTACTGCTGGTGGTGGCTCGCCACAGCGGCCGGTGAGTATTACAACACTTTATACTACTTACTAATCTAGCTTTAACTATCTCATAACCTCCATGCCATCGATCAGCTGATCGCATAAATACTATTCCACATGGCATTCGCCGTAGTTAAGGCTCTTCACGATATCGGTCCGCTGTTATGTTAGTTACGTGTTTTTCGTAGCATTTCCGAGATCGCATGAAACCGACCACCGTGTGTGCTTTTCCGTGGTTACCCCTCGATTTTAATGTATTTTTTCCGGGGCTGTTCGTTTCAAAACGCTTTATAGTTTTTTTTTCAAAAATAGTTTGGTTTCCTTATTTATATAGAGCGTAGATGTCAAATTTAAATAGTTTATTAGGTTTCATATTTTAAAGTTAAGGGTTGTAGCGTAAGATGTATTGTGAGTCCTGTCCTTGGGTCGGGCCAGTCAAACAACTGCCGGTATTACGTAACACGTCGGTCTGAGTGACACATCTGCGTAAATATTGATCATAATCACGCCACTATGGCCAAGGAACCGAGGACTATACTGCACGCGTGCAAGATACTCACCTGGCCATTCCTTATGAAACTCGTCATAATTCTTTAATTTAACGTTTTCATATCATATTTTCTTATATTTTTGTCTTGGAATTTAATCATGCTAATGTAGAGTTTCAGAAAATTATATTTTGTCAAATATAATTTACTTACAACTTTTTCTTCTTGGATGTGACATGTAATAGTGGTTCTACGTTCATTCAAATATCCTTATATATTTTTTTCTTATTTGTTAACATGTAAATGCCGATTGTCCCATTTTATGGTCAATTTTAATTTCATTTAAAAGACTTCAACGCGCAATATTTTTCGCTTTTATTTTTACGTTTTTAATATTCAGAAAAATATTCTAATTTTGTTGGTAAATAATGATAATTCTTATTTTGGAAATCATATACGATTTGTTCGTATTGTATATATTTTTTTATAGGATACATGAATACCGTCCAAAATACAATAAAAAGCTAATTTGTGCTATTTCAGTAACGTGAATTATTTTACATGACTCGGTTTTATTCACTAATCTATATACTGACTCAAATTAAAAATGCTTTAAAATAATTCTATTATTAATTTGTTAATTTCGTAGCAGGCGAAATTAGTTAATTTATTATTAATAATAAAATAAAAAAGAACTTATTGAAATTCTTCTTCAAATAAAATTACGCATATAGTAAATATCTATACTTAATATTAATGACTTTTACAATGTTAAGAAATGTAGCGTCTCTACATCCTTAGTGTCACACAAACAACAGCCTCCGATATTACTTGAGCTTGTATATTAAATTCACTAAATTTATATTATTATATTTTCCTATTTACGTCATGTCTATTCGATACTACTTGATCATAAAGTAAAGTATATTAAAATTTGTTAAATATAATAACCTTTTCACGGCTAAACCGTTGATAAATTTTAATAAAATTCGATATGTAATACAAAGCTACACTTAATCTTCACATTAAGATTTTGCTGAAACATAAAATACTCTGTTAAAAAAAAACTAAACTAATTTGTCAATAATTGTTATTAAAATGTAGGCAAAAATTCCGCCCTAAATAGCCCTAGGGTAAAGAGTCTGTTATAATTGTATGGAAATACTTTATTGTGCCATAGATCGTTGTGCTACTCTAGTACGGACTACGGAGTGAGGCAGCATGTTTATCGAACTAGTACATCTAACCGCGCCGAGGACTGTCATTTCCTTTCGACATTTATCAACTGACCTAAACCTATTGGACCCTATTCCAGTTACAAATTGTCCTTTCACACTTTTCTTGTTAGATTACTTTACAGGATAAGGAAATTAAATACTAATTTATTTTATACTTAACTGTTAATATTTTATTAGAGAACTAGCTGACCCGCGCAACTTCGTCTGCGTCGCATAGGAATTGTTCCCGGGAATTTTCTAAAAGTACTCATCAGAACGCTTTATTAGAGCCTAAACACGATGAGGTTATCTTGTTTATTGACGGAGTTCCTGTGGCCACCTTCCAGCTCCATCATCAGACCTTGACCTAAGCTATCCTATCTCTCAAGTTGGACCAGACTGCTCACGGTGTACCAATTTAATTTAAAATCAGTTCAGTAGTTTAGAACTCCATCGCGTGACACGAGATTTATATATATTAGATAGTTATTGCGGTGTATTTTGGTACGATTACTTACACAAAGAATAAATAAAGAAAAAATTAAAAAATATTTTTAGAAGAAAAGTAATCTAGTGATAAGTGAAAAAATATCTTATGTGAGGCAATTGCATAAATAAAGAGAAAAACTGACGATCACTCATCGTTTTCTCACAAGGTCAGCGTGTTTCAAGATGAAAAATATGTAAAACATTCTCAGTGAATTCTGCAAATTACCAACGAAGCCTAAAATGTACAGATTTAGGGAAACAATTTTCTTAGATATGATCTCATTTTGGGAGCGCTCCGACTCCGAACCACACTTACGTAAGCTTGTTCAGGCTCTTTGAAATTTTATCAAGTCAACGAATCTTGGAACCGCATTCAATTTCATAGTCTCATCTCTTTCGAAGAGGCGTTCTTGTGCTACAGAGTTTATTGATTAAAATACCAGAAGCTGGAAAGCTAAATCATTTTATGTAATTTTTAAATGAAAATTGTTAAATGTATTATCGAAGTGTCTTGTCTAATGTTAGTATTGACAAATTAATATTGCTATGAAATGATTTTTTTGTATGTGTTGAATATTTAATGTAGAATAAAACCTTTTCGGAACTATTTGTGAGGTTAGATTGTCATTGTCTTATAAAAAGTGAGTCGTCAATACAACTTACAATAACACAAACGTATTTTTATTTCAAAACCTTTATTTTCTCAAGAACTACCATTAAACATAACATTTTGGTCCAAAACGAGCCGGATTGGAGAGCAATAATATTATTTCATTATTTCATCATGACTAAAGAAGTATCCGAACAACAACAACAACAACAATTATTAGCTTTGTTGGAAGACGCTAACAATGCGATCCAAAGAGCGCACATCAACTTCAAGAAATCCCCGAAGGCCCGCATTACAAAGGGGTTTTTAGAAGCTCGCATAAACGTTGCTGAAGAGCATTGGAACACCTTGAAAACTGCCCATACAGAGTTAATCAAGACAACCTCTGCAGAACAAAGGAACGCGTTGCCATATTTTTCAAATGGAGACTTTTTCACGTATGAAGACGCATACCTCAACCTGCTGGGAGAATATAAAGATACTTATGCAACTGTAACAAGCAGTCTAAGCGCCGAAAATCAGAATGGTAATTCATCCAACAGTACATATAACAGTAACATACAATTACCAAAGATTCAACTACCAATCTTCAACAATTGTTATGAAGAGTTTCCGTCCTTTAAGGATTTATTCAACAGCCTGGTCCACGAAAACGGAAGTCTTAGTGACGTACAAAAATTACATTATTTAAAGACCAGTGTGTCGGGCGAGGCAGAAGCGTTGTTAAAGCATATTAAGGTAACAGAAAAGAATTACAACACTGCATGGATGATATTGAATAAAAGGTTTGGCAACAAGCGTATCATTGTTAATAATATATTGAAACGCTTCTTTAATTTGAAAAAGATGACACATCAATCTCCGATTCAATTAAGAGAGATATTAGATACAACTACAGAGTGCCTCAACAGCTTAGAAAATCTACAGATACCTACCAACACCTGGGATCTACTGGTAATTTTCATCTTGGTGCAGAAGTTGGACCCGGAGACTCACAGATCCTGGGAAGAGCATGCCCAACGAGAGGACTCCGAAGAATTGCCAACATGGTCCGATCTAAAGAGGTTTCTAGATTCTAAGTTCCGTACGCTGGAGATGATTACAACAAGTACACGGGAATCGAAATCCATGAAAAGTACTTGTCATGTTGTGTCACCTTTACCAATCACAGTAAAGGTTTGTGTTATGTGCAGTGAACAGCACACGTTGTGTCACTGTAAAGAGTTTGTAAAGTTAGAACCGAAGGCCAGGTATGAATATGTAAAGCAGAAACAACTATGCTTTAATTGTCTAGCGTCAGGACATTCTGTTTCGAGATGTAAGTTACCGGTGTCCTGCCAAGTATGTCATCGACGTCATCATTCACTGCTGCATGACACCAAGGAGGCTGAATCTGCGATTGTCGCTGAACCACAATCGTTTGCTTCACAAAAGGCAGTAGAAGAGGAAGAAGTTGAAGTAAACACAATGACGACGTCTACTCCTTCAACTAGACAAGGTCAAGCATTGTTAGCAACGGCGGTGGTGGAAGTATTGAATGAACGAGGGCACATCATTCCACTACGCGCACTGGTCGACCAAGGCTCCCAAGCATGTTTTATAAGTGAGAAAGCGGCTCAATTGTTGAAATTGGTAAGACAATCAGTAAAAGGCAGTGTCATAGGCGTGGGCACTACGAGAACATTGATAAAACATGCTGTTCAAGTCAGTGTAAGATCTCAATATGACCACACCTTTACCTTGCCCATTACAGCTTATGTGATGTCAAAGCAGATAACGACAAAAATCCCGGCTAAAACAATAACAAAGGTTTCATGGCCTCACATAGAAGGGCTTAATTTGGCTGATTCTACTGGATTCTTTAAAGCAGAATCTATTGACTTGTTGCTAGGAGTAAAAGAATACGCTGAGATTATTCAGTCGGGATTAATTAAGGGTCCACCTGGTACGCCGTGTGCTCAAGAGACACGGCTTGGTTGGATTCTCTTTGGAGACGTTAGCGATGGGCACATGGATAATATTCATCTTGTAATGCATCATCAAGTAGATGTGAATGAATTGTTGAAGTCAATATGGGAAATTGATGTAGACCATGAAAGACGCTTTACAAGAGAAGAAAAAATTTGTGAAGAAATATACAAAAAAACGACAACCAGAGACAAGGAAGGTAGATACATTGTGAAATTACCCCTAAAAAAATACAGTCCACAAATTCCTGAAGGCACGAGGGAAATAGCTATACAAAGATTTTTACAATTAGAGAAGAAATTTAAAAGGTCTTCAGTGCTGAGGGAAGACTATACTAAGGTCATAAATGATTATTTACAACAAAAACACATGGAAAAGGTCCCGAATATTCAAAAAGATTTGGAAGGTTCAGTATACTTACCTCATCACGCCGTTATACGTCCAGAAAAGGAAACTAGCAAAACTCGAGTCGTATTTGATGCTTCTTGTAAGGGGACGAACAACGTGTCGTTGAATGATGAATTACTGGTAGGCCCGCAACTCCAAGATGATTTACGAAACCTTCTTATGAGATGGCGAATGAAACGTGTTTGTTTCATGGCTGATATACAACAGATGTATAGACAAATACTTGTAACTGAAGAAGATACGAATTTTCAACGAATAATTTGGAGATCGTCAGAAACTGAAGAGTTACAACAATATCGTCTTCTTAGAGTAACGTTTGGTACTGCTTCCGCACCGTACCTGGCAGTTAGGACACTACATCAAATTGCAAACGATGAAGCTAATGGCAAAACAGAAGCTGCTAAAAGTATTATAAACAATTTTTACATGGATGACTGGCTTGATGGTGCTGATGATTTAGAAAATGCTATGTTGTTAGCTAAAGATGTTTCGAATACGCTTGACAAGGGCGGGTTTAAACTTACAAAATGGTCATCGAATAATATAGATTTTATGAAAAGTATTGACGAAGACAAAAGATCTGCAAACGCACGTATTGACATGAATCTCGACGGAACTATTAAAGCTCTTGGCATTGTTTGGAATTTAAGTACGGATACATTTCAATACAACTTGAGTGCGCCTATGACTCAAAAATCGAATACCAAACGTGACATTTTGTCCGATATACAAAAATTGTTCGATCCGTTGGGATGGATAGCTGCTACTACAGTTTTAGCTAAAATATTGGTGCAAAAGCTTTGGCTCGAGAAAATATCATGGGATGAAAAAGTTAGTGATAAGCTACAAGAAGAATGGAATTTAATAAAAAATGACTTTGTAAAGGTAAACAACTTACAGATAAATCGGTGGCTTGGCACACACAACGCCGTAAAGATACAACTCCATGGATTTAGCGATGCATCTACGAAAGCATATGCAGCAGCAGTTTATGTCAGAATTGAAAGTGATAACAAAATCGAGACATGTATTGTTGCGTCAAAGTCAAGGGTGGCACCACTGAAAACATTAACACTTCCACGACTAGAACTCTGCGGGGCTTTGCTTCTATCGAAATTAATGAAACAAATAGGAAAGGCAATGTGTATACCAACATCAAGTATGTTTGCTTGGACCGATTCGTCTATTGTTATCGCCTGGTTATCTGGAGATCCAAATCGCTGGAAACCCTTTGTGGCAAATCGTGTTGTTGAAATTGTAGACAATTTAAATACTCAAAGTTGGTATCATGTTGAATCAAATCAAAATCCTGCCGATTTAGCCTCCAGAGGAGTCTTACTGTCCAACTTAAAGGATTGTGCGTTATGGTGGAAAGGTCCCAGTTGGCTTTCTGACGTGGAAGTGAAGATGGAAAAACAAGATGTTATCTCAACTGAGCTTGAAATGAGAACTATAAAGATAAATACATGTCTTAATACTGAAGACGAAGTAGAAGTCTCTATTGTGAGTACGTTTGAAAACTTCGACAGTCTAACAGAATTACTTAAGTGTGTAAGTTTTTGTAGACGTTTTTTAAATTACAAAAGAGAACGATACACGGAAAATTTAACTACCAAAGAGTTGGACGAGGCTATGACAAAATGTATAAGAATTGTGCAAGAAAATGATTTTCACGATGAAATAGAAAGTTTGAAAGCAAATAAACAAATTAAACGAAACAGTAAATTGAAGTTTTTGAATCCATTTTTGGATGAAAATCAAATTCTAAGAGTGGGCGGGCGCCTTAGGCATGCCAACTTAACGGCAGAGAAAAGGAATCCTATCATACTAAGCAATAAAAATCAACTTACAGCATTAATAATAGCAGATGCGCACAAAAGATCAATCCATGGAGGAATCCAATTGATGTTGTGTTATCTTCGTAATAAGTATTGGATTTTCAAAGCGAAGTCCTTAGTCAAGAAGTATGTGCATCGATGCTTAGTTTGTGCAAAATTGAATGCTACTCCGAAAACTCAAATTATGGGCGATTTACCAGAACAAAGAGTTACCCCATCAAGGGCCTTTTTACACAGTGGTGTTGATTTTGCTGGTCCATTTTCAGTTTTAATGTCAAAATCAAGAGGACAAAGAACTACAAAAGCATATGTTGCTATTTTTGTCTGCATGTCGACAAAAGCCATACATATTGAGTTGGTTAGTGACCTTAGTTCTGAAGCATTCATTGGAGCTTTTAGACGCTTTGTATCTAGAAGAGGAAAATGTAGTCATCTTTGGAGTGATCAGGGAAGGAATTTTGTTGCTGCTGACAAAGAACTGCATGATGCATGGGAAGAAGCGAAGTTGGAGTTTAAAGGACAAATAGCACAAACACTTGCTACAGATGGCACTCAATGGCATTTCATTCCAGCATACAGTCCTACTTTTGGGGGACTATGGGAAGCAGGAGTTAAATCGATAAAATACCATCTTCGAAGAATCGTAACGTCTATCCTTACTTACGAAGAGATGACTACAGTACTATGTCAAATAGAGGCTTGTTTAAATTCTCGTCCACTGTGTCCTATCGATGACTCCGATACAAATAATGTTGATCCACTTACACCTGGACATTTTTTAATAGGAGAAGCGCCAATCGTCGTACCTTCACCAAATTTAAAGGAAAAGAAAATATCTAGCTTATCGCGTTGGCAACACACACAAAAACTAGTTCGTGACTTTTGGCATCGATGGCAAGATGAATATTTGTCAAGACTTCAACAGCGTCCAAAGTGGCTTAAGAAAGAAAGTGAATTTGAAGTCGGCGACATAGTGTTGATAAAAACTGATAATCTACCACCTGGAAAATGGTCATTAGGACGCATTGTGGATAAACATCCTGGACCTGATGGTTTCACTAGGGTTTATAGTGTTAAAAGTGGCAGTGCTATCACAAAAAGAACTGTAACAAAATTGTGTTATTTACCTGTTAATTATTAGTTGTTTAATCTAGATTTAAGAATTTCATTTAGGTTCCACTTAATATTTTAATGTAACTGTAGAAGTTTATGTTTATATGATTTGTCTATGTTATTTAATGCTTCTGCTATTGTTTGTTCTTTAAAAGGGCCTAGAGTCCCTTTGGTGGGCGGCATGTTGAATATTTAATGTAGAATAAAACCTTTTCGGAACTATTTGTGAGGTTAGATTGTCATTGTCTTATAAAAAGTGAGTCGTCAATACAACTTACAATAACACAAACGTATTTTTATTTCAAAACCTTTATTTTCTCAAGAACTACCATTAAACATAACAGTATGAATGAACAATCATATTTGACTATACCATTTTTTCAAATATTCTTATAGGTAAAGTCTTAAATGTTTTTTGTAATTTTCAACAATTAACTCCATGTTGCTAAGGAATACGTTGTAAGGGTACACTATTCCCAATGATCATGCAGCGGCATTAAACCGTATCGTGGTTTATATCTTATCTTCTAAATCTATTTGTCCAGATTAATCCGTTCGAAGATAGCAGCTATTTTACTTTTACTTCGCTCGGTTGTAAACCAACAAATACCACAAGTGACTTTGTTGTCAATGTAAATAGTATTGTTGGGTCAGAAGATCTTACAAGATAATATCCCATTCACGGGCATCTTATGGTCATGTTCTGTAACAGAATTTACTTTGTTGAATTCGTTTCGGAGTACCTAGAATACCAGTAGTTCTCTGTATTACTCTCAGCTGACTGATAGAAAATGCGCAAGGCGTTATGAAAACGTGCTGTAAATTTATTATTGTGATATAATTAAGAGTAAATATTTGCCCCGTACCATTCCGATTTGGAATGGACTCCCATCCGCGGTGTTCCCGGAGCGCTATGACATGTCCATCTTTAAACGAGGTTTAAGAAAAGTCCTATATCGGTAGGCGATAGATAACAGCCCCTCATTGCCCTGGCATTGCAGAGGTTCATGAGCGACGATGACCGCTTACCATCAGGTGGGCCGTAGGCTCGTTTATCTATCACGCAATAAAAAAAATTGAATAAAATTAATATAAACAAGCTCCCATATTTTTTTTACATATTGCGATAATCCGCGAATATAAAAAAAGTTTTTAAAACAAACATGATTTCTGGCGAAGTTATTATTGCATCATATATTTTTCTCAGTCAAACAGTCTCAAATGAAATGACACATGGACCGTGGGAGTCGACGCTCATAGCTCGAAACTAAATAAATACAATAAGTTAGACGGGTCGTCGATATTGACTGCACTAAGCCCAAGCGTTATTGCTCAGTAAATATAATATGTCGGTAATGAAATAGTAGATACAGACATGAAAACCACATTGATTAAATTTGGAGCTTTACAATACCAATTGATATAATTTATATTTCGTGATTTCGTCAATAGTCTTGACATTGCCACGTTTATGATTTTATTTGTGTAACTGATACCTAAGTCAAGTAAGTTATTTTATTTTCATCGAATAGTTCGAGTTAATTATATTAACAGTATATAAAATCAAAAAAAATGGTAAAAAAATAGTATTTTTCAAATATTCCCCGTATTTAAAAAGATATTCCAGGATTATTTGGTGTAGGTCAAAAATAGACGTACGAGTATTACCTTTACGACGTCGATGAAAGCAATAAAACAATCATAATCTATAGAAAAGCAACGTTCGGTAGTAAATATAAAACATATTTTTACAGCCGGAGTAAAACGCGTAATATACTTTATTCAGACGGATTATTCCAATGTTTCTTTATAATATTTGATTTATAACTCAAAGTAAGATTATGTTTTCTTTGCGATTATGGCTTTTGTTTTTATCAAAATTTTCTTTGGCACCGTACCATGCTGGAATAGTACTATCGTTATAACTAACTGCTGTAAAACCGTAATAAATTGATGTCTATATTTTCTAAATACAAAGAAAATATTGTTGGAGAAGTGTATGGATACTAAATATCTAGATTGTCTAAATATCTATCTGTCTTGATTTGTTTTTTACAATTCGTTTATTTTCTCTTTCCTGTAGCATCATTAGTTTCAGTGGTTTTAATATGTCAAATCATTATCTTTCTTATCAGGATTTTATCTGTGGACCACACACAGTCTTCATGGATAGTTTAAAAAGCTATTTTCAACAGTTTAGAAAACTTCCATATGATTATGTTTTTTTTTGTTCATTAGCCTACGTTCTACATGATCGTAAATTACCATAGCTCATGTTTTATAACTTTTATATGCAATGCTTTTATTGTTCTTCTAAATAAAAATATAGTAATGCTAAATGTATAAATTACCACTTAACTAGTAAAGTCACGCAGTCATTCTTTAGCGAGAACACTAGTAGTAACACAGTTTAACGACTGTCTTTTCGTTCTAAATTACGTTTACAGTCAAAAATTCTGACGTTGCTTGTAAAAGTTTTTGTAATACCAAAAGAGACTATCCTAGTCACGAAGGAGGTTGTTCGTCACACGACTGTCAGCATAAACTCAATATTTCATAGCGTGTAAAAGAAAATCTTGTGGGTTCATCGGTCGGCGTGACTAAAAGGAAAGGGAAGGATCGCGTGCCGCCCTCACACCGGCGCGACTCGCGACCGTCTTGCAATACTCGGCTACTCGTACGTTCCGAGGGGATGATATTACAAACTTTTCGATATGAATTGATAGACTTGGTGCATTGTGTTCGATATTATTTATTTATGAAGTCTTCCCTCGGTGGCCACCCATGTTCAAGTCCGTTTTATTTTGTTTTGAAGTTTCGACTTTAAATTGCACCAGGAAAATGTTTATAGAAAACTTTAAGAGTTGTCCAGACTATAAAAGTTTGACTGTACCGAGAAGCGTTCTTGTAGTATGTACTTGTAAAGAAACTTTAAAGTTTACTGAACAACTTTGTTGCAGAAATCCAGTCTCTATTTTAGTTATTTGTATTACAAGGTATTAAATATTTAATACCACGAGTTCTACTTAAGAATACTATCTCTAGAAGATTTAATAAAATGTATTTAAAGTTTAATAATAGAGATGAAATAAAGTTTTCAAGGTTAATCGAAATTTAAGCCGCTCAATTGATTGTAAAACATATCTATTCGATTGACTTCGACTTTTATGTTAATCTTTTCCAGATTTATATTTAAGTACAATGCAAGAAGTGTGAGTCAAAAACCCTTATTTTTAAAGGCGTGTTTTCATCTTCTAAAATTTACTAGACCTAACGTTAAAACAATTGCCTAATAGGAAAGAATCAAAACAAAAAAAAACAACTGACAGCACCCAGCAACTGACTGAGATAGATTAATCTCTGCACATGATAAATATCCAGTATGTCATCACGTGGCTATTTCTTAGAATTCCTATTGAAATTCAGCGAATGTTAGAAAATGAGTTGAACACCTTAACATTGACATTGATCGGTTGTTCGATCGACTCATGCATAATACGTCGGGTGTTTTCCGTAATATTACCATGAAATATCGGGAATAGACTTGTGTTAAATATTTATCGGTTGTTTGACGTAATGGGTTTATTTCTAGAATAACTTACAGGTGTCTTTGAAGCCTTCATGTATTCTCGTTGACGACTGCACAGTGTTTATATATAATATATAGGTTGCGTTAGATCTGTATTTTTGGGTTTCAATTATATGTTTAGTGATACATGCGAAGATACTAAATTATTCACTAGAAAGTTATGGTATTTGACCCCTTATATATTCACAATTTTAGAGGGATCTTTTGTGTATTTATGCGTTGAAGGTTACATAAAACTTATTACTTTGTAAATTAACTTTGTAGATATTCCCATATAGTATTGCAGGTATTATTTAAGTATTTATGTAACTGTGAAATACAATTGTTGTATTTAATTTCCCTAATTTAATTCTAGTAGCTCTACATTTCAAAATAATTGCATTTGTACCAGCAACATTTTCACCCAACAGTGAACTGAGCAAAGAAATGTTCCTGACGGTTTTCCCATTTCATAGCAATGTTCATTTCAATTACAAGGTTTACATAACCCACTCGTATCACTCGTACACAAACTCCCTAAATTCAAATGTGATTTAGAGATTGCAGGTGCCGCATTCAGCGCATTGCGGTAATTCGAAACTCTTTACTATGCTTACAATATAGAAATTTACAATGTAACTTGTTATGATCAAACTATTGGTGAGATAAAATGTCAAAAACCGTTTACCGTACTCATTACTAAAAAGTACCTTGAATATTTTAATGTTACAGATTTTGTTAATGAAATCTACATGTCAAAGAAAAACTATTTTAAACAATATTCGGTACATTCTTAAAAACGTTCACAATAATTTTACTTTTCTTCGTAACTACTTGAATATGTTAACATAATATACAGATTCCCAAAATACTGAGACTTCTAAAAATGTATATTATTCTCGAAACAATTTTCATTGTAGAAACATTGTAAATGTTTCACATGCGAGCACGTGCTAAGGGTTGATGTTCCTCTGAATAATGTATGCGTAGACGAATATTTAATAAACTCGAATTACGTCTACACTTGCTCGCGATGTATGTTGACTCTGCTAACGATATTGTACGGGTACACTGAATATTAAATGCGTTGTTATACTGAAAAATATTTTCGTGTAAAGTTTCGCTGGCGCTTTTTGTACGAATATTACAGTAGTAATGTTGATTTCATCTCGTTTTGATTTCGAATGGATTACAACTCAATAGATTACCGTTTCTCGCTGTTCATGCACAAAAACATTAAATTATAATAAAATAAATCTCTATGTAATGCTTCTAAAAACACTTTTTGTAACCATTAAACATAACACAAACAAAAATGTGAAATAATTTAGTATTCCATTGGATATTATTTAATTGTTTGTCCTTAGTTCCGATCGAAGTCACGATAGCTATGTTAGTAATAGCGTGATATACTTTTGTTATTTTAAGAATGGTATGCCATGAATAATTAGTTTTGATTTAGTTTCGATTTGGAATGTTGATAGAGACCGATAAAGTAAATTTCGATATTGTTACGATAGTTATAATGTTTTTGAACATTATTTAACAGGAAGTTCTTGAAAAGAGTATTCCTTTCAAACGCAATTAATTAAAGTATGTAAGTACATAGTACTAGATGGACTCAATTCAGTCACAGTAGCAGCAAAACCAGTATTTTTTTGAATTTCGTTTGTTAGCATCACCGAATATGTAAATTATTAACGAAATTTAAGGGTATAGGTGTCAGTAATAGATAAAACAATAAAATATTGAGCTCGACTGTAAGGAGAATAAATATATATCAGAAATGATAATATAAAAATAGTCTTCAATTTCTAAAATTGGCATGATTCATTTGATCTGAACACGAGTACCTACGATTTAACAAAAGCCAGGATATTATTTGAACTGTACGTTTAGCAAATCGATTGTGGCATGAAAGGGGTAACGAGGTATTAGAGACGATTTGTTCTCGGGTTCAAGGACGAGTTCGATCCCCCGGTGAGACGGAACGAAATGGACCGAACTATAGCTTCTTCTTAGTTATTTAACTGAGTATTGTAATATCTTCTAATATATAAAATTCTCGTGTCACGGTGTTCGAACTTGAACTCCTCCGAAACGGCTTGACCGATGTTGTTGAAATTTTTTGTGCTTATCCGGTATCTATGAGAATCGGCCAACATCTATTTTTCATCCCCCTAAATGTTAGGGGTAGTCCACCCCTATTTTTTTTTTAATTTTTTCGACGCAGACGAAGTTGCGTGGGGCAGCTAGTTTTATAATATTTGTTTGATTTATTTTTTAATGTTGACAAAAGGACTCTACGTGATTCTACTCTCAAACGATTTCTGAAATTTTATAGACTTGACCTTGTTATCGTATTGTAGCATTTTCTCTTTCTAGTAGTACCTAAATGTTCAAACTGAAAATATCTTCAAAGAATCCAATCCCACACTCATTTATTTTTATTATATCACAAGTCACTGAATGCTGATATAAGGGAAGGGAGAAGCTAATAGCTGTCATTTTCTTATTGAACGAAGGCGCCTAGAGACAGAACTGGGTTAAAATAACGCAGACCCTGGCGCGAGCCTACATACGTAGGTACATACTACATGTACTTACATTCATATATGTTTGAGCGTTGTAGCGGGAATTCACGAATAAAATAATCTATACTGTGTAAAATAAGAATTTTACAATTGTGATTATGATGAAAATGAAAATAATCATTGCGTTGATTATAAGAGTTTGAGCGGGAATCATGAGAGATGGTAGGTAACAATTCATGTCATGTGATGGTAACGTCTTGCAGTCCGTGAACCCGTAGGCAAATGGTGAAATTATTTCATACCTCCTTTTCCTCGAAACTCCACGACTTTTTTCGCAAAGCTAGTAACATAAAAATGCGAAAGCTTTGCCTTGAACTCTAAACTTAATATTCTATCTAGATATCTACAGCACCGTAGTTATAAGCCGAGGGATTTAGGTTGATTAAGACGAATAGTTCTGAGCTAGATTCACAGAAATAGTTTTTTGAATATCATTACAGTTTTATGTAGGCCTGGATTATGAATCCAGTCTTAGGATAGTTTTAAATACGGATTATTTGCTGAAGAGATTGCAAAACATTTGATGAAATTTTTTAATTTATTTCGTCATGCGATTGGTAGTCCGCTATTAGTGACTGATTTTTTACTTATTTTTTCACTTTTGCACATTTACAAACTAATTAATAGGGACATTAATTACAAGCTATACATGAAACATTACGAGTTGGACATTAAATAGAAAATTCAATTATAATTTAGGTACTAATATACTAAACGTCACCAATAACCTAATTGAAATTTCACGAATGAAGTAACGGTTTCGGCTAATTATCGAGGGTTGCAAGGGTCCTGATTAGGACGGTTTTCACACGAGGGTTGCGAGGTTGCCACATTAGTACGACAGGTTGTCACCCCACAACCAACGCAATAAACCACCAGTGTTTGTTCGATACGCAATATTGTGCTATTTGCCGGCTAATAAATAACTCTAGCGTTATTGCAACTATTTATTAGCGCGGGGTTGGATTTAAATAAGGTTGCATGCATATAGATAATGTTATACTATTTTAATTACGTAATTTATGTTGTTCTTAATTTCAAATAAAGAGTTTCACCTTTATAAATAAAATATTTCGTTGTTAATTACTTTTTGTTCACTTAAAAGTACATTAGTTTATATTTTTGAGACAATTTGTGCTTATGAATAAATTAGCATCATCCGAAAAATAGGTAGAGCATATGGCAAATACTAGAAAAGTATAAATTTACAATGAGTAAGTGTTGAACCAAACTTCCTGGTAGTGGCATGGTCTCTCTCTCTCTAACCCCATTTACGCTAATATCAAGGTATGAACTGACGTCATAATATTCTCAAACTTCGATTTAGGAAACCTTTATAATCACAGGCACACAATAGTGTGACACACGTGGCGTGATATCTGGCTTATCTCTCGTGCTGTTTGCCTAGGATTAGACCGCCGCCCGCCTGCACCATTGTCAAGTTCAAAATGTCAAAGACACTTCCAGTCTCGCCAGCGAAGGTTAGCATGACCATAAAATGAACTCATGTTATGTAAAGCGAATAATATACGAAAACCACGCATGGTTAATGTAATTGTGTTTATTTGTCAACATTGTCTATGAGTGTGTGAGATATTTTTGTTTCAGACGTTTTTTAAATGTAGAGTGCCACTGTTTCTATTATTAATAGGTATTATTATTGAAAATTAGTATACGCCCGTGGTAGTTTAGTAGTTCAGTTGTCATCACTCACTGACAAAATCATATGGCTGACTGAGCATTCTATACCACACTTCGCAAAGCTTAAAAAGTTAGGTATCTAATTCTTTTTATCATTATTTTTAGTTAAAAAGTAGTTCATAGCAAAGTATCTCCTAATAACATGGACGACCCACACCAATGTCAAATACAGATCTTCGAAGTACTTACATATCGGATGTCATGTAGTGTTTACTTTTCGAACAACGAACAAGTACAGGGATTAGACATGATTAGGTAAATAACGAGTACCGGATGTTCGCGAGCGGCTGTTTAGAGTCCCGCTGTGTACTCTGTAAAGGGTAAACGAAGGACAAATGTTATCAAAATCAATGTTAAAACTTGTTCGATAAGTTTGTATTAGAAGGCTCGTTCTGTCTGATGTTAGAAACACTTTCAATTTTTTATTTACCATCATGTTTAAGGATGTATGTATAGTATTAGGATGATTCTCTGATAGTTCTATAGAGGGAATAACTTTCTTGTTGAAAATACTAAAGTAACCTACTATACTAAAGTACTTTCGCCAGTTTCTGCCTAGACCTTAACCGTAGTAGAGGTATGACGTAAGTTCCAGGAGCAGTGTTTAAATTACAAGTAACAGATGATAGGGAGGCATCGGTAGAGCACGCGACGGGGGCGGCTCAGCGGCGCGTGACCGCCACCTGTCGGGACACCGGTTCGATTCCCGGCCACCCCTCTACCGTCGCCTTATTAACTCACCACATATTCCAAAATCCCGCTCGAATTATACACGGTATTACCCTAATATATTCCACTCGTTTCTTATTTCAAATTTAAATAATATGATTCAATTTGCAAATGTTTCTCTTTGCAAATGTTTATTTTATGTGAAAATTTTCATAATGTAAGCGTTTTGAAATAAAGTACCTGTGTTATTGAATAGTGTTAATATTACTAAGTCTCTGAGAAATATCTATGAAAATAAATATCTTATTTTATAAGAGGGTTGTAAGATGCATTGAAAACAATGAGATTCTAGAAAGCAATTGGAGTATTTTGTTTTAAAATGTTTACAGTGCCCACAGGATTCTGATCTCAGATACTATACCAGATCTCAAAATAAGATGTTATAAGCTATTCGCTTAGATTTTTATAGTCGAATCACTAATTTAAAGATAGGAATTACACCTTTGGCAATTTTCATCATTCCTCTATTGTAGTGAATAACTGAGTAAAAATTGCTAACTATAACATAATAATAACAACTTAGCTTCCGTTTGAACCATCAAGTCTGGAGGCGTGTCTCGTGCTCGATATATTTGATCAAGTTGTTCTATGTAGTGCGTCAAATTCCGCAACCGGTAAACATTGATAAATATTTAGATTGTGACTCATTTATCGATCACACCACATCGTACGATATTCTACACTATATGAAAAAAAATAGGTGTAAATTTTTCCTTAATCTGTGTGCGTACTTTTAATACGTTCTGATTTTATTGAGATTGTATGTACAGTGTGTTGCTCTTTATTATTATTTATGTTATATTAATTCACTAAATGGTTTTTTGAAATGGTAAATACATATTATCTACTTAGTGATACAAATCTGCATGTAATTATATGATCTGCTTACAATAATTTCGAAAAGTGAGTTATCTTTTTAGGATTGAGCTTGATTATCTCACTTCTTGAATAGCATATACTCGTATATTTACTAATGTATGTTAATTTGTATTAAGATTAAATGTGAAACAAAATATAAAAGTTCTTATTTTAAATTCGGTATTAATACTCCATTTTTACAGCCTTTTTTGTGTCTCGCAACTATTTTGTGCGAAAACACACTATTTCAATTAGTTTCCATTTTCGTAGATTCCCCAGGGAACATCGTTTACAATTTCAACGATGAGTACCCGGTCTGGTCACGAACACATCAATTGATTTCATAATTATAATGTTTAACTTAATTTAATAACTAGTCGTAATAATTGAGTGCATAATTTATTTTGCAATGATTCAATTTTCAATAAAGATTCGTTTTGTATTTCATTTACATTCATTTAAATTATTATTTTGATTAAATTACTTTTAAAATATTTCAAAAATAATATTAATTAAATTATATTTCTCATGTTCTAGTATTATGTAAATTTTAATTAAGATTTATGCCAATCTGATCTGCCTGTGCGTGTTGTTGGTATGTGAGTTGATTTAAGATTGGAAATTCAAATGAGGGGAGAGAATGAAGTTTTGATTTATGTTTGAAAGATATAGTGTTGGGTTGGTAGACCATTCTTCTATATATTCATGTTATGTTTTTTTTGTGTATAATACAAATGTACTGTCTCACGAAACTGGCTAGAAATGAAGCGACATGAAAATGTTTAGGAGGATTTATGCCTAATTTATTATTCCATTTTCGACGTCCCAACAAAACGTTTTGTCTGACAACGTGCATAAATTATACCATGAATTACTAAGGAGTACTAAACACGTAAGGGCAAGGTCATTTTAAAGTTTCGTTACGTAAAGAATTGTAACAGTTACCTTGCATGATACCTAACTATTTAGACCCAAAATAATTTGCGTATCATGCAATAACCTTCTTCCATTCAAACTTTTATCTAGCTGTCTATTTTTTGTTTTTTTATTTTTATTGCCAAGTAGGCAGACGAGCTAACGGCCCACCTGATCGTAAGCGGTTACTGTCGCTCACGGACCTCTGCATTGCCAGAAGACATTGCGGGGCCGCTACCTACGACCTACCCTTAAGGACTCCTTTCAAGCCTCGTTTGAAGAAGGACAAGTCATGTCATGTCTGTTTACCAATGGCAAAGTTGGCTAAATCATGGCTCAATGTCCCCTGACATTGCAGAGGTTCATGAGCGACGGTAACCACTTACGATCAGGTGGCCCGTTGGCTCGTCTGCCTACCAGGCAATAAAAAAAAAAAAAAAAGTACACATTTTTATTTCTGAAACCCTTATTTATTAACCCTGATTATTATTGATCTTCAAATAAAATTACACAATTTAATTTTTTATCATCGTAGACCTAGAAATCTTTTACTTTACAAACCCTTATTTAAAAATGGTATGTCAAAGCATGATAAGGACTCGCTACATTGACTAATTAAGCAGCTGGCATTAACGATCTTCATTAGTGACATTTATTACTATCAAGCACCTTAATCTTTTGTTACAAGGTAGTAAAATTAAGTAGGTACATATTAAAACAGTTAACGGAGATTAGCGGTGACAGGCAATAGGTTGGAGAACCATTTACCATCAAGAACATGTTATTGTCAAGTTGAGATTTTTTTTTCGTTATACCTCAACCCATTTAGATATGATGTAGATGAGGTCGGCGTAATACATCTTCTCTCTCTATACCTTTCCATCTTGACATAGGTACATCATCTGTTACAACTTACACCGCGAAGTATTGTATCGTCCTGCTCACAATTAATATGCTCATTATTAGATCATCTTTACTTCGGCTTTTCTCTTATCTCATCCTTTTAAATTCATTATTCGTCTTGTCACATAACTCTCATGCAAAAATCTATAAAATGCAAAACTTATTTTTATAAACTGTATAAGTATTGTTTCATATACAGCTTCTATTGAATCTATAATTGGTAACAAAAACCTTACGTAATAAAAAAAGGATTAATTAGTTTAGTTTTTTGAAATGTTTTTTTTTTTAATTCTTTGTCGCGACCTCAGTCACGGGGTGTAGTCATTCGCTGAGCATATGTCACGTATTCGGCCCTTCTTATTGTCCCACTTATGCGTGTCGCCTTCTTTACAACGGTTCACGACGTTCTATATGACTTGCGTTATAATTGTATGTCAAATTCAAAAGGTTTTTTATAAATATTTAACCAATAGAATGTTTAACTGCATTTTTAAATGCTGCAGAATCCATGTGAGCTCGAACTTTCACTAAAAAATTGCAAAAAGTCAGCTACTAATAATGAAAAGAATCGTCAAAATTAGTTCAATTAAAATAGCCAAATAAATATTTTAATAAAAGTGACTGAATAGCTTAATCTTTACACACCATAATCACTACTTTAGCAATCAATGTTTTACAATCTAGACTTCAAAGTTTCCCTTTACAATAAGCAACAGCCTGACTGCTTAAACGATACTCTGCGACGATACTCATACGATCGACGTAACAATTTGTGTCAGCCACTTATAACTTCAAATTATAATAACAGGTAAATTAGGTATTCAAAGAAGCCTTCTTTCCGTCCATATGGTCAGCGTACACACTTCGACAGGTTTCCGAGCACGCGCCGGCTCCGATTACCACAAGTATTCAATTAATTATAATTAACCCTTAAACACGTACTTGTCATGTGATACTCAATTTAACAGTACACTTCTGCGTATACTAATTTTCTTTTTCAGTTACTTTATAAGGGTTAAGTTTCGTACACTCTCTAAATATGCAATGGTAGTTAAAGTTTAGTTAGTTAATAACGTAAAGCCAGTAGGCAGTCCGCAGAAGGACTAAAGTAACCGACATAGCCCAAAGAAGAATTGCATCTTTGAAGTGGCAATGGGCAGGACACATTGTGCGAAGAACGGATGGCCGGTGGGGCCGAAAAGTTCTGGAGTGGCGGCCACGAACCGGTAAGCGCAATGTTGGTAGACCCCCCACAAGATGGACCGACGATCTGTTCAAGATTGCGGGAGGTCACTGGATGCAGATGGCGCAGGATCGGTCGATGTGGCGAAGTTTAGGGGAGGCCTATGTCCAGCAGTGGACGTCTATAGGCTGATGATGATGATGTAGGCAGTATTTTAGAACTTCTAGCATTAGTCAAATTGTTTAATAATATACATCGCCTGATCATTATTTGAATGATTGTAAGCCTTACATTTTAAATGAACCACTTTTTTCTTAGAATTACTTGTAGGATTCAATTTGAGTTGACTATAAACTCAAATGGCTACTAAACAGCAAATAAATCTGCGCCGCAATAAAAGCAGTCCTTCCACTCAAACCACTGAATAATTAAACGAACTATAACCACTACGTCTAATTAAACATTAACTGATTCCGTGTTCGGAAATATTAAGATTTCAGGAGTAATAAATTGCATATGGCGGCTCACCGATACACGAAACTTGCACGAAAATTCCTGTTACTTCGTTAATTAAAGGCTTGTTTGTTACGCCGACGTTTCGGTTACCCCACGTCTTTCAAACTGTTTATATTCCCACTTTGGATATGCGCGAACCTAATGTATCGTTTGAAACGTTATGATAAATTGCTTAGGTAATTACGTTGAATTAATAACGTTTAGCCTTTCACGCGCTTTCATGATGCTCGTTTGTTGAGAACCGAAATTACGTTGGATGTATTGTGAAGTCAACATGCTTAGGTATGAAAGCGGTTAGGCAAAGTTGTTTTGACAAAGGTTTTTGCGTTTTGTTAAAATAAATTGTAAATTCATTAATGTTTTGATACAATTTCTTGACTATGAGATAAAGGTCATTTCTAAAATTTAATCCATTTAAACTATCGTACGTATAAAGAAAGGCGTAGTTTACACTAATTTTTTGAAAATGTGTACATATATCACTGGTTTGTACGACTACTTTTTCACGTCGGTACACACCTAGTAGGTAATCAGATTATACACTTCCCCTTTTCGAAAGTAATGAACTTTTCACCAAACAATTTCGTTAATGGTTGCAGTAAAACCAATGCATCGCTCGCAATGACTCACTTTTTACGTGACTTCAATCTTATATTTTAATGCCTTAGATAGGGGGATAACTTTTAAGGTTTTTTTATTATATTTCTTGTCAAAACACATAATAATGTAATAATTAAGGCTATCTACAGGCGACCAGGAATATAAAAAATAGGAAATTGATAAATGAAATGTTGTTTAAGAAAACTCCTTAAATAACTTGGTGATAGATAACGGCTCCTCAATGCTTTGACATTGCAGAGGTACATGAGCGATAGTAACCGCTTACCATCAGGTGGACTATAAGCTCGTTTATCTATCTTGCAATAAAAAAATCAAAATTAAAAGCGTGTCTAATACTATTGAGTCACATATTACCTTTTGAAAATCTTAAAAGTTAAGTCATAAAATTCTCGGTCGTCTCTGCGTTACAATCTAAGTTCAGTTAATGCCATTAAAGTTGGATAGTGCGGGAGTAGGTACAGTGTTTACGATCGCGTGAAAAACACATTTTACTGCTTCCACGCTCAAACTGGCCAGTATTAAGCGTTATGGCTTATAGCTCTACTTGTTTCATTGGATACATATTTGATTGCTTACGATTGTTTATTACGGAATATTTTCAAAGTAACATGGTTTTCTAGTATGACAATATTTTAAGTGTGTGAATAAAAATAAATCATGATATATTATGAACGGTGTATTTTAAAATTTCAGATTTTTCTTTGAGAAGTATTGACTTCATTAGCATCAGGCCATAACTAGTTGGCTAGCTAATCAAAAGCACATGTTTGTTTGTTATTTGCGGAACTATTTTATAAATGTACATGCACTGATGCGTTTAAAAATCAAATGCAGTCAAAACATTAATTTTCCTCTAAAATATTGTAAAGAAATTCGATTTTTTCATCTCACTAACGAACGAAACGTGATGAGTAAATCTGATTTGACGATTTTATCGGAAGGGTCAACGAGTCAAATCGGATAAGTTTGTAGTTGGGAATAGTTCCCGGGTTTTTCCTTGACTGTGTAGACACTCGCGAGGCAATCTGGAACGGTTCGTTTTATTTTGTGAGACTAGTGTGGGGAGGCAGACAAACTGGCGACGGCTCGGCGCCGCCTCACACCCGAGCCGTAGAATAGCTATAGAGAAATAAAGCTAAATACAAATTAGTTTTATGAATTGAAATTACGTCGACAGAAATTGATTCATCTAGAAAAAAAAACGCAAACACAAACATAGAAAATTGTGATATCTTGTGCTTTAAAAACCTATATTTATAAAGACAGCTCCCAGTTATTCGAGCTTTAAAAAAAAATGTAGCTTCACGTTGACCATCACCTTTCACATGAAAAATAATGATTTTAATTGGTCCACCCAAACTAAAGTTATACAGGCAAAAATATTTGCTTACTACTTACGTCTAAGGAGCTGGTTCAAAATGAGATTTGTTTAATGCCTTTTAACAACAAGGATTTCTGTCAAAGGGGTGCATAAACTTTACTTTTGTATAGTTATTCTATGCTCACGCCTCTCACAACACCATACACATGGTTGTCACAGGCGCGGACTGATAGACGAGGAAAAATTACAAATGACTTACTATAGTAATTGAAGAGCAAAGGATTTTAGGTTGCAAAAAACAATAGAGATATTTAGTTTTGATATTGGGCATTCGGTTTTGGTTTTAGTGTTTAAATTGAGGGAGTATTGTTTATTTTCTTTTTTGAATCTGTTAATTAATGTTCTAAATATTTTTAGTGAAATCAATGTTCACTATTAGAATGGTTAACACTTAATTTTATGAATAGCTTAGCGTGATATATATTATTTGGGATATTATATACATAATTTTATAAAAAGAACCTTGATATAATAAATGGTATATTGAAGGTGTTATAGCAAAAAAAATATTTCTATTATAGATATCTTTTTATATATTATCTTAGTAAAAATAGTAAATGTAAGCCTAAATCATCATCTCATTTTCAAATGAGGAATTTTATTTAAACTTTTAAATAAAATTTAATGCAGTCGCTGAAATACGACTTTTATAGTTAAACCGCATTTTATGTTAATCATAGCCTGGTCGTAAAAAGTTAATTATAATATGATGATTATGTTGTTTAATACATTAATGATTAACTTTAGCGACGAAGGGGAAATAGTTGTTTAAATTTTTAAAGCTTAGTAAGGATTTAACAAAATACTACCTATAATTTACTATTGTTAATTCATCATATTATTGTAGAGATGAATTCATTGTAACAACTAAAATTGCCAAAAACGATAACCTCGTGACTATGCCCTAACGTTTCCTATCTTCGTAGCCGCACCAATACTGGGAAGTAATAACTGTCACTCATGAATCGCAGTAAAGCGACGATCATTGTTAAACACTCTTAGCCACGGTGTATATATTTTTTTGTCCTTGTTGCTCAAATTTTATATT
Organism: Trilocha varians; assembly: GCA_030269945.2. NCBI lineage: Eukaryota > Metazoa > Arthropoda > Insecta > Lepidoptera > Bombycidae > Trilocha > Trilocha varians. The sequence goes on along the minus strand of AP028265.1, from coordinate 9,950,215 downwards.
TTTTGTTAGTCAGCACTGCACGTGATCAAACAATCGCTGGCAAAAACTTCATCAAACACACAGTCAATTTGTTACATTTTAGTAAATTACGCGATGCTTGATTAGAACTTAATTTTAGGTTAATAAATTTAATTAATAAAACTTTTATTAAAGCATTCGTACCATTCTTACGAGATTAGTTCATTTTGTACCCAAAAGCTATGTTACAGAAACGAATGAACCTACTGTCTTTTTCGGGGAAGCGTACATTTTCAATCCTACACCCCTACAACTTACATAGGCGTCGCAAATTGGATCTCGTCCACGGCAGACAAGAGCTCTTGACATAATCTTCGCCACGTTAATTGAAGTGCATGTGAAGAGGGTCTAACTAAGAATATTATGTAAAGATGTTGCAGGTTTTGAAGGTTATTTTCAGGGGTTAAAAAAAAATGTTTTTTATTGCAAGACAGATCAACGAGCTTACGGCTTACCTGATGGTATTGTATTTAGTTATTGTTCTCCAACTTTAATGGTTTGAATGTTTGTGACTTGATCACGCGTTAAGCACTGTTTGATATAATACTGAAAATGTAAATTACTTATTTGGGATATACTTATTTTCATATTGTTTTTTTTTGTTAAGTGATCTTTGTTGCTGATAAAATATAGGAATCACTTTACACAATTAAACACGGAAAGAAAATTATTTACCAGTCAGAAGTTAAATAATTTCTACACGAAGTCTTTTTGGAAACTAAAAAATGTCGACTCGAATTCATGTTAAGTGCTACAGCAAGCAAATAGCCCATTGTTGCGCTGATTTTCAGATGAGTCTTTAAGGATTACAATAAGGGAATACATAAATACTACTCTTCATAAATCGACTCAAAGAAGTCAACGATAATAATTAATTAATTTGTCTATCTCTTAGGATAGGTACCTAACTAACCTATAGAAACTATTTTTATCCATGATTAATTTTAAAACAATACCGTAGAATCTGTAATTTGTAGAGTTTTTATCTCGTAGCCTAGATGCGGCTACGTCGGTGTAGCTACGGCGCGTCACGTGACCCGGTTACGTATGATGGATGGAGCTACCTTGAGCGTGGGAAACTCCTTTGTGTACCGTCTCTCTTGTCTGATATATTGCGGGCGGGTTGTATGCGAATAGGCCTTTACAAATTTACATTGCCTTTACAATGTTCATGTAAATTCTACGGTATTGTAGCTATAATGTTTGTTTATGCTTCTGAGTTTAATCGCTTATGAGACGTATGTTTTCACAGTGAAAATGTAATTAATATACTTTATCAGAAGCATATTCTGTTTTTAGATCAAGATATCTTTCGTAAAAACTGTCAATTAGTTCGATCGGTACCAACCAGTTCCAGTACGTAAAATTTTACGACCTTAGGCTTCTATTTTTTTCCCTGTAGCAACTACAGACTCGTAAATCCTAAACAGTTATGGTATCACGACATTTATTTGAGTTTTATAGAAGGACATTAAAAAATCCGTGAACATCACATGAGATTTGTAATTCGCTACTTTGTAACCTGTTTGAGGAAAAGTACAAACGAATAGACGTAGGAAAAGGATGATGAACTTTAGGAAATCTGACGCATAGTTTCGCGTCAGATTCTAAATATCAGGCTACTATGTTCCGCATAGTTTTCTCCGACACTTCTGTTGTTGGGACTCAGACATACTCGTACACCTTCAGATACCCTAAGAGACTTTTAATCACATTTACAACTGGAGTAGAGGATCTGGAAAATTCATTGACCTTAGAACTAGTACTTCTTTTCTAATATTATTTTACTAATTGTACTTATAATATCCCAAAGCTAAAGTTATGATCGTAATCACAAAATCAAAAATAAAATTAATGATCTCAAAGATGAAATGTTTTAACTTTTGATTTGAATTTAACTGGATTGTTTTATTAAACGGTTTTATTTTTCTTTTCATTTATCTTTTCTGTAGAAAATTTTACAAAGACCCTCACAGATCAATATTCGTGCGTCTTCCTTTCAAATTTCGGATTGGTTCACAGGCTTTATTGATTGTTTGAATGTAGGCCACTACGTTATTGGATCGTAAATTATTTATATTCTGGTACTAAACAATCGTAAGCAGGATACGACTCCTTTGGACGAGATAAATCGCGATAATGATACAATATTCTTTTGATGGCGGTTCTTATTTCAATATTGCTTATTATTTTTTCCTTGAACTTTGGATCCAGACTATAAGGATAAATATTAATATCTGTACCATCTATTTAGTCTCGTCTTTGCTTCTACTAATTACATTCTAATGTCGGAATCGAAATAATTGATATAAGTGTTAATAAAAACTGCAAAAGTAAAATAATTAAGGATACTTTACTAACTAACGTAATTTGTGCCATTAAAAGTTCTGAAGACAAGTAAAGCAGATGTTTTATAATCGGTACCGTTAATCGATTTAGGTTTTGATTGAACTGCGTGATGAGCTACAGCTACCCGCAATCTTAAATACACTCACGTATATATGTTTGGCAATCTCTTCTGAACATTCCTTAAGACAATCTAATATATATTATAAAGGCGAAAGTTTGTATGGATGTTTGTTACTCTTTCACGTAAAAACTACTGAATGGATTTGAATGAAACTTTACCTCAATATAGCTTATACATCAGAATAACACATAGGCTACAATTTTTTATAATAATCTAGACGGGACGAACCTGAAGTCCACGCGAACGAAGTCGCGGGCAAAAGCTAGTTCATCTCTATTTCAAATCTGTGAAACAAATCAGTAGGTATTAGGGTCTGATTCATGACATGACAGGTAGTGAAACTTTAAAATTTTTGTAAGCGTTTTCATAACATGTTTTCCCATTTGTTTAACGACTGTGTCTAGTGCGACCAAAAGTTATCAAACAGCAGCGCATAAATCTCATCCTATGGTTGTTTGTCCGCTCGACAGATTTTACATTTTTATTTCCCTTCCTTTTACATTTTAATCTTTTATTGTTGTAGGTAGTAACTTTGAGTTATTTGTTATGCCTATTTTCTTTTAGTAGGTACTCCATTGTCAAACATTGAAACCTTCATTATATCACTTCACATTTAAATTTCATATTTAGGTACGTATAATAACATGTAGAATCTTGTAAACAATGTAACAGGACATAGTAGATAATATAATTCTAATGACATAGAGTAATACTTTATCGAATCAATATATCAGTAAATCGATAGTGACGACTATTCATCTATTCATAAAATTGTCCGAGCCATCGATAACAGATAATTACTTCATGTTTTTGTTAAAGGGAACCAATAATCAAGAATGGTTCTTGGAACGAAGTTCCTTATCGCACGTTGTGAAAGGGGGCTAGAAGGAAAAAAATCTTAAGAAAAGTTGTCACGACACTTTTTTGTTTTAGATGATTATCGCTAGATGGCGCTGTAATCAAAATCTTTTAAAACACGTTCCTTATCGCGCGTTACGTTAGGAAAAAAAAAAAGATATCTTTTAATCGAAAGGAACTTCGTTCTATTCGGGTGTCTCAAGTTTTTATTGGACCTCTGCAATATCAGGGGACATTGAAAGGTCGTTAGTGCGACAGAACTTTAAGGACCCTCCACAAGTCTTTCCTTTTATATTATTTTGATTAGTTTGATGTCTTCCTCAGTAACACTGACTGACTTTGAGAAACATCTCAAAGGCTATATTTTGACCCAGTATCTATCACGGATCTTGGAGTTATATACCAGAAAATAATGGGTTTTGCTTTATGCCATAATAGTTGTTAGTATTATATTTGATTTATAAAAAAACGACAATAATTAATTTGCTGAAATAGGTAGTTTTCAAAGTCATTAAAGGTACAATTCTGATTACTTACATTTATCACTCTGAAGCATATCTCTAGCCCCTTAGTCTGCATTTATGTCACATAAAACAAACTAATTTCTAAATCTAAACATTTATCGTGAACGATAATTCAACCGATAGTGCGATATCTACGTAATAGAGGGTGAAATGGAAGTATATTTTACTAACAATTTACCTTCAAAAGCCTGCGCTCTATGCCACAAATGTGTTTACGCTAGTACTTGATACCAAAGTACCCAGTATGTACTTTATGATAATATAGTCAGAATGATGAGTCATTTGAGAAATGTATCTTCATTGAAGTTTAATCCTTCACTGAAGGCTTTAGTTGGAGACCTTACGATCCACGTGTCATATCATGTCTTTTAAAAATAACTCTATAAATATAGTTATAATTAAATAATATATAATTCTTGACTATTTTTATACATTTGTGAACCTAAATAAATTAATGTAATGATGAATGCAGTGTCGCTTTTCGACCTACTTTGTCATAGCATCCTTGAACTAGAGAAAACTGAAATATCCGCATTTTCTTGTTTCCGGCAAACAGCCAAGTACTGCATAAAACGAATCCATTTAATGCCTTGTTTAATGCTCGGTTTGATGGCGCTGTAGTTTCAAACTACGCTCTGAATTCAAATTCGATTACGATTCGAGACATGAATGTACAATCTCATTCAATTTTGTAAATGTTTTGGAGAATTTCTTATTAGAATAATGTTTGCTTATTTCGTACTATCACAAACCGCATGTCTAGCGTGGTTATGCTAATGAATGAATTTATGAACACTAAGTGTTATGAAAAGTTAACACCGTGTATTCTGAGAATGTAATTACAGTAATTTTCAATTTCTCTTAGTTATCTCCACAGACTAAACGTTAATATATTATAAGAAGGATTCGTTTTAAGTTTGTTGTATTTATCGTTTTAGATTAGATTCATACGGTGCTTTGCGTCATATCTTTGCCCTTGTAATTTATTTTAATTCTTAATTCACAAAATCAGTAGTGGAATAAATAGTAATGAGTAAAAATAAAACTTGGCATGGTCGAAGTGGCTATGCCAAGTCTTATCTCAATAAAAGATTGAAGTTTATAAACATGGCTATTAATCGTATATGGTCCATTTAAATCAGAGGATGAAATACGAGAAACTTCGAATCAATTGAGTCACAAGTTCTAAAAGTTAGTATGATTACACTTGGTTCTGTTCGGAAAAATCTTTAAAAAGAAAAAATACAGTCGCGTTGAAAACTCTCCTTCCTTTGAAGTTGATCAATAAAAGAAACAAATGTTCCAAAAGAGAAATACCGATGCGTTTAATGTAACTTATTTCTTTATATTTCAATTTTATCATTTTTAAACAAACATTATAATAATATATTGGTTATTGGTAAATTATCTTTAATAAGACTTTTTACAAACCAAAGAGGTCGTTTCATGTTTTCAAGTAAAATAGGTACTTACCTCGTTACGATAGGTTATTACTGGCTGGTTGCAAAAAAATAAGCGTCACTCTTTTGTTTTTTTTTTTTCAAATCTTTCGATATGATGAAATTTATTTTACAATTATTTATTAAGTCATATTATAAAGTGTGTCATCAGCGACACATAAGCTATAAAGTTTTCCAGTATTGTTATAATACGCCTTAGATTCGATCACACGTGATTTCATGTCATGGATTTTTGTTGTCGACGTAAATTATTTATTTTATTATTTGTGTATATGTAGAAAATCATGTATATAATTGTTAATTTATTGTTTCAGCCACCGAGCTAGACTTGCTGGGCGCGTTATCGCTGCACAATACGTCACACGTTGGTGTCACACTCGCTCCAGGCACGCAGCCACAGCGCTCTGCATACGTACTACAAGGTAAGCTTGATAATATTACTTAATATAATACTGTAGAGATTCGACATTAACAAAAAGTTGTGGTTAAGCTTATGAGAGACAGTAATTGTTTACCATCAGGTGACCCAGAGTTCAAACAATAAAACAAATTGGATCTCGCTTCAAATAACACTTATTATACACTTGTACAGGACATTAAGAAAAAGGAATGTAGATAAATTGTATTGAATGTTGACTTTCTAAATCTTAAAAAAAAATATCTTGAAATCTATGAACGATGATTTTTATAGAAATGTAATTATTATTTAGTGTGTATTTAACAATGAGCAGTAATTCGTCTAAATGAACATTTATTATTCATTTCATTGCCCTCTAGTTCTTTTATTTTTGAAAGTACGTAGGTAACGTACTTCCAGATTACACAGCAATTTGATACAATGTATTAAAAAAACGGGGTCATTAAAGTTACATTAAACATTTCAAGTAGAGGAAATAAAAATGTTACTTTGAAATATTTTCATTGCGGCACAGGGTAGTGCATTCACTTTAATGGATTATAAAAACATCCGTCTGAACAGTAATAGGTTTGAGGTAGTTCCACCCGTGTGTCTATTAGGAAGCCACACCTTACATTTTAATGTTCTTCAATCTACACAATATAGATAGTAACTTAATTGCATCTGAAAATTTAAAAAATCATTTATGTTGTTATAAAAATGTAGTAGATCTTTATTTCAATTATTACCAGCTGACTTGCGCAATTTTGTCTGCGTTACAAAGGGGTTCAAATAGTACTCGCAATGCCGTCGCGTTATTATTTGCGCGGCCCGCTGTGCACCCACATATTCATTGCGTTTTATACTCGTGATAACTTCTAAACGAAATGTCCGATTGGAATAAAACAAAAAGTAATTTACTTCTACATTAATACTCTTGATAACATAATACTTAATTTAGATAAAGGTTAATATAACAATATGTACTCATTTACCGTTAAATTCAATCTTGGGACGAAATTATTAAGAATTACTTTTCATAAACATAAAAGCGGTTATTGTAACTAAACTATGATAGTTAGATATATTCTGTCGCAGACTTTTCTGTTCGTCTTACTAAGACCTAAAAACCCGTAGTACATAATTTTGTTCTATTGTCAATAGTTTTTGCAGCGTACGCATAAATAGGTTTTCGATTTTTCACCTTATGTTACATATTCGATATTTTCATACGGATCCCTATTTTTTTGAAAATAAAATTCTTCCTCGATAAATGAACTTTCCACACTGAAAGAATTTTTGTAATCGGACCAGTAGTTCCTGAGGTTAGCGCATTCAAACAAACAAACTCTTCACCTTTATAATATTAAAAAATAGTAAAGATTACTATTGACTAATATTTCGAATCTATTCACTGAAAAGCTGCACGATGCAGGAAGAAAATTGTACAATACTGATTGGTTTTAAAATTACGCTGTTTTCAATTTAGCCATCCATTTATTAAATTCTCAAAAAGACATGGTCTAATTTTGAGTTCAAAAGTGTTTAAGAATTCATGAATAGCTCCTACTACGGTTTCTGTTACCACTTTATATTCATTGCAAGTTACAAAGCTTCAAAAAGGCTCCGTTAAATTCTGCATATTTTAAATCTATAATGGAATATTCTACGCAAAAAGGCTGCCAATATAAGGGAAGTTCAGAAGGCCATTCCAATGAATTTCAAATCAAATTCTAAAGATTGTTTTGTACTTCCGTCGGCGCCAAGGGTTAGCCTATTGTATTCCCCCTGTTCCTTTACGACAATGTGTTTCTTTATTAAAAAAATAATGAGGTCGATGCATTTTCAACTTTTGCAGTGGGGGAGGTTTTAAAATTGGTTTAATATGTTCGGTTTTCACTGATAGGGTTGATACAAATTAGGGCTCATGAAAGATATATTTTTCGTCGTTCACCAGTTTCAACTATCTACAAAAATACCAAGATGAAAATTTTACTCTAAATGCACTACAACAATATGAATTTATCCAAAAATTGGTTTAGTTCATCTATTGGAACATGTTCAATCGCAACACAAGACCACATTTGTCCGTTTAATACCAAGAATTAGCAATAAAGCTTCGGGTTTCCCTCGCGATTTCCCTCGCTAATCCTCAACAATTAGCCTTAATCCGCACGTTCGCTGAATGGCCCCGTCGGAATCGCAGCCACGATGTAAATTGATTGTAATCCCTTAGTGTCGTACGTCCCATTACCGGAGAATAATCCGACCGGCAAATATCTGCGGTCCCTCCCGTGGTCAGTGTTTAACGCGCCATGAATCGTCACGAATCCTGTCATAACCGAATGGGAATGCCTGTTTCCCACAAATTGATGTTAGGGCTGTGTTCGGGATTACAAATTTAAAATATCTAGGACACATTTCATTTTGAGATGTTTTATTTTAATGAAAATATAAGTAAGCAGTAGTTTAATTTATCGAAACTTATCAATTTCGAAACTGTTATAATAGTCTGGATTTCCTGCTACTTAACAAAACAAGTAGACTACATGCAGAAAAAAAATGCATTTTACATAGATTGTTTAAATTTGTCGAATAGTCTAAATTAACTAGCATAATAAAATTAAAGATCACCATTATCTTGAATGCATTCTCCAAAACCGGCAAAAAATTAATAAAACTTTAACTAGTTAAATTACCCTATACATCAACTCAAAGACCAAGCGGAAAACTATACATACACAACCCTAATATTCGCAAATAAATGCTTAGTTCCATTTCAGTTTGGTAACGCAATCCGCGCCATTAGTCTTGTTGCGTTCGCCGCCGTAATTGTTCAAGGGTGTTCACCCTGATTTGTGGGGATGTCGTTCGTGGTCATATTGTTCCGAGCCGCTTTCAAGTGTCAAACATCAAACGCATGGTCCGTTTAAGTCCCCGGAGATATTTACATCAGACGCTCTTTTGTTTTTTGCGAACAATGAGACTGAATTGCGTCTGCGAGTGATGTGGAGATTAATGAAGGAATTTAAAATATCTGCTTCTCGAAGAATGTCACAGACAGTTTTATTTTTCTAAAAAATGATTGCAAAGAAAAGATGTAATCCACTTAGCATAAATATTTAAGATAAACTGAGTATTAAAGATCTTTCTCGTATATCAAACATTTCAGCGGTCGTTTAGAACTCTACATTCAATATTTCAAGAAATATCAGACATTTTGTTAATATTTTTGTTTTCGGTAAGAGAAGTTTCATGTTTCAAATTTTCCAACTAATGTTCATGATATTTTTTCGAAATGATTATATTTCGGATTGGTAGTTGTATCATGTCTAACCGTAAACTAATTTTGTAATTACGATTTACATTGCGATAAGTTTGCTTGGGGTGTTACTTGTAATCTATCAGCCGAATGTCAAGGGTATCAATGTCATGTTGGTGTCTGGTATCGTTCGGCACGCTCATCACCACTCACGGAACATTACTGACACGATAACTTACCCTTTCATTGGGAAAGTGTATAATACATAACTGACTAATGCTTGTTCAAAGTTATTAAAGGTTGGAGTTTCGTAAAGTTCAGTAAATGAACGAAAATGTGGCTAATAGGTTCTTCTTTTGATAATGAACTTCGATAATAGTACTGTTAACGACAAATTAAATTATAATTGAAAGACTCGCGCATATATCTTCAAACGAGGCTTGAGGAGGGTCCTTAAAGTTAGGTCGTAGGTAGCGACCCCTCAAAGTCCCCTGACATTGCAGAGGTTCATGAGCGACGGTAACCACTTACGATCAGGTGGCCCGTTGGCTCGTCTGCCTACATGGCAATAAAAAAAAATGAGATTTTCCTCAAAAGCAAAGCTACAAGAGTTCATTGTCGAGGAGGCAAATTTTTTGAAAAGGCAAATGAATGCTATATCTATCAAATATGATCAATTTTAGGGAAGTGAAGTATTATTCCACCGACCCTGTTAAATTTGTTAGAGATAAGGTAGAGCAAAAGTTCAATTTATGATCATACTAGCTGCCCCGCGCAACTTCGTCTGCGCCGATATCAATTAAATGTCAACTATTCGATTTTTTCTCGCTGTAAATACCATCCGTGAACTTCAAAATTTTTAAAAAATACTACAATTTCTAAAATAAATATAGCCTAAGTTACTCTTTATAACAAAAACTATCAGCCATTGAAAGTCAGCCCGTCCGAATCGGTCTAGCCATTCCAGAGATTAGCCAGAACAAACAGACAGTGGCCACCTTCTAGCTCCATCATCAGACCTTGACATTCATCTTATACGCAAAGAAATCATCAAGACGCTTCATTAGAGTCTAAACACGATGAGGTTATCTTGCTTAATGATGGAGTTCCCATAGCCACCTTCCAGCTCCATCATCAGACCTTGACATTCATCCTCTACGCAAAGATCTCATTAGGACGCTTCTAATCACTGCGAAGCAAACTAACGGGGAAACTGTACACTCTTGAATTTGAACAGAAAGTTATGAGGTATGAGAAGAATGCATGATATAAATAAAGCCTCGCCTAATCCTCATCCCGTTTTTTTTTAGTTGAAGAATATGTGGAAGTTGAACCGCACTAAAACCTCCAAACGCTACACTGAGGGTCTGAAGCACAGCTGAAGACAGAATTCAGCACGGGATTATGCGGAGCGGGGCGAGGCGTTACGTACTACAGCACTCTTTCCTGTCGCGAAAGCCTCAACCCGAAAGAATTTCCGCCTCAATGGTGTGTCTGACTTTAAGGCAGCAGGCAAGTTGAGATGACTGTAAGGCAGCAGTTACACAACTTCGGGGATAGGTTCAGAAGAAGCATAATTGGGACACCGACCTTCAGCTTGATGGTATGCACTGAAAGTACACTTGCTGATAGAGAGTTCTGAAATTTCACAGAATAATGTGCCATCTTGCAGAACGACGTGTGATTTTTTAATTCCTCTCAATTTCGGAAAGAATGCATTCGTTGCGTCCTTATCACTTTTAGGTGGCAAAATGCCCGCTCGCACACCCAAGAATTCTGCTGATGTTGTAGTACACACAGTGCTAGGTACGATGGGACCTTGCACCGGTTTCAAGTCCACGGTGTTCCACATGGGACGGTCCACGACCTCTCCTCTGGAATATCGAGTGCTGAGAGGTGCTCTCGTCTCGGGTCTTATCGTTATTTGTTACGCAGACGACACGTTGGTTGTGGCCCAGAAGGATGACTACAGAGAGTCTGCCCGTCTAGCCACAGCGGGTGTGGCCCTCGTTGCCGGCATAATTAGGAGGTTGGGTCTCGATGTGGCGCTTAAATAAACCCCAGGCCCTCGCAGGTTCCACGGGTCTGGGGCGTCGCCACCGGTCGAAGCCTACATTATGTTGGAGTTATTCGGATTGAGGTCAGGGTGCTTAAGTACCTCGACCGGCTCGACTTCTGTGAGTTCACCATCTCGGAAGAGAGCGGCAGGGCATGTGAAACTGAGTTCTTTTCTCCACGCAGGAATCCGCCGTCATCGATCAGGGCGCTGGAACTGAAATTTCGCTCGGATTTTGCCTCTCTAAGAGATTCGGGTTCTCAACGCTACCCAGCGTCCGGGGTTCCAAGAAGGTGTCGTGTCTCGCTTAGCACGCACCTTGCGTTAAGGCAACCATGGGTTGGACGACCGCACTCTCCGATCCACACTGGTATGACCCAGCATCCCGTGGGAGGGTGATACGCGGTCCCACTTCAGAAAGCCCGCTGACCGTGAGAGCCGGTGGCTGTATCACCGGTGGCTGCCGGTTCGGTGTTTGGGGGCGGCGCGATGGAAAATTTGTGCCGTAGTGCGTAAAACCCATTACCCCGTGCTGGGGTCTGGTTCAGCCAGGATTCGGACGCTAAGTGTGAGCGATTAGAGGTTTTAGTGCGGTTTAAGTACCACATATCTCAAGCGCACCGCCGCGATTTCCAGCACTTAAAAAAAGTACACAGTAAGTTCTTCTAAGCTGGATACAACTCTACCGACAGACTCAGAAGCACCACCTGTCCACCTTTCTCCTCGCTAAGATTTAGAAAGAGAACGGAGTATTCTTGTGTATTTATACTACCGCGCGCTGGTTCGAGCTCTTAAAATTAGCTAGTTCCTACATCCCACTTAAGTTTAATAAATACATTTATTTATTTATTTGTCTTGCTAATCTCTGAAACGAATTAATTAAACAATTTTAAGCAGAAAATGCCTAACGCCATCTAGTACAATCGAAAATCACTACGTCGCCCACAATGCAATGACATAATCAAATTTAAATTATTTATATCGAAAAAGTGCTTCTATACGTAATTCGATATAATTCTCATAGATGGCGTTGCTTTAAAATCGTCTTAAAAATTTAAAATATCATTTTTCTGGCACGTATTCGAACCAATTTTGCTGTACAAACCATCCTTGAACTACAACGAACATTTAAAAGAAAGAATTGGCCAAATAGGTCCAGGCGTTCTGGAGTTATAGCGTCAGGGAGGAAAACCGGACTTATGTTTATATAGTAGATTTTCAGTGTTGACAAGTAAAATTAAAAAGTTTATTCACGTCAATAGGACCCAATGAGTTGCGATCAGTTCACTGAGCTGGTATAAAAGCCGGCTAAAGCCTAATCAATCGAGTATGATGTTTTGATCTTTTGGTGTTTATTCCGTAGAATGATTCGAAAAAGATTGTATTTTTTACAATCATGAACAAAAAGTATATTGTGATTTTATTAAATTAAATTCAAAATACATTTCACTACTTAAAAACATAGTTGAAATTACTTAAAACACATTTTAAAAAAAATATCCTCTAGTTCCTACTTTTACACATTCATAGAAATATCATTAATTGAAACACTTAAGTTAAAATCAGTTTAGCCATTATTTCACATTAGCCATAAAATCAAAATACATTTATAGAATTTTCGCGAATAAATCGGGGAAATCCGAGGCACGTGCGACCGAGTGATAAACGTAAATAAAATATAACCAGTGCGGGATCCAACAATACAATGTTTGTACAGAACCCAGCAAATATTTGTACGCCGGCGGATACACGTTCAGACTTAATTAAACGGAAGAATGTAGGGAAATATAATGTATTTTTTAGCTCAGAGTTTCGGATATTGCTACTGCTGTGAAAATAATCAAAAGATATGAAGTATATTTTCGCTGTGATACAAACAAAATATGATGAATTTTCGAAATAAACAGCATTATGTTTACTTAACAATAAATGTCAACTTTAAAGATGGGTAGGTGAATGAAAAATATATATTATATATATATCGAATCCAAATTTAAGTTTAGTGAAGTCTAAACTCAGCACAGGACCAAAGAAATGATAGTTTAGTTAAGTTCCAATCCGTTCTCCTTTGTAGGTAATATTATGAAGACAATAACAGTTGAATGAAGCAACTCTAGGTCGCGCTTCTTGTTTATATGAAACTTTAAGGCTTAAAATGTAGTACAATCTTTTAGAAACGAAAATTCAAACTTTGGTGTATTTACTTTTTTTGTGAACGTTTGAAATTTATTTAAGGGAATTCAGCAGTTTTTCTCAACCCTCTTCAATTATATAGGGGTGCGTTATCTATTTGAAATGTACCCTTCTTTAGAAGATACAAAAACAATTTTAGTAATCTTTCAGAATTATTTCTTGATTTACTTTAAATGCTACGAAAAAAAACAGAACAACAATGTTATTAAGCGTTTCAGGTAATTCATTACATCATTTGGGATGTTATGAGTACATTCGCGTCAGTTTAAAAGTTTAGTAGCATTTTAAAAGAATGTGGATGACTCTATAAGTAAGTAAAATCAAAATACAATGCAATGGCTTTTCTATCTGCAACTATAATGCAATAAATATTCATTATTCTCCTCAAAGTTTTCGCAAATAAATCTACAAACGAAAACAATTCCATCTAATTCGATTACGTAATTCGTATTTCCCGAGAAGTTTCCCGCTTGTTTTCCTTTAATCTGGTATAATATGAGGGTATTAGTTGTTATGTAGGTGTGTCTGTGCGGGTTTGAAAGTCATTGAACTCGACTAGCTCAGTGTCGATGTTTCGTCAAACTTTTACTTAAATTAATTCACTTTGTTTCTCTCAAATGTACTAGCAATTTATTTTATTAAGCAATCTAGTTTAAGTAAATGCCTTAGAAAATTTGATTTTATTAAGTTTTGTAAATTGTCTTGATTGCAACAAATCTTAATGAAATCAAGTTGTTTCAAAGCTCAAAGTATGCCTAATAGCTTGTAATATTAATAACACCAATGGTTACTGAGAACGATTCCCTATCCTGATGGGGAAGTTGGTTTTTAATTTTGGAAAATTATGTTTCCATTTAGGTGTCAAATTTATATCTAGTATCTACACTCAAGTTATTTAATAGTAATTGCAAACCTACGCCGAATTCAATAAAAAAACAATTTCCGATTGACATCAAAAATGAAGCAACTCTTAACTATATACAGAATGTATCTGTAACGATGGACAATCTGACGTGGGTTGTAATACAATATAGCACCATTTATATTTTTTGGATCGGTTATACTTTTTTTTCTGACATTGTATGGAAAACGTACGACTATCGTTGCGGACTTCCATACTATGATGATTTTTTTTTATCCAATTCCTAAAATAAAATTGGTTCTAAGTTTTATTTCAACATGTCTTTAAACCCACGTCAGATTGTCTAAAGTTACAGATCCATCCTGTATATAATCTTATATCATAATAATATTATAAAGGCGAAAGTTTGTATGTATGGATGTATGTTTGTTACTCTTTCACGTAAAAACTACTGAATAGATTTGAATGAAAGTTTACCACAATATAGCTTATACATCAGAATAACACATAGGCTACAATTTTTGATAATACGGGACGAACCTGAAGTCCACGCGAAGTCGCGGGCAAAAGCTAGTGGAATATATATAGAATAGAATATACTTTATTGTACCAAAAAACACCAATTGATTTAGAAACTGATACAGCTTATAGTAGTTGTACAATATAGGTGGCCTTATCGCTATAGCGATATAATAGAAATATAATGGAAATTTTAGATTACTTTTATGGTAATTTAATATTTAATTTGATGTTTATGTACTCATAACGTCTTCTTGGTTTTTACTGTAATGATGTTATAATAGTTTTCAACAATAAATAAATAAAAAATAAATAACTGTGTTTTATGACGATTCAATTATGAAAGTGTGATGACTTTTGAATATTGAAATTGAAATATTTTGTTTGGGTCACATCCCTCGCGGCTGAAGGGTAGTCGGTTCCACCCTCACAGCGGGGCATCATTGACGACAGATAATAATTCGTCATCCGTTCACCCTCGCTGATTTAAATCTCTGTATATTGCTCACTTTATTACTCTGTCGTTTGGACAATAGAATCGTATTGGCGATCCGTCAAGTAATTATTTCACGTTGTTTATGGTTTTATTTATTGGCTTTTATATTTTGTAATAATTGGTTCAAATATGTTGAAAGGGGACTGTGGTAAACAGAATATACTATTTCAGAAAATTATCTCGAAACAAAATACCTGTTGACTAGTGAATGCAATCCCGATCTCGCAGGATCCCGATCTTATGAGATGCCGTCTTATTTTTCGGATTCAATTCCAAAGTATAATAATATGACGAGATCTTGTTCGAGATTGAACCTCTGCGATGCCAGACAAGGAGGGATTTTACATACCGTCATCTTTTAAATAATACTTGTTGATGATAATTGTTACGTCGCCTGTTGTACCAATTGTTTATTAGTATTACCAACCACATTTAATTGAGAAAAACTTTTTTCGTTTTAAATGTTCACGTTGTTATTAGGTTCTAAAATCTTTAAAAAATATATTTTATCTAGTACCTACCATTCAAACTTATAAAAACAATATCTTCCTACAAATTAAGAATAGTGCTTAGAAGACCATTCTGCAAATTGTTTTCGTTGTTTATTCCGAAGCCTAAAACTGAAATGTAGTACGATAATTGAATTGGCTTTGAGCCAGCTCGCCAGCCTGCTTTGTAATGATAATTTTTGTGGATTACTTGACATTGAGAAAACAAATGTACTAAATTGAATTGAATATAGACTTAAAAAAAAACTTACAAAATATATTTAACAACTAGTTTGACATAAGATATAAGTTCTGCTGAAATTAAGTTGTATATTTAAAATAATTTGGTTTTATCACCATACTTAGGTACATGTAAGAAATATTAGTATGTTATGATTTCAGGTGATTCTCGTTCACTACAAATCGAAGGCGAGGCGTTTAACCACGCGGCGGAGTTGCTTCGGCGATCTCCTGAGTTCACGGTGCTAGCCGCGCTAAGACAGGAGCCTGCTAACTCAGGCACAATACTCTCTTTTTCACATGGATACAACAGGTAAGCTAGTCGCTTCTTTCTGTTGCTCTTTGTATAATGCTTTTTAAACATAACTATGTAAAATGTATTTTGAAGTTGACAGTACATATTTAAAATATTGATCGCTTTATACACTTTAGTTATGTATTTTTTATACTTAGAATAAATGTAGTTTCGATGTTATTAATTTGTGGTAATTCGATGATGGAAAAGGAGGCAGTACGATGTCCCGTAAACAACGGCGAGAGCGGCGCAGCGACGGCGGGACACGTGACTCTACTCTACTGCACGGTGAGTTCTAGATCTCAACATCGCTGCGCGCGCACGCATCTCTCGCTATCACGGCTGCGGCATGCGTGCGCGCGCACAGGGGAGAATCATGTATCTTGGAATGTCCTGTGCCTCGGAATGTCCTCCTCGATCCGTTGATTGCGCTCATTGTCACCTCTGCATGGATGTATGTGTGCGCGGGCGAGTGTTTTTGCATGGGCTCCCCGCGCTCTCCTCCGTCGTCCGTCTTGTGTTCTGTGTCTTGACGTGTATTGTGATGTCTACCGATCGCTAATTCAGTGTGCGAAGTCGTCCGCCGAGATATCGATATAAGCGGCGGCGGGAGCGCGCCGAGGGGACACAGCCGGCCTCGTCCCTACATACATTCCAAGCGACATGGGAATCCAAACAGTCTCGCGTTGTGTCTGACGTACTTCGCATCGACTTGTCACTCCACGGTACTGTTTACTCGCAGGGTTACAAGTCGATCGCTTATTATTAATATTGCTGAGCGGACACGCTGCGAGACTGTCTTCGCGCCATCGAAGCACTCTGTCTATCAACAATGTGACTCCGTCGACACCGAACGCGATTCGTTCCGAGGTACATGGTCCCCCATCCAGGCCGAGCGATATTGAGATGTAGAGCGAGCCGATGTCCGCTCGCGGTCGGTCCCGCCCGCCGCCTTTAAATTGTGTGTTATTTGCTTTGTTTATTGTGTACCTCGGAACAGTAAGCGAGGGCGCGGCGGAGTCAGTCCTCGGCCGCGTGAGTGTGTGTATGGTGTGGCGGTGCGCAGGTACCTGGAGGTGCAGTCGAGCGGGCGGCGGGACGAGGTTCGGCTGCACTACGTGGCGGCGGGGGGCGCGGCGCCGCGCGTCGAGACCTTCCCCTTCAGATTGGCCGACGGCGCCTGGCACCGGCTCGCGCTCTCCGTCTCCGGGGCGCAGGCCACCTTGTACGTCGACTGCCATCTCCTCTACCGCCGACTCATCCCACCACCGGACCGGAACTTCACCCAGCCACAGCTTACACTATGGATCGGACAAAGGAATAGCAAACATTCCCTATTCAAGGTTACATCATAGTTCCTTTTTAATACGGCTTTAACTCATTTTTTGATAAAATAGCTAATAATCATTTCTAATTACAGGGCAGTCTCCAAGAGGTGAGACTGGTCAGTGGGCCACACGGTTATTTGGCCCAATGTCCGGGTTTAGACTCGGAGTGTCCGACGTGCGGGCAGTTCGCACTACTTCAGGCTACAGTACAAGAACTTACTACACATATCCATGACCTTTCGCTCAAAGTAAATAATTGTCTTTATTGAAGTTTTCTGAAGTAATGTTCAGTAATTTAATAATTGTGTATTACATTACAGTTAGTAGGTGCTGAAGCAAGGATATCCAGGTTAGAGCAGTGCGACTGTCAGAAGTCGTGCTACTCTAATGGGACGGTTCATGCTGACGGCGCCACCTGGCAACGAGACTGCAATCGTTGCTCCTGCGTGGTCAGTAATTGTAACTTATTAAACGAATATTATCTTAGAAGTTTTTCACAGTTTATAAATTGAACCTATGTCTATCATAATCAAACTTTAAGATTTCTAAATTTCATATTGTACAATTACAGCACGGTGAAATAACGTGCAGGCCAGTAGAATGCGACAGAGCTGAATGTAAAAATCCTGTATCACATCCCGGAGAATGCTGTCCAACATGTTTAAGTAAGTTGTATATTGTTTCATGACCTTTATTGTTGGAGGAACACTGAATGAAACCATATGACTTTATTAATTAACCTTTCATTTTATATACCAAAATTTCCAGAGATTCCTTTCAACGTTAATTGAAAAAAAAAATGTACTTTCAAACACTTTAGACTTTAATATAACAAGTAACAAATAAACGTTGGCTTTCAATTATCTTGTCGTTAATTCCAGGGCAATGTTTACTATGGGGTCATCTGTACGAGCACGGCGAGCGGTTCGCGCCGAAGGAGTGCGCGGAGTGCGTGTGTCACGACGGGAACATGCAGTGCACGCGCGTCGACCCCGAGCTCGCCTGTCCCAAGCTGCCCTGCGACCCCTCGCAACAGTTCACCGTGCCCGGGGAGTGCTGCAAGTTCTGTCCTGGTAATCACCTTGTTACCACCACCATGTAGGAGACACTTTAAAGAGATCAGCTGAGAGTGTGTAATGCCCAAAGAAAAAAATGACATGTAGAACATCCTAAACCAAACGGATACCTGATAGCCTGAATGCTATGAGGTGATCCATATGATTTCCACTTTCATAACAGTACGTTTTGAATTACAACAGGTGTGGACTACTGCAATATGGGTCACACGTGCGACGAAAACGCGACCTGCATGAACCTCAACACGAAGTACACATGCAAATGTAACCAGGGCTTCCAGGGAGACGGACTCACTTGCCAAGGTAAATTAATTACATGAGTAAGCAGTCACTGGTAGTTGCTAGAATCTCCAGTGATGCTTTTGATAGCAAGATTGCCACTTAGTTTGGCAAATTTCAGAGTATTTTTAAAAAACACTATTATTTTAATATTTCAGATGTGGACGAATGTCAGGAAGCCGGTGGTCTCCACGGACATCACTGCCACTCCAACACGCGTTGCGTCAATGTGGTCGGCGGCTACGTCTGCCAGTGCTTGGACGGATACACCAGGAAGGACAAATTTAATTGCGTTGAGGTAACTTACTTCTCTAACTGCTATATCAGTGGACTTCAAAAGAAAAATTCTGTAACATGTGTTAGTTTTTTAGACCCAAACTAAACAACAAAAGAACCAAGCATTCCAAGTTTTCAGCTATCAAAGCCCATCTCTCGTATGTTGACCCTCTTGTAAGTTGATGTTTGTATAATGATCCTTCCTCCTTGTATTCCAGGTCGACGAATGCGAAGGCAACAGTCACGGCTGTCACGCGGACGCGGAGTGCACCAACACGCCCGGCTCGTACACGTGCCGGTGCCAGGACGGGTACGAGGGCGACGGAAACACTTGCACACGTTAGTATTACAAATAAAGTTTTCCTGAAAGCACCTGAAAAACGGGATAACAACTATACTTTTTATCTCATTTGATTTTCATTGTGTTTGATTGAGTGGATTTACTAAATATGATATAAAAGTCTCATAATCGTTTGTACATTCACAGCGATATGTGTTGGTGGTTGTTTGAACGGCGGCACGTGCGTGTTCCCGGGTCGGTGCGGGTGCGGCGCCGGCTTCACGGGCGCGCGCTGCGAGCGAGATCTGGACGAGTGTACCTCGTACTCTGCACCCCGCACCTCGTACACCGCGTCCCCCCACACCTCGTACCCGCCGCCCCGCACCGTGTCCCCCCGCGCCGTGTCCCTCCGCGCCGTGTCCCCCGCCACGCCGGCCTACGCGCAGCCCTGTGCAGCGCACGCCATCTGTATCAACACACCTGGCTCTTACTACTGTGTTTGTGCGCACGGGTACAAGAAAGATCCCTTACTTAATACTTGCCAAGGTAATTTAATCTACTATATAAAAATAAGTCCGGTTTTCCTCCCTGACGCTATAACTCCAGAACGCCTGGACCTATTTGGCCAATTCTTTCTTTTAAATGTTCGTTGTAGTTCAAGGATGGTTTGTACAGCAAAATTGGTTCGAATACGTGCCAGAAAAATGATATTTTAAATTTTTAAGACGATTTTAAAGCAACGCCATCTATGAGAATTATATCGAATTACGTATAGAAGCACTTTTTCGATATAAATAATTTAAATTTGATTATGTCATTGCATTGTGGGCGACGTAGTGATTTTCGATTGTACTAGATGGCGTTAGGCATTTTCTGCTTAAAATTGTTTAATTAATTCGTTTCAGAGATTAGCAAGACAAATAAATAAATAAATGTATTTATTAAACTTAAGTGGGATGTAGGAACTAGCTAATTTTAAGAGCTCGAACCAGCGCGCGGTAGTATAAATACACAAGAATACTCCGTTCTCTTTCTAAATCTTAGCGAGGAGAAAGGTGGACAGGTGGTGCTTCTGAGTCTGTCGGTAGAGTTGTATCCAGCTTAGAAGAACTTACTGTGTACTTTTTTTAAGTGCTGGAAATCGCGGCGGTGCGCTTGAGATATGTGGTACTTAAACCGCACTAAAACCTCTAATCGCTCACACTTAGCGTCCGAATCCTGGCTGAACCAGACCCCAGCACGGAGTAATGGGTTTTACGCACTACGGCACAAATTTTCCATCGCGCCGCCCCCAAACACCGAACCGGCAGCCACCGGTGATACAGCCACCGGCTCTCACGGTCAGCGGGCTTTCTGAAGTGGGACCGCGTATCACCCTCCCACGGGATGCTGGGTCATACCAGTGTGGATCGGAGAGTGCGGTCGTCCAACCCATGGTTGCCTTAACGCAAGGTGCGTGCTAAGCGAGACACGACACCTTCTTGGAACCCCGGACGCTGGGTAGCGTTGAGAACCCGAATCTCTTAGAGAGGCAAAATCCGAGCGAAATTTCAGTTCCAGCGCCCTGATCGATGACGGCGGATTCCTGCGTGGAGAAAAGAACTCAGTTTCACATGCCCTGCCGCTCTCTTCCGAGATGGTGAACTCACAGAAGTCGAGCCGGTCGAGGTACTTAAGCACCCTGACCTCAATCCGAATAACTCCAACATAATGTAGGCTTCGACCGGTGGCGACGCCCCAGACCCGTGGAACCTGCGAGGGCCTGGGGTTTATTTAAGCGCCACATCGAGACCCAACCTCCTAATTATGCCGGCAACGAGGGCCACACCCGCTGTGGCTAGACGGGCAGACTCTCTGTAGTCATCCTTCTGGGCCACAACCAACGTGTCGTCTGCGTAACAAATAACGATAAGACCCGAGACGAGAGCACCTCTCAGCACTCGATATTCCAGAGGAGAGGTCGTGGACCGTCCCATGTGGAACACCGTGGACTTGAAACCGGTGCAAGGTCCCATCGTACCTAGCACTGTGTGTACTACAACATCAGCAGAATTCTTGGGTGTGCGAGCGGGCATTTTGCCACCTAAAAGTGATAAGGACGCAACGAATGCATTCTTTCCGAAATTGAGAGGAATTAAAAAATCACACGTCGTTCTGCAAGATGGCACATTATTCTGTGAAATTTCAGAACTCTCTATCAGCAAGTGTACTTTCAGTGCATACCATCAAGCTGAAGGTCGGTGTCCCAATTATGCTTCTTCTGAACCTATCCCCGAAGTTGTGTAACTGCTGCCTTACAGTCATCTCAACTTGCCTGCTGCCTTAAAGTCAGACACACCATTGAGGCGGAAATTCTTTCGGGTTGAGGCTTTCGCGACAGGATAGAGTGCTGTAGTACGTAACGCCTCGCCCCGCTCCGCATAATCCCGTGCTGGATTCTGTCTTCAGCTGTGCTTCAGACCCTCAGTGTAGCGTTTGGAGGTTTTAGTGCGGTTCAACTTCCACATATTCTTCAACTAAAAAAAAACGGGATGAGGATTAGGCGAGGCTTTATTTATATCATGCATTCTTCTCATACCTCATAACTTTCTGTTCAAATTCAAGAGTGTACAGTTTCCCCGTTAGTTTGCTTCGCAGTGATTAGAAGCGTCCTAATGAGATCTTTGCGTAGAGGATGAATGTCAAGGTCTGATGATGGAGCTGGAAGGTGGCTATGGGAACTCCATCATTAAGCAAGATAACCTCATCGTGTTTAGACTCTAATGAAGCGTCTTGATGATTTCTTTGCGTATAAGATGAATGTCAAGGTCTGATGATGGAGCTAGAAGGTGGCCACTGTCTGTTTGTTCTGGCTAATCTCTGGAATGGCTAGACCGATTCGGACGGGCTGACTTTCAATGGCTGATAGTTTTTGTTATAAAGAGTAACTTAGGCTATATTTATTTTAGAAATTGTAGTATTTTTTAAAATTTTTGAAGTTCACGGATGGTATTTACAGCGAGAAAAAATCGAATAGTTGACATTTAATTGATATCGGCGCAGACGAAGTTGCGCGGGGCAGCTAGTATTTTTATAAGAATTAATCTCCTTTCTTTCTTTGTTTTTTTTGGGTAACTTGGAAACTTATTGTCATATTATATTTACGGTATATCTTCGATCAAATATACCATAGTGTATGTAATTTTGTATATTTCAGACGTAGACGAATGTGAAGAAGGAACGCACACGTGTCACCCGAGCGCTCGGTGCGTTAATACCGATGGAGGATTCCAATGTGAATGCGATACAGAAAATTGTGAATTAAGTAAGTTAAACTTAGAATTACACAAAAAACTTAATATCTCAGTTATCGTCATATCAAATCTAAATGACCTCATAAATTTGCATGTTTTTTTTATTTTTTTTTATAGCTAGATAGATAAACGAGCCTACGGCCCACCTGATGGTAAGCGGTCACCGTCGCTCATGAACCTCTGCAATGCCAGGGCAATGAGGGGCATGTATGGATTTAATATCCAATTTCCTTCTGATATTGGCGTGTCGCCGTCTTATCAAATGTAATTTCTGAAGATTAAACCCCTCGAAATACACAGTCACCTAAAGTGTGTGTGTGTATGTGTGTCAGGTTGTTCGTGGCAAGGTCGCGTGGTGTCGACGGGCGCGTCGTGGCGCGAGGCGGGCGGGTGCCGCGTGTGCACGTGCGCGGCGGGCGTGGCGGCGTGCGTGCGAGCCACGTGCGCCTGCGACGCGGACGACAACGTCACTGCTACGGTACACATATATACACTTTCAAAATAAAATGTTTTTATACGCAGAACTCATCTACTTCTCCTATCATGGTCTGTTTAAATTCATAAATTTTCGACTCTTTGGGATCAAAAGTATACAGGGTAGTTTCCGTGATACCTATCCGGTCATATTAGACAATATTTAACTCAATCTTTTTTTTTATTATCTCTCTTTGAAAATAATTTACTATAGATCATAGCAAGGTATCCAATTTTCTAGTTATAAAAAGATTTGGTTTGGTCATCGTGTAAATTCGTTTGAACCATCTCCGAGAATCACGTGCTTCCTTGAATAACACTACTATAAATTTCGATGTATAATTCAGTTCGAGATGGAGACCTCGAGTAGCGTGGTATCGGCGCCGGCGTCGTGCTGTCCTCACTGCGACGCGCGCTACCACTGCCGCCACCAGGAGATGCACCACGTCACCTTCCGTAGCGGAGAGCGATGGCTCTACCAGTGCCAGATATGCGAGTGCCTGGTCAGTGTACACACAAATACAGATACACAAACATACACAGACATACCAAGAATAGGGGTCCATTTAATCTAAATACAGTTTAAGCAGGGGCAGGACCAGCTCAGTTTGGTTTAATCATTTTTCAACTTGCCAACTATAGTTACCTCTTCCATTGTATCTTGAGGATTTTTTTGTGTTGGAGTAGGTACACATTAGAATTAATTGTCTTAGATTACATAGTGTAATAGTGATAATGTTTGGTATGTTTAGTTGGGCGAGGTGGACTGTTGGGAGCCGGAGTGCGAGGAGGGCGGGGCGTGCTGCACCACCGCGCCGCGACGGCTGCAGCTCGCCGGCTGCGAGAACACGCACTGCGCCGCCTGCCAGGTATACACGCAAAGACAGACAGATACAAACCACCGACACACAAAAACAGACAGACACACAGAAAGACAGACAGATACAGACTCACATAAAGACAGACAGATACAGACACACATGAAGACAGACAGATACAGACACACATGAAGACAGACAGATACAGACATACATGAAGACAGACAGATACAGGCACAAAGACAGCCATATACAGACACACATAAAGACAGACAGATACAAACCAACGACACACGAAAACAGACAGACACACAGAAAGACAGACAGGTGTAGACACACATGAAGACAGACAGATACAGACACACATGAAGACAGACAGATACAGACACATAAAGACAGACAGATACAGACACACATGAAGACAGACAGATACAGACACACATGAAGACAGACAGATACAGACACACATAAAGACAGACAGATACAGACACACATGAAGACAGACAGATACAGACACACATAAAGACAGACAGATACAGACACACAAAGACAGTCAGATACAGACACACATAAAGACAGACAGATTCAGACACACACAGATACACATATAAAAAAACACAAATAGATACAACATATATACCTAGTGAAGTGACGTGAAGTGAAGTCGACAGACTGTCATGTCCTGCAATACTCATAACTGATAGACTTTTAAAGTTATTTCAACAAAAACATGAGAAGACACGTCAAAAAATAAACAGACACAAAGCTTAAACATAATTATAATAAATTTAATCTACTAACCGTGTGATCTAATTATCATTCATGAATGATTAACATTACAAATTCTGTGTGTAACTAACAAGATTCGTTAAAAAAAATCTAAAACTTCATTACATTTTAATTGACTATCGGAGCACACTACAACAACATTCAGCTGAATTTATCAAGAATGACGTCATAAATTTGATAAAAGTGAATAACTCGATCCTGCTGTGTGCAGATCTTAAGGAAGGCAAGAGACGCTCCGAGTGTGCTCCTGGCTTTACACACTACGCTTTTTTGTGAGGATGAGGTGTTGATGGACGCTTAAGCGTACTAAGGTCCTGCTTATAATATGTGTCACAGTGGCGTAACTTTATCTATAAAGGCTTATGGAACTTGAGAGGGCCCTGTATTTAAAACTAACGATCATCTTCAACTGGAAGATATGCAAAGATTGGGCACAAAATTATAAAATATCTGTCCACTTGTTTTCAGTTGAGGCTAACTGTTACCAATCCTCTTAAACATTTATTGGGACAACTCAAAGTCAGTTTTATTGAAGAGAACGATAATTCTACAATTAAACCTTCAAAAGTTTTTGCTTAGACCAATTTAGATTTGGAACCTCAAGGGGGGGGGAGGTTGTTGACAGTCCTGTCTCAGAGCCGATGTATCGTTTGTTACGCCGCTGTATGTGTGTGAACGCAAAGTCTCCGCTTGTTGCAGGGCGGGCAGTGCGCTACTTTGGTGAGCAATCTCGCGTGTTGTGTGCATCGGTAACCATCCCCACTCTTCTTATTCATTCATACATCTGCTCTATTATCACATGTTTGTACGCATGCGTATAGATTTAAATCACAATATTATCTATTCTCGAAACTTCATAACAAAAATGTTAATAAAATGTTGGATTTAAATCGATTACGCATTCATCAATAATTATTTTAGTTGCACGTTTTATCATTTAAAAGCATGCAACCATGAAAAATATGAACATACAATTTTCATTTAAATCATCATTCATTTGCTTCAGAAGCGTGGATTTTTTTGCTGATTTTCTTTTCAGTCTCTTACTCCATTACTAATTTTTAACAATCACTTAAATAGTATATAGAACCTTTGAAAATTAATGCATTTTTCAATTAAATATTAAATTCAAAATGCAATAAAGATTGCATTCACTTAGTTCCTTTTATAGAGGTATCTAGTCAATTTTAACTTGCCTATGACGTATGTAAATATTTGAATTAGATAATATAGAGCTTTTTTAATAAATATTTTCTTTCATCGTATTGTAGAATTTGATATAGATACTGTAAAATAAAGATGCATTGATACGACGACATAGTGAGTCGTGGTGTAGGTAGAGGTGTAGTAAGACGGTGTCAGTGAGCGTGCGTGTGTGTTGGTCAGAGCGCGGCGCGACGTGACGGCGGCGCTGGCGCTGGTGGCGCTGTGGTGGGGCCGGGCGCGAGGCCGCACACACCGCAAGCATCGCGGCGCGCGGCCCTAGACCCGCCCTGAGCCAGCTCGCCCGCCCGCCCGCACATAACACACACATATTATTTATTATAGATAGATCTAATGTTAACCAATTGCGGCGGCGCGCGAATCGCTCGATGGCCTTAACTTAGCGAGCGACGTCGCGTCCGCCGGCGCACCTCCGGAACCGTCGACATCTTCCTTCGCGCCGTCCCGGCTCCTCCGGACGCGGACGGCGTATATCCTATTAGTGTAGATAGATAATATCGTGTAGTATTTCTGCGGCTTCACTCCGCATCGCTATCGCATCGGCACATCTCCGACGCGTGTGTGTCGTGAGAGGCGATGGCACCGCTCGTGCAGCTCGTCTCGATGTCGGCGGTTCCGGCGCTCGGCGTCATCTTATTCATCTGAGCTCTGTATTCATGCGGTGCGTTTGTCTCGAATGAGCGTTGTGTAGTCTGCCTTCTCCGCGGAACGCAGGTGCGCTAATAGCGTTCCGCGAGACGGCTTCGCTTCCGATCCGACGTGAACTCGTGCGAATTACCATTTTACTATATTCATGATCCCAACGAAGGTGTGCAAGTGAGCGTGCTCGGTGTCGGTAAATGCACGCTCGCGACGGATCGGAAGCTCGCGCCCTCGACCCCCGACTCGTTCATGTGCCGCTAATTGCAATCTTCGAATTCTAAATTAATAAACGACATCGATCGCTTCAAGTTCTTATCGTAGAGTCGTCGGTCCTACGTTTAGCTATTGTTGTGGATAGAGTAGTTGGTCGCGGTCGAGGACTCGAGGACGCGTGGTGGAGCGCGCGCGGGCGGTCCTCCGCTGCGGTCGGCGGCTTCTTCAATTAATAATGTTTTAATACTAGTTATAGTTCTGTAAATGGGTAGCGTAGAGCCGACGCAGAGGGGACCGCCCGCGCCTGCTCTCTGTTGTACGAAAAATTTTCATAATATATTCTATAGTTTTTGTTTGACTTTGTATAGGGATCGTTTTCTTGTATAATTTGAAAATAACCAAAAATAGGTACCAAATATAGAAAAATACGATTGTTTCTTAATTTTCGTAAAGCATTTTGATGCTTGCATGTTGTATTGTGTTCAAAAAAATTACAATAAAAAAGATATCCTATCAAAAGTGTTTTCTTTCTTAATTAAAAATAAAACTAAAAATTACAAAATTAATATTTTAATAAATTGTAACTGTTAATTTAAGTGTCACACAACTTTTCCGCATAGGTACAATTTTTTCAAAGAGTTTTTGAGACTAACATGGTTTATATTTGGTTTACCGAAGTGGGTAAGACGGCGGGTACAGTAAAGGGCGTATAGATGGACGGCGCTGGTTTGAATACCCTAGTTTCACCACGGTCCACCACGCCAGTCACCAGGGTATAGGCAGCCGTAAACAATGTTACCGCCTAAAATACAAAATGAAAAAATCTTGTAAACAAATACACAACTCTTTTGTTGAATTATTGAAAAGAAACTTTCATCTCATGTGCAAACGCAGAAAGATTAATGCTAGTCAATATGTAACGATTTTTCCAAGAATTATAACAGTAGCAATCTGGCGAGTCGGAAGTTCACCTCCTTATAATGCATCCATCTCAATATGGATCCATGTCGTAGACCGTAGCGATTCAATATGAATCCATATAATCAAACCGAAAGCATTGCCTAATAAAACTTTCTGGTTAATCAAAATTATCAATCCTTCTGAGTTTAGAATCCCCTCTTCCGCCTTGCAAGTATTATCCAATTTACCTACCCAACAGCTAAGTTTTTAACATCACTTATTCATAAGAATTATTAAATGTGTTCCTAAGTATTATACAAACTTACCATACAAACAACCATGGCAGAAGCGAGAGCCGAGAGCGAGTTCACGTAGTTCCGAAGCTGGATGAGAGCTGGACGCAAGCAACCCACTTGGTACAGAGGAGTACTGCATCTTTCACCACGCTAAACATATTTTTTTACACAACACTTATATTCATTATTATCCAAATTTTCACAAAGGTAAAGTTTGGGTAGTCTTGACTTCATAATTTTTTAAAATGTAAAAAGAAATGAAGGTAAAAAGTGTTGTATGCCTACATAAAATTTTTTGCCTGTTGTTTTTTAGTTTAATATTATTTTATACCTATTTTTACCAACGCTGTGATCATCTGTAAGTGAAGAAGCACAAAATCTTGTCTTTTACATTGTTAATTACTTTTAAGCATGCCATGTGTATTCTTTGTTGATGATCCTTACTTTAAATAAATAAATAAAATAAATGATGTGTAAGGTATCTGTGTTTTTTAAAATAGGTATTATCTCTATGAAATACCTAAATTATGCATAATTATTTAGAATCAACCTGTACCTTAATTCAGTAAGAAATGTCTACCTTTTCAACTGAAGCTCGTCCGCAACAGGCAATAGGAAACGCCGCTCGATGTCTGTACCAGTCGGTGTGTGAGTTCACTCCGCAGCATTTCAACTACAATCCAAATGTGAATTTAAGAACAAAATATATTTAAAACAGTATGGATCTTCCATTCAATTCGTTAGTTAGTTATTTTGAATAATTACGAGTCACGACTCTACGATTATGAGTAACTTGTACTTCGCTTAAACATAAAAAAAATCCATTATTAATACTCATTATGAGCATTCCAGTGTTTCTCTATTTTACCTTAAATAAAGCGAGAAACATTAAACCAACTCATGAAACGATGTCTAACCTCAAGTTGCATGGCCGCGAAAGAGCTTCGTACAGCAGGATCGAAGGCATCAAGCGACATCGCCTGCATCATACTAGCGTTAATGGCATCTGGTTCTCGGATAGCACGCGACAACCCCGAGATCGAAGTTATACCCAACGACACCATGAACATTGATGCCATCAACAGAGACATCAACTGAAATATATTTAGCTTTAATAACAACCATATTTATTTACTTTGATAAGATATCACAATTTATCTGCTACCAACACGCTTAATCATAATAATTTTTTTTGAACCTACAATAACCGCTCATACTAATAAATTATGGTAAGGATACAATCTTTCTCGAATCACAGTGGTATTAGTTTTAAGAATCATTCGGTTATCCAGTATTCAGTTATACATATGTTATTGAGGAACCCTAAGATATTGATATATTATTAAAAAGTTCCCTCGCAATTAACTAATCAATGATCTTTCTACATATCTAATTTTTGTCTGCTCAAATAAAAAGTAAAAAGTTTAAAGGAATTAAGTTTAACTCACGGTAGTCAATAATGAGGTAGATCTAGGATAATAAGGTACGAGCGTAGAAAGCCAACAGATAGGCAGGCACAACAATGCCCCTGCTATGAACAGAACGGTTGAAGAGAGCTCCACGCCTAGGTCTGACGTCCAGAAATAGTACGACATTCGGAATAGACTCCATGCTGCGGAACCACCCAAGATCGCTCCACCACTCTGTTAAAAGTAGAGGGATTTATTTATTTTATTATTAGGGATTAATAAATAAATACAGTTAGTGTGATTATTCTGTCTATTGAGATTTCAGCCCCTAGAGCAAGCTTCTAAATACAATTTGTTCGAACACATTATCATTGAGTAAAATGGATTAATATTGCGTTTATACGTAACTTTCCAAACACCTCAAACTACTATTGCTCTACTCATAGATGACAAATAAGTGCTGCTAGCAGCCCAACTGTTTTGTCAAGTCTCTAATTCAGTTCATGTTCCTTCTAAGATGTGTATTAAATAAATCGGAGTTTTCATTACTCATTGTTTTTTACAAATTTATCATGGAACTACGACATTTAGACGACGATGATGAACAAACATTTGATATAACTGTTGATGAAAATTGTTCTACAAATTTTAAAATGTTTCCATCAAATAACTTACAAATAGAAGTCCAGCACAAGCGAATAAAACCAAGCCACTACTTTTCATCTTGATTGATTGAGTAACTTAGTATTTTTATAATTTTAAAATTATTTACGCTAAACTCTCGGGAAATATTTCGAGGTTTTCACTGTGACATTTTATTCTGACATAACAATGGAATGAATTCAAAATTTTAATCTTTTTCATTGTAAATGAAATCTTTTTAAGTATTTTTCGAGGCTATTTAGTTCATTTTAATTTATTTAATTCCTTTTTTTATTTTGATCTCCTCATATTAAAAGTAAAAGTTTGGTCTGTGATGATTAGGTACCAAGCTGCGATGTCCTCGTGACATTGCAGAGGTTCATGTGCGTTGGAAACTATCAGTAAATACTCATCATCAGTTGCGTCGTTTATCTCCACCTTTTGTTATCAACATGCTAATAATCTAGGAATCTATTCACGAACTGTATGTCTTTGGAATGTATATACCTAATAAAAAATAAGTTGCAGAGTCCCCTGCGATTGCAGAGGTCAATGAGTTCTGATAGACACTTACGACCAGATAAGCTGTTTACATGGCAAAAAACAAAGAAAAGAGGTTCTAAACCTTGTTCTAAACAGAATACTCTGTACTTCTGTCACAGCCATGTCACATTGACTTATCTTACTAGTAATGTTCTACTTAATATATTTCGATGCAAGTATATACAATCGATTTGATTTTTTAGTTATAAATCTTGATATTTTTTATAATACTTATTGGGTTTCTATTTCGTTTTTATTGGTACCAAATCTATATTGAGTCATGTTTCTATGTAGAGTGTTCCTACTGAAACCGAATTAAGGAATGTTATAAATAGTTATTTAAAGTACATTAATATTATCAGTTTCACTTCCGAAAGTATGCAGTTATGGGAAACCATCTTAGGGTTTCTCCATTCAGTAAAATAAGACTAGATAATAATGATATAGACGTATCAAATATTTGTTATTAATAAAACTCATACATACATACACACAGTGTAAACTGAAGTATATTTAATATTATTTAGGCGTGTAAGTCGGGTCAACATCATCTCATATTATAGGGGTCATGAACGACGTTAAGCACTGACCATCAGATGTATCGTGTAATGTGACGATAAAAAAAAATATATCTACTTAGGTAGGTATATCGATATTATGAAATCTTAGTGAATCGATTCCGACACTTCTAAAATCCATTTAAACAACTAAAGAATTAGGTACATTTTATTTGTTATTTACTGGTTATTTACTTCCAAAGTTTTTATGTATGAAAAATATATAAAATTTTAAATTACTCTGAGCAGTACAAGTGAACCAATTTATATCTTTGCATATAGTTTAGTATATTAAAGTATTCTGGAGTAGAAAATGCATCCGTTAAGAGAACGAGCTTGCGACGCTCTCTTAGAAAACCCTGCTCTGAGAACACCACCACCGGAACCGGAAAAACCTCGTCCTCCACGTATCCGCAAACCCCGTGAATTTAAATTAGTAAGAAAAATATTATTTCTAGAATATCTTTGTAGGAACAATATCTTATATATAAAATTCTCGTGTCACAGTTTTCGTTGCTATACTCCTCCGAAACGGCTTGACCGATTTTGATGATTTTTTTTTGTGCTTATCCGTATCTATGAGAATCGGCCAACATTTATTTTTCATCGCTCTAAATGTTAAGGGTAGTCCACCCTTAATTTTTTTTTTAATTATTCGACGCAGACGAAGTTGCGCAAACAGCTAGTTATTAATTAAAATATAAAATGAGCGAAACTACATAATGATAGTAATATAAAACTATTGTAGCTTTATTAGTTCCTAAATTTCTACAAAATATAAATTTTCAGGAGGGAAAGCTATAAAACAATCCACTGTAGGTACATTCAATAGAATATTGCGTCTAAATTCTTCTATATATATTAATTTTATTACTCAGTAGTTCTGCAATCGGGTTCTTTTTATTTTTATTTACCTTTTTCAAAATTACAGCCTCCAAGATTTCCATTATTATCTAAAGAATTCTACGCTTGTTGGTGCAATCATCAGAAAGAGGTAAAAGAGAATTTAATTTTGAATTTAATTAAAAAAATACCAAACTCACTTACTTAAATATCTACTTTACATTGTAGCTTCAATTAGCTAAACACAAGATAGATGACAGTCCGCCTGAATTATTCCCGGAGCTGTACTTGAAGCCTCGACGTTTGGACTACTACGCACGACAGCTTGAAGAAAATATGAATGTAAATAAAGAATTGCTGAAGAGAATAAATCTTATACAACGAACAGGTGTAAGTATTGAGTAGGTAACTTTGACTATCTTGTTAGCTTTAGAATTAGTTACCAATATTTTTCTACTACGAGAGCAAGAGAAACCTCTTAAAACGAGCTTGTAAAAATAATGTGTAACTATTTAATTGCCCGTAGCTAAGGTAATCTTCATCTTCAAACAGTTATTTGAGCTAACCTTAGCCCACGCATACCATAAACTGATGCAATCATAACCATATTCTTCTATTGAAAACAAAGCTAACAGTGCTAATTCTAAACATCTATTTTTCTGGTTCCTTACAGGGATTCGTCGACTGTTGGATGCGCCCAGAACCTACCAATACATATAACAAGCTTCTGTGCAAGCAACGACAACGAAACCTTAATGAAATACGGAAAAATAATCTCTACTTCTATTCGAGACTTCTCATTGCAGTTTGTATTTATTTTGTTAAATCTATTATCTGTACTTTACAAATATAAAACATAATGTTGTCTATTTACAAATACCTAAGTATAAATATGGAACTAATTTGAATTTTGTAGCGATCCGAACAACCCCTTACAAGGGAACTTGAAGAACATTGGAAAGAAACAAAACATAAATTGATACTTGGAGCTTCGTAAGTGTCTATAATAATATTCATTAAAACCTGATATAGACAAAACTATTATATATTTTCCTGAAATTTTGATTGCGTATCTTTTTTCCAGATTACCTTTTATTTTATTCAAAACAGAAAAGATAGATAGAGACATACGAGATCCAAGTTTCGATAAGCCTATGAATGCTCATAGAACCAAGTATGAATACAATTTTTTTAAATTAGTAAATAGTAATCTTGAAGAATATAATTCTCACAGTAAATAGAAGTTGGTGTTTTCTTGTAGTGGAATAAACTATTGTTTTTTTGTTTTTTGTGCAGAGTCTCTATGGACATTTGGGTCGTAGGTGGCTCGAAAATTGGAAAAGTCACAATAGAACTATTTAACGATATTGTTCCAAGGACTTGTCAACTGTTCCTAAATTTAGTGAAAGGAGATCCTTTCGGTCACGCCTACGGAGGAACTAGATTCTTTAGGTAATTTTATACATTTACCCACTTTACTTGGACCCGTTCAGATTTGTTACAAAGTCTATTATACTTTAACGTATTTAGGATAGTCCCAGATTTATACTGCCGTGGTGGTGATGTTACTAAGGATAACGGCTTCGGCTGCTATTTACCAGAAGGACAAACAGAACCTATGGGTGTGGAGTCCTATCACCTAAAACATACTGTACCTGGTTAGATAATACACCTTTATTTTATTATTATAGAATATAGGTCTTATAATAAAATATAAATAACATTAATGATTGAAAACCATAAAAATACAAATGCTACGGTTTTTTTAAATGCACTGAATCGACCTTCTTAAGCCGGAACAGAATCCTTAATAGTAGTTCATAGGTAGGCCCTTGACATTCCAGAGGTCCATGAGTGACTTTGATCACTTATGATCAGATATCTCATTAGCAAGAAATATATCATATTTTTCATATGTACGTATTACTAATTAGTATATTCTGTTTTTAAATGTGTAGGTTTAGGCAAATTTTATTGATTAGATTTCCATATAATTTGAACCTATATTTAAGATGTATGTATTCATTGCATTATTATTCAGGTGTGCTATCAATGGTTGTGAGTTCCGATAACGAAGTGTGTGCGCAATTCAATATCATCTTCAAGCCTCTGCCTCAGTTTGACAATAAACACGTCGTTTTTGGAAGAGTTAGTACCTACAGAATGTTGTGTAAATTAAGTAAAAAATTCTGCAGCCGCATTCATTTCGAATCTCGAATCTGTTTGCTACCAATATTACAAAACCAAAAATATAATAAGGTTTCCAACAATCCTAATATTTTATGATAATCTAAAAATTAATCATCAGTACAAATATGTATACTAACAAAATTGTAAATAAAAACAGATTATAGGGGGTCCAGCACAAGCTCTGGAGCGTATCAGCGCCCTCGGTCTACCATTGGGGACCACCACCTCGGACTGCGTCATCAGATACTGCGGCTGGTTCACTCGCTCGGGACAGTACCGGGAAGGAAACCAGAACACAATCAAGTTCCCGCCAAGACGGAAATTAAAATCATAGACACATTAAATTTTTTGTTTATAAAAATTTTGTGTGAGTGAGGAATTATGAAAAAAAAACAAAAGCAAGTTGCAAGTTGATATTTCGTTCACAATTCATACTTTTTCAAAATTTTAATCGTAGTTTATTTTTGTGTCTTCTTAACAAAAATCTTTACTGAACGAAAACGATCAAAAAGTTATAAGTTTTTATTCAAAATAAATTTAAAAACAATATAATTACAAATAAATTCACATGTGTGAAATTACACAAAGCAATACACACAACTATCAAATCAAACAGTCAAATAATTAATTATACAGGCTTTCAGTAAATCTTCATCGTCACTTTATTTTGATGAACAGCCCACATGAGAATATCAAAGACAGCAACTGAAAAAAATATAATAAAATATTTAGTGAAAGTACAAGACAATTTATTATTTGTGTAGTTATCAAAGTGACTGATTTTTTTAGTAATATTTTCCGACAGACGATGTGCCTTTTTTTTTTTTTTTTTCAGTTGGAGGAAATCACCGGATCCCCGCCCGCCCCGCGGGCGGGGTATGTGGGAGTTGAACCGCACTAAAACCTCCAACCGCTCACACTCAGCGTCCGAACCCCGGCTGAGGCCAGAACCCAGCACGGGGTTTGGAGGGACGGTGCGACGCGTTACGCGCTTGGCATTCTTTCCCGTCGCTCCGTCCCCGGACGCCGAACCGGTGGCCGCCGGCGAATACGGCCACCGGCTCTCTCGGTCGGCGGGCTTTCCGAAGCCCGCCAAGATGGGACCGCGTGTCACCCTCCCGCGGAATACCCCGCTGGGTCAGAACCAGCGTGGGTCGGGGAGCGCGGTCTACCATCCCCCGGTAGCTCTTACGCTAAGGGCGTGCTGAGCGAGACACGACACCTTCTTGGGCCCCCGCTCGCACTCACATGCGTTGGGGGCCCGAAACACTTAGGGGGCCAGATTCCGGGCGAGATCCCGGTTCCGGCCCCCTGCTCGACGGCGGCGGGTTGGTAAGTTGAGAGTGGCATATCGCCTCTCCCTCTCGACCCCCGCCGCCTGCTTCTGCGAGATGTTGGCCTCGCAGAAGTCGAGCATCGCCTTCCAGGACTCGTCGCTCTCGAGCTTCGACGCCGCGACGCCCGGGAGCGACAAGTCCGGACCTATTTGTTGGACCAGGACACAACGCTGCTCCTCCCATGCGGGGCAGCGTGCGAGCGTATGCTCCGGCGTGTCCTGGTCACATCTCACGCAATGGTGGCACCTCGCCGTCGGCTCGGCCTGGATCCGGTGCAGATACCGACCGAAACAACCGTGCCCGGTCAGCACCTGCACCGCCCAAAAGGTGAGGCGTCCTACGCCACGACCCGCCCAATCCTCTAGGACGGGGCGAATCGCCTCGACGGTCCGTAGACCCCAGGTGGGGTTAGCGAGACGTCGCTTCCAGACGATGTGCCTTAGTGCTACCGGTTCAATCACCTATCTACCCAGGCACAAAAAAATTAGTCCATGTCAATAGTAATATTAGGATACAGTTATAAACGACGAAAATCGATTCGATAGCTTTTGATTCAAAAAATCTCCGAAACTATTCAATAAAGTAAGACTGGCAAAGACATTCGAAATTTAAATTGTTTTAATTGTATCTTATCCTTAAACCTGTAAGAATACCCATTGGAAAATTTAATAAAGCTAAGTAATGCGTAAGTACTAACCATGATAATAGCAACGACAATGGCAGCAGCACCGACATAGACGGCGTCCTCTCGCAGTAACACGATCACCTTGTCGAGACAACCGTCCACATATATCGTGGTCGGATTCTGACTTGATTTGCAATCTAATCGCTGAAACGTTAAAGATTAATTTTAATTACACTTGTTTGAGATTAACCGTTCGACACCTCGTCAATAGGTAGGTACTTACATATGACACGAGAGATAGAGAGATATAATATATAGGCATATCGTACAAGTTACAATTAGTAACAATGTATTTCAAAAACTATAGGAATTACCTTTCCAGGATAGGCTTCTCTGCAACAACTGTCAGGCAGATTCCCGTGCCAGTCGTTAGGGCTTCGCACCCCGCAGCATTGAAGATACGTCTGAGTATCGTCCCAGGCCTTAGTGTACTCGTGTTTGACGCCGTAGTAGGGCACCGCCGCGTACAACTCGCGGTCCAGTGTCGTCACTACCTTCTCTCTGAACACGAACTGTAGGATACCACCCACAAGCATCACCACGAAGATGATGAATACTAGGATGTAGTACTGAAAGGAGGATAATTGTCAATGCATCTTAAGAATTCCATCTACTACTTTCGCCGGATTGTTTGATAGAAGATATTGATTTTGTTAGATTGTTATATTCCTTATATTCACTAAGTTCGAGTGATAAAAACTGATCATCAGTTCAGCCAAATCGAACAACCACCAGACTATAACTTTAACTTTCCAGCCCGATCGTCAGTTACATTTCTTTGGGAAGATTATAGCTGTTTTTTTTTTGAGTTGGAGGAAATCGCCGGATTCCCACCCGCCCCGCGGGATATGTGGAAGTTAAACCGCTCTAAAACCTCCAACCGCTCACACTCAGCGTCTGAACCCCACCCCGGCTGAGACCAGAACCCAGCACGGTGTTATGAGGTGACGGCACTCTTTCCTGCCGCGCCGCCCCATAGCTGCTTCCATGGCATATCTTTCATTAAGTTAAATCAGACTAACTAATAATTTAGGGAAAATATTGAGTAATCAGCGGTAGCATTATTGCTCCATGATTTTACTTTACTTACAGTGAGCAGCATGCATTTGACTTCTTTAGCAGCGCCGCAGCATCCTAGAAACGATAGGATTATAATAGCAACGCCCATGGCGACTATGACGCCAACAGATGCTATGAACATGTTGTTGCTCATTAGCGTGCTTGAGAAGGAACGGGTAACCCACACCCATAGTCCTATGCCGAGTGCTATCACTCCCCCCACCTGAAATACAAAATTTAAGTAGGTATTTACAGATTCTAGGAAGTCATTAAGTAACTGTTTTTCAATCAATAGATACCTATAGTGAAATATTTGATTTTCATCATAAGGAAAAATATTTCATTATTATTTTCAGAAACATTTTATCCTTAAGGAGCCAGATTAAAGTTACTTTTAGCTACAAAATGAGCATTCAGTTGTAGTTCTATTAAGTATTTAAATCTACTCGAGCTAGCGGTCAGTAAATATTTTGTTTTTTTTTACATTTACAATTATAGAAGAGACAGGAAATGTAAAATTATTGTGATTTAGTATGGTTGGCACATTAGATAAATTACACATTGCTCCCCCTTGACCTCAGTTAATTAGAGCACTAGTGGTTGCACTATCGCACTATTGATCTTAATTACGTATTAACATGCACTAATGTTTTGAAACTACAGAAGTACTGTCATAGCTTTTTAAAATGTTATATTTCGTAAAAAAATATTTAAACATTGGTGAGTCTGTCCTTTCTTTTTATCGTTTGTGAGCTCAGGTTTCCACTTATCAGTAGGTATCCGGATGACCAGTAATTACATGGTACTTGATAGTTATGAACTTTGAATAGATTTGCGTTATTTATATTTATTTTATATTTTGACTGCATCTATGTTAAATTTGTCCTTCCTCAAGAGCCTCCTCCTTCCTCGAGGCTTAAGAAAGTCTTTAAAGGTAGTGCGCGGAAAGCGGACCCGTAGTGTTCACGTGACATTGCAGCGATGATGCGATCCATGAGCGACGGTACCCACATACGATCAAGTGAGTGATGACCTGCTAGTTCATCTGTAGCAATAAAAAAGTGCGTTTTTATTAATAATAGATTATTGTTACTGCATACCGGAAAATGGTTCTAAAAATCCTTTGAAGATATGTCAAGTCCCCAATCCGCATTAGGCAGGCGTGGTGGACTATGCCTAACCCGTCTTCGGAGGAGACCTGAGCTCAGCAGTGGGCAGTAATGGGTTGTTACAGTACAGTACAGATTATTGTTTGCTTTCTATAAGAAAATTTAAGTTACAGCCAGAGAATAATAACGAAACTGATGAAGCTCAACTTACCAATGTAAGAATGTTGATAGTTATTAGGGAGTACTTCATACATCTCCCGCAGCTGTCCATCGCTCCACCCATGCCCATGGCTTTTC
Source organism: Trilocha varians (assembly GCA_030269945.2). Classification (NCBI taxonomy): domain Eukaryota; kingdom Metazoa; phylum Arthropoda; class Insecta; order Lepidoptera; family Bombycidae; genus Trilocha; species Trilocha varians. Next base: position 9,911,518 of record AP028265.1, on the reverse strand, counting down.
TATTCATAAAGAAAAATAAAATGAGTTGGCGGCTAAGCAGCTGTTATTGTCTATTACCTAGCTGCTTCATGGTAATCCAGATCCCAGTATGAAAATAGAAGTAAAAGATCGTAACACATTATAAAACATGACACACAGTTCCTAATTACATCCTACGTACTAAAATAGACCCTATGGACTATTTATCATTAAATGCATCAATAATATAATAGGCTTTCGAGATTTACCTGCTTAGTATGTACATATAGGTCTAGAATAATCCCAGTGTGTGCGTGTGTGTGGGACACAAGATGGAGAGTTATTAGATGCAGTATTGATGGATTTTTTTTTGTTTAAGTTGGAGGAAATCCCCGGCTTCCCACCCGCCCCGCGGTTGAGTATATGTGGGAGTTGAACCTCACTAAAACCTCCCACCGCTCACACTCAGCGTCCGAACCCCGGCTGAGGCCAGAACGGCGTTATGCGGGATTGCGCGACGCGTTACGCTCTGCGGCACACTTTCCCGTCGCGCCACCCCCGTGTATTGATGGTGGAATATTTAGAAGGGTGAAATGATTTTCCCTTCTACAAATTGAGTTTCATTTTATACATTTTGTATTTTCAAGACATCTAATTATGTACTACTACTAAACAGAACAAAAAAATTGAACAAAACATTAGAAAACCCCGTGCATTGAAGATGACATTCATGGTAGCAATATACATTATAATTTATACATGATAGCATTGAATGGATGCAAGTACTAAACATCACGTAATTATATGGATATCGGGTATTTGCCCTCCTCTCAATCCCAACTTTGTAGCCAGGATGTGTATTGTGTACCTAATTATAAGCGTAGGTATCCTATAGTTTATGTAACTTGAAATAACGCTTTTCATTTTTCAACATCTACTAATACACGTAACTTAATATCTATGCACCACAATTATTTTTTTCATTGGTATTGGGTTCGTCAATGTTCTTTTTATATAGCACTTGAATTAAATAAACAAAAACAATACCCACTCCGGTAGATCGAGAGTTAAAACCTCAGATTGTAAGGTTAGAGGAAGCACTATTTGCTAATTCATGAAGTAAAGACATTGAACGTTGTCGACAAGAGAGGCATTAAATTCAAAGTTATTAACCGTTTAATATAAATCCTTTTATTATCCTTGCTCTCAATTCCGTTCTGACATTGCTTAATATTTATATCCTGTTGTTGTATGAAAACTATGAAATATATAAAACTTCAATGAGGAACGAAGTTCTAATATGAAACTTCAACAACAAATCTATGTGGTTGCGAATTCATAAGTTTGTAAGAATGTTTACCTCCAGTACATTTCAGCTTTTGTCTCTTTGTTATCATAATCTATTAGAATATTTCGTGAAATTACTTCCTTATTAGAATTTTCTTCCATGTTTTCAAACACCTCTTTAGATATGAACCTAATATTTTTGCACTAAATTACTATAGCAGGCTAATATTATTTTAAAGATTAGGTGAATGAAATTTACACTCAACAATAAACTCATTAAACTATTTCAATACTAATAATAGCAAGTATCTATCGTAAATTAAACAAGTTAACTTTTAAGAATATAATTAATTGTACTTCACTAAACGATGCTAATGTTATTGCAAATTTTAGATACCTGTGCAAAAAAATAATCTTAGATAACCATAAACAAAATTGTTTGAGTCATTCATGTTACGATCTTCACTTGTCGGGTACTACTACCTACGAGAGGAGTCACATTACGCGAAGCACCAACTCAAGGTGATGCCGCACACAAGGTCCCGCTAACACGTTCTATAGATCACAGATAATGAGTGAAAGTTGCATTTACTTTTCATTTTATCTGTAGCAAGCCTGTTGTACTTACGCTTTTCAACCAAACATTCTTAACGGTTAGTACAAAAGTTCGTTGTACCAAACAAGTTGCATATTTTTGTTGTTGGCAAAACAATAAAAGACGTTAACATTTCACCTGTAGGTGTCACTGGGCAAGTCACGCCGTCTCTTGATAGGTACTGTTAACGGTAGATACAGTTTCACTTTACCATCACTCTTACTTATCGCGTCACTAGTTCACGTAAGTTCATTCGGTTTGGGTAGGGTGTCGTGCTCGAAGCGACACAGTCAAATCGCAACTGGTCTGTTGGCGGCAGTTGGCGCGGTCGCCCCACCAACCAAGCCCATAGGACAACCTTGGGAGGCTTTGTTTAGAAGTGTATGTGTATTCATTTTTAGGTCACGTGTGCGATATGCAATTAAATCACCTTAGCTTAAACCTATTGCTTCAATCTCTACAATATTATGCAGCTACTCCATGAGGTATCGAGTTTCTACAATATTAGCAGATAAAATTCATCGAGCTTAAATTACCAAATTATCTACCATTCCATTAATTCTCATGTACCAGCGGTATTTAAAGTCTCTTTATTAGCAATTAAATTCTTAAAACAACACTGCATAATTTTACCTTTATTGTAGACTGAAATGAAGTTTAAACAAACAAACAATGATTTCAAACAATAGCATTCATATCTAATTTGCCTAATGGAGACGAGCCTACTATTTCCACTCAACAAGTTGTAAATATTTTATGGTCCATAAAGAGTTGGTATATCGTGTCACGGGTTGACCTAGTTATTACACTGGTATAATGAACAAACAATTTCACTTCAATTTCCAAAATGACGTTATAACTCTCTCCAGGGCGTGGAAGCTATGACTTCAGCATCATAATTTTAACGTTTAAAAGCAATATTCATTATACCTATGATGTAATATTTTATAGACTTTAAAAAAAGAGTTACCTTGGAACTGAACAAGCTGAGATACCCACCGTCTGTGGTTACTTTGGTTACCACGATTATGTTACTATACCATTTTCACAAATCAATGTAAGGTAATCTTGAATTCTACTTTCTCTCTTTTGAATATCCCTTATCTTACTTGGAGCGAAAAGTAAAACAGCCACAGGGATTACAGAGCATGAGTTTACTGTTAAATTCAATTTGTGTCTCACCTTTTCATCAATATCCAAAACTGTTCAGTGATTTCTTCAAAGCTCATTTCATTTTCCTTTTGTATTTTTTGTATCACAGTCACAATAATACTTTACCTTGATAACAATATTAAGAACTTTGATTTCAAACCTCTAATTGATTTTGTTAAGACAATTTCCATATTACTACTACTTACTATTCTTACTACTAGACCGTTAACCTTTTCACGCTCAAGGGAAATATTTTTCCCTTCTAAAAAAATCGTAATTTTTATTTATCGATATTTTTTTAATGAATGTCAAACGTTACGTTTAGGTACGTTGTGTTAAAATGTTTCATATGAAATTTATAGGAAATTTGTACACCCTACTATGTTTTCTAGTGATATCTCTTTAGAGAATAACTTAAATATTGTGTAGTATTCGCATATTTAGTCTCAGCCATCTTATGGTCCTGAAAGGGTTAACACTTATAATAGTAGGTAATTAAAACAACATGGTATATTACACATTTTTATTAGACTTTTGTTAATAAACGTCCACTCAAACTGAACGAAAAACTGTTTCGTACAAACGCATCGAATGCTTTACAAACGTGAGAGGTGAGATGGAGCACACATCTTACGTCATAGACTATTTTTTACAAATTTAGAAATGTAATGGGACTGACAGAAATCTACTATAATGTTTGTAATATTTTTAAACGAAACTTGAAGTTAACTTACGTAAAGCAAGTATAAGAAAATACCAGATTTACATCTGCGTGTCAACCTTATCAATGTGTACAACATCCCACGCACGTTACCTATCAACTAAACATTACTTGTAATTGAGCTTCAATTAACAAATAATTAAGCGGAAAATCAAACAAGTTCAAAATAATTAACATTGCCTGATTTTAGTGACACAGGTCCTGCTTAAAAATAGATGCAGTTCATAATATATCTACTGTTCAAATATGATTAAACTTTGTTGTGCTAAAATTAAACCAAGCGTGTTTCAGTGGGCAAGAAGCCTTTATATAGTCTGTCCGAGTTTTGCCGAGCTGTATTATGACGTCCAAAAGTAAAATCCAAATGATTGCCAATCATGAAATTGTGTATTACTTATGGTATGTTTCTTGTATTTGTTTGTTTGTACAAGGTACTTTAATTATAACTTAATAATATAGACCAAATTCATACTCTATTATCCAACATTTTAACATCAACCACATCGGTTGATATTGATAATACCTAATCCAAATTCAACATAGCGACGAGTTCCTTTGTTTTAAATTTACATCTCTTTAAGTCGGCGCTTTTTAATTTATGTCCACAAAGTTAGACAAGTAGTTTAAATTTCCTGCTCACAGTAATATGACTTCATATATAGTATCTATTCTTTATTGAGGTGGCGCAAATTACGAGGATATAACTGTAATAAGAACCCGCAATACTCGAAATATGAACATCGTGATGTGTGGAGGTTAACCACCGTTCTTCGCCGAATTCATTCATTCATAAAAATTGATAAAAACTTTGCAGACATCCGCGTTGATACACACTGATCTAAAAGTGTAAATATGTCACTAAAATCAAACAGCGTTAAACAACTTAAAGCAAATTGTACAAAGTTTATTTCATTACATTTTTATAAAATTGTTTTTACATATCAAGACTATTACATTTTAATGAACGCGAACAGATCGCTAACAAAATGCTAATAAGCGATTCTATTAATTGTTATCGACAGTTTTGCTGTCCGTTTGTACAAAATGAGTTACAAAAGAACGAACAGCAAATACTCCATCACCAATTAATGCAAAACAATTTCAATACGTTAATCACGAATATTATATAGCCATGTACAGATAGAACATTAAATGATCCTTTTTACAATGATAAATTAGAACAAATATAAAACAAAATTTTTACATATTTTTCGCGCTAAAATACAACAAAATACACTTATTACAAAGCTACTACTTGACTGCGTCGATCAACTTCGTCTATACTAACATACTGTGTCTCGCTCTAATAGTAACTGTTTGTGTTTAATAAAAAGAGACAACAGTCCGACAAACTTGACCGTACGCATTCGATAAATAAATTAACACAATACAATTCATATTATGATTATTGTTTATTTCCTAACATAGAGAGTTAAAAAAGTTTATAATTGAAACAACGACCGACGCATCTTCAATTAAAAAATCGCAGCTATTCTAAGACCTTCTAAATATTGTATGAATTAAAAATGAGTACTTCGATAATTCATTACATACCTAACTAATTTTGTATCAAAGCCAGAGAGAAAATGCGCATTGTCGTTATTTTTATAAGTCAGTAAAATTACGCGTTGGGAAGTTGGAAAAAGTTATTAAATTAAAACTAGGAGTTTTCACGATTTCATTTCTGAAAAGTATCAACATTTTGGAAAACAGGTTTGTAAGGTGGCCTTTATACAGATATCGCCGAATATGGACAAGTATTATACGTGGATACGGTTTTCATAATTGACTATTTATACGTGAAAAGTCAAAGATGTTTTTGTAGTAATAATTATTTAAAACGGTTACTGATATTTTCTTGAATACCACGAACCAAATTGATACAAGAGCATTAAACCGGGGCAACAGGTAAGATGCCAGTCTCTTACTGACTGCCAGTGTCTTACTGAAATCATATTAGTATTGGGCAATGAATAAGTTTATCCCTAATTTTGACAGTGACTGAGTCAAACTATTCAATTCAATTTATGGTTTCTTGCTCAAGAAGTCGACAAGTTTATCAAGAGACAGAAAAAGTTTTACAGTATCAAAAATCTGTTTTGGCATTTGACAATAACTATACCTAGTTTTATAGAGGTCATAACTAAGAAATCGTTAAATACAACCTATTCTATAATCATTATTCCATTTCTTCTGTCTGGTTTGAATCTGTGCACATCAATATTTCAGCGTCACACTCAAAACATAAGCAGCAACTTATGAACGTGTTAAAATTATAATTAGATACAAAATCTAACAAAGATACCTCTTACACCTACTAAAGAAGTACATATAAGTTGGATTTATTATTATACTCGTATCAAATCACTACCAGTATACAGGGTGATCTGTCACTCGAATCCGATACGGATCGAATACGTTATCATAGCATACTGAAACTACTTTTTTTTAAATATATTTTGTAATGCTCGAAAAAATATACCGCGTTTAGTGAATGTACGTACACGAGTATAATAATGGTATTACTGCGATTTAGTAACCGCATAACTTCCTTCGTACACCACGAAACCTCACGAAAGTTACAAAAGTAGATTTATACGCCACGTTGTCAGTTTTGTGTGTAACCATAAAACGACGCGCAAACTTCTGTGCGCACAAATATCTTATGCAGTACGCCTCCGTCTCGCATTTCGATACAACCACTATTAATTATTTTTAAAGATAAATTAGAAATACATAAAAATATTATATAAATTTATGTATTTACATGCGTACCACGGCTCAATTTTCAAAAAGCGTGGTCGTCAAAGATACGTCATACAAAAGTCGTTTCAAAAAGAGTTCCATTGTCATGTTGAGTGTAAAACAGGTGCTGATCAATGTGACCAGCGTTGTATTTATGTGGGTTGTGGTGGGTCGGCGCGAGGTTGGCGACAGAGGCGATGGACTACAAGTGTGGTCGCGGGTAGCCCGCCCCCGGGAGGTAGGGCGCGCTCATGCCGGCCGCTGTGACACAAACCACCCGCATTTATCAACCTATCATATGCTGCAGTGGCGAAGGATATTCATTGAACTAGTTAAATTTCTCATTATCGATGGACCTTATGAGTCAATGACAGTTAGAATTGACTAAGAATTGAAATGACACCTTCGCCACTGTTAACGATAAGCAGATGATCATAATTAGCTTATTTTCTCGCCCTTTGCGCTAAATATACAGGGTGTCCCGCAACGATTGAGGAGTTACTTGTTTAAGTTATTAAAATGAGTGACTCATGTAAAATTGTTGAAGTATTTCAATTATGAGTTTTTTAAGATAACTTAAGTTTTTATTAACTGCATTTCCACAGGATTATTTCAGACAATTTTCATGTTCGGACACTCTGTATCATATTAAATTTGGCTATTAAAAAGTAAAGCTTGACGATAAACTCGACGCATCTCAAATGTATCTATTTCTGCAGTCATGCATAATCTTGTGCTAGAAAAAATACTAAATAATGCCTCCTTACTAAATTACATAGTAATCACTATTGTCATGCATAAAATGGATTGTTCTTGAAGCATCTACAGGTAAACGATAATGAAGTTTGATTTAGAAAATTGTCATCGCATTGTAAATTCATAGGTTAAAAAAAACATTATGTCAATAAACAATTCATTATTAATATATTCATGTTTTAAATTCCAAGCGCTAGTCTCAGTTATTTCTTTAACATTTTGCGTGTAATAATGGTAATTTTACGTGCGACTGGATATTCAAAATAAAATTTGTATTTAAAACAAATGAATATCTCTAAAAATAAATTTCGCGGTTGTATATTATTATATTGTCTATTAAAAGTAGGTATCATATTAAAGCTAACATTTTTATATCAAGTTTTAGTGTTATTTTATATGACCTAGTCGTTTGTAATTATTAAACACAGATTTTGCTGTATTCAATGTAATTTATTATGCTAAATAAAGTTTACAACTACGAATAATAAAACATATTATTGCAACAAAAATAAATAGCAGAAAAAAACATGGCGCGTAATACCAGTAAATAGTTTCTCTTAATTATTAGGTAAGTCAAGAAGTTGTACACACAAAGTTAAATTAGAAAAAAATTAACTTATTTGTAACTTTATTTTTTAAACGATTACTACTTTAATTACCAACTATCAGTGTGTGTTTGGAAACAAAATATAATTTTGTTTTGCGACACATTACATAAATCAGTCAACTTGCCTACTCGCATCTGAAGCAATTATTGTAATCACAACATTTTACATTGATCCAGTACGAAAAAAACAACTCATATAACTATTACATGATAAAATAGTAAATAAATATGCAACTAATACATGCAATATAACAAAACTCTAGAGCTTTTTGAAGCAAAGAAAAAAACATTTTTAAACATTACTAAACAATAAAGCCGAAATAAAATTAAATATCTATTTCATATCGATTTACAAATATGTAGAGTTAGGCAATCTAAATCAGTCATGTCACACTCGATCACTGGAAAACGAAAATAAGATAAATAGATAAATTAAACAGCCCCAGTCTCAATCTTAAAGAAAATGAACTCGATACTGAAAGTGTTCACTAAAAATTTAGAAAAAGGAAAACTTATAAGACTAATGAATTGACCACTAACTGAACCACCCAACTTCGTCTGCGAGGGTCAGATAAAACTGAAAAGTTTCCGACGAAAAATCAAGTAAATTTAAAAATTATTCTATTCCCTGTTTCATCAGCCATCAAAATGTCGTCAACAGATGGCGTCACATGTAATTGCTATTCGCAATTATATGGAAAATTTGAAGTTCACCGATTTTATTTGGAACGAAGTTCCTTATCGCGCGTTATCGAAAGGGGGCTAGACGGAAATTCTTATGAAAAAGTTGTCACGACACTTTTTTTTGTTTTAGATGATTATCGCTAGATAGCGCTGTAATTAAAATATTTTATTTAAGTTATAATAATTAGTTAGTTTAAAACGTCTGAATCTCTCTTTCTCTTATATAAGAGAGATAACTTAAAAAAATAAAATTTTATTACAATTCCCTCACTAATTAATCGAAAGGGACCTCGTTCCATCCGGGTGTCCCTTGACACCTCTCAAGTTTTTTTTATTTGTATTTTTAACAAATTTTTCCTGAAAATTATTAGAGTTATTATTAATTATACTTATTTATTATAGTTTAAAAATCGATAGGCCTATTATCAGGACGTGTAGATCGCGAGTGTGACACGACTGATCTAAATATAGAGTTAGGATTATAAACGCTTACGTTGGTTAGGATACGGTAGACAATTGGATTTGAGAACCTCCTCGTGGTTGCCGTACGCACAGAACTTAACCACAACCGTGTTCGCAGAGATACCAGTTATCTCAGCTTCGTAAAACTGAAAAACAATATTATAACTTTAATAATTTTTATAGAAGTAGACATAAAATTTTTGATTGATTCGAAAAGTTTCGAATAATCCGAAATTTCGAATAGTATCGAATTTGACGATGCATCGGAAATAGGACAAGAATTTGTATTTTGTAGATAATATCTTGAATGGGCTAGATGTCACATTTTGTGAAGTTGATCGTGATATAATTTTTAAGAAAAGCATCTTTCTGGATCCCCGGTACAAAAAACATTTTTACAAAGAAGAGGAAGTAAAAGAAATTGAAGAAGATATTAAGCTCGAAATTGGGAGATTCTTGATGCCAAATAATGATTCTCAAGAACTTAATGTTTTGACCAGAGAACGAAAGTTTTAACAATCACACAAACGATATTCGCACACCCCTAGTTTTTACTTTACAGAGGTCAAAGACTGGCGGTAACCACAAGCTAAGCGTCGAGCGCCGATTCACTACAAATACTGTCGAGAAATTATCTATCGTAAACCAGCATGATATAACTTGCGGTTTAAATGGCATTTGTTATCACAGAAAGGTAAAGTTTATAGAACTGCAGATGTGAATGAATGACGTATGCTACATCCAACTTGATTCCAACTGTATTCTCTTTAAGTTTACAGTTCTGTTCAAGTTTTTATCACATGCGTGGATGGTTTTAGTACAATTAAATTAAACTAAATTTTCTGTCAAATGGACACACAGAAGTACTTCTAAAAGTTAAGATTGAGAGTAAGTATATTAATCTTTGATTTCTGTAGAAAACAAGTAGAATTTTTAATCATATTTGGATAGAGATGAAGAGGATAATTCAGATTAGAAATTGTAAAGTAAATAGTGGAACCCACGATACTAACGTTATTGTCTTCCCAGTAGAGAGCGAGGCAGCGGTCCCCGACCTTCCAGTTGATGTCAGCGACGCCGAGCATGGCGCGCGCCTGCTCGTTGACGGCCGCGTTCTGGAACCCGAGCAGCGAGCCCGGCAGGAACGGACCCGCGCGCCCGCCGTACCCGTACTGACGCCCGCCGTACCCGCCCTGTGCAATACGACGATGTAAATGCGGCCTCGGAAAAAGACCATTCATAATGTGACGTCACATAATTCAAGTCCAATTGAAGCCAATTTTCAAGTTTCCTTAAATTTTTTCTCCTCACTAAAAGGAGTGTAAATAAGTAACAAAGAACCTAGCAAGACCTACTAAATCTGTTGCTGCTATGACACACTTCTAAACACGCAAAAAAAAGTCGCTCAATAAACGTCACAGCTCTGGTGTCATTTTTATCAAAATTTCTTTTGAAGTATTATTTTTGTTCTGATTTTTATTATTTTAATTTATTAATAATAGGTGACTGTATTATTTTAATTGAATTGTGATTTTTTATTTTATTTCTTAAATTTTGAATTTATATTAAGTAGGTATTCATTTGTTTTTATTAGTAGTTAAAGTTTTTTAGAATGTAATTTTAGTATTTATTAAGATGAAATGTATACATATAGCGTCGTATTGGTTACTACTGTTAAGGCGTTATAAAAGTTTGTAATAAATAAATAAAAATAATAAATAATTTATAATAACAATCAGACTCACCTGGTTCACATAACTGGAATATATAGCAGTATGTGGATTCTCAATATACCCATTGGGTAATTGCTGCTGCCTACGTTGATATCCGTCTTGATGTAAGTCATTACTCCTTCGGAATGGAGGTATTTCTTGACTATGATTTGAATAGACCTGTTTATTCTGATATCCTTGATCTGGAATTTGCTGATAATTATGCTGTTGTTCATCAATTCTTTGCTGAGCCACCATGAGATTCAGGTTGGAAGTGGCATCAACTAAGCCATCCATTGCATTGGAATTGTGGTTGTGATTATAATGTTGATTATTATGATGCTGATTATTATGATGCTGATTATTATGATGCTGATTATTATGATGTTGATTATTATGATGTTGATTATTATGATGTTGATTATTATGATGCTGATTATTATGATGCTGATTATTATGATGCTGAATCTTATCATTAGAGTTCCTATCGTTTCTCATATGTCTATCCTTGTATTGATTTTGAGGATAGTTATTGTTGTAGGGCATGTTCATATTATGATGCTGCTTGTTCATCTCATCTTGCATCTTTTGGAACCTCGGTGGTTTTTCATTGTGTGACTGGTATTTCCTGTCCTCTCGTTGAGAATGAGAATTGTCATTGGGGTAGTGTCGTCGATCTGACCGATTTCGGTTTGATCCTTCATTTCTTGATCCTTGCCGATTTCGGTTATTGCTATTTCTATCTCTAGGATGACCTCGATCATGCCTTTCTTCAGAATTCGAATTATTCTGCCGATTGTTCTTATCCTTTTCCGGTACATTTGGTAGTTTATCTTCTAAAAAGTCAAACAAGGACACCTTACCGGATGGTTTGACCGGCACACTGTCATCATCAGCAGAGTCCTTATGACGACCCTTACGTTTCGGTGGTTCCTGTTCCTTCTGTGGTTTATCCTTATTCCTATTTTCAGAATTATCCCTCTTCTGTAATATTTTCAAAGCTCTATCAACATTATTTTTGGTGTATTTTAATGTTGATTCAGCCTGTTCTTCCGAAAACCCTGCATCAACAATCTTTTGAACATTTGCATCTAATAAAGGTTTGGTTCCACCGCCAAACACCTGTAAATAGAAACAGCAGTAGATGAGAGAAATTATTTTTAATTGCCTCACATTCACTCATTTCATATAAACTTTGACTTGACTTAGTTTTATTGACCACATAATAATATTAGGTAAACAAGGATGTTGCACCTTCTTGACACCAGACATTCGTTGCGCTTCAGCGATGGCTCCCTTCCTCTGAGCCTCAAACTCTGGATTGTCTTGTTTGGCAGCCTCCTGTAAACTCTTGAATTGTTTATCCACAGAGACAACCTCCAGTATCTGTCCAAATTGGATCCATGGTGGGGGACCTCCTTCAGCCCCTATGCCTCCTTTAAATTATATTTTAAAAATATTAAAGAGTTCATCTACCCATTGCTACCTAATGTTTGACTTTGAACATAATAATAAGTAAATAGATAATTTAAGAATTAAATGTAATAAAAGTAAATAAATCATATGATACTAAAATATTTTTGAAAAACCTACAGAAAATCAATTAAAACAGAACATCAAACAATCTATCGACACATACATCAAAAGCCTTAATGTTTTTAGTGTTTAAAGTTGTTCTTATATTGCTTGTTTTGATATTTAATTATTTTCTACTACTCTATTATACATACAAAAGAACTATACATACAAAAGTACTATAGTCAGTAAGTTTACTAATTTATCTTTATTATTAGTCAAGAATTTGACTGCTTACCTCTAGTATGTTTGGCAAGACTCCTGTTAAGCTCCCATTTCTCAATCATATGGGTCACAGATCCACCCAATACAGTTATCACAGATGGAGTGAGCCACACCACTCCATGACATACTTCTAACTCCTCATTCTTCAGCAACAACTTGGTTCCAGGTGGGGTGTTTATACTTAAACTGGGTATGTGACTTATCTCTAGTCCAGTACACGTTACTTTCCCGTCATGGAGTGTCAACTTCAACATGCGAGGTGCAGATGTCGAATCCTCGTTTGCTTTGGGCGCTGACACATTTCGGATCTTCTGAATTTGAAGAACCACTGGACTCTCTAACTTCGACGGATCTTTGACGAAGTCTTCTGGCAAAGAACCTTCGCCGATGTCCCTCAGATCGTACTAGAAATTTAAATAATTGGCACATATTGTTTAGTTAACTAGCATATGAAGTAGGTTGCAAATAAAAACGGATTTAATACTTACGTTCAAAGCTTTTTTGCTAATGATGTTTACATCTTGAATTTGACCATTTTCGGTTATCGTTTCGATGCCTTCTTCAGTCAAATACCTGCAAAAACAAATCCTTGCTTTCGATCAAAAAGCTCGACGGTAAACAATAGAAATACAAGTTCACAGTGCAATTATTTACCAGCCAAGTTCCTTGAGGGTTTCCCGTAGTGACATGTTTTGGTTTAGGGTCAAATTAACATTATTTTACGAAAATTTATTGAAATTTTCTGAAATTATGACCCACGGATATACGGCACCATGACACGCCATAGATTATTTATCTTGTCTAATTGCATGTATTGTCACAGGTTACTATTTAGGGTCAAGTACCCAAATACAACAAAATTACTAGTAATACAACTTTGTGTTTCCAAAATTAAATTCGTTTTTCTTGAAAGTTTTTAAAAGACCAAGCGCAACAAAAACTAATAAGTGATGATGATGAATCCTAATTAGTAATGATGTATTCCATTTCATACATTTAGTACCATTGATGACTGTAAATTTGCGTTAGAGTGAAAATGAGATTCAAACATTTAACCATTTTAGACAACTTTTATGCGTTTTATATCTTTTACTACTAATGTTTGAATTCTTTGTTTTACTTTTTGTGTTTTTGTGCATTGTTGGGTTTTAGTCGAAGTGTCATTTTTAAAATTCAAAGTTACTTCAGGGTGAACAACCTAGATCACTTAAACAAGTAACCCAGGAAGTAATAAGCAGAGGTCCACAGAGCACCTCCTGAGGTATCCAATTTACCCCCCACCCATGTATGTTAAAACTTTTTAGTGAAAATTGGAAAATAAATAAGTATAAGACTTGTTCAAATTTTTTTCTTGGCAACTAAATCTTTATGAGTTGTCCTAGGAGTTCTTTTTTGAGTCGGAGGAAATCTCTTGAATACTTGAATAGTTTAACCGCACTAAAACCTCCAACTGCTCACACTCAGCGTCCGAACTCCGGCTGAGGCCAGAACCCAGCAAAAGGTTATGAAGGACGGAACGACGCGTTACGCACTCAGCACTCTTTCCCGTTGCGCCACCTCCTTTCCCATCCCACGGCCCCTGTGCTACGGGGTACCCAAAGGAAACCATTGCGGGTGGAATTTTTGTAGTACCGCGTTCTTAATTGGGTCAGGCACCCTACTACAATACTGACAAACAATATAACAAACTCACAAAAGTCACAAACCCTATACACCTATGTTAATCTGTGTAAACCTGGGTTAGAGCCGTCATCATCAGATTCGATCTTATTTTATTGATGGGAATAAATTTTAATCGCTACAATTTGATCTCGGCTGTTTTATTTCATTTGTACTTAAATTTCAGTCCCAGAAAAATGATTTGAAATAAATGCCTGAGTAGACCTAAAAGATCAGTCATACCATAAAAGTAATATTTAAAAAGCAAAGTTTGACCGGTTTTCCAATATCAATGAAAATTAAATAGTTAAATGATATGTGCTTAACCCTGTTCAGCTTTTTAAACTGCCTCGAAAGATTCTATTTGGTAATGTCGTAAAAATAACAATCTGTTTTGTTTCCATCAATTTGATATCAATTTGAGAAAAGTTGAAAAGAAACTTATACGTACGAATGTAAGTTTGTGATTCTGAGTAATAATCTATTTTGATAATTCTAAAGGACCTTTATCCAATTATACATTTCAATAAATTACAGATTGATGAATTTGTTAGTTTCCAATCTTCGATTTTGGAACGAATCGAATCGTATCAAAACGACCGCATCGGGCAACCCTAACTCAGAATTGTCAATATTATGAATTGGCATTTTGTGAAATTATGAACAATATTTTTAAGAAAAAATAAAGTTAAAAGATTTTACTGTAGGAAATTATTAGCTTGTTTCATCGATTTCTATACATTATGAATTAACCCACAAGAAACTGTAAATTTATTTAAACTAGTTATCTGTCATCAAGAGTTTTATCTACTTGTGATAAATAAATGATAAGATCTTAGAAAGTTCAGTCACTCGTCGCCGTTCATTGAATACTTTCGTTTCGTGCAATATCTGGTAGTATACGTGTACAACCACTATGTCATCGGTAAACAATTCTTCGATTATTCTTAATGCGTGCCTATACATATTTTGTATACTATGAAACGTAATTGTTAATGTTATTTTTAATTTCTAGACACACATATTCAACGTGGAAATGACTTGCGAGGGCTGTTCCGGTGCCGTCGAGCGAGTTCTCAACAGATTGAAAGGACAAGGGGTGGATGATATATCCATTAGTTTACCTGAACAAAAGGTATCTGTGAAATCAACACTCAGTGCTGACCAGTTGCTAGAAGTTATTAAGAAAACAGGAAAGAAAACCACTTATGTTGGCAGTCAATAGAGTTTATATGTATTAGTATACTGACTATGGTGTAGCATTGTATAATGCTAGGAAGGCAGGTATGACACCGTAATAATCAGCTAAATTATACAATTAACAGTATAATTGTATGAACCATATGTTATTATTTTTATATCTCATATTTTAATGTTGTAACATTTGTTATTGTTTATGAATAAATAAAAAATAAGTAAATATTTATTTTTTTAATTTAATAGTATTCTAGTGCATAAAGCAGCTCATATAAATAATAAAAATAAATAAATCAGTGATGAGCTACTGTATCCTCAACTGAAGTTAAACGCAAATCAATAAGATCAACTGCTTCATGCAGTGCATTCAAATGATCAACAATTGCATTCACAGTAGGCAACACATCTGCACAATCACATTCCTTTAGTTTCTCAGCACCAAAACTCAAAGACTTATTTAATTTTTTCAGCTTTTTATTTGGTTGTTCATGCTCTGTCATAATTTTAAAACCACTATTTATGGGAAAACTCCGTTTTCTTCCAACCCATTCAATAGTGCCACTTGTATAGCATACATCATTGTCCCTTAGTTTTATCATACCAAATAATTCTTCATGTTCTAACTGTATACCTATAGATCTGTTTATAATTGAGGGTATGCTGTAAGTAGCAGGACTGGGTGCAGTCCGAGGTATATGACTGATATGACCAACACTGTTTGATTCTAATTCATATGACCTGTTACTTGAATTGACAGTTTGTTCTGTTTGTAAATCATATGTTAAATTCTCATGCACAGAATGATTTGTTTCAGATACATGTGTTATAATTGTGATGTTACCATCTTGTTCAATTAAAGTACTGTTTGCATTTGGTTCTTGAAATTGAGGTTCTATATCAACATCTGTTCCATCTTCATTATCAAAATGAACAAAAGTAGTAACTGGATATTTCATGCTGTGATGACATAGATACCATTCTCTAACACCCTGTAGATAGATTTGTAGAGAAAAACATGATTGATTATACTATAAGCATCAATCTACTAGATGCACTGATCTTGATACTTTAATTTCTCAAATTCTATTTCATATTTTGTAGCTACTTCACATATCTGTAGGGGAATAAATAACATCACTAGATATAATTTAAAATATATTCTGCAAAAATATAATACATTTACTATACAAGTCTTAACTAATAAAATAACACTTATTACATTACTACTTGACTACATTCTCTATCTTTTATTCAAAACCTTTTTTCTACTTCTCACTGTTGAAGCTTCTTTAGATATTTGTGAAGTTGATCTTTGAGCAGCCATTACATTTTGTGCCTCATTTTCTTTTGTTTCACTTGATAAATTTGTGAAATTAGTTTTCCATATTAGAACCTAAAAGAGAATAGTAATTATTAACATAGACATTATTTGTTTATTTAACAATATCTCCAATACTTATTGTAGTCAAGTGTAAAAGGTAATACACATACCAATTTGTCATCTCCAGCTGAAGAGAAGCTATCTCCTGTGGGGGAGAAATTCACAGCATTTACAGATCCACTGTGCCCACCCAAAGTGAAAATTGGATGACCTTCCAATAAATCGAGTATCTGAGGGAAAAAAACAATGAAATAGATCTTCAATACAATTAATGAAGAAAATAAAAAAAACATTATTTAAAAAATTTAATATTGTTCACCTTCATTTTTCCATCTTTACTGGCAGTTAGTATGTAACTTCCACTTGGATGTATTGCCACTTGCATTACAGCTTCATTATGGATACTAAAATTTTAACAATTTTTATTAGTAGTTCCACAATTATCAGACTTATTGGATTCCAATATGAAATATTTTTTATAAAAATTATCTTCAGTTAGCAAGCTATACCTGTAATATTGCACAAGAGTATGAGTGCGTATGTCATATAATTTAACATTTCCTTGTGATGTGCCAACAGCTACATAGCACCCGGATGGATGCCAAGCCAAGTGCATTCCGTGTCCCTTTGTATCTTTATAAGTATGAATACATTCTCCTGAGTTCACATTCCAAAGTTTGACAGCTTTGTCATCTGAACAGGAAGCTATAATGGACCCATCAGTCGACATTCTGGCACATCTCACCCAGTTTGTGTGGCCCACAAATGATGAAATGAATTTGTGTTTGCTACTTGACCACAACTTCACAACTTTGTCATCTGATGCAGTAATAATCTGTAAATTTATTTAGAAACAATCACATCATGTAATTTGCTATTTGCAAAATCTAACTGCTTCTTAAGTATATACTAGATACTGATTTTACTTTTCATTTAATATATTATAACTAAGTAATACAAAAAATATAAATTCCTAATACCTTTTGACCATCAGAGCTGAATTGTACGGAGCGCACAGTTTGTGAATGTGCTTTGAACATGCCAGTGCTCCCGGTGACAGTAGGCACCCAGATTCTCACAGTCTTGTCTCTAGATGCAGATGCCATGTACTTCCCGGATGCAGAGAAGCAAACATCCATGACTGCTTCATCGTGACCTAGAAACCTATAACTACGCATTTTACCACGCAGATCCCATAGCTGTAAAAGGTAGGTACAATAAATATGGTAGGTAATGTAATTTGAAAAATAAATAAATTTATTCAACTAGGACAGAAGAAATAGACTATTTTGTTCATGTTAATTTATTCTTACTAGAATACTGTTATCCAAAGAACTGCTGGCGATCTGTTGTTCATTAGGACTGTAATGTAAGGCGGTTATCGAACTTTTGTGCCCTTTTAGTTGCTTTTCTAGGAATGGTTCAGGGCCGGTCACATCGTGTTCCATGATTCCACACCTCTTTTAATTTTAACAATAACTAAGCCTAATCATTAACTTTGGATTATTGTTCTTTCAATTTATTGAGTAATTCGATATATTCGCTTGAAATGAGTATCTAATTGCGTAAAGCAGCGTTTATTTACGAGTTCAAAGTTATTTGATTCTATTTTCATAAAAAGAACAATTGGTTTTGCTGATTTCATAAATTATTATTTGAATTCAATTCAATTCAAATGATAAAAACTTTCAAAACAAAATTTCTGTTGTGTTGTTACCACGGCTATGACATTCCATACAAACTTGACAGTTCTTAGTGGAAACGGTACGGAATTTTAAAAATCCAGCAGAGGGCTCCACCATTTTTTGTCTTTAGTCCTCATTGGCTTTGGCGACAAAAATAAACGCTTTCTTTTGAATTAATATAATTATTATAAAAAAAATCGTCTTTAAAATTATTTATATTTTACTTATTTATAAAAATATGAATGAACATAGTATTCAGAATCTATGTTAAATCATTTTTAATGGGGTATTTAGAATCAATACGACTGAATTGAATTTTGGATTTTAGTATAATTATTCCAGGACCAAAGTTTGATTTTAAGTCATAAGTAGTTTACATTAAACAGAAACTGGTGATTTTTATAATTATTTCTACCTCAGAAAAAGAAGATGTGTGCCCGTAAACTTCGCAAATTTTAATATATTTTTCACTTATTTATAATATATGTATATCATATTCATAGGTTGGTTGGTTAGTCCTGCGCCAACCTAGTCCTGAGCCAACCTAGTCCTGCGCCAACCTAGTATTGGGCCAAACTAGTCCTGCGCCAACCTAGTATTGGGCCAAACTAGTCCTGCGCCAACCTAGTATTGGGCCAACCTAGTATTGAGCCAACCTAGTATTGGGCAAACCTAGTCCTGCGCCAACCTAGTCCTGCGCCAACCTAGTATTGGGCCAACCTAGTCCTGCGCCAACCTAGTATTGGGCCAACCTAGTCCTGCGCCAACCTAGTCCTGCGCCAACCTAGTATTGGGCCAACCTAGTCCTGCGCCAACCTAGTATTGGGCCAACCTAGTCCTGCGCCAACCTAGTCCTGCGCCAACCTAGTATTGGGCCAACCTAGTCCTGCGCCAACCTAGTATTGAGCCAACCTAGTATTGGGCCAACCTAGTCCTGCGCCAACCTAGTCCTGCGCCAACCTAGTATTGGGCCAACCTAGTATTGGGTCAACCTAGTCCTGCGCCAACCTAGTCCTGCGCCTACCTAGTATTGGGCTCACCTAGTCCTGCGCCAACCAAGTATTGGGCCAACCTAGTCCTGCGCCAACCTAGTATTAGGCCAACCTAGTATTGGGCCAACCTAGTATTGGGCCAACCTAGTCCTGCGCCAACCTAGTATTGGGCCAACCTAGTATTGGGCCAACCTAGTATTGAGCCAACCTAGTATTGGGCAAACCTAGTCCTGCGCCAACCTAGTCCTGCGCCAACCTAGTATTGGGCCAACCTAGTATTGGGCCAACATAGTATTGGGCCAACCTAGTATTGGACCAACCTAGTATTGGGCCAACCTAGTATTGGGCCAACCTATTCCTGCGCCAACCTAGTATTGGGCCAACCTAGTATTGGGCCAACCTAGTATTGGGCCAACCTAGTCCTGCGCCGACCTAGTCCTGCGCAAACCTAGTCCTGCGCCAACCTAGTATTGGGCCAACCTAGTATTGGGCCAACCTAGTATTGGGCCAACCTAGTCCTGCGCCAACCTAGTATTGGGCCAACCTAGTCCTGCGCCAACCTAGTCCTGCGCCAACCTAGTATTGGGCCAACCTAGTCCTGCGCCAACCTAGTCCTGCGCCAACCTAGTATTGAGCCAACCTAGTATTGGGCCAACCTAGTCCTGCGCCAACTTAGTATTGGGCCAACCTAGTATTGGGCCAACCTAGTCCTGCGCCAACCTAGTCCTGCGCCAACTTAGTATTGGGCCAACCTAGTATTGGGCCAACCTAGTCCTGCGCCAACCTAGTATTGGGCCAACCTAGTATTGGGCCAACCTAGTATTGGGCCCACCTAGTCCTGCGCCAACCAAGTATTGGGCCAACCTAGTCCTGCGACAACCTAGTATTAGGCCAACCTAGTATTGGGCCAACCTAGTCCTGCGCCAACCTAGTATTGGGTCAACCTAGTCCTGCGCCAACCTAGTATTGGGCCAACCTAGTATTGGGCCAACCTAGTATTGGGCCAACCTAGTCCTGCGCCAACCTAGTATTGGGCCAACCTAGTCCTGCGCCAACCTAGTCCTGCGCCAACCTAGTATTGGGCCAACCTAGTATTGGGCCAACCTAGTCCTGCTCCAACCTAGTATTGAGCCAACCTAGTATTGGGCCAACCTAGTCCTGCGCCAACTTAGTATTGGGCCAACCTAGTATTGGGCCAACCTAGTCCTGCGCCAACCTAGTCCTGCGCCAACTTAGTATTGGGCCAACCTAGTATTGGGCCAACCTAGTCCTGCGCCAACCTAGTATTGGGCCAACCTAGTATTGGGCCAACCTAGTATTGGGCCCACCTAGTCCTGCGCCAACCAAGTATTGGGCCAACCTAGTCCTGCGACAACCTAGTATTAGGCCAACCTAGTCCTGCGCCAACCTAATACCGATACAGCAAACAAGCACGGAATTTTCGTTAAGTGCCGTGTTGAGTAAAAAACTAATGAGATTTTTATTATTTTAGAATTGAATATTTAAAAAATATAATTTACCTATAGGATGGAAATTTAATTCTTTATGATTCTGCATTAAAAAGTCATTTTCGTAAACAATGTCAGATAAGCCAAACAAGCACTGAGGCGACGAAAAAAAAATAATATAAATATACCAAAATGTAAACATCACTTTACAGTTGAGTTTTCAAGCCAACTCGTTTTTAATGAAAAAAATAACTGTAACGCTAGAGGTTCACGGCTGGATATGTTGTACATAAGTTATGTAGAGGGAGAAAATGTACAAAATGTGAAAAAAGTATAACAACTGAAGAGCTTACTAAAGTTCATCAATTGATTATCTTTAGAGAACGAAAAAAATTAAAAAGAAAAAGAATAAAATAACCCTCTACACAATTTATTGTAGCATTTTCTGCATTAACAGACGCAACGAATGCATACTTGAACTATAATTATAAGAAAAAAGGTAATTTAACAAAAAATATTAAAAACCTATATTTACTTGGGAGGGATTTGGAATGGTTGGGCTGTCCTACCCATAAAGTCGAAATTTTACATAATTTTTACAACTGTGCAATTACAAATATTTAATTGGTGTCGCGGAATAAATCTTATACTGAGTGGGACAGTCACCTCTAAAATAGGCGAAAGTTGCCTAGCATTTGGGTTAGTCACCCTGATTCTATTTTATTTTAATATTATTTCATTAGATATACTCCATTTGGGCCAAAGAAGTCACATTAATTTAATGTAATAGATTATCCTTTTAACCAATGGCCGAAATTAAATGCCAACTTGTTTTATGCAGCAATGCAAAAATTCTACAGAAAAAAAAAATGCTGGCGCCCTCTACTGGAGTGTCTGAGACTCGTACCTCTTTACTAAATAAACTTCAAACGGTAACAGTGTGTGAGGTCCAAAATAAAAAGAAGAAGAAGAACAGTGTCGCATCTGTAATATACTTTCTAATCTGTGGTTGTTACTTGTTGCTATGGAATAGAGATAAGCTTTTTATGAATTTTCCGCAAACGACTTTACGTCGACTGTCGTCGACTAATCTGAATCTAACCAAATCGATACTTGGAATCGACGTAGTTCAAAGCTATGTTTGAAATTAAAGTTTTGTATATTATAGGTAAAACAGCTCAAGCCACATTCCACATTGTACAAATTCATTCTTCTATCAAGTATCGAGCAGTCAAAACAATCATTATCAAATCGTATCAAAATCGTTATTTTCATCGATAATTTTCGAAAACCCCTGTTTGGTCAATCCTACGACTGGTCACACTAGTTGGTTGCTGTTGACAGATGACACTAAAAAAATGGTCAGTTGTACAGAGTAGGAAGAGTATGTGTCAGTTTTCTTTTTCACATTTTGGCAATTGTGAAATTTTGATATTCGGTCCAGAGCAGAAGAAACTTAATTTAGAATGCTAAAAAACGAAACCCAAAAAGGATTTGCAAATTACCTTCCCATATTATTATGTTTGCCATTATTCTATTGCTCGGAGTCATGCTCAAAATTTTGGTCATGATAGTACAAAAAATTGTTCTTACACTAGCTTCAAAATGTTATTGGTAAAAATAAATGCCAAAAAGATGCACTTACATACGGTATTACCGCAAGGCAGGGAATACCGTAACGTTTTGTGTCTTTTTGTTTTCTATAACAGTGATGTGAAGCGAGGTGTGTTCTATGGAACCCTGTTGCTCCGCCAAGCCTTTCTAAGGGTTCCGCGAAAATTTGAACTGATTATAATTTATTAAATAGTAAAAACGACTCCAGTTGAAATACTTTAGGGCAGCGAAGTATTTTCGTAGCACGGGACCTTATATTAATAATCAAATACTTATTTATAATTCTTTATTAAAAATAAGAATATTTTAGCAATCACATTATAATGATAATCATCATTGATATAATTAACTATTAGGAGGTATGAAATATTTGATTACTTTTCAATTTACATCAATTATTAAATGATGTCAGTGAAGTATCATGTCAAGTTCGTCATTCAGTGAATTGCGGTACTTTATTTTTGTAGCTATTAATAAATAGTTGAAAATCTTGTATCGCACAAGTATGTAGTAGGGAATGGCAGACGAGTGGTCAGAGCTTTTAAGGCAAGAAATGGATTTCCATTGTCTTAAATTTCGTTTGACATATTTTCGGGTTTTTGCTTTTGTAACATGATTATATTATTGTCATATAGTTATTATAATTTCATATGATTGCTATAATATTATTATCAATACATAGTATAAAACAAAGTCGCTTTCGCTGTATGTCTGTATGTATGCTTAGATCTTTAAAACTACGCAACGGATTTTGATGCGGTTTTTTTTTATAGATAGAGTGATTCTTAAGGAAGGTTTGTATGTATAATAAATGCATAATATAGTAGAGAAACACTGATAAATTTAAAGGTTTCTAATGTGATGTCGTAAATAAGCACGTTTTTTGCGCTTATACTGCAAACGCTGGCTGAACCCTACGAGATAGACCAAAATAATGTACTACAGTATTGTTCACCTTAAAAAGTTCAACAAAAAAGTCCGCGATAGTATAATAATATGTCTATCTCTTAGGGATAACCCAGCATAACCATTTTTATTCTTTACTAAAAAATGGTTATTTACGAAGTGATTTTAAACAATACAGCATTAATCCTTATCCAATTAAGTACCTTAAATAAATTGTGCATTTATTATAGATCAATATGCTTTTTACAACATGTAATTTAAGTGAATATTACCGAAGATATTACAAATTAAAAATGCAGGGTCGTAGTTGTTTGCGCCGGGCGGCGCGTGCCTATATAGGCTACAATTTTTGAACCCCTTTGTAACGCAGACGAAGTTGCGCGGGTCATCTAGTTTTTAATAAAAAGTGTTCGATTACTTTGGGATTCCATCAAATACTTTGCATCCCAAAAGGGTACCACAGACCATACATATATATATATGAGAAAGGGTACCGTAGCCAAAAAAAAATGAGAGCTGCTGTACTAAAAGCATCTAACATTGGGGCATTTTGTGAAAACATACATATTTTAACATGAATTTTAATTTAACATTATTCCATTTTGCTAGGTACCATTACCATAAAGTAAAAAATCAATAATCAAGTAACACTTTAATATACCCGATGAACATATTTGACAAAACCAAAGTGTAAAAGGCATCTTCTGTATTCATATTTTTGCAAAAACTCAAGAGGCTGGTTACGTCTGGTCGCCAGATGGTGGATCTGGGTTCGCTCGACCGGAGTTCGTTAGGAATCCCTACCTTGTTTGACTATCTTTTAAAAATGCTTTTTTCCAAAAAAAAATAATTCGATATTTAATTAAACCTTATATTCTTACAACAGAACTCTTTATTATTAAAATATGCTGTAATACGTTTTGGATAAAAATATATTATCTTTAGAAAATATGAGACGCTAATAAAATGGAAACAAAACAAATTTCCGAACTAACGTCCTGATGTCATGGTCAATTTAGGTTCAAGAAAAGGCATAAGTAAATAAGCCAATTTTGTTGTCGATCCCAGTTGATTGGTTAAATATGTAGATATACAGGTGGAAAACACCGACTATACATTAATATTATATAGTGGAAATCACCACAGAAACCATCTCGAGCCGACCAGTTTCCTGGCAGCCAGGGGGGTGCCACTGGTTACTTAGTTAGCCAGCTGATTTTTAGGTGTCGCTACGGTTGTGCCACGATTTGACGATTTTTTATGATTTTACGTGAGATGGCGCTATTTTGAAATTCTTGTCCACGCTTTTTCCATTTCATTGTTTCCCCGCGAGATGGCGCTAAATTTAAAAAACAATTTTTCCTAAATTTTTATGATCTGCTACTTATTGACGATAATGTACACTTTTCAGTCAGCTATAACCTAAATTTAAAATGTAAATTAATTTTATTGTTATGTGCTGTTATAAGATTTTTTTCGTTATTTTTTTTTCGGTAATCTGGTATCATTCATTCTTTGATCAAAGTTAGGGTAGAACCTATAATTTCGGTAATTGTTTTTTCTCGATTAGCTTTCTTTTTGGGAATCGATTTTCTATTCAGCATTCCAATTGATTAATATTACAAAAACTGTTGTCTACAACAAGTAAATTGGGACAATTTTCAATAACTTATAACTTTTTACAACGCGCTCGGCTTAAAACTATGTTTCATTTGATGTTGTACGCTTTTTAAAAACAACTTTAAAACAAATAATCTTACACACAAAGTACGGGGATGGTAAACCGCGATCCCCGACCCACGCTGGTTCTGACCCAGCGGAATATGCCGTGGAACACGCGGTTGGAAAGCCCGCCAAAATAATAAAATAGATACAGTCGTGGGAATTATAAAACCGTTGGGCACATAAATTTTCTACAATCGTTGTTGTCTTAATTATAATGTAACATTACAAAACAAACATTTTAATCAACGATTGTAGACAATTGACGTGCCCAACGGTATTATAATTCCCAGGACTGTATCTATTTTATTATTTTTTGGTTTTTAGTACATTTATCTTAAACATTGCAATGTATGTTTAACATAAAACCGTTTAACTTAAAAAGTTTTTTACCTATTTTTATTGTTTTATTCCAATCAGATATTTCGTTGAGCAATTATCACGAGTATAAAACGTTGTCCGCTACAAAAAATATCGCGACGACATCGCGAGTGCTGTTTAAACCCCTTTGTGACGCAGACAAAGTTGCGTGGTTCATCCAGTATTTAATTATTTAGTAACTAATAAGTTTGGTACTTTTACTAATTAATCAACAATTTGTTTGTATAAAACAACCATTTTTTATTGCTATCGATCGAGTTATTGACAAATAAAAATTATGTAACATCTCTAGTACGCTTTCCCTGGTGACTGGTGGACGCCGACGCCATTTTAATCACAATTTTAATAATATTCTACGTAGTAATTGTTTATTTAGAAGAGTATCTTCATAATTTTGGATAAATTTCAAAACTCGAAACTGTACTGAAACTCTACTTCTCAATTCCTTGAATGACTTCTCATGTGAAGTGTGGGATAACTGCGAAGATGAAGTGTAAAACCAAGCATGTTAACTGCGGACTGAAACTGAAAAAACTGAGTCAAAATGTTATTTATATGCCACTCGCATGTCTTTGTCAATGATGGTAAGTCTCCTGTATCTGTTCTAATATAAAGATGTAGAGTTTGTTTGTGAAAATACCTAACAGATCCTCGCAACTTCGTCTACATCAAAAAGGAGTTGCACTATTTGATCTTAAGTTACTCAACTGGAAACTGCATCAAAATTGGATTATTTATTTTTAAAAATACATATAAACATACATAATTTTTCGACATTTTAAAGGGGAGGATCAAAATGGATATTATGATATGAAAGTTTTACAATATATCTTTTGCTGTAAAATATTCTTTTTTATTTTAGGAACTAAAGAATAACTATTATTGTAGGTTACAAAATAGTGCAGTTGAGTAAAAGACAGAAGAATGACCTCAAGTTAGACAAAAGGCTAGCTCGTCCCAAACCTCTCCTAGACCATGTAGAAAAATTATCTGAGTAGTCATCTATACTGTGATGCAACTGAAGAGTGAGATAAACGGAGACAATGCAGATATACTAATGAGAAAGAGATGATGACATTAAGCCTATACATATTTGAGCAAAGTCACTGCTTGTTGTGTCTAAAGGTATTTTAACTTTTATAACCATAAACTGGAAAGAACATTTTGGGTGACCAGTAACCATTCAGTAACAAAAATACATGACATGTATTATTAATAAAGATGATAAGGTGAGTTTAATTATTATTGATTCTAATCAACAAAACTCTTTTTTATTTTATTATAAACTTTTTTTTTTGATTAAGAATCTTACTAATGTATATCTTAATAACAGTGATATTACTTTAATAACACAAGTACTATTTATGATAACTATTGAACTTCCATTGTTACATCCAGTGAAAGTTAATATAAAGCTTGTAAAAAATTAGTCCAAATTTATTATGTACTAGCTGCTGCCCGCAACGTCATCTTCATCAATGCTATACAACACTGAAAATACCAACAATTAGACCTTTTAAAATGACATTCATTTACCCGTTTCTTCTTTAAATTTCATATCTACAGAAAGTGCAGTAATAGAGAGAGATTGTCTTTAGTAAAATCGAACTGCAAAAATTGTTTTTTTTCAGCCTGCTTTAAATAAATAACTCTATGGTGTAAATAACTTTGTAGTTTTCAAGTTTATCCCGGACAAGGCTATTTTACCATACTAAATGTATAGATTCTAATTAGCACCACCATAATGTTCAACGGTTGCTTGACTTGGGCGAATGTTTTTTGCAGTTTTGACTTTCCTATCATTTTATTATTTATTGAAGTACTATTTCCTCTGAATGTTGTACATATTACGTTGCTTACGAGCATCACTATTGTAGCGGGTTAATTGTACTCTAGTGATGTTTACTCAACAGGGCTGTAGGTGTAAGGTTGACACATGCTTGTGCTGCGTGCTGTCAGTGCGGCGCTGAGCCCGTGCCCCACAACAACCCATACTCTTCGAGTGTAACGGCACTTGCACCAGTAATAAGGTAACACAGAATTTTACTTACTCTAACTCTTTGTCGAAATCATAATATAATATTATAAAGGTGAAAGTTTGTATGTATGTTTGTTACTCTTTCACGTAAAAACTACTGAATGGATTTAAATGAAACTTTACCACAATATAGCTTATACATCAGAATAACACATAGGCTACAATTTTTGATAATATGGGACGAACCTGAAGTCCACGCGAACGAAGTCACGGGCAAAAGCTAGTAGAGAATAAAACCAAGTCTTACCAAATTCCTAGTCACGTAACACCTATCTTTAAGCTTTGTTCAAAAGAGTACAGATTAAAGCGCCCGAGAAGGAAAGCTCATTCTCAGGTGGTGTTAGGCAAAAACGAATTTGAATTAGAGTGTAAATACTGTGGTTTTATCTGTTTGTACAATTTCTCCTGTTTGGATTTTTTGAATGATCGGTATTTAGATGAGCGTACCGCACACCTGATGTTTAATGACTACTGCTGCTTAGACTACCTAGATAGACTCCTGCAATGTCTTATGTCACGGAATATACAAAACCGCCAGCTATGGATCCAATTTGAAACTTCCCAATTTATGATTTCAGAAATAGTGAACAATTAAAACAATTGCAAACAATTAATCAGGCTCGTAACTGGAGCGCGGCGCTACGTCCGCTCGGAGCTGTACCGGTGCCGGGGCTACTGCGAGGAGCTGCTCACGTCGCACGCCGACGACCCAGAGCCACCCACCACGACCATGTTCGCGCTCTACTTCAAGATGGACCTGCTCGAGGTACTATGACCCATTACTGCCTATGCTTCTCTTTGTAAAGTGAACGCCCCAACAACTTAGCTTTCATAGGAGTTATATAAACATCGCAAGACTAACAATAGTATTTTGGTTATTAAGCTACGATGATATAGACCCGTATGTTTCGACGCGATTATAAAGACGTTTCACGTCAAAAATAACGCGACGACATTGTGAGTGCTGTTTAAACCCCTTTGTGACATAGACGAAGTTGCGCGGGTTTTCTAGTTTTTTATAACACTTTCAATAGTATCTGAATGATGTATTTGTTCTTCCACCAAACAAAGACGAGATATATTGTAAAACATTTTTATAGAATTGAGTAACTTGTAATAAAAATGTTATTTTATAGAATGTTACATTTATAGAATAAAATAAACACAAAATTATATTAAAATCCGAAATATTATTTAATATTTATTTATTTATTTAACTTCATGCACAAAAGGTACAATGGCGGACTTAATGCCGAAGGCATTCTCTACCAGTCAACCAAAATATGCAATACGTTTATTATTATTTTTATAACATTAATTGTTTTGATTGATCTAAACTTACAATCATGTCATATGTTAGATATTCTTATATTATAATTGCAAAAGTAACTCTGTCTGTCTGTTGCACTTTCCCGCTTAAACCTCTGATCCGGTTTTGATGATATTTGGCACAGACAATCTTTAGGTTCTAAGAAATAACATAGGCTACCTATTAATTGCTACTACTGCCATTTAATTTCTTAATAAATTAATGCTGTCACACTACTAATACTATTATTTTTCTTCGCAGGACTAGAAAGTCATCAGTGTCAACAAAAATGAAGGAGGAGTTTATCCTGAATGTCAAGACATCAATACTGCTATAAAATTGTTTCAAAGAACTAAACATTGGAATAAAGTTTAGAAGAATTATTATCAATTAATGCTATAAATAACCAATTTGTACCATAGCATTTATACTTTTATGACTGAACATTGTTAAGTCAAAACAGTTTTTAAAGCATTCTTATAAACCTGCTACAAACATTCAACCAATGTTGAATTCTTCGAAATAGTATATTTTAGAATATATAGTATAAATTTGACTAGGCTATTAGACAACTACACAAGTAGAACGAAAATACCATAACATTGAATATTTAGTTTTTGCAATTTGTTTTTATGTAAAGCTAAGTAACTTACTAATTTTCATGCATTTTTAACGGGTTCATACCACGATATTTAATTGAGTTGTCTCGATATTTCAACGTTGTTGCAGAGCCGTTCAAAATGCATGAAAGTATTATAGAAAACCACAAGTGTCTAAATAAGTTTATAACTTACTAATTGTAAATTATCCTCGATAATAACACAAGTTACTGATACTTTAATAACACAACCATTGTTTAATAATTATTTTATAAAAAGCTAGTTTTTGTAAACCTGTTGCGTTTTTACAAATTTGGAAGGAAACTACATGTGAAATTATTTTGTGTACAATTTTATAAATCAGTGATTTTTTATAAATAAGTGTAGTTATAGAATTACTATAGCATCAAAAGGATCTAAATCATCTAAGGGTTTTTAGGTTATTATTATATAAAATTTTACATTTAAAGAATAAAAAATATATGAAGATTATATTCAGCTCCGAAATATTCCTGAATACGCAATTTTTGTTATGCTTGTACATATTTGTATAAGATATTGTTTTGATTGATTTAAACTTTTTTTCAAAATGATGGTTGGGTATACTATATTTTCACAAAAAATGCTTGTAAAAATATTATATTGTTGAATCATTTTCTTTGAATGTTATTCCTTTGTTGTTGCTATTTTTGTACATTTTCTTCTTCTTGGTATTATAATGTTATTGATAAAAATAATATAAATTTGAAATGGAATGTGAAAACAGCAGCTTTTTATTTTGAAAACTGTTCTATTTGAAAGAAAAAATGTTTTGTTAGAAAGCTGAGCAAGTTAATAGATTTCAAATTATAATGAGTTTCTTGTTTTAAATTACGAGTGGATGCATCAGCTATTGTAATGAAACATTTTTTTTTTCAAATAGAAAAACTGAATTCCCCTAGTAAACAAAAAATAAATTTAAATCTAGCGCGCAGCGCATGCACTCAAGCATGTGGCTCCACCTGTGATTCGGCTGTGATAAACTTCAGCTCATATTCCTATCTCCAGTTGCATATCTATCTCATATATATATGTATGGTCTGTGCTGGCAGCTTTTAGTTGGAGTCTATAATTAGCTCCACTGAATTTAGATTTGAGAAAAATTCTATTTAATCTATGAATTATCAACATTCTTTATTAATTTCCTTCATTTCCCAAATTTCTTTTCATTTGATTGAAACACGAGGTGATTTTCAATGTTTTGAATTTGATTTTCATATTTACATTGTTTTAATTTTTAAAATTTCTTGTTAATAATGTGCAGAATTTACTAAATGAAATTAGTGTTGGAGTGGTATTTAAATTGTTTTGTTTTTGTGATCTATAATTTACATGTGTATAGAGTTTACACCGGTTGGTTGTAGTTGTCATGTTTTTAATTAAAAATATAATTTAATGTTTGCAGATTTTAAATGTTAGACAATGAACTAATTGTATACTGCATGGATATTAATTCATAACTGGTAAGTTTGATAAATCCATCTATTTGAAAACTTGGTGCATCTTGCAAGTTGCATTGAGTTGCATCATGAAGAACTATTAGAAGTAATAGATGTCATTTTTGTTGTGTTTCATGCGTAGATTGCGGAATTAAACTAATTTACAATACAATTATTAATTAGGTTATTTGGTATGTCATGATATGATTTGAACAGCTGATCTAGTATTATTGTTTTGTAATTAAAACAAGTTCCAAGTATCTCTCTATTCCATCTTTGTTGGCGGTGAACAAAGGCTTTATAGAATACATTTAAAACTTGTTTCGTCAAAATAAAGTACTCACAGATTTTTTAAAATTCTAGCAAAGCACTGTAACATATTTTTCATTGCAGTGATACTGGCAGAATGAATGTGGGTCTGAGCCCAGAGATTTCTGGGGAGGTAGCTCTAATAGCAGATGAACTGAGTCGAGCCGTGGAACTGACTCTAAACCCTACTGTATCACAGGAGGCTCGGAGTCAGGCATACAATGCTTGTGAGAGGTAATTATACTTTAAAACTATCTATACATTTGGACGCGTTTTGTAGCTCTAACTAAGATGCAGATCTGTGTCTATCAGCTGTACTGGAATAATTTACTTTAAATGTATTGTTATTTTTTCAATAATGGCCATATAACACTCTAAAGGCATACCCCAGATATTTCACAACTTTCTTTTTAACACATACTGGCAAAGTACAACATTTATTAAAACACTTTGGGTGTCCTTTTGTCATATTTTTTTTTCATAAACATTGTTGTTGTTAATTCTTAAATAAAAACCCTTAATGTCTGTGACAGTTTTAAGGAAAACTCGCCATGGTGTGCTCAAGCTGGGCTGCTGTTGGCCAGCGGCAGTCAGTACTCTCCTGTTGTCAAACACTGTGGCCTGCAGTTGATGGAACACACTGTTAAATACAGATGGACAAGGATAACTCAGGCTGAGAAACTTTTCATTAAAGTGAGTTTTAATCCAGATAGTATCATTGATATACTTCCATTACTAATATTAATTAAATTCATTAGCACAAACTAAGTATACCTTCATTTTCTACTATATACTTCACCTGAACTAGTACAGAACATTTTTTAAATTATAGATCATTTCATTTTATTTGTGTTCTAAGTAGTTTTCTCTAGAATTTAGAAAGACCATGCATTTTTGCACCTCAAGGTTGTCAGTCATTAAGCTGTTCGTTACAAAAGTACATTTTCAACGTATATTTTACCTTTTTTTACAGGAAAATGCTATGAAGCTACTCTACATGGGTGGATGGGAAATGGGTCATCTGAACGATGCATTAGCTAGAGTAATAGTAGAGATGATAAAACGTGAATGGCCTCAGCAGTGGCCCACTCTGTTGGCTGAACTAAGTGATGCATGCACCAGAGGACATCAACATACACAGATTGTACTGCATGTGTTCCTGAGATTAGTTGAAGATGTAGCTACTTTACAAGTAAGTCTGCGGTATTATAAAATAGTTTGTT